>CM066331.1:113850676-114533176 GCA_033807585.1 Hydrophis major
CCTTCCTATAGAAAGGCCAGTTAGAGGCTGCAACCTCTTTCCTCCCTCCACTGGCTCAATATAATTCAGGCATTTTTAAACAAAATCTATCTCAACAGAGTACAATTTGAGGTTAGAGAACCAGGAAGTGGATTGTCAAAGACAGTGTGTAGCTGACAGGGCTGTGGAGACTTAAAAATTGTCTTGGAAGAAGCGAATTGGTACTCATCGCTTCTCACCTCTCATTAAAGTACATCGGGGTTTTGGGTTTTTTTTAAGGATTTTGAGAAACTGTTTTCCCTACTTTAATGAACTGAGTAATTATAGAATCCTATCTGAAATCAACAGCTGTTCTGACCCAAACCTTGTTCCAAGGAAACAAACACCAAACAGACGTAACGGTAAAACCTTTTAATGATTTTTTTACCAATTCCATTCCTTCACAATTAAAAGGCTGTTTCAAATTAATTATCTCTGATAAGAAGAACCTTGCCAAGGTGGTGCAAGGCTGCCAAGAACACTAGATAAAGTTGCCAAGAACTATTACAAACATAAAGAGTCTCCAAACACAAACTAAGATAGTCCGAATGTCCACAAGGCTTGAGTGCAAAAACTTCTTTGCTTCCTGCAAAGAACTCTGGTTTCTCAGCTGGCTTTTATCTCTTAAGGGAGGGTCTATTACCTTGCAGCCTTATTCCTGAGTCGCCTGTGCTGCTGCAGCTGCTCTTTCCTTCGAGCAGCCCTGCGCACACAGGCACTTGGTGCAGGCTCCTTGGGGGCCTCTTCATCACTGCTGCCAGCCTCTACAAGATCCAAAGGCAGCACTCCACTCCCTGATGGTCCTGGCCCCATCCCTGCCTCACACGCAAGCCCCTCATCTGAGTCCTCACTCTCCAAGACCTCAGCCATCCACACCTGCTGCTGGCAAATCACGACAACAGCAGGCATTTTTGTGTCTTATCACTCCCATGAAAAAGAATATGTTTTTACTGAACCATGAGTCCTGCATCTGAGCTTCAGAAAGTCAGTCTCAACCTTCACAAGATGACAGCAAAAATACTTTTTTATACATATTGCTCTTGCAGAGGGAAGCTGTTCTTACACAGGGTAGAAAGCAGTTTTTCCAAAGCACTTTTGAAGACGCAGCTCTTAAGTGTGATTAGCTTTGTTCGACCTAATGGATCACTAGTTGGGCAGGCTTTGGCTAAATAGAATTTATATATAGTTCATTGCTTTTCTAATAGTGGCTTTTTTGTGTTTGAGGAAAGTCATGTCATAGGAAATTAAATATTGGAGCCTGATATGGTTGGGAGTATAAAAGCTGCCTAGACAGTTAGATGGGAGACCACAGAATATATCTGGAAGGATATTAAATGTACATTATTTGGAACAGAAATGAATGTAAACAGACAGACATGACATAAACATTCAATGGAGAAGGATTTAGCAGAACAGACATAAAAGCTCTCTTTTCATTTTTAATCTTCAAACAAGGTAGCATCCAGTTATTCAAAAGGATACGGCTGCCTCAATGATTAATAGTGGAGGGAAAATAAACATGGCATTTAACAAATGCCTCATAAAGATCGTTACTCACTAAATACTGCTAATGAAGATAATTAATTTTGCAAAAGTGAAATTTGTTTTTTTTAATGTACAAGTCATTTCTAATGCCATCTCATTACACAGTAAGAAATCAACAGTAACTCATCATTCAGCTGCTCAGTAATTAATTACATATGTGCAAGATAGTTTAGTTCAACAGGTACAGAAAATTAAGTTTTTCCTTTAAAAAAAACACACACAACGCATCTTGTTCTAAACACTAAAATAACTTTTATTAAAAAGTTGATATCATTGCAGGAATGGTATCCCTACAGTAATACTTTCTCCTTGCATACTTACATGCAATCACCTATGCCAGACAACCAGAGATGGCATACCTTTCCACAGACATTTCTTATAAAAACCTGGGAAGAATCCATTAATATCTCAATGAATATTTCACAGGCCTGCAGTCCCAAAGCATCCAACTGGGTCAATTTAGCTGTCAATATCATGGAGAGTAAAAAAAAAAAACATTAGAGCCAATGAGATATGGATCCAACAGCAGTGAAGACAGCCTTAACTAGCCCTATCTGATAGCTATAGAACCACCCTCAGCCACCCTCAGACTTAGTTTCGCTGGTAGAAAATAGTTGGCTATGTTGAAAGCCAAAGGAGAAGGGGATGGCAGAGCATGAGATGATTAGACAGTGTCATTAATACAACGAATGTGAATTTGGGCAAAGGAAGACGGGGTGCCCTGGCATGTGGTGGTCCATGGGGTTGTAAAAAGTTGGTTATAAGCTTAGTGACTGAACAATAAATCAGATTTTTTAAAATGAATATCCTAAAGTTTAGTGCAAAGGAAAATGAGATGAAATATGAGAGAAGTGGATAAGAGTATGCAAAGTTTAGGAAAAAAGAGAAGTTTGGGCATTTACTTTTTCACTTGCAAACAACCTAGGATCCAGAGGTGGTATTCAGCAGGTTCTGACTAGTTCTGGAGAACTGGTAGCAGAAATTTTGAGTAGTTCAGAGAACTGGCAAATTCCACCTCCAACTGGCCACACCCCCATCTATTCTCTGCCTCCCATCGAGTCCCAGCTGATTGGCTGGGTCTTCATTTGTTGCCCTGCACAAGAGAACAGAGCTGGAAAGTAGGTTAACGGGGTGAGGAGGGAATTGGTATTTTGCAGTATCCTTCCCCTGCCATGCCCACCAAACCACACCCACAGAACCAATAGTAAAAATAACTTGAATCCCACTGTTAAGTCCTGGGCATGGGCGCAAGGAATGGAGACGAGACATCGAACGGTGACTTCAACTCTTTATTATAAAGAAAGAACAGAGCAAAATACTTGGGCAGCAGCAGCTCTTTTATAGAGCTGGCTGCTGTCAAAACAACCAATGAATTGAGTTTACCACTTTCACAAGCGTCCAATCAGGGGCCCCCATTAACAGCCAATCAGACTGGCCAAAAATGACCAATCATGACTTGCTATTTTCGGGCCAATGAGAAGTGCAAGATTACAAGCCTGCTGTAAAGTTAAGCTGTTTAGGGTTGCATCGCTGCGTTGGCTTAATCCATAAGATATACCGCCTCACAGTGTTCTACAGCCCTCTCTAAGCAGTTTACAGAGTCAGCATATCACCCCTGCAATCTGGGTCCTCATTTTACTGGCCTCAGAAGGTCCATAACACCCCTCCCCCCTAGGTTCCATCTGAGGGGTGGAATGATGTATTCTCGCAAATAAGCAGGCCGCTTCACCTGTCTGCTTGACCTGCGCTGTTCCACCGGGTTCTGTTCTGGTTCTGGTTCCGGTGGGCTGCTAGCTGGGTTAGATGGTGAAGATTGCGGCCCTGGGCTGCTTTCCCTGCTTACGCCAATGTTGTCTTCCATGTTCCCTGGATCCGTTTCCATAGCAGTGCTATCACGCGGTGAGGCCACTCCCTGGCTTGGTTCTCCTTCGGATGGTGAGTATCCCCTGGTTGGTTGTGTAGGCTGTTGGGTTTTGATTATCATTTCTTCTTCGGCCTCCTCAATGTTCCTCCCCCCCCCCCAGCTAGAGGTTTCGGTGCTAATCTGGAACGGAGTTGGTCTATGTGGCATTTCCACATCTTACCATCTGCAGTTTGTAGGCGATAGGATCGGGGTCCCGTAAGTTGCGTTATGGTTGCGGGGACCCACAATGGGTCGCCCGAGAAGTTTTTTGCAAACACGAAGTCACCTTCCTGGAATGCCCGACACTTGCTGCTGGATCCTGGGGGTTGTTCCAGCGTGTAGTTTGGGTGGAGGCGATCGAGATGTGAGTGAAGTTTCCGGCCCATCGGGAGTTCAGCTGGGGTTTTGTTCATTGTACTGTTTGCGATTATGTGCTGGAAGAGAAGCATCCGGTTTATTTTGTCATCAAAGTTGCCGTGGTCCATTTTGTGCAAGATCTGTTTTACAAATTAAACCATTTGCTCAGCCCTACCATTGGCCGCAGGGTGGGCTGGTGATGTTAAGGCATGGTGGATGCCCCGATCTGCCAGGTACTGTTCGAATGGCAGGGCAGTGAATTGGGGGCCATTATTGGAGACCAGGACATCCAGAAATCTGTGGGTAGCGAATAGTTTATTCAGTTTTTTAGTGATTACCTCTGTGGTGGTGCTTTTCATCTTGTGGACTTCGAGCCAGTTTGAATAGGCATCCACTGTTAGGAGGAAAGTATGTCCTCTTGTGGGTCCCGCAAAATCGATGTGGATATGGGACCAAGGACCTCGAGGCGTTTCCCACTGAGTTAGGGGAGTTTTTGGAGGAGTGGAGCAAGTCTCCTGGCATTTGCTGCATTTTGCTACCCAGGTCTCTATCTGTTTGTCTAAGCCAGGCCACCATGTGTAACTCCTGGCCAATGCCTTCATCCGCACGATGCCTGGATATCCATCATGCAACATTTTCAATACCCTATATTGCAATTTCTCCGGGACTATGACTCTGTCTCCCCACAATATACAGCCTTTCTGGGAAAATAGCTCTGTTTGACAATTCCTAAATGGCTTGAACGTGTCATTGGTTGTGTTGACCGGCCAACCCCATTCTACCCAGCTGAGGACTCATGCCAAAACAGGGTCCTTTTTTGTCTCTAAGGAAATGTCTCGAGTGGTCAGCGGCGGCGATTTGAGGGTTTCGATTTGCAATTCGGCTAAGGTTCGAGCAGGGTCCTCTATGATGTCTGGTAGTGGAGAGCGGTTCAAAGCGTCAGCGTGGGGAATGGTTTTCCCCGGGAGGTGTTGCAATCGGTAATCATAGGCAGCTAAAAATTCTGACCAACGTGTCATTCTTGGTGATAAGATATGGGGAGTTGGTTTGTTTTCCACCAAAATACCAAGTAGCGGCTTGTGGTCTGTAATTATGGTAAAGGGTCTCCCATATACATATTCATGGAAACGTTTAAATGTGGATACAATAGCGAGAGCCTCTTTATCAAGTTGACTATAGTTCCTTTCGGTTTTAGACAAAGTTCTCGAAAAGAACGCAATAGGTGCCTCATTTCCATTTGGTAGGACATGGCTTAAAATGGCTCCCATTCCAAATGGTGAGGCATCACAGATAACCGTCAAAGGTAGAGTTGTATTGCATTAATACGGCATCGGAGGTTAAGAGGTCTTTTACCTCTTGGAACGCTCTCTCTTCACGCCGTCCCCAGACCCAGGAAGCCTTTTTATTGAGAAGTCTATGTAGGGACTCGGCTACAGTTGCCTTCTGGGGCAAGAAGATGTTATAAAAGTGAATGAGTCCCAGGAAGGCTTGGAGGTCTGTCTTATTCCTAGGTCTCAGGGCGTTTTTGATTGCGGTTAGTTTTTTTTCAGTGGAGTGGATTCCCTGTCTGTCGAGAAGGTATCCCAGGAACTGCATTCTCTCCGTACAAAGTTGACACTTGTCCCTTTTTACCTTCAGACCAGCATCTTTAAATTTCTGAAGAACTTTTCTGAGTCGTTGTACTAATAACTCTTTAGTAGGGGCAGCTATTAGGACGTCGTCAAAATAAGGCACGGCGCCTTTTATGCCTTGTAATAGTCTCTCCATTAAACTTTGGAAAATGCCAGGTGCCACGCTTACTCCGAATTGGAGTCTATTGCACTTGAAAGCACCTCTATGTGTAACTATTGTCTGGGCTTCTGCAGTTGTTGCGTCTACAGGTAGTTGCTGGTATGCCTGAGCTAAGTCCAATTTCGCAAATATTTTTCTGCCACCCAGGGAATGAAGAAGGTGTTGAACCACCGGTACTGGGTAAGCACTCTGTTGAAGAGCATGATTTAGGGTGGCCCGGTAATCCCCACAAATTCTTAACGAACCATCTGGCTTCATGGATGTTACTATCAGGGTTTCCCAGCAGGCGTGGTCAATCAGTTCCAATACACCCTGGGCTATCAGTTTATCTAGCTGCTTGTCAATCTTCAGTTTTAAGGCAAAAGGTACCCGATGAGACTTAAGCCAAATGGGAGCTACATCGGGGCTGAGATTAAATGATATAGGGGTCCCCTTGTACTTCCCTAATGTTCCTGTGAATATGTCCTGGAATTCCTGGATGAGAACCTCTTCCCAGTCGTCGCTTCTGGTTTGGTGTATGCTGGCTAGTTCAATCCCGAGTGGGGCGAACCACTGTAATCCTAACAAACTGGGTCGGTCACGATCGACGACAGTCAGGGGAAGCATCGCTGTGCGGTTCTTGAAGGATACTTGGACATGGCTGGAACTGACAACTGGAATTCTGTTTTCCTGGTAGTTTTTCAGGATGATTTGTTGTGTGCTGAGGTCCTGGCGGCAGATGTCAGGGATCAGCTGTTTGAGGGTTTTCCAGGATACCATCGATAGGGATGATCCTGAATCGACTTCCATCACGCATGGTCAATTCTCAATAGTAACCTTTACGCGGATCTTTTTTGCATCGAACGATGAAGCGTGGCCAATATTAATGGTTTGGTGGGCCTCTTCTCATTTCGTTGAAAAGGCAGGTGCTTGATTTCTGTAGTAGTCGTGGTTGTTCCATTGGTGGTTCAGGCGGTCCCAGTTCTCAGGAGGTTTGCCTGTCTCCCGACGGAGGTTGTTCTCCCTTTGGCTGGGACTGGACTCTCGCTTGCTTCTGCAGACTTTTGCGATGTGGCCTCTTTTTCCACAAGTACGGCAGAGTGCGTCGAGGAATTTGCAGTCCGATCGCGGGTGGTTTGCCCCGCAACCAGCACATTGGCGCGGACGTCTCTGGTTCCTTTGCTCTCGTTCTGAGCGGAGCCGGTTGACCTCCTCTTCTTCACTGTCTGAGGATGACTCAAGGTCTTCATGGTGGGTGGTGATAGCGTGCTTCTCAGTGGCGAGTGGGCTATTGTTAGCGATTTGGCGAAACGGTGCGTTCACTCAGCGCATTTGAGTGGCTGACTTCCTGGTTCCTTCTGCGGCAGTAGCGTCGGCAATGACATCTGTAAGGCTGATGTCGCCTTTCACCATCAGTTTACTCTGCACATGTGGTGCATTTAATCCCAGAACTATGTGGTCTCCTAGGGCTTCCTCTAAGTTTGCAAAACCACAAAGGCCTCCTAGGTTCCGGAGGTCGGCTACAAAATTTCCAATGCTCTCGTCCTTTCATTGGTCCCTCTGGTAAAATTCGTGTCTTCGTATCAGTGTAGGTACTGCGGGTGTGTAATGGGCCCGGAGGATTGGGGTGAGGGTATCCCAATCCATGGTCTTCACTTCCGCTGTTTTTACCAGTGCTTTAGCCATTTTGAAAATGGCGGGACCGCAATGAGTCAGGAACACCGCTCGTTTCTTGCCAGGTGTCGCATCTTTTAAATTGTTTGTCTCCAGGAACATCTGGAAGCGATCTATATACGAATCCCAGTCTTCGGTTGCTGGGTCGAATGGAGCGGGTGGTATGGCGCCGCTGGTCATCTTGCCGTTTGTTGCATGCGCTCTTTCACTATGTGCTCTGTCTTGTTCGATGCGTACTTAGTCAGCTCTATCATCTGCATATCCCATCCTCGTTGCCAGTGTTAAGTCCTGAGCATGGGCGCAAGGAATGGAGACGAGACATCGAATGGTGACTTCAACTCTTTATTATAAAGAAAGAACAGAGCAAAATACTTGAGCAGCAGTTCTTTTATAGAGCTGGCTGCTGTCAAAACAACCAATGAATTGAGTTTACCGCTTTCACAAGCATCCAATCAGGGGGGCCCATTAACAGCCAATCAGACTGGCCAAAAATGACCAATCACGACTCGCTATTTTCGGGCCAATGAGAAGTGCAGGATTACAAGCCTGCTGTAAAGTAAAGCTGTTTAGGGTTGTATCGCTGCGTTGGCTTAGTCCACAACACCCACCACTGCTAGGATCATCCAGTGAAGCTTACAAGATCATCCAGGTGCTTTCAGATATTGAGGTTTCTTCTTCTTTTGCTTGGAAGGAATGTATTTGAGTAAATTTGGTGGCATTTGCCTGTACCAAAGGGATGTCAATAAAAGCCTTGTTCTAATCCAGTGCTGGTATTTTGATTTCTCTTGCTCTCTCTTCCTCTTGTAGTCAAACCCTGACTTTCATCTGAATGACAGAATCTCCACACCAGCTTGCTCGAACAATTGGCTAGCAGTCTCCCTTCTTTCAACCACTTTTCTATGGCTACTTCATTGTCCCTTCTGTCCTTGGCTGTTCTGCTGAGAGCACTAATTTGTTTCAATCAAAAGCTTGTTTGGACTTTGCCAAGTGCAGATCCTATTGTCCCAAAGGTCCAGCTGCAACATTTGGAACAGTGCAACAAAGTCAGGTGGATTGCTGAGAGCAGCTGGCTTGAAAGACCACATTTGGCATCCAAAGCATCAGGATTAGAAGACAAATGGCTACACTGAGCACTGGAGAGAAACAGTGTTAATAGGATACAGAATCAATTAAGCCTGAATGGATAAAATGGTTGAGACAGCTCGGAGGACAGGAGGATATTGCAATGGTTTATTCAGTCTACGACCAGGCTAATTTAAAAAAAAATGCAACACCAAAGAAAAATAAAATAGATGAGACAAAAGACTGTGCAAACAAAGATAAAAGAACACATTCAAATGTAGCACACAATGCTATAATGCTAGGTTCATTACCTATGCAAATGTAAATCTAAAATATTACAGACTATGAAGATTATATATATAATTTACACACATACCAGAGGTGGTATTCAGCAGGTTCTGACCAGTTCTGGAGAACCAGCAAATCCCACCCCCATTTTTTCTCTTCCTCCTGAGTCCCAGTTGATTGGCTGGGTCTTCTTTTGTTGCCCTGCACAGGAGAAGGAAGCTGGAAAGCAGGTTAGTGGGATGGGAGGGAAGGGGGATTTTGCAGTATCCTTCCCCTACCATGCCCACCAAGCCACGCCCACAGAACCGGTAGTAAAAAAAAATTGAATCCCACCACTGACACACACATGCATACAAAAGCAACATAGCTAGTATGGGTTAAATCTAAAGCAGGGGTGTCAAACTCAAGTCCCAGGGGCCAGATCTGGCATGTGGGGTGTTTAGATCTGACTCATGGATCCACTCTGGAAATAGTGAAGGACCGGCCCGCAGTGCTTCTGCCAGCAAAAACGTGGCCCTCTCAAGCTCTGTTTTTGCTGATAGAGGGCTGCAAGAGGCCGTCCCAGCTGAAAATGGAGCTTGGGAGCCTGTTTTTTTGGCAGAGCTTTGGGCCACAGGCACCCCCGACATGAGTAATGTCAAGTTGGCCATGCCCACCCTAGCCATGCCCACCCTGGCCTCCGAGGTCAAACATAACCCTGATGGGGCCCTTAATGAAATCGAGTTTGACACCCCGGCCTGATTTAAAGCAATAAATAAAATAGAAACTATGCTTTCTCTAACCAGTTATGTCTTATTTTCATTGTGGTAATCCAGAGTTTGGCTACTGTACAAATGACGAAGGGTCTCAAATCTTCCAGAAGATAGTTCACGTAGAAATTCTCTAGTCTTCCTGAAAATTTACATACTAGAATATAAGCAGAGCTGATGTTTCTGTAAAGCTTGCAATGTAGCAGTAATACATGTAAAATTGTTTCAGCTTCCTTTGTCTCCATATGGGCAGGTAGATTCACGTAATAGAATTTTGGACTATTTGCCCTGCAGTAACATGGATGGTAGAATGTTATGCCTGCCTTTGAAAAATGCTATTCTCAGCTTGGAGAAAGTTAGATTTTTGAAGGTATCTTGCTAGCTTTCAAGAGCCCTTATTTATCCTATCTTTACCATGATGGGATTCCCTATTGACTTCAGTCTGAAATTCCATGCCCCCTATTCTTTGAGTGAGCAGTTGTTTGGCTTAGTCATATCCAGAGGTGGTTATTCAGCAGGTTCTGACCAGTTCTGGAAAACCAGTAGCGGAAATTTTGAGTAGTTCGGACAACGGGCAAATACCACCTGTGACTGGCCCCGCCCCCATCTCTTCTCCGCCTCCCATTGAGTCCCAGCTGATTGGCTGGGTCTTCTTTGGTTGCCCTGCACAGGAGAACGGAGTTGGAAAGCAGGTTAGTGGAGTGGGGAGGGAATGGGGATTTTGTAGTATCCTTCCCCTGCCATGCCCACCAAGCCACACCCACCATGCCATTCCACGCCTGCCATGCCACATCCACCAAGCCCTGCCCTGCCCACCAAGCCACACCCACAGAAGTGGTAGTAAAAAAAAATTGAATCCCACCACTGGTCTTATCCTAATAAAATTAGGATTGGTCGAGAAAACTCATATACCAGAAAATCCCTATCAGCCGACTTCTGCTCTCTGGCCTGTTTCCGAGGAGAAGGAAAACTGTCTATTAAAGCTAAAGAGGTTAGTCCAACTGGGAAGAATTCAATTTTGAACCAGTAGTTTATTCTCATCTTCTAAGCCCTTAGCTGGATTGCAGACATTCCTACCTAAAGCTTTAACTAGGCATTTGGCATTGGGTTCACCAAGGACTGCTCTCAAAAATGGTGTTTGCACTGTGCCCATGCATCCTTCTTCACATAAATTCCTAATTGTGCCCCATTAATGATGCGGAAAAGTGGATTGACCTCAAAAGATTTTAATATTTTAAGGATAATTGCGCTCTGCTTGTAGAAAAGCGCTTAATAGCGCTTGTAGACCTATCATGTAGCTGCACTTCCTGATTCTGATGCACTTTCCTGGCACCTTTATGGAGTGGAAAACCACTTCATAGTATTTAAATGCAGTGATTAACTTCTGCCCTTCTCTTTCTCTCTCTCTCTGTTTGTATTTATTTATTTTGTGTAATTAAAATACTTAAAAAAAATAAACAAGGATTATTTGCTCTCCAGGATCGTTGGGTGGCTCTTAGCAAAGGCAGGCTTTTAGATTTACCAAAATTAAGATCCAACAGATTTTGTCTGCTATACCAAAATATCACTACTATTGTCCTATAGATTTGTGAAATGAATAACAGAATAATGGCATTGGAAGGGACCTTGGAAAATCTTCTAGTCCAGTGGCCCCCAACCTTTTGGCGCACCAGGGATGGGTTCTGTGAAGAGAGGGACTGGAGGGGGTGTGGCATCCCATGAGTGGGACATCACTTGTTTGCACAGCCCGGTTTCCAATATTCCACAAACCGGTGCCAATCTAAGGACCAGAAGCTGGGGACCCCTGTTCTAGTGCATCCTCCTGCTGAATGTTATGACTTTAGTAGTCAAGGCAAAGCAGGCCTCTAGAGATTTCTTTATTTCTCTTAACACATATTTCCAGCTGATGGCCCTCCAACAACCAATAAGGCTCCACCCCCATGCTACCCCGAAGGCAGCCACCCTCAGTCTCCTAAACACAGTCCCGGGAGTACAAATAAAACCCACCGAGCAGGAGCATGCTCACAGGACAAGGTCCAGGGTTCCAAGTCCAATCCAATAGGCAGGGTCCAGGCATAAGACAAGAGGAGTCCTCAGGACAAGCAACAGGTACCCAGACAAGAAGCAATTCCAAAGGCACAGCAAAGCAAAGGCCAAACACAGGCCACAAGACCCAAACAAAAGGCGAAGAGAGATCTTCCAAGCCAGGCAAGGCATATGGAAACAGGCACTAGTCAAAGCCAGGGAAGTGTAAGCCAAAGCAAACAATTGTTTGTGGCAAAGATTAACTCCCCAAAGCTTCTCCTTAAGTTACTCCCCTCCAGGTGTTTCTTGGGAGGGAGGGTTGTAGTTACCTCCTCCCGGACAACCCTTGTAGCCCTTCTCTGGGCTTGCCTATGCTCCACTCTCCTCACCCTTGGATTGAGTGAAGTAGGGAGCTGTTCCTCATCAGACATCAGCTGTCTATCAGCACACAGCTAGTCAGCAGTCCATCCTCCCCTGTGTCTGTGCAGGCAGGCAGCTTTCCATCTAGCTGACCATCTCCTCCAATGTCCGAGGAGCCTCATCCTCAGCCCCTGATGTGCCTTCCTTGTCAGAAGGTCCTAGTTCCAATACCTCCTCCTCCTCCTCCCAACTGGGTTCTGATGGGGCCATGACAGTCAAACAGGAGACCCTTGGTCCAGTCTCTTCTTGAAAATTTCCAATGTTGGAAGACCTTCAATTTCTGAAGGCAACACAATGACATCATAAGCATAGAGCAACATAGCAATTGCATCCTTCTAGTTTAGGTCATAAAAGTCTTGAGCATGAAGAAGGGCCATCACTGAATTGATGTACAAGTTGAAAAATGAGGGGAACAGGAATACACTGCATTCTAACTCCTTTCTGAACCCTTATTGTGCCCAGTGATGTTGAACTATAATTTCTGTTTCAGAAAGCATGTCTCTGTCAATTTTTTTAAAAAATGTTTCCCAAACGGCATCCCTGGAAATTGAGTCAAAGGCATGTTTAAAATTTAGAAAGTCCATGAAGAAGGAGATTTTTTTACTGACTATATTTTTATGCAAGATGGTGGACCACCAGAATGTGGTCCCCAATGATGTCCCTTCTCTGGATCCTGCCCATTCATCTTAGATTTTAGTTTAGATTAAGTCATGTTTTACATTTTAGTTTAGATTATGCAGCCCCATCTTGGAGCTCGGGAAGGATGCGTTTGAAGTAATTGAGAAAAGTTGGTTGATCTGAACCCACAGAAACGTGGTATTGTTTGTAGCAATAACAATGACAGCTTTTCATTTGCCCTAGGCATCAGATAAATTGTCATCGCTCAACCATGGCCAGGTTTATGGATAGACAAGCAAGGCCTTGGTTCTGGAAAACACCCAAAACTTGCATTTGCTTCTAGGTTTTAGATTGCATTTGAAATGATAGCCATGGGGGGCTCAGCCAGGCTTTGCACTGGATTTTGGTTTCATCTCCAACTAGTGAAACATCTCTGGCTGAAAAAGGGAAGGATAAATAATCTGTGCCAGGAGACACTGGCCACTCTCCCAGAATCTTCTGTTCTCTAGAAATCTAATGATTTCCGAAAGTCAATCTCTTTTTTTTTTTTAAACAAATTTTATTAATTTTACAAACACAATACACAAAACATAAACTAAAACATCTTTTCTGAAGGCTGCCTGATCCCGGGTTAAAACTTTTCACACAGACACAAATTCAAACATCATATTCATTTTATATATCCTTCCATATCTTGTTATCATTTTCTTTTCTTTTCTTTTTATAAACCAATTTTATTAATTTTACAAAAACAGTGCACAAACAATCAAAGCGTAACAGCTTATAACCATTTTCAATAACATTCTTTGTCTGTTCTATTTCCAACCATCCATTCATCTTTTTTCTTTTACTATACTTCTCCTATACACTATTTGGAGTGACGCCTTTACCCTAACTTAAAAGTACTTCGTATAACACTTAATTTATCTTGGGATTCTGTTTAATAAATTCTAAATTTACACAATAAATTTTATACTCTAAATACACATATAAAAACACAATCTTACATACCTTCCAGAATCCCCCTTTTATCCTTAATTAGATTCACCCATTGTCTCTAAATAAGCTTTTTTTTCTTTAGATCTTGCTTCCCACCATTGAGGCTTCTTCTCCCCCCCTTTCTCTCTTGCTTATTCTTCTCCTTGCCCTTTTTACCCCTTTGTCTCTCCTCTTCCCTTTTCTTACTCCCTTTCCTTTGCTTTCTAACCTTGCATCCACCTTTCCTCTCATTTTTCTTTTTTTTTTGGTTGTTTTTTCAAACCTTAAAATCCCCTTTTTCGTATCCTCTTTTTCCTCATCCCTGGAAAAAACCCATTGTTCATCAAAGATGGCTTCTTCTTCCTCTTCTTCTTTGTCCCAGTCATTCTGCTGCGTAATCAACTTTTCATAAGTACATAACGCCATTTCTAAAAATTGAAATGAAGTGCCCAAAGTATCTTTTCCATCTTGTTCTTCCTTTTTATATTTTTGATATTCAATCTTTAGTTCATCCACAAGCGATGCCATCCTGAAAAGAAAAACTTTCCCCAAAACAACCACCCAAGTATTTTTAGTCAAAAGTAATTCAAAAAGAAAGTTCCAAAAGTTAATACTTTTCTTCCTTCTTCTATTTCTCTTTCTGGGGTTACTGTTTAATCAAAGAGGTCCAATTACCATATTTCTTTTTTTAGTATTCTTGGCAATCTCCTCCTTTTTCCACTTCTGCTCCAATATTTTTCCGCTCCCTTCCCACTTGCAACATCAATTTTTAAATAATCAAAAATCCATACCTCTAATAAAGGTTTTCCAATTTCTTAAATTTTTAAGTCCAATGTCCAAGCAACTTTCAGAATATTTCACCTTCAGTGCCCAAACAAATTTCAAATCTTCTGCTTTTTTCATGGGGTGGGAGAGTGAAGAAAAAAAAAAGTTCCCTTTAACAGTTTCTCCACTGCTTTCGATCTTCTTAGGGATACAATGTATCCTCCAGCAATTCAGACAGCTCAGTTCCAGCGAATTTAAAGGATGTTGATTGACCCGGCTCAGCCAGCACTTTTACTTTTCTTGCTTCCTCCAGCACGATCTTACCCGGTTGCAGACTTCTTCGTGGCAGCCATTGCTGACCGCCGCTCCACCGCCTTGGGAAAAAGGGGTTTTTCTGGAGGAGGAGGGGGTCTGCGACACCCCCAACCCCCTGTCCAGCTCCCCTCTCTCTTCGGCTGTCCCTACAGGGCAGCCATATCCCCCTGACCCATTTGGATCGGGGGTATCTCGGCGGCTAGCACAGCAGGAATCGCGAGTGGTCGCGAATTCCTGCTGCCCCGAAGCCAGGCAAAAACCGGGAAAAAAAAACAAAAATCGAAAGTCAATCTCTTGTGTGCTATGAAGCACACAGACATAGTACACAAGTTTAGCTTGAAGTGTGACACTGAAGAATACCACCAAGTTCCCGACTCTTCCATACCTGATCAGCATCTAGCCCTCTGCCATCTTTCCATTCTATAAATTATGATTCTCTCTCTTTCTCTTTTTCCTCATTTTCTCTTTTTCTCTTCCTTTCTCTTTCTCCTTGTCCACCTCTTTCTCTCTCCATCCTGAGCATCAAGGGTTAGGCAATATACTGAAATAATTGATAAACAATTGATAAAACCAGCAGTAAACAATTATTATGTTTTCCTTGCTATAACTTGCAAACATGATATGAGCATTTGATTGAAAGTATCAGAAGCTCTTGGATGTTGATAGTGGAACTATCTTGCCATTGTGGGGCTTCCATTCAAACCTTCGGGAACAGCCCTGATTTAACTGTGTGACTTTTTTCCTGACCCACACATACACAAAGGTTGCTGTCCATCAAGAGATACACAGTAGAATTGGACTTACTTTGATCTGGTCCCACTTCCAATTCTATTCGGGTCATCAAGCAGACATTTGTAATGTCTACCAGTGTGGATTCCCATTGTCCTTTTAGATACAGTAATCAAGCCTCATGTTGCAGACACAAACAATGCAAATCTGTGAGGAAATAGATCTGTTTATTCTTGCAAGATAGCTTCTCCTGTGTGGTTTTATAAGCAGTTTAATTGATTAGATTTAGAAGTCCCTTATTTATTTCTTCACTAAGTTTCATTGCTGTATTTTAATAGAAACCCATGAGGGAAGATGAGTCTTATTAACAAAATGCATCCAAGATGAAGCAACTAAATTTTCATTTTATCTCCATGGCTATTGATAAATATTCATAACTCTGTTGGTTCGGGAATATTGGAACTCTTGTAATTCAAGTTTTTAATCTCATCTTCAGACATCCCATTATGAATCTGCTCTTAATCAGAGCTTCATCTTTTCCAAGCATCATCATCATCATCATCATTATTATTATTATTATTATTATTATTATTATTATTATTATTATTATTATTATTATTATTATTATTATTATCCTGCCCTCTTTTTTTGTTTAATGTGGTCAACTGAAGGCAGCAAATATGTTTAGTCCTCTGCCTCCTTTTTTCCCACACCGCACCACAACCATCCTGTGAAGCATTGGTGAGACTCAAATATTTTTACTTCTGGTTCTGTGGGCGTGGCAGGGAAAGGATACTGTAAAATCTCCACTCAGAGTGGAATTTGTCCATTCTCCAAACTACTCAAAATTTATGCTACCGGTTCTCCAGAACAGGTCAGACCCTCTGTTGTGAGGGGGTCAATGTGAAATAGAGGCCCTGGCCCCAACTTACACAGCTGACTTTCTTGCCTAAGTCAGGCCTAGAACTCATCATCTCCTCCTCTCACCCAGCAGCTTCCCCACAGCACTAAGCTGAGTCTCCAGTTTATTTATTTCATTATTATGAATTATTTATTTATTAATTTTATTTATATTGCCACTTATTCTCACATGGTGACTTGAGACAGCTTACAGAATATAAAACCTTATATAAAAGCAATAAAACTAATAAAAGAAGAGTCATATAATATAATAAATTAATATAACAAAACCACACACACACCACCTCCCACTCTGGTGACAGCAGACCACACTGGCCATATGATGGACTTCATCCCGCTCTGGGCTCCCCAGGCCCACTGGCAGAACCAGGTCTTCATTGCCTTCTGGAAGAGTGCTACAGTGGGGGCCATTCTAATCTCTGGGGGAATGATATTCCAGAGATGGAGAGCCACCATGGAGAAGGCCCTTCTTCTGGGTCCCACCAGGTGTATCTCCCTAGGGGATGGGACCCACAACATTCCCTGCCTCCCTGCTCTAATGGGTCAGGTAGATGTGACCGGCAAGAGATGTTCCCTCAGATAACCCAATCCCAAGCTATAAAGGACTTTAAAGGTGACAACCAGCACCTTGAATTGTACCTCGAAGCAAATCAACAGCCAAAGCATCTTCCACAGGAGAGGTGATACATGTGCACACCGGGGTCTGCACAAAACCTTGTGGGGCACTGCATTTTGCACCAACTGGAGCTTCTGGATGCTCTTCATGTAGAGCATGTTGCAATCTATCTATCTATCTATCTATCTATCTATCTATCTATCTATCTATCTATCTATCTATCTATTTGATTTGATTTGTCAATTGCTTACAAGATAATAGGTATAAGTATTGTTATGTATGTAAATAGTTTAAATAAAAGCAAGCTTGGGGTAAAGTGCAGGGTTCTGGCCCTGAACTTCTGATTGGGTGTTAAGCGGCTCGATCGGATTGGTTGGGTTCAGAGAATCCAATTGGCCCTTAACGAAGGACTCTTATTGGTTCTGGAGCTAGCGTGTTACAGCTCCCTATTGGTTATTTCACATTAAGGTCACCTATATAAGGCGGAGTTGTTGTTGTTCACTCCCTTAAGTCACTATGTAATAAAGAGCTGAAAGTTCACCAACTAAGATTGTCTCCAGTCATTTCACCCATGCCTGAAACTATATCACTGGCGACGAGGATGGGATTTGGAGACATCTGATCTTAAGGAACCGGGAAGAAAAACAGAGCACATGCCAAGACGACGCCACCAACAGAAACCATGTCCAGTGGCATTGTACCACCCGCTCCATTCGATCCGAACCAAGAGGATTGGGAATCCTACATGGATCACTTCCAAATGTTCCTTGAAACAAAAAACCTGAAGGACGCCACACCAGCCAAGAAGCGGGCGCTGTTCCTGACGTACTGCGGCCCGGCTGTCTTTAAAATGGCAAAGGCACTCGCGAAACCTCGAGAAGTTAAAGCAATGAGCTGGGATGACCTCGAACCTCTCCTGAGAGACCATTACGCACCAACCGTATCTACACTCGTGAGACGTCACGAATTCTATCAAAGAAGCCAGTGAAAGGGAGAGAGTGTGGCTGACTTCGTGGCAGACCTCCGACACTTGGGAGGCCTCTGCGGATTCGCAGACTTAGATGAAGCACTGAGAGACCGCTTAATTCTGGGATTAGATGCGCTAGGCATGCAAAGCAAGCTGATGGCGAAAGGTGACATCAATTTTGCTGACGCCATCGCCGAAGCCACTGCTGCTGAGGCGACCAAAAAGTCTGCGGCGCAACTACGGCGAAGCCGAAACCCACCGACCCCACCAACAGGCGACATCTTACCCAGCTCAGAAGGGCAGCTAGCGACAACGCACTACGAGGACCTCTCTTCGTCGTCAGACAGCGACGAAGAAGGGGTCCATCGACTGCGGTCCGACTGGGACCCTCGCTCTAAACCCTCATACCCTTGCGCTGGTTGTGGGGCAAGCCACCCCAGGGCAGACTGCAAATTCTGTGATGTGATCTGTCATGAGTGCGGAAAACGAGGCCACATCAGTCGAGTCTGTCGCAGTTTACCGGGACCAAGTCAGGCCTCAAGGGGAACCAGCTCTCGCCAATCGGCAGGAAACCGTCCTGTAAGGCGAGATCCAGCAAACCACTCCTACAGATATCGAGCGTTGCAGAAAGAAGAGGCCCACCATACTATCACTATAGGTCACGCCTCAGCCATGGACGCTAAGAAGATTCGAGTCACAGTAGCCACAGAGAACCAACCTTGCCACATGGAGGTCGATTCCGGATCGTCCCTCTCGATGGTGTCATAGAAGACATTAAAGCAACTCATTCCTACCATCCAACGCCAAGACCTTCAAATGCAACGTCTCATCCTTAAAGACTACCAAGGGAATCGGATCCCTGTGGTTGAGTCTTGTCGAGTCCGCGTCTCGTTTAAAAAACATAAGGCATACTTACCTCTAATGATCATCGATAGGGACAGGCCAAGTTTGTTGGGCCTCCAATGGTTTGCGCCACTCGGCATCGAAGTAGCCGGCGTGAACTGAGTCAGTGATTACGAGTGGGAGGAGGACCTTATTACTGAATTCAGCGATGTCTTCGCAGATCATATGGGCGAGTATAAGGGGACCCCAATTTCATTTAGCCTCGACCCTAAGGTCGCCCCGATCCGTTTAAAGCCCCGTCGAGTTCCGTTCGCCCTTAAGGCCGAGATAGATGAACAACTTGACAAACTAATTAAACAAGGGGTACTGCAACCCATTGATCATTCTCCATGGGAAACTCCTATTGTAACCCCCATTAAACCAGATGGGTCAATCCGAATCTGTGGGGACTACCGGGCTACTCTAAACCACGCCCTCCAGTAGAACGCATATCCAGTGCCGGTGGTACAGCACCTCCTTCATTCCCTGGGAGGCGGAAAGGTTTTTGCTAAGTTAGATTTAGTTCAAGCCTATCAACAATTGCCCGTGGACGATAAAACAGCCCAAGCTCAAACGATAGTAACGCACAGAGGTGCTTTTAAATGTACCCGATTGCAATTCGGGGTAAGTGTAGCCCCGGGAATATTCCAAAGTTTAATGGAACGATTATTGCAGGGAATCAAGGGCGTGGTTCCATATTTTGATGACGTGTTAATTGCAGCTCCTAGTAAAAAAATTCTACAGAATCGTTTAAAATGTGTTCTTAAGAAATTCCAAGAAGCGGGATGGAAAGTAAAAAAGGATAAATGTCATCTGTATACAGACAGTGTTGAATTTCTAGGTTATCGCATTGATAGTCAAGGTATCCACCCTACTGAGAGTAAATTAAGGGCGATAAAAAATGCTCCCAGACCCCGTAACAAAACAGATCTCCAGGCATTTTTAGGCCTTATTAATTTCTATAATGTGTTTTTACCACATAGGGCGACTGTGGCTGAACCGTTACACCGGTTATTAGATAAGAAAGCATTGTGGGTTTGGGGTTACCGGGAGGAAAAAGCGTTTCGAAATGTAAAAGATTTACTTACATCTGATTCTGTACTTATGCAATATAATGAAACATTACCATTGGTTATAACTTGTGATGCCTCACTGTTTGGGGTGGGCGCTATTTTGAGCCATGTGCTGCCTAATGGAAACGAGGCCCCTGTTGCATACTTTTCGAAGACTCTTTCTCAGGCAGAACGTAACTATGGACAATTAGATAAGGAAGCTCTTGCAATTGTGGCAGCCGTAAAAAAATTCCATGAGTATGGATATGGAAGGACATTTACCATTGCAACTGACCACAAACCTTTACTGGGGATAATTGCTGGGGACAAACCAACCCCCTATATATTGTCCCCAAGAATGACTCGATGGTCAGAATTCCTAGCTGCTTATAATTATCGATTGTTACATCGACCGGGGAAAGCCATTCCCCACGCTGACGCACTCAGCAGAGCACCGCTATCAGAGACTCTCGACGATCCGGCACCAACAGTATCGGCGTTACAAATCGAGACGCTCAATTCACCTCCTATGACCGCTCAAGATATCGTGAGAGAGACCAGACGAGATCACACCCTAGCTCGAGTCCTAGGCTGAGTAGAGCATGGATGGCCATTGGACCAGATCCCAGATGACTTCGCGCCATTTAAAACAAGACAAACTGAACTTTTTTCTCAAAAAGGCTGTGTCATCTGGGGCGATAGAGTCGTCGTTCCAGAACGACTCCAAAACTCGCTGTTACAAATTTTGCACAAAGGATATCCCGGGATCGTGCGGATGAAAGCACTCGCACGGAGCTACGCTTGGTGGCCAGGCATGGACCGACATCAAGCAATGGGTCAAGGCCTGCACCAAGTGCCAACAAAACAGCAACCCACCGCCCAAAGCTGCACCGACTGAATGGGAGACACCACGCGGGCCCTGGTCCAGAATCCACCTGGATTTCGCAGGGCCGATTAAAGGACATACATTACTATTGACTGTCGATGCATACTCTAATTGGTTGGAAATTCATCGAATGACCCATACAACCTCCAAAGCTGTCATTAAAGTCCTCAAGAGACTCTTTGCAACTCATGGATTGCATGACGTCCTGGTGTCCGACAACGGACCACAGTTTACAGCGCTAATGTTTGAACAGTACCTTGCTGATAATGGCATCCGCCATGCGCTCACCTCGCCAGTGCATCCTGCTACCAACGGCCGAGCGGAACGCATGGTCCAATTTGTAAAAAAGACTTTGCAAAAAGTGAACTATGATAATATTGACGAAAAAATAAACTGCATTCTACTGCTACAACACATCATTCTGCACAGCGTAACCGGCAGAACTCCCGCAGAACTCCTCATGGGGCGAAAACTCCATTCCCGCCTCGACCGATTGCACCCAGCTTATGAGCCAGAAAAGCCTGCAGGATCCAGCGGACGCTACCGTACCTTCAAGGTAGGTGACCCCATTTATGCAAGAAATTTATCAGGCGACCCGGTTTGGATTGAAGCAATGATAATACGCCAGACAGGGCCCAAATCCTATATTGTAAAATGTGTTGATGAAAGACTGTGGAAACGACATATTGACCAATTACGGTCACGACTCCTTTCGGCCAGCCAGCAACTCCCCTACGACCAAATTGGGGGGGGGGGAGGAATGGAAGAAGACGACATTCCAGGGAACCTGTTCCAAGAGAACAATGAATCTAGTGAAACTCAGGAAATGGAGCAGGAGGAAGAATCGTACACTCCAAGGGAAATCACACCAGAACAAGAAGCTGAGCCACTGCCAAACAACATTTTACCTCAACAGGACTGCACACAGCCAGTCCAAAGAAAATCTAATAGACCCAAAAGACAACCGTCCTATTTGAAGGACTATATAACCACACCATAATTGAGGAGCCAGGGGGAAGGGGTGTTATGTATGTAAATAGTTTAAATAAAAGCAAGCTTGGGGTAAAGTGCAGGGTTCTGGCCTTGCAATTCTGATTGGGTGTTAAGCGGCTCAATCAGATTGGTTGGGTTCAGAGAATCCGATTGGCCCTTAACGAAGGACTCTTATTGGTTCTGGAGCTGGCGTCTTACAGCTCCCTATTGGTTATTTCACATTAAGGTCACCTATATAAGGCGGAGTTGTTGTTGTTCACTCTCTTAAATCACTATGTAATAAAGAGCTGAAAGTTCACCAACTAAGATTGTCTCCAGTCATTTCACCCATGCCTGAAACTATATCAAGTATAAACATGAGTAAGAAAACAGGAAATAGGTACGAATAAATGGGGACAACAGGACAGGGATGGTAGGCACGATGGTGCACTTATGCACGCCCCTTACAGACCTCTTAGGAATGGGGTGAGGTCCATTGTGGATAGCAATGTTATGAATTGCCCAGAATCTTAAGCTCACTTATGACCTTCACATAGAGATTAAAATTACAGACCAAAGAAAATATGGATGGCTTAGAAATTGTAATAGCTCTTCTACCAATCAATTTCATTCCTTCCTTGAGGAAGGAAAAATAACAGTGTCTCTTGAGAAGTTTCCAAAGGCTATCTTGGCGCTTGTAATAGAAATTCCCTGAAGATTTGGCTCAGGTGTAATGGAATATCCTTAGATTATGCTAATGTTTAAATATAACTGTAGCATTCATAGAATAGAGATTAAATTTAGCTGGGAGTTGGGCAGTTCATAGATTTAATAAATTATTCTTAGACTTATTTCTGTCCAAGGTGACATACCCTAGACATACCCTGAAGTTCCTTCAGATTCATTTTTGTGTGTGTGTGTGGATTTCTTTTTTTGTTATTTGGAAAGTTCTAAACTTTAATCTAAACAATCTAACCTCAGCTTTCTCCTTCTCTCTGCCCCAGCACACAACATCTTGCTTATCTACTGCCTATGAAAAAACAAAGCCTTATCTTGGGAGATTGTGGCTGTGTATGGGACTGAGACCATGACAAGGTCAGAGTCACCATTGACTGAAACTCAATCAATGCATGGCTTCCATTTAGATTGATTGTCTGCCAAATCTGCTTTCATAAGGTCTTGTTTATGAACACTTGCAATGTATTAATATTTTACATTATTTTATTTATTTATTTTGTTAAAGGCTTACAGTAGAAATAAGAATAAACATAAGTTTAAATATAAGAAATAGGAACTAATAATTGGGGACAACAGGACAGGGATGGTAGGCATGATTGTGCATTTATGCCGCCCCTTATATTATATATTATATTAACATAATTGATTCCTAATCTTTATTAAGTATTTATCCAACTGGGATCTCTTTTACTTTTATTTACAGTTCGATTTTATTTATATATCATGTTTGAAATGAACCACTTTCATATTTTGTGGCAATTCTCTTGACTCTTAAGACCAGTCAGGGAGATTTAATTTTCAAAGAATTCAATTAAATCACCTTGTCCAAACAGGGGAATAATTGTTGATGTGTCTCTTGAACTTCAGTGCTAAAAGATGGATCGATACATTTTACCTATCTGTGTGAATACCAATGATATCAGTCTGTGGTATTTAGTGTTCCACCAAGGCACTTGCCTGGGCAAATAAATCATTAAAATTAGGGCAGCAATGCTTCCCAGCAGTGTTTCTCAACTTTGGCAGCTTTAAGATGTGTAGTTTTCAACTCCCAAAATTCCCCAACCAGCATAGAAAAGTAAAAAGGATCGAGAAACACTGCTTTACAGTGAAAGAGAGAGAGAGAGAGAACTAAGACTTTCTTGAGATGAAATCCTAGGAACACTTGAGGGAGTGACAATAATGTAAGCAATTTTTGTAAGTTTTTCAAAGCCTCTTTACTCAGGTTGCATCCCAAATGATGCCACTAACTAACACCAAAAAGTCTGCTGAAGCTTTCTTTCTCCATATATATATATATTCTTATCTGTGAGGTTCTTAAATAAAGTTTCTTGTTCAACTGAGGAATTAAGCAATTCTCAGGGAAGGATTACACAACCAACAAGGGCCTCTGAGTTCATCTCATTTGCAATCAGGCTCAAGAAAAAGAAAATACTTCGAAGCTGAATCCACCTAGAATTGAGGCTACAGTGTTAATTTCATGCATTGTATCAATCTTGCTTAAATTTGAAAAGCTTTTTTCAAAGCTCAGGAGCCTTTTAGCTCTCTTGTCCAACAGCTCCTCTTAAAAGCATCAGCTGCAGCTACTCCAGTAGCCTTAAAAAAAAAAACTTTCCAGCACAAAATATTGATAACTTTTGAACAGGGGTGGGATTCAAAAATCCTAACAACTGGTTCTTTGCCTGGTTGCTAGGTGGTTGTGGACATGGTGAGTGTGGCCTACTGGAACTTGCAGGAAGGGTGGGTGTTAAGTCTGGAGCATGGGTGCGAATAATGGAGACGAGCCTGTAGAAACAGTGAACTTCAAACTCTTTATTTACATGGTGTGACAGCTCAGCTCGAGGGCTGCTATAGCCTTCCTTATATAGGCAACTTATTAACTATTCAACCAATAGCAAACCTGGAGCGCTAGCTCCGTTAACCAATGGGAATGGCCTGTTAATGGCCAATCAGAGGCTCCTGAATGGACCAATCTGATCCTGCCATTAACAGCCAATCAGAAGTGCAGGGCCAAAACCCTGCACTTGACTTTAAGCTCAATATAACTTTATTAGTATTATTCATTCACAACACCCCTTTCCCCCGGCTTCTGCCCACGGGGTGCGGTTACATAGTCCTTCAGGTAGGATGGCTGTTTTATTAGTCTTTTCGATTTTAGCAAAGTGCCTGGTGGTTGGTTGCACTTCTGCTGAGGTAGATCGTTGTTTAACGGTAGGGGTGCCTCTGGTTCCGAGTTCGCGTTCCCATCGTCACCAATATCACTGGCCACTCCCTGAGGTGAACTCACTCCGGTGCCTGGTTCCTGTTCCTGCATTTCAGTTCCATTATCAGTCTCATTGAAAAGGGTTCCCTCTAATTGTAATTCGCTTTCTTCTGTATCTCCCCCCCCCCTCAGTTTGGTCATAAGGGAATTCGGAATTGCGAGACGGTAGCCGTGATCGTAGTTGATCTATGTGGCGCTTCCAAAGTCTGTCGTCAGGGCACTGAACGAGGTACGATCTTGGGCCGGTTATGCGGATTACAGTCGCCTCTACCCACAGCGGATCGCCCGATAAATTTTTAGCGAATACTAAATCGCCTACCTGGAAGGTACGGCATCGGCCGCTTGATCCGAGTGGCTTTTCTGGTTCGTAGGCTGGGTGTAACCGATCAAGGTGGGAGCGGAGCTTTTGTCCCATTAGCAGCTCGGCGGGAGTTTTTTTGGTGATGCTGTGAGGTGTGATGTGCTGCAGAAAAAGGATCTGATTGATTTTCTCATTGATGTTGTCGTAGTCTATCTTTTGGAGGGTCTTTTTGACGAATTGTACCATGCGCTCAGCCCTACCGTTGGCAGCAGGGTGCACAGGCGAAGTGAGCGCATGTCGAATACCACGGTCAGCCAGGTACTGCTCAAAAGACAGCGCGGTAAATTGGGGCCCGTTGTCAGATATCAGAACGTCTGGTAATCCGTGGGTTGCAAAAAGTCTTTCCAGTCTTTTGATGACCGCGTCAGTGGTTGTGTTGCTCATTCGGTGAATCTAGAGCCAATTCGAGTAGGCGTCGACAGTTATCAAAAATGTGTGGCCTTTGGTTGGCCCAGCAAAGTCCAGATGGATGCAGGACCAGGGTCCCTGCGGCGTCTCCCATTCGGTTGGGGTTGCCTTTGGTGGAGCGTTGCTTACTTCTTAGCATTTCTTGCAAGTTTTAACCTATGATTCGATTTGTCTGTCAATGTCTGGCCACCACGTGTAGCTTCATGCAAGGCCCTTCATGCGCACAATGCCAGGGTGGCCATCGTGCAAGGTTCTTAGCAGTGTCTGTTGGAGTCATTCTGGGATAACGACTCTATCGCCCAGATGACACAGCTCTTCTGTGAGAACAACTCTGTTTGACGACTTTTGAATGGTGCAAAGTCGTCTGGTACTTGGTCCAATGGTCATCTGCGTTCCACCCATGTGAGGACTCGCGCCAAGATGGGGTCGCGTTTTATTTCTCTCGCGATGTCATGGGCAGTTAATGGCGGCGTGTGGAGTGTCTCGATCTGCAACGCTGTCATCGTTGGTGCAGGATCCTTGATAGTTTCAGGGAGCGGTGTACGGCTCAGCGCGTCGGCGTGGGGAATGGCTTTACCGGGACGATATTGTAGCCGATAATTGTAGGCAGCCAAGAATTCTGACCAGTGGGTCATTCTGGGAGAAAGTATATAGGGAGTTGGCTTGTCCCCAGCGATGATCCCCAGCAATGGTTTGTGGTCAGTTACAATGGTGAAAACCCGGCCGTACACATACTCATGAAATCTTTTAACAGCTGATACAATCGCCAGGGCTTCTTTATCGATCTGGCTGTAATTTCACTCAGTTTTCGAGAGCGTCTTTGAGAAGTAAGCAACAGGGGCTTCGTTACCGTTAGGCAACACATGGCTCAAAATGGCGCCCACTCCAAAAAGCGATGCATCGCATGTAATGTTTATTGGCAAAGTCTCATTGTACTGCATTAGTACGGCATCCGAAGTCAGTAGTTTTTTCACATTACGGAATGCCTGCTCTTCTTTGTGACCCTATACCCAAATTGCTTTTTCATCTAATTGACGATGTAAAGGTTCAGCGACAGTTGCCTTGTGCGGCAAGAATACATTACAGAAATTAATGAGGCCTAAGAACGCCTGAGGTCGGTCTTGTTCTGGGGTCTGGGAGCGTTTTTTATTGCTCTCAATTTGCTATTGGTAGGGTGAATACCCTGACTGTCAATTAAGTACCCTAAGAATTCAACACAATCGGTACACAGTTTGCACTTATTTTTTTTGACTTTCAGGCCTGCTTCCTGGAATTTTCATAATACCAGTCTTAAATGCTCCCGTAAGATTTTTGGAGTGGGGGCAGCAATGAGTACATCATCAAAATAGGGGACAACGCCCTTGATCCCCTGCAATAGTCTCTCCATTAGGCTCTGAAAGATCCCCGGGGCTACACTGACTCCGAATTGGAGCTGCGTGCACTTAAAGGCACCTCGGTGTGTTACGATAGTCTGTGCCTGTGCCGTTTTTTCGTCAACTGGCAGTTGCTGATAAGCCTGAGCCAAGTCTAGTTTAGTGAAGACTTTTCCGCCCCCCAGGGAATGGAGGAGGTGTTGTACCACCGGCACCAAATATGGGTTCTGTTGCAGGGCATGGTTTAGGGTGGCTTGGTAGTCCCCACTAATTCTAATTGAGCCGTCTGGCTTAATTGGTGTCACAATAGGCATTTCCCATGGGGAGTGGTCAGTTGGCTTTAAGACTCCCTGGGCAATCAACTTATCAAGCTGCTCGTCGATTTTCAGTTTCAGAGCGAACAGAACTCGACGAGGCTTAAGGTGGATGGGATATCTTTGGATTGAGGCTAAAGGATATCGGGGTCCCCTTGTACTCACCTAGCTTTTCCTCGAAGACGTCCCTGAACTCGTGGGCGAGGTCTTCCTCCCAGTCACTGCTGCCGATTCGGTTAATGCCTGCCACTTCAATGCCGAGTGGTGCGAACCATTGCAGGCCTAACAGACTAGGCCGGTCCTTATCGATTATCGTAAGGGGTAAGTACGCTGTGCGGTTCTTGAATGCAATCCGGACTTGACTGGATCCTGCGACTGGAATTCAGTTCCCCTGGTAGTCCTTTAACACGAGCCGTTGGAATTGAAGGTCTTGGCGCCGGATAGTGGGGATGAGTTGCTTGAGGGTCTTCCATGAGACCATTGAAAGAGACGATCCCGAGTCAACTTCCACTTGGCAAGGCCGATTTTCAATGTTCACGTTGACTCGAATTTTCTTAGCATCTAGCAAAGAGGCATGGCCAATAGTGAGCATTTGGTGGGCCTCTTCACGTCTCGCTAGATGACTCACGGGTCGGTTTCTGTAGGAGTGGTTTACTGGTTCTCGTCTTACAGGGCGATTCCCTGTTGATTGGCAGAGATTGGTTCCTTTCGAGGTCTGGCTGGGTCCGAGGAGGCTTCGGCAAACCCGTCTGATGTGGCCTCGTTTCCCGCACTTGTCGCAGAGCGTGTCGCGGAATTTGCAATTTGAGCGGTAGTGGTTAGCCCCATAGCCAGCGCACGGTTGCTGGGACTTCGGGTATCGGTCCCGATCGGACCGCAGGCGATGGACCTCTTCTTCATCGCTGTCTGACGACAAAGAGAGGTCCTCATGATGGGCCGTTTTTAGCTGCCCTTCTGCATTAGGTGAAATTTTGCCGGCTTGTGGGTGTACTGGAGCGCGATTTCAGCGTAGTTGAGCAGCCAACTTCTTGGTCGCCTCCGCTGCTGTAGCTTCAGCTATGGTGTCTTGAAGGGTGATGTCGCCCTTTGCCATTATTTTGCTCTGTACGTTTAGAGCATCTAGCCCAAGGACTACTCGGTCTCTCAAAGCCTTTTCTAGGTCGGTGAAATCGCAAAGGCCTCCCAAGTTCCGGAGGTCTGCAACGAAATCGGCGACGCTTTCTCCTTTCCGCTGGTTCCTTTGATAGAACTCGTGTCGTATCACGAGCATTGGAACGGTTGGTGCATAATGGGTCCTTAGCAATGGTTCGAGGACATCCCAGTCCATGGCCTTTACTTCAGCCAGTTTCACTAATGCCTTGGCCATTTTGAATACTGTCGGGCTGCAGTGAGTTAGGAATACCACCCATTTCTTCCCGGTTGTGGCATCCTTTAGATTATTCATTTCCAAAAACATTTGAAAATGATCCATGTAGGACTCCCAGTCCTCTTGAGCTGGATCGAAAGGAGCGGGTGGTACTACACCGCCGGACATGGTTCCGCTGTTGTGCGCTTCAGTCACGTGCTTAGTTGTCTTTAGTTGGCTCGGATGTCATCCAATCCCATCCTCGTCGCCAGTGTTAAGTCTGGAGCATGGGTGCGAATAATGGAGACGAGCCGGTAGAAACAATGAACTTCAAACTCTTTATTTACATGGTGTGACAGCTCAGCTCGAGGGCTGCTATAGCCTTCCTTATATAGGCAACTTATTAACTATTCAACCAATAGCAAACCTGGAGCGCTAGCTCCGTTAACCAATGGGAATGGCCTGTTAATGGCCAATCAGATGCTCCTGAACGGACCAATCCAATCCTGCCATTAACAGCCAATCAGAAGTGCAGGGCCAGAACCTTTAAGCTCAATATAACTTTATTAGTATTATTCATTCACAACAGTGGGGTTTTTTTGCCTTCCCAGAGTCTGGAGGCCTCTCTTAGGCCTCTGGGCGGGTGAAAATGGCCTCCCCAGGCTCTGGAGGCCCTCTGGAAGCTAGAAACAGGACTGTTTCTTCTGTGCAGATCCTGTACTTACCTGCATCCAAAACAGGTCACGTGGAGACTCCTGGGGAGGGGAGGGGTAGGTGGGGCCAGCTGATCTGTTCAACTACTGGTTCTGTGAACCAGTTGTAAAATTTAACATCCAGTTCGTCCAAACCAGCCCGAATCGGCTGAATCCCACCCCTGTTTCAGAACCACCTTTAAATATCCCTTAAAATTTAAACACCAAAATATTGAAAAGGCCTAGAGGTTCTTGGTAAATGTGGAGATGGTTTGGCAAGATTAAAGGAACATCTCAGCAAGTTAGCAAAAGGTGTTTATAGATCCCTGAAAAAGCTTTTTTCCACCAGGTCGTCAATCATGCATTTCAGAAGAAATATATCATAGGACTTCTAGCAGAGCAGATTTGCAAACTCTGTCAAGCCACAACACAGATGGTAGGCCTAAATCCATCATTCATAGTGTTTTGGTCAAAAATCCATTCGGATTGGTAAATCAGAGGTATACATCTGAAAGTTACATCTCAAAAGAGCTAGTAATGTTTTAAGATTGACAATAATAAAATGCATAATGGTGGGACATTTTTCCAATTATATAAATTAATTTATGTTTCGTTGTACCTACTGTCCTTCAGAGAAAAAGTCAGTAATTTTCTTTGGATTCATCTTTTGCACAAATATGTACATCAACACACAGCTAGCCATAGTATTTAACCTAAACCCATATTCTGAGCATAAGACTTTTACTTTGTCATTTCATTCACTACCCAGTTAAATACCGCTGTTTATTAATTTGACATAAGACATCCCATGTTATGTTTATGCTGCTTAGCTATTACATACCAGCGTTTCTGAAGTTGATTTGGATCCTGCTTATTTCCCGAAGCGAACAAGATTGATTTGCAATGTTGCTCAGGAACCCTCATTGTTTGTTTGTTTTCTTTCTTTGCTGATGTGATATGTCATTCTTTCCCATATATCTACAGCCTTCTTTGCAAATGATGCAGATTATTTTCACTTGTACAAGTGCTTGCATCAGATTCTTCCCCGAGTTGGCTGGCAGGATTTCCAGTAGCCCCAGAGAGTAGAGCTTAGTTACAATTACAATTGGCTCACGCATGAAAATACGGGCAGGTATACAATAGAAGCAGGGAAAATATTGTCTTCTGTTCCACTGGTTATAAAATAGGTTATAGCAAGAACCAGCCACAAATAGGTTGCTAGAGAATCCAGGTTTGATCAAAGCATATACTGTATGCTAGCCTTTTATCTCTGCAATCTCAGATAATACTTTGTGCAGGATAAAACTTCAAGGTACAATTGACCGTTGTTAGGAATATAAGTCACCTAACAGGTATTTGGGTTAGAAATATATAAACCAGGATCGAAATTTTAAAACTGTCTCTATAAGAGCATGCTAAAAAATGCAATTGGGTGTGGTTTCTCAAACAGCCATAAGATGGAGCCAGAAACCTGGGTTGTTTAGTCCGAGTCTCAGAAGAGAGTGTGAGTGTATCTCTGTTTCCTTCTGTTGGAAAGTATTGCCGTTCCTCCATTTTTCCTAATTGACTGATATTCCTAGATTTAATGTTAGTCTGATACTGAACTGTTTTTGACACTGGAATTTGATACTTGGATTATCCCTGGATTGAAAAACTGACTGATTTACCTGTGAATGGACTGCCTATTTTGAACTTTGCTTAAACCTTTATTGAAAGTAAAACCCTACATTTACTGTACAGTGTATCTGTGTGCTATGTGTGTATTCTTCAAACACTACTCTCTATACGTCTCTCTGTATGCGCTCATTCTCCTAACGGGGAATTACTTCAACAACTGTTATGTAATTTTCACATTATTCTACTTGCACTGTTTAATGTTGCTGTTTTATTCCTTTGTGATTGTTGCTTACATTTTTTATTATTTTTTCCTTCTTCTATGAGCCACAGTGGTGCAGTGGTTAGAGTGCAGACTGCTGACTGCCTGCAATCTGTCAATTCGAATCTCAACAGGCTCAAGGTTGACTCAGCCTTCCATCCTTCTGAGGTGGGTAAAATGAGGACCCAGATTGCTGGGGAAAAGATGCTGATTCTGTAAACTGGTTAGAAAGTGCTGGAAAGCACTGTGATGTGATATAAAAGTCTAAGTGCTATTGCTCTTTATTGTTGTAAGCCTCCCAAAGTAGTTCCATGGTGAGATGGATGGCAAATAAATTTAACAAACAAATAAATAAATAAAACCCAACTCCTCAATTGTGTTGTCCACATAGAAATCTCTTAAAGTGAGGTTTTTAAGATGCTGAAGAATTAAAAGGATGTCTAGGAAAAGTCTATTAGGTTCCTCCTATTAGGTTTGGCCTTGTTCAAAATTACTCAATCCAGCTGCCCTCACAGATATAGTATGAAGATTTTACTCTAGGTAATCAAGTGGGAAATTTAAAAAAAAAATGTTTGGGGAAGGAGTAAGAATAGCACAGAGATCAGCAGGGATTAATGCAACTAATTGCACTAAGTAAATGCAATTCCCTTGGGATTTTCTAAAAAGGAAAAATCCAAGCTATATTTTACTTTGCATTCATCTAAGACATGGAATGCAGTATCAAAGATATTAAAATTCTATTCCCAAGGGTTTAAGACAGAATTATTTTAAATCATTTTTAGAAAGGAGTAGGGAAGAAACATACATACTAACTGATGGTCAAGGAAAGTTATTTAATTACCAAAGACAAGTAAAAATGCCATATGGTCACCAGGAGTTAACTGTTAGCGGTTGATACATGACATTTAGTAGACTAAACCTTTCAGCAGGGCTAACGTGATGTCCTCCAAAAATGTTGGACATAATGGTGTCTTGTTATGTCTGGTTCTTAGGTGTCAGCTGGAGCTATGAGAAGTTGGTTGCCCTACGTAGAATATGTCACCAAATCTCTTTCCTTGAATTGTAGGAATATTGTATTACTGTTTATCTAAGTTTCTGTTCTTGCTTTGGAATGCCATAATTTCTTCTCTGCAGGCAACAAGTCAGAGAAGATCACAGACCTTATGTTGGCACTATGAGAATGATCCTGAAACAGCTAACTATGATCAGATCTGATTTGCACTTAGATGAATGACAACTAGGAGAACTGCAGATTCAACTCAGGAGTTTTAAAAAAATAACAAAACAACCAAACCCTGGAAAAAGTCAAGAAAAAAAATTATTCTATTCAGGTGCCGCAAAAATTACATGTGCACTATGCAGTGACCAAAAACTTCATCTAGGTAATTGAATGTATTAGAGAGTTCTGAGTTTATATATGGGCACAACAAATTTGAGTAAATCAGAAAAACCACAGTTTGAAAATATTTGGGAAGTAGCATTTTAAAAAAATATGCAAAGATACTGCATGTAAGCAAAATTCATGTATGCGAAAATATAAAAATCAACACACACAGTATTTTGCATGTTTTAGAGAAAAAGACAACACCAAGGTAGCATTACACAAAAGAAATAATTATGGCATATGAAGAACTGGTAGAGGAAAAGAACATTGTCAAGAATCAAGCCGAAGTAAAATTATATTGAGGAAAGAAATGGGAAATAAGGTGGTTCGATATTAAATTTGAAAAAAGAAATATCCTACAGAGATGTTTGAATATACTTTAGTCCCATTAACTTTCATTTATATTGTTTTCGGATGGGGATCTTTACTGCAAGCAGGGGCAAAATTACAAATTAGAAGCATTCATTTTATGGGCACAAAAGGGTCTGTGGGTGTGGAGGTCTTTTGGATCTTAGCAAATAAGAAATACAAGCAGTAATTATTCTGCTGGAGTAAGTAGAGTGCTGTTTTTAATTTTAGCATGGTGATAGTGACTCTTTGCTCTTGGTTAGAAACTCACAAGCAGGACAAGCAATTGTAACCTTGGTTCTTCTGAGATTTTTTCTGAAATAAGATGAAATTCTCCCAATATTCCTCTACCTACTGTGAGGAGTGTATCTATTTTGTGACTCAAAACTCAAGATAAAAAAGGGAGGTTTTCCTTTGAAGTAAGGAAAGTACCAGGCACCAGTTAAAAGGCGCCAATTAAAATGTCGACCAATCTTGGAATGCCTTTGAAGTGCTGGGAACTATTGAAACCCCTTGGAACGTTTCTGAAGTGGGAGGAGGGGTACCAATAGAACTGTTGAACTATCATGCACTTCGCGCATGATATGTCGATGTATGCCCTCGTGTTAGGGAGGTGTTCGCTGCGTGCCATGCACATATAAGGTAATGAATTGTAACCTGTGTTCTAGAAGGTAGATTGTAAACCAAGCCATTTGCATAATGGGGAGGGGGGATAGTTTTGGGTATAAGAGTAGAGCCTTTAAGCTTTGCTTTTCGTTCTCTCCTCAACTGCAAAAAGGGGAGGACCCATCTGCAGATGTTTTATTCCAATAAAGCCTTTTTCTTTGGATCAACTTTGAATCCTGGTGATTTTTCTTAGCCACAATCTCACACTACCAACTGTCTGTACTTATTGCAAAGGGAGTTTAGAAGAAACCATAAAGATATTCTTCTATTTTATTTATGTTCCAATTTTCTTAACAAAACTTGGAGGTTGTACCAACTGCTACTTAGTCATTTGGGGGCTTAGTGACATCATGATGATGAACAATCTTCATGCAATTGTAGCAAAACCCTAGATATTGTTCTGTTAGCACATCAGTCCAGTGTAAGATAATGGGAGGTGGGAGCAGTATGTTCCCCAAACAAACAAACAAATTTCATCAGAAGCCCAGTGAGTTTCCAGGGAGATATTTTGAGTGTTTTTGGTTCTATCACACAAACATTCTTTTTAACCACAGTCACTGGTGAGATTGCATGGACATAATTGGTAGAAAAGCCACTTCTGAGTAAAAATAAAGAAAACTCAAATGCTTTATGTCAATGCAGAACAAAATCTTTCAAAAGGCACTCTTGTAATTTGGTTGAATTGTGTGTGTGTTTGTGTGTGTGTATCTAGAAAGAGAGAGAGTACTATACTTACAGCATTGTTAGTCTGTCATCTATAAACTATATTAATAACAAGGTAGAAGAAACAATAATAATGAACACAGTATGCAAAAGTATAAAAGTAATACAAATTGTGAATCAGAGTAATAAGAGTAATAAGAGAAAGACAAGCAGAGGTGAGATTCAGCAGATTCTGACTAGTATTGGAGAACCGGTAGCAGAAATTTTGAGTAGTTCAGAGAACTGGTAAATGCGATTCTGACTGGCCCCGCCAACCCCATCTCTTCTCTGCCTCCCATTGAGTCCCAGCTGATCGGCTGGGTTTCCTTTGGTTGCTCTGCACAGGAGAACGGAGCTGGAAAGCAGGTTAGTGGGGTGGGGAGAGAATGGAGATTTTGCAGTATCCTTCCCCTGCCACGCCCACCAAGCCACGTGATGCCTACCAAGCCATACCCACAGAACTGGTAGTAAAAAAATTTGAATCTCACCACTGGAGATAAGGTTGAAATTCCAAAACTCTCTGTTAACAAACTGATATTGTGATCAACTCGTAGATAATTTACCATGGTTTCAATCCCCAATCATTCCAAATATTAAGTCTATTTGGTCCTGGTTGAAATACAATCAAACATCCAGGTTTGATTCTTTATACCATCTCTTATCAATTGTTGATTGACTGAATGCAATACTTTCAGCCTCCAAACCAATCTATTTCCTTCTCAAAACCTAGATAAAATTGTCCCTCAATTAGGTGTTTTACATTTGTATCCCACCCTCCATCAAACAAACCATTTGCCACTTGTTCATCCAGAGAGTTCTCTGCTATTATACAGTATAAAGGCATGGTGTATGGAGTTGGCTTTATTATTTTTTTTAGCTTATATTTCTTTACATTTCTTCTGGAGTGGTGGAGCTCTTGCCTCACAATCAGGAGGCTGTGAGTTTGATCCTAGGTAGAGACAGATATTTCTCTCTCCGGGCACAGCAAGAATCTATCTGCTGAACAGAACTCCTCATTGGTGACAGGAAGGGCATCCAGCCATTAAAACACTCTGAAATGTAGATGATGATTTCTTCTGACAGCTTTTTATAGTTCTTTTGGACAACCATAGAATATTTTACATCCCCCAAGATATTTTTCTCAGTAGTAGGAAGTGACTGCCCTTTAGCTGCATCATTACAATTAAAGAATCCTCTTTCTCTTTGACCAATCCAAATTTGTGGAGATAATGTTATTATTTGGCAGCATCTAATCCCTGAAGGAGAAAAAAAACAGGAGGGTGTTTCTTTTTCAGATAACAAATTTTTCAGTGACAAATGTTTGTTTTGCAGATGGGCACGGCTTTTGTTGAATTCTGCCATTGGTACTACTGAATAAATTCCTTTTCTGAATAGGATCTTGTACATCTATGGAATAAAAACTTATTTGGTTGTTCCAAATATGCTTTTCCAAAAGGCAACTGGACCTTCTTGGTTTTTTTCCTTGAAAACATTTTGCTTTTCATCCAAGAAGCTGAAATTGATCAGAAACACAGAACGTTTTCAAGGAAGAAAAACCCAAGAAAGTCCAGTTGCCTTTGGGATAATCATGACCTGGATGATTCAGAATCTCTATAGATTTCCCTACATTCAGTCATCCACAAGGTCTAACAAGGTGATTGGGTGTCAGCATTCTGAGTAATGCATCCATCAAAACCAGAACTCCAAGGCAAATAGATTCCTCAAAGAACATTTTATTGGATACATCATATCAGCACAGCTACTGAAAATCAACTCTAAAAGTTCCCAGGGTTTTTTCCCACATTAAAAGAGCAAATTATACCCTCTCCAGATGTCCCCGGTCCCATTGTCCAATGAAAGTAGCTGGCAAGCTTCTTGGTCACTCCTCTCTTCCCTCAACTGCTCCCTGTTGGGATGACCTTGGTTCTCACAAGAAAACTTTTTGTTTTGACTGTTTGCCAGTCTGTCTACTTCCCCCTCCCTTCCCCCTCTTAGAGTTTGTAGCAACTATGAGGCAGCTTCAGCGAGGTTCACTTCAAAGTTGACTGTTGGATGGCTGCTAAGTTGTTGGCTTACTCTAACTTACAAATATTATTTTTCCCACTTTGCCACTGAGTAATTCAGTCAGAGAAAAAGGATGAAATAATATCCTTCTGTTGATAAGGGGTGATCTTTGTTTCTGATTAATCTCAGCTTTCTATAGGAAAATGAATTAATATCTGTCCTGTCTAATATTGTATGAAGAAATGAACACTGAGAGCATTTGAAGGCACTATGTTGAAAAAATTAATTAGGGCTATGCAGCTTGTAAATTACAGATTATTCTGCCACACTTTGCATAAAAATTTAGCTGCTTTTAGAAAGAATTAAAATCTTCTGGGGATAATATCAGCAAAGAAAGTGCCTTCTGTTATTCAATTATTAGTCAACATTGTAATGGAAGCTGGAAACAGCTAGAGAACTTAGACAAATTATTATTACTTTTATTAAGAGTGCACATTCCACAGAGGAAAAATTGGAAATTGCATAAGTTATTTATTCTGCAGAAAATTTAGCAAAAGGTTAATTTTTACAGGTTGAACCTATTGCTTTCAAACTCTTAAATCAATGCTTTTTTTTTTTCTTTTTGACAGGCAAGTATTATTTCCAACACACAACATTCCTAAAGGAGACCTCCACAAATTTTTCCATCCTATCTGGCCGCAGAACTGGAAGAGATAATTTTTTCCAGCTTCTCAAGAATGATAGAAAATACTCCAATATTTTCCCCGAGATTTTCCCCATTGCAACATGGTAGTATAATGTCAGATTGCTGTTAATAGCAAAGGAACAGTGCCAGTAAAAAATAAATAAATGAATGGGTTTTGTATAAAGGGGGAATGCTGAGACTTGCAATGTGCTACTTAGGCATCTGTCTTTAGAAAGTTATGAGGCAATTTTAAGGCAATTCTTGACTCAGCTGGATAGCTTAGAGACTTTTTGGAGGAGAAGCAATTGTTATGTATCTAATCTTTACGGAATGATGGCCACCTCAGGAGAATTAAAAGTAAGATGGATGAGCAAAACTGACGGGATTAGAGAGGAATTGATATATGTTCACTTGGCATTTTAATGGACTGGACAGAAGGACAAATAAGGCAAACCTGAAAGGGAATGGATGTGGGACTTAGCCTGTCAAAAAATGACCTTGGCAAATCATATTTGTCCCGTGACGCACTTTTTAATGTCTCTCCTGAAGAAGAATCACCCATCTGTAAACTTTCATACAATAGAGGAAGATGTTTGCCAGGGTTTATTGGTTGGCACGCTGTTGACACAAAGTCACTCCGGACTAGAGGGAATTCCCTAAGTGATCAGAAACAGGATGTCATACAAGATAGTGGGAATTTTTTTTTTCCTCCAAGGGTGACAACTATTACTCATCAAATTAAGCTTTTACTGAAGCAATTATCGATGTTAACAGTGAGAGAGATAGAAATAAAGATGAACTGTGCAGAACAAAGACATTTTGAACTGCAAACAAACCCGGGGGATGGTTGGCATACAAAAATGAAAGGAATGGAAGTGATTAATGTGACAAGAAAGAAATACCGTGATAACAGACAATACCAATATGTGAAAACTGTTTCATTATGCCTGTTATACTATTTTATACAAATTTTCTTGGGAAAAGGGGTTGAATATTTACGTAAACAGAATTTCCTGAAGATTGCAGAGCATCAGAGACCCAGCTGTGTGAAGCTGTCAAAAAAGACTAAAACCAAAAACTAGGAAAGGGACTAGGTCCAGATGGGTCATCAGCCTCTTGCAATAAATATTTTTAAAGGTTATCTTTTATAGTTTTTACAAATAACAATGAGTAGTTTTCTATAGAATAGAAAGATTCTTAATAGTACAGTGGTGGGATTCAATTTTTTTTTATTACCCGTTCTGTGGGTGTGGCTTGGGATGTTTGGCAGGGGAAGGAAGTAAAATATTCAGTCAGAGGTGGTATTGGCTGGTTCTCCAAACTACTCAAAATTTCTATGACCATTTCTCCCAGAAATGGTCAGAACCTGCTGAATATCATCTCTGTAACAGTAATACCTATTGGGTCTGGCTAGTCTAGGGAAGAGAAGAACCAGGGGAGACATGATAGCAGTGTTTCAATATTTGAGGGGCTGCCACACAGAGGAAGGGGTCAAGCTATTTTCTAAAGCACCTGAAGGCCAGACAAGGAATAATGGATGGAAACTGATCAAGCAGAGATTCAACCTAGAAATAAAAAGAAATTTTCTCACAGTGAGAACAATTAACCAATGGAACAGCTTCAGCAGGTTCTGACCAATTCTGGAGAACCAATAGCAGAAATGTTGAGTAGTTTGGAGAACCACCTCTGACTGGCCCCACCAACCCCATCTCTTCTCTGCCTCCTGAGTCCCAGCTGATCGGCTGGGTTTCCTTTCATTGCCCTGCACAGGAAAAAGGAGCTGGAAAGCAGGTTAGTTGAGTGGGGAGGGAATGGGTATTTTGCAGTAACCTTCCTCTGCCACACCCACCAAGCCACACCCACAGAACCAGTATTAAAAGTCTTTGAATCCCACCACTGAACAGATTGCCTTCAGAAATTGTAGGAGCTTCATTACTGGAGGCTTTCAAGAAGAGACTGGGGACTGCCATCTGTCAGAAATGGTGTAAGGTCTCCTGCTTGGGTGGGAGGGTTGGACTAGATGACCTACAAGGTACCTTCCAACTCTGTTGATCTATCTACCTAGAATGATTGAGAATCTCCCTAAGATGACCCACCTTTTGGAACCTTGTTTTCTTCTTATGGAAAAGCTTATAGCATGCTAACTTGAAAGCATGCTTTTGTTCTTGTAATAGTTTACTCTATGGCTGAGGCCTACAGATAACTGGCAGAGTAAATTTTAGCATCAGAGGTGTATTTTAGCATGTGCTTGGTCTTTGCTTTCCACAGTGTTTTCTATAAAGATCAGGATCTCATCTTCAAGAATGTCAAATACAAGAAATCCTTCGATTGTGGATGATTTGGCCTTAATGTATCAAAAGTGTGTTTCATCCTACAAGATACATCTCTGAAAAGAAAAGAAAAAAACATTCTTTTCGGAGGGGCTTAGAGTTCCAGCACAATGTTGTGTTTTTCTGATGGTCACATGTGACATTTGTGAAAAATGAAACCAATAATAATAATAATAATAATAATAATAATAATAATAATAATAATAATAATAATAATAATAATAATAATAATAATAATAATAATAATATTTTGCTTCTCTTTTTCCTGTCCTCACCTTTTTTTCTTCTTCTTTCCTTTCTTTTGACGCTGCTTTGAACTCCTACATGAATTGTCTCATCTCAATAAAGGATTGCTTTTTGATATGTTTTCAGAAGTTCATTCTAGTTGAGTGAATGGGAAAAGTTCTGTAGCCTGACAATATCACTACAATTTATTAATTTTAAACCACACTTTTATTATAATGTACAATGTTACACATGTATATGCCTAAAACTGAAGTAATTCATAGCCATTGGCAATAGGCTTAATAAGAACACAAGCATGCAGTTAAAATTGTCTAACCAAGAAACAACATAATGCAATGAACTTGATAAATCGCTATAGCAATAGCAATAGCACTTTCCGGTATATACCATCCCACAGTGCTTTGCAACCCTCTCTAAGTGGTTTACAGAGCCAGCCTCTTGCCCGCAACAATCTGGCTCCTCATTTTACCCAAATCAGAAGGATGGAAGGCTGAGTCAACCTTGAGCCAATCAGGATTGAACTCCAGGCTGTGGGCAGAGTTTGCCTGCAATACTGCAATCTCTGTCACAGGCAAGAGAATAAATCCTCTGCAGGTTGAATCAAACCTACAGTAACACCAGTAGAAAGGGGTTTCAAAAAGTGGGTGTAGAAATCACTGTCTGTGCCCGCCTCATTTTTTTAAAAAATTGGAGTAAGTGATCCTACTCCAATAAAAGTATATTGACCCAACCAGTGGTGTGATCCAATAGATTTCTCTATTTTTCCAGTGTTTGGGCAAGAAACATTCTTGCTGCTGTGGTAATATGTACTATTAAATAGATCACCTCTTTACTATATCTCTCTTTCGTGATTCTTAATAGGAATAATTCCAGCTTGTATTCTATTTTTTGTCCAATCATCAACACAAAACATGCACAGTTATCCTGAACACAGATGATTGCAATGCCAAGGTGAATAGTTTTTTGAAGAGCATGGCTACTTATGAGACCCTGAAGAGAAATAACAGAATAACAGAATTGGAAGGACCCTTGAAGATCTTCTAGTCCAACCAGCTCTTTGCTCAAGTTGGAAACACTATAACATTTCTGACAAATAATTGTCTAATCTCTTCCAGCTTCAGAAGGCAAGACGTTCCACCGATTAATTGTTCTCACTGTCAGGAAATTTCTCCTGAGTTCTCGGTTGCTTCTCTCCTTGATTAGTTTCCACCCATTACTTCTTGTCCTGCCCTCTGGTGCATTGGAGAATAGGCTGACTCCCTCTTCTTTGGGGCAGCCCCTGAGATATTATTGGAAAGAAGAACTATATTGCTCCACACTCTGGTTAGATGACTGGAAAAGGTTAATGTGACATTTGGAAACACTGACAATTGCAAAATGTTGCATGCTGATTATTAACCGAGATCTCCCTGATCTTTCTGGATCCAGTTCAAGGTACAGGTGGCTCTCATTAAAATATAAGTGGCTGGGATGCAAGTCCTGAGAGACATGTCTTCAAGAGTTTCATTATGCAAGGTCTAAGGGAGCAGCCACCATTACTGATTTCTTTTTCCCCTAGAGACTCTGCCTGACACTTATATTACTATTTGCCTGAATGAGAGGGTTATTTTACCCTATAAGAAATCTGAAATAAGAAAACCCATATGATTAGAGCAAGTGAAGCTGCCATGTGTATAATGTAGATTTCAGTAAAGGATTTTGTTGTGTCACTCAATGTTATCAAGACAGAGAGAGACATACGTATTCTAATTGCTTGCAAGATGTTTTCCATCTCAAGTTCAGATGAGAAAGTAGTTAGGTCAAATGCACATGTAGAAGAAACCAGCATGCCTCACATTAATAGCATCCTAAATTATATAAGGAAACAATTCTCTCTCTTTTTTTGAACATTTATAATAGTGTGTGGAACAGGTTTTGTGGTCAGGTTCCGATCAGTTCTGGAGAACCAGTAGCAGAAATTTTGAGTAGTTCAGAGAACTGGCAAATACCACCTCTGACTGGCCCTGCCTCCATCTATTCTCTGACTCCCATTGAGTCCCAGCTGATCAGCTAAGTCTTCTTTTGTTGGCCTGCACAAGAGAATGGAGCTGGAAAGCAGGTGAGTGGAGTGGGGAGGGAATGGGGATTTTGCAGTATCCCTGCCATGCCCTCAAGCCATGTCCATCAAGCCAAGCCACACCGACCAAGCCAAGCCACGCCCACAGAACTGGTAGTAAAAATATTTGAATCCCACCACTGCATTGGAACCATGTTTCATCACAACATAATAACATTGAAGGTGCCACAGAGGTCTCCAACCTTGTCAACTTTTAAGATTTGTGGACTTCAACTCACAGAATTCCTCAGCCATCATAGAATTCTGGGAGTCTTAAAGTTGCCAAGATTGGAGACATCTGAATTTGCTGGGTTGAGAGATCTTTGTGCAACTCTGCTGGTTTCTTCTTGGATTTCTTGTTTTTCTTTTTCAGTGGTATTGTGTTGGACTGGGCTTTTTATAATCATATTTTTCAGAGTTTCCTACCCCTTCTTGAGTTGTTTTCCCCTCTAGGAATTTCCTCCATGAAATGTTTCTTAGGCTCTGTCTGTGTTGACTTTGTTTTCAGGAAGGAAAAAAAGGAAGAAGGGAGATAGAACATAGAATATCAGAGTTGGAAGGGACCTTGGAAGTCCTCTAGTCCAAGCCGTCCTCAAGGAGGAGACCCGATACCAGGGGTGTCAAACTCATGTTGTCACGGCGGCATTACGTGACATATTGGGAATCTTTTCCTCTTCGCTAAACTGGGTAGGGGCAGGGCCAGCCTGTTATGCATCTAGCCCGCAGGCTGCGAGTTTGACACCCCTGTCCTATACCAATTCAGATAGGTAGCTGTCCAGTCTCTTCTTGAAAGCCTCACAACTTCTGAAGCAGCCACAACTTCTGAAGGAAAGCTATTCCATTGATTGATTGTTCTCACCATCAGGAAATTTATCTGTGGTTCTAGATTGGATTTCTGACTTTTGGAGCAGATTTTGCCTAGTCCTGTTACCCACCAAATATTGCAGACACAGCATTGATTGAAGGTAATGGAACTTGTGTGTATGTTTCCTGTTGAATTTATTGCTGTGCTTAGAACACAATGAACGTCACAAGGCCCATTGTTGAGTTACTGGAATGGGTGCTCCACTCAAAGGAAGAATTCAATCTGCAGTCAGACAGAAGGATATCTTGGTCTGAATTCTACTCATGTCTATCTCATGTACTGAATCTCTTTCAAGTGGTTACAAGTCACACACACACACAAAAATCCTCCTTTTTTGCAGAGTCCATCTTGCTGTGAATGTCAGCCATCCCTACTACTTTCCTTGAGTTGTGGAGATGTTCAGTCCCATTTAGACATTTCTTCTCCTATCTTCTGCTTGCGTTTTGTGTAGATGATATGCCATCATCTTCACTGCTACAGCCCAAGGTTGTGATTCCTGATTACTCCTGACAAAGATGATCGAGGACTGGAAACTAAAACTTATAAGGAACGGTTGCAGAAATTGGGTATGTCTAGTCTAGTGAAAAAGAAGGACCAAGGATGACATGATAGCAACCTTCCAATAATTGAAGGGCTGCCACAAGGAAAAGGGGTGAACCTATTTCCCAAAGCACCTGAAGGCAATGGATACAAACTATTCAAGGAGATAACCAACTTAGAACTAAGGAGAAATTTCCAAAGAATGAGGACAATTAACCAGTGGAATAGGTTGCCTTCAAAAGTTGTGGATGCTGCATTGCTGAAAGGTTTAAAGAAGATATCAGACAGTCCCTTATCTGAAATGGTATAGGGTCTCCTGCTTGAGCATTATGAGGTTGGACTAGAGCAGGGGTCTCCAACCTTTTGGACCTCAGGGACCACCAAACTCATAATTTTAAATCCCGAACCACTAATAGGAATTTTGACTGACGGTGGCTTGCTGACATTGGTGGGAGAGAGAGAGAGAGAGAGAGTGAAACAGAGAGATCTGATCTAACCTCTCCCTCTCCCTCCTTCCCTCTCTCCCATTCTTTCTCTCTCTCTCTCTCTCTCTCTCTCTCTCACACACACACACACACAGAGGCAAGGGAGGAATCAAATTTCTTAACAACTGGTTCTGTGGGCATGGCCTAATTTGTGAGTGTGGCTTGGTGTGTCATGTGACTAGCTGGGCATGGCTTGTATGTAAATATTATAAATATTTGTATAAATATTGAATTTTTTTATAAGAAAAGAGCAACTTTTACTTAAGTCTGCACTGACAAAAAGACACTTCAGTCCTAAGGAAGATCTAAAGATTAGCTAGAATGCAAGAAATGCAACAAATTTCCCGGCACAGCAGAACAGCTCATGGTCGGAAAGAGGAAGAATAGCAATTTAGCAGGCAAGTTTGCCAGGTAAGGAGTGAGTGGGTGGGAAGGGTTCCCATGGACTATGTGAGCGGCACAGCCTTGTGTTTCTGTGCAGCCTGGATTAATTGTTTTGGGGGATGCTCTGGGGGTGACGTTTCTCTGCGGACCACCAAAATTTTCTCATGGACCACCAGTGGGCTGAGGCCCACCGGTTGGCAACCACTGGACCTTCAAACTCCATTATTATGTTCTACTGATTTATCAAAAAAGCTTTCAAAGAAATGTCAGGCCAAAATACAACAAAATCTACTGTACATGGCCTCCAAAAGTCAACACTGAATGGATGGCACATCATCCATCAATGAAAAGTCAATATCAATGGCACCAAATCCAACATTTCTGTTGGCTCAATTCTATTTCTGGGTTTCAGTGGGATGCACTGCTTAAGGAGTTGGAGTTATTGGCTGCAAAAAAATCCAGTTGCAGGGATAATGATGTTCTATGCGGTCTTTTATGGATCAGCTTGACTTACAACCATAATGGAGCCCAAAATTTCAGTTGCTAAGTGAGACATTTGCTAAGGGAGTTTTGCTATATTTTACAACCTTTTCCTGCCACAGCTGTTAAATGAATCACTGCAGTTATTAAGTTAGTAACACGGTTCTTAAATGCATCTGGCTTCCCCATTGACTATGCTTGTCAGAAGTTCACAAAAGGGGACAAAGGACACTGCAGCCATCATAAATATGAATCAGTTACCAAGCGTCCAAATTTTTATACCATGGGGACCATGGGGCTGGTGGAATAGTCCTATGTTTGAAGAATGGTCATAAATCACTATTCTCAGTGTCATTGTAATTCCAAAGAAGCACTAAACAAGCTGTTGTAAATCAAGAACTATCTGTATTTACTCAGGTGTTCTTTCCAGACACTTTAAGGATACTTTTTATACTTCAGTGCAGAGGTGTTCAGCTGGTTCTGACCAGTTCTGAAGAACTGGTAGCAGAAATTTTGAGGAGTTTGGAGAACCAGCAAATCTCACCTCTGACTGGCCTGCTCCATCTCTTCTCTGCCTCCCATTGAGTCCCAGCTGATCAGCTGGGTCTTCTTTGGTTGCACTGCACAGGAGAACGGAGCTGGAAAACAGGTGTTAGTGGGGGGGGGGAGGGAATGGGGATTTTGCAGTCTCCTTCCCCTGCCACACACACACACACACCAAGCCAAGCCCACCAAGCCAAGTCACGCCCACCAAGCCATTCCCACAGAACCGGTAGTAAAAAAATTTAAATCCCACCACTGCTTCAATGTATTAAGTATCATTCCCAATCTGCTTTCTCTTCTCTGAAATTCATTTTTAACTCTCAAATAGAACAAAATTAAAAATCCCAGAATAGATAAACCTGAAAAATAAACCAGTATCAGAAGAGATTAGGACTTGCAGATTGTTTTGAAGATACACATGTGTGGACATCATTCTATTGAGATGGTATGGTAAGGGTGTCCATAGTGTGTGTGTGTGTATATGTATATGTGTGTGTGTGTGTGTGTGCGCCTGTGCATGTATTGTCAACCCTGAAGTGAACCTGGCTGAAGCCATCTTGGAGGCTTCAGGATTGTCCTAAAGCAGAAGAAGGGAGCAGGGAGGGGAGAAATAGCTGGAGGGGGTTTTGTAGCCAAAACAAGAAAGTTTTCCTGTGGAAACCAAAGACATTCCAACAGGTGGCTGGCCAGGGGAGAAGTGAAGTAACCAAACAACTGGCCCGTACTTTGATTGGACAGCATGACCAATGACCTGGGGCAAAGGGGAAACTTTTAATTTTTAATTAGGTGAAAACCACAGGAACTTTCAGAGTCAACTTTCACCAGTTGTGCCAATAGGATGTATCCAATAAATTGTTCTTTGATGAATGTGCCTGCTTCAGAGTTCTGCTTTCTATGGGTGCATTACTTTGAATGCTGACATATATATATTTTCCCACGTGGTGCTTTTAAAGTTGTAGCAACGTTTCAGCAGAATCTCATCTGCCATCATCAGGCTTCTGTATGGTGTTTGTCTTGAGTCAGACTTTTACAGTGGTTTCAGATTTAAATTTGGGGCAGCCTATTGCTGTGTCAGAATGGTTTTTTCTTCCTCCTGATTGGTTGAGCGTCTTGGTCTGTGTTTATTGGTCTTGGAGTGTGCTGTGTTCTGCTACTAATATCTTCTGTCTGAAACAGCAGCTTCTCATGTACAAAACGCATACCACTTCTTGGAAATGATCAAAGATCTACACGTGGAGCAAGAAGATCTGCTTGTAAGTTTTGACGTGGTTTCACTATTCACTCAAGTCCCGATAAAAGAGACCCTCGAAATCATCAAAAATAAATACCAACCAGCTAAACACCTCATGGAACTAACAGAACACTGCTTAACCAACACATATTTCATATACAAAGGACAAAGATACAAACAAATTGAAGGAGCCCTCATGGGATCACCACTGTCACCTGTCATTGCAAACCTGTTCATGGAAGAATTCGAATCCAGAGCCCTGGCTAATGCCATACTCAAACCCAAACTATGGTTAAGATATATCGATGACACATTCGTGATTTGGCCCCATGGACAAGAAAACCTAAACAACTTCCTAACACACCTAAACAGCGCACACCCCAAAATCAAGTTCACCATGGAAACAGAAACAAACAAACAACTACCATTCCTAGATGTACTAATCTACAAGAAAACAGATGGCACACTAGGACACACCATATACCAGAAGAAAACACACACTAACCGCTACCTCAACGCCCAATCCCACCACCACCCAGCACAGATAAACTCCGTGACTAAAACACTAATTACTAGAACCAAACGCCTGGCAGACAAGACACACATTAAGACTGAACTATGCACCCTGACTAAAATATTGACAGCCAACGGCTTCCACAAAAGCAAAATCACCAACTTGATCCACAAAAGCACACTGAGACATAATAGAGACCCAGAAGATGAACAGACCCATGGAACAGCTGTCCTGCCCTACATAAGAGGCACTACAGACAAAATTAGTAAGATTCTATACAGACACCACATCAAGACTGCCTTCAAAACAGACAGAAAAATAGCAGCCATCCTCAGGAATCCCAAAGACAAAATTGACCTGGAAAACCAAGGCATATATGAAGTCCCCTGTGCATCATGCCCGGCCACATACATTGGACAGACCAATAGAAGAATAAGCACCCGCCTGGATGAACACAAAAATGCAGTCAAAAAGCTGGAACACACTTCCTCACTCGTCCAACACATGGAAGCCACAGGTCATAACATCAACTTCAATGGCACCAAAACCCTAGCCATCATAGAAAATCCCAGCCACAGAATCATCAGAGAAACCATAGAGATTGAAAAAAGACCAGAAAGCATGAACAGAAGAGATGATTCCACCAGGCTGTCAATCATTTGGAAGCCTGCACTCACAAACAAAAAAATCTCCACACCACAAGCCAGGCAAACACCTGGGCACAAACAGATCCCCCCTGATACCTCCAGCTCAAACACACCCCAACCAGGCACCCAGATGAAACCCAGCTTCCTAACTAATGATAGCCGTCCATTTACCCAAAGCCAAGCTGCACTAAAGGCCTCCAATAAAGTAACACAATGTTGCCAGCCAATCAAGATACAAAAAGAGCCCCCCCCCAAAAAAACAGACAGAAGATATTAGTAGCAGAACACAGCACACTCCAAGACCAATAAACACAGACCAAGACTCTCAACCAATCAGGAGGAAGAAAAAACCATTCTGACACAGCAATAGGCTGCCCCAAATTTAAATCTGAAACCACTGTAAAAGTCTGACTCAAGACAAACACCATACAGAAGCCTGATGATGGCAGATGAGATTCTGCTGAAACGTTCCTACAACTTTAAAAGCACCACGTGGGAAAATACCCGAACAAAGCTGAATGCCAGACATGTAAGTACCCGCGAAAACTTAAGAAAACATATATATATATATATATATATATATATATATATATATATATATATATATGTCATATATATATATATATATATGTCATATATATATATATATATATGTCATATATATATATATATATATATATATATATATATATATATATGTCATATATATATATATATATATATATATGTCATATATATATATATATGTCATATATATATATATATGTCATATATATATATATGTCATATATATATATATAGAAGCCTGATGATGGCAGATGAGATACAACTTTTAAAGCACAACTACTATGACGTGGGAAAATACCCGAACTAAGCTGAATGCCATACATGTAAGTACCCGCAAAAACTTAAGAATATATATATATATAAAAACACCTGGAATTTAAATTGTCCCATTATGGCTGCCATCTGAGTGAGTTTTTTTATATATATAAACACCTGGAATTTAAATTGTCCCATCATGGCTGCCATCCTGAGTGAGTTTTTTTTTAAAACACACCCTGTTGATACTCCTGACCACACAGTTAAGGGATGAAGACAAAAGGAACCGCCTGAAAAATTCAACTGGTCAGGTTTCTTACTTGACTCCTCTTTGTACTCCGCATACACACCAATTTTGATTTCCCATACTTTGAGACAACAGGTTCTATTCTGAAATGGAAAACTGTTCTTTCTATCCCTTAACCAAGGGTATTTCTTTGTAATAGTTTACATTCTGTTAAGTTCTATGTCAACCCAAAGACAAAAATGGACAGCCGGATGAGCTTTGGGGTAGAATTTTCTTGCACCTGGATTCTCATTTTTAAAATTTGGACATTTTTGTTAACCAGACACAACATTTCTGATGCCAGCGGTAGACATGCATGAAAAGCAGACAAAAGGGCTTGTAACATGAATACAAAAACAGGAGATTCTGGGTGCAAATTTATGCTTAGAGTTAGTCTTGGATTCCTCTTTTCAAAAAATCAGCCAATTTTAATGCCCAGACAGAAAACTCTTGATACAAGTAGAAGACATGCATGAAAGCTTAACTAAAAAAAATAGATCACATCCCACATACAAAAATGGATAGTGGGATAAGATTCAGGGTGGGATTTTAGACTTAGAATTTCCCTTGTATTTCATTTGTAAAAATCAATCATTTTGGCTGCCTAGGCAGAAAATTCCTGATGTCAACAGCAGATGATCCTGCAAGAGATATGAAACCAAACTTCAACAACACCAAAAAAAAAAAAAAAACAGATAGTGGAACAAGATTTGGGGCGGCATTTTAGGCTTAAAAGTGGTCTTGGGTTATCTTTGTAAAAATTCTGCTACCAGATGTACAAGAGGATGAGGTTGAGCCCGATGGGAGGGGGCAATCAAGCACATCATCAGTCTTGAGTTTCTTCATGCCCACAAGAGATATAGATCCAGCCCATCTTGAATTCCATTGACTCTTACCTGTTGCCAATTTGTTTTGACCATGAGTAGTTCAGATTCTTGTAGAGAGTATTAACTTGCAATAAACCTACATGTTCATTTGAACTGCCTGGACTCCTGATTTGTTGTGCTTGAGACCTAGTGATTCTGGGATCCATTCAAGCTTCCGTTGGTGATTCAACCCAAGCTTCCAGGAGTTATTCTTAGGCACACTCAAGTTTCCAGGGGTCATTCTGTGTGAGGCAAAGCTTCTTGGGGTCAGTTGGGGTCATCTCAAGCTTTGAGGAATGATCCAGGAAAGAACTCAATTTTCATGGACAGACTCTGGCATCAACTTAATTTTTCAGGGATCATTCTGAGGCCAGGTAAATCTTCTAGGTATCATTCTTCATTTAGTTAAAGTTTGTTGGAGTTATTTGGGGTCATCTGAAGCTAGAAGTCTTAGCTATTCTCACAATGAGGCCTGAAAGCTTGAGTAGAAAAATATGAGTCCTGGAAGCTTTTGCTGACCCCAGAATGGGAGTTAGAACTTTTAGCTAACCTCACAATGACTACTGAAAGCTTGAGTTGACCCAAGAATGACCCCAAAAACCTTTTCCTGAACCCTAAATGACCTTTGGAAACTCACTTATTGAGTTGACACAACATACCCGTAGAGGTTTACACCAAAGAACCCCAGGAAGCTGGTGTTTAGACCAGGACCACTCCAAAAGCTTAAGTTGAACTCAAACAACCTCCCAGAATTTGTGTTCAGTGCTGAATGAACCCTGGAAGATTACTTAAACCCCTATGATACCTGGAGAACTGATTTAATCTCCAAACAGTCCTAGAAACTGAGCTCAAATAACCCCTTGAGGATGGTATTCAGACCAGCATCACTCTAGAAGTTTGACCTCCTGAGGCTTGAGTTGACCCTTGAATGAAATTGGAAAAATGACTTGACCCCTGAATGACCCTGCAGAACTGACTTGGCCTCCAAAGGGCCCTAGTAGCTGATACCAAATAAACCAATAAAGCTGGGGATCTGACAAGGATCAATCCAAACGATTGTTGACCCTCCCCAGGTCTTCAGTTGACCCCTGAATCAACCATGGAAGATGGATGTGACCCCCTGAATGAAACTCTGGGATTTGAGTTGACCTCTAAATGAGATCTGTAGGATTGACTTGACCCAAAAATGCTCCCTGGAAGACAGATTTGACCTCCAAAATATCCTAGAAATTAATCCCAAATAAACTATTGAACCTGGTGCTCAGATCAGGTTCACTTCAGAAGCATGTATTGACCTCAAATGACCTACTAAGAAGAAAATCCCTGATGCAGGGGTCAGGGACATGGGTGGCCAAGAGGTCCAAAAATTGTTTAGTTTGAACACAGGATCAGATGTTGGGACACATCTGAGAGTGGAATTTCATACTTAAATGAAGTGGGAATGCCCTTTCCAAAAATCCAATGTTTTGGCTGCCCGAGGAATAAAATTCCTAATACTGTGGGCATTGATACTGGTATCTGAGTGGGGATTTTTTCTCACTCTGAAAGAAAAAACAGATTCCAACATGAGATTCGGTGTGGCATTTCATGCTTAGAAATGATTCTGGATTACCTTTCTAGAAATCAATCATTTTGGGTGCCTGGAGATTAAGATTTCTTATTTTTTAAACCTGAACAGGTGTCTTGGCAAGTTCAGGGTGGAATTTTCAGCTTAGAAGAGGTCTTGTTAACATTGGCCATTTTGACTGCCTGAGTAGAATGTTTCTATTTCCAGTTGGCTTTCTTCAATGCAACACACAAATAGCAATAGCACTTAGACTTATATATCATTTCACAATGCTTTACAGCCATCTCTAAGCAGTTTACAGACTCAGCCAATTTCCCCCAATAAGCTGGGTTATACCCACCATAGAATTTTACCCACCATAGAAGGATTTTACCCACCATAGAAGGATGGAAGGCTGAGTTAACCTTGAACTTGGTGAGATTCAAACTGCAAATTGCAGGTAGCCGGCAGTCAAAAGAAGTAGCCTGCAGTACTGCATTCTAACCACTGCACCACCATGGCTCTTATGGACAGTGGGATGAGATTTGGGGTGGAAATTTAGGCTTAAAACTGATCTTGTATTCATCATCATCCTCATCCTCATTATCATCATTTTAGCCATTGTCTATTAGCCATCTAGCTGTTCACTGCAGGATGAAGGCTTCTTCTGTTTCCAACCTATAAAGTCCTGAGCTTTTATTGGGGGGGGGGGGTGCAATTGTGCCCACAATACTTGCTGATGTCATCGATCCATCTTGTTTGAGGTTTCTTTTGTGAATTATTTTTATCAAGTGGGATCCATTCTATGATCCTAACTAATATATGCAGGACTTGTATTGCATTCCTTTGTAAAAATCAGCCATTTTGTATGTCCAGGTAATAAAATTCCTGATGCCAACAGTGGGTGTTCCTGCAAGGGCTCTGAAATCAATTTTCAATCTTAATGCCAACTCAGGTGGCTGAATGAGGTTCAGGATCAATTTTTTTTTTTTGTTTATAACTGACCTTGTATTTCTCTTGGAAATTTCCTCCATTTCTGCTGCCTGGGCACAAAATTATGGATGCCAGCAATTATAGCTCTGGCCAGGGTGTCTAAATATAGCAACAGGAGATTATTATTGAGAAACAAGTGTTATTGAGGTTTTATAAGATTTTGTGGTCCCATTGATGATTCACTACTGGCTATCATTGAATTCTTCAAATTTTGGAGACAGCCAGACATGAAGACTGGCATTTACAAATAGTTTGGAATGGCAATTTTCCCTCTGATTTCTCTATTTGATGCTTATTTCCAAATCAACATTTGTCTAATCTCACACTGATCTTAGATGCTGTTTCTAGGGCAGCACAATTGAGGCTTCTCTTGGCTAACAGTCTCTTTTTCTGCAAGTATCAGTTTAATAAAGCATTTCATCTCAAATAATGACATAATTAATAATGGAACTGTGCTCACTATAAACAGTTGCAGTTAAGCATCATTCAACTAAATGGGTCTTATGGGTAGATTTGTATAAAAATGCATGTATCTTAATATTTTTTTTAGCTAGATATAAAATTTTGGTTGCAGCAGGAACAATTCTGTACTCTTCTGAGTACAGAACACATCAATTATAGTTTTACATACATCTCCATCACCCTGTTGGAAGAATTATCCTTCTGGGTTCAGTTCCAAGTGGGGAAAAAGACACTGGAAACATGGTGGCTGCTTGGAAAGATGGTTTAATGGTGGGCAGGACCACATGGCTTGAGCTCCAAAGAAGGAAGGGTCACATGCTTCAAGATGAAGGAAAGGAAGGAAGGGCCGATGTCCTGAGTGTGCCTGGGTTTTATACCCTCTGTTGGGATTTGAATTTGAGCTTGCATTCTGATTAGTTGTCAGACTCTTATGGGGCCATGCAGAAGCAACTCTGTAGGCTGTCCTGAGTGCCAGGCTTGGTTGAGCCTTGGTGGATGATGATGTAATAAAAAGGCTTTAGGCAATTCCTATAGCTCTACCTGGAGATCTTTGTTATGTAAAATATTCTAGCCAAGGCCTTAATGGCCCACCCATTAACAAAGGTGGAGGCTGAGTTTCTGCTTCTGAGGTGAGTTTCTGCTTCTGAGTTTCTACTCTTTCTAGGGGAAATATTCTGCCTTTTTAATATTTCCTAGGATGTTTCATTTTTCTAGGAGAAGGCTGGGTGATAACTTCCTATGAGTCGCTCAGCACCCTTTGTGTACCTTGTAGATTGTGAGATACTCATTGTTGGCTTGTAAGGTAGTCCATATTATTCAGGGCAGAAGAGACTGAAACATTTTAACAGTGCTATGTGAAATTTTAAGTCAATGTTGCTTACATACTTCTACACAACTGTTAAAGGCATAATGGCCATCTATGAGTTTCATCTTCCTTGGGAATCTTCAAATGCAAGTAGTCAGGAGTTATTTTATGGAACTCAAGCTCTCTATGAGGATTTGAATTCATGGACCATTGTATGTGATACCTGGCTCAACACTAGTAACTGCAAGAGGGATCTTGGAGCCCTGCTGGACAACCATTGAAGTTGACTCAACCTTCCATTCTTCTGAGTTTGGTAAAATGAGGATCCAGATTGTTGGGGGTGATATGCTGACTCTGTAAACCACAACCACACCCATGAGGGCTGTAAAACACTATGAAGCAGTATATAAGTCTAAGTGCTATTGCTATCTGAAAGCAGAAATCAGGTATGCTTTCATTGATTTACAGAGCCCCCTTTTCAAATCAATTTTCCAGGATCCTTTTATATTTTATTTTGCCTTTTATCTATAGACATTCTCAATCATCCAAGTCATGGTTGCCCCAAAGGTGCTTTTTGAAAAGGCAACTAGATTATCTTTGGTTTTTTTCTTGACAACATTTCGCTTTTCATTCAAGTAGCTTCTTCAGTTCTGACTGAATGGTGGGGAGTAGAAGGATTTATATTCCTTGCAGCCATCTGGTTGTTAGCTCCCTCACTGAGAGCTGTTGAAGCCCCTTGAAGTTTTGTCTGTCCTTCAGGGTCACCTGACTAAAGCAAATAGATGTGGAACCTTCTTGGAACTGCTGGAAAGACTGTTGAAAACAAGAGATAGGTGGTGTCATATTCTTCCTCCTTCTGTTCAGAGAGGGCTGTTCAGCAGTCCTCTTGGTCCAGAATGTGGACTTTGCTGTCTTCAAAAGGGTAACCTTTGTTTTTCAAATGCAGATGGACTACTGAATTTTGTCCTGATGGGTTTGTTCTCCTACGTTGTGCCACGTACTTGGGAAGTGTTCGTTTTGTTTCTCCAGTGTACAGGTCTGTACAGATCTTACTGAATTGCACTGGCTATATCACATTGCTCAGTTTTGCCTTTTATCTCCAGACAGGCCCATGGATTGAATAGTAGCTGGTTTATAACTTCCTTTCTTTGTTCTCAAGAAGAATTCCCTTGTCTCTCTGGGGTCATCCAGGTTCCCTCCTTGTTCAGGAATGAGTAACATCCTACACCATTAGATTAGGTGGATGTGATGAAATTGCTGTATTGATTGGTAGAGGAACATCAGCTATTAAAAAAAGATCCATTCAGCATGTTTGCACCTGGAATTCAGGATGCTGAAGACACTATTCATTAATTTTGTGGCTGTTCCTCTCAGCTCTATACAAAAAGGCAGAATTGTGCATGAAATGAATTGCAGGACATTCATGCCTTCAAAGATGCTCCAGCCCTTGATCAAAAGTTGCCTCTAATTCTTTATTATGTCATTTCTTCTCCAGGATGATAATCTAGATCAGATGTCCACTTCCAATTTTCAGGAGTACCCTCGACCTTGAAACCATCTTTTTCTTGGGTCTCTTGTGCCTAATAGATTATGAGCAGCGCTGCCAATTTTAGCTCAGGATTAAAACAGTCGTTTTGTTGCTGTCTTGGTGAAGAGAAAAGATTGACTTCACCTGCAGGTTTTAGCAGTGCATTAGGGAGTAGATCACCTCCTAACTATCTTATTGATTTCCGGAAACATTCACATTTTCTCATATGCACCCAAATGTCACAGGAAATCTCTTTAATGACTTTATTGAAATAACACATTAAGCTCAGTGGTAGCTATCAAAGTCCAAATGAAAAAGTGGGAGGTTAAATAAAAACTTAGTAAGAAATACCCAAATAAAAGAGCATGAATGAAGTTTCCATCACTTAAAAAGATCCCAAGAGGAGCAACTAGAGAGAGAGAATTCTTTGAGCATGCTGTGAGATCCCACCACTGAAGAGTAGGAGACTGGAGGCTAAAACATACGAAAAACAGTTGCAGGAATTGGGTATGTCTAGTAGGAAAAAAGCACCAGAGGTAACATGATAGCAGTATTACAATGTCTAAGGGGCTGCCACAAAGAGGGCCAACCTATTCTTCAAAGCACTGAAGACAGAACAAGAAGCAATGGATGGAAATTAATAAAGTAGAGAAGCAATCTAGAACTAAAGTAAAAATTCTTGACAGTGAGAACAATTAACTAGTGGAACAGCTTGCCTTCTGAAGCTATGGGTGCTCCATCACTGGAGGCTTGCAAGAAGAGACTGGATAGCCATTTGCCTAAAATGATATAGGGTCTCCTGCCTGAGCAGAGGGTTGGACTAGAAGACCTCCAAGATCCCTGCCAACTCGGTTATCAGGCTAAGAATACAATCAAAGCTAAGGGAGTTGATATAATCCTTCTGGATTCTGCCACAATCGACTCTGAGATCCTACAGGAAGCCCTGGAGGTATTCTCCATCTTGATTCAGGCTTGCTGTAAAACCTTCTCCTGCCAATTATTACCAGAAGTTGGGGAGGTAGACGTGCCATGTTCTAGCCACTCTGTTATTTCCTTATTTTTTTTCTGAATCTGTAATTTTAGCTTAGATAACCCTGGTAGCAATGATCCTTGCTTGATGTGCTTGTAAAAGTTCACACACTTGGAAGCTAATACTCAATGGGGAGCTCCAGATTTCCTGGTATGCAGCTAAAATGCTCCTGAAAGGTAAATGATCATCGACTCAGCTAAATAATAAATAAAGGTACATTATGAAATAAGCCTCTCATTATCTGTTAACCATAGAAAAGTCAACATCTTACTGATCTCCCTGCCTCATGCATCATCCATTCTCAGCAAGAGGAGGTAGTGGAAGGTGATGGAAAACAACTTTCTTACAGTTTTTCATTTTTTGAGCATCTTTTGGGTTGGGAGAAGGCAGTCCAGCATGACCTGTCCATGCAGGGAAGACAGGTTTGATGAAAAAGTTCTTTTATGTACTAGATTTCTTTTTAAGGTTCTTTTATGTACTAGATTTCTGAAAGCCGTGCTCAGTTGATTGCAATCTTTAATTCACAATAATCAGATGGATGCTTCAGATTGCAATTCTCCTGAAAGCCATATTAAAAAACAAAAACAAACCACATGAGTTTACATGCTACACTCAAAGCCCACTTCGCAAGATGTGTGTGTGTGTTGTTCTTGGCCTCTCTAGTTTTCCTGTCTTTAGTGTTGACATCCTTTCCCCTGGAACCTACTGGAAAACACTATCTAGTCTTCCAGTAGCTTCAATCTCATCCTAACTTGGTTACCTGTAGGAGAAGAGCAGATCAGCTGGGAGTGTGGAGTTAAACATGTCATCAGCTTAGAGTCATTTTGTTGTTACAAAAGTCCAACCCTCCTTGAATTCAGTAGACTCTTATCTGGTGCCAATTAAGATTTGAATTTTTAGTTGACTAGATTCTTATGTATAGGCTTGAGAATAAATCTTTCTGAATTACAACATAACGTATGGTCCTGATCCTTTGAGACTGATGTTACCTGACTCTCTGGCAGGCAGCTTCAGAACAATTATTCTCTGTTTATTACAGCAAAGTAATATTGCATGTTTTTCAAATCAATGAAGGATTCTTGCAACAACTTGGAAGAGGTTGACCGGAGAAATTAAGGTAATTTTTACATACTTTTTTCCACCAGGAATCCACCCCTCCTTAGTTTGTTAGTTAGTTAGTTAATTAGTGAGTTAGTCATCCGGTACATAGAAGAAATAATTTGTATAGGCTACCATTGTCCTGATATTTTATTTTTGTTTTCCCATCTAACTTGATTAAAACTAGTGTTTAAAACATTGATAAATAAATTTTGAAGGTAGATAAATCTAAGAGGAAGAAGCATTTTTAAATGCTGCAAACTCCTTCATCAAGCAAACTGTTCTGTCCCTAATTAGCATTCTTGAGATCCCCGCGCTTTGATTGGCCAAAGCGCGGGGCACTCTGATTGGTCAGGCGAGCCGCGCCGATTGGCTCGCTAAGAATCTCCCGCGATTGGTCCATTCGAATCACGGGAGATTCAAAGCGGTGTCATTGGCCGCGGCCGCCGTGGCTAAAGGAATAAAAGCCGCGAGCTTTTTCCTTTGCCCCAGTTCGGTTCCAACTTTAAATAAAAGAGCATGATTTGAAGTCACCGACTCCTGGCATCATTTCGCGGATACAACACTGGCGACGAGGATGGGATCCAGACCCTGAACCGAACCACGTGTCCGACGGAAGCAAGACGAACCACCACGATGGTGAAAATCGCACCCCCCGCACCCTTCAACCCCGCCACCGAGGACTGGGAATCGTACTCCGACCGATTCCGCATGTTCCTCGAGTGCAGTGACCTGAAGGATGCCACCGGCCCCATGAAGCGCGCCGTCTTCCTGACCCACTGCGGGACCGAGGTATTCAAGATGGCCAAGGTGCTTGCCAAACCCGCCGATGCGACCGCGATGGACTGGGACGTCCTCGAGCCAATACTTCGGCGGCACTACACTCCAGAGGTACCCATCCTGATCCGATGCAATGAATTCTACCATCGGGACCAACGGTCGGGTGAGAGCTTCAGCGACTTCATCGCCGAGCTACGGCGCCTAGGAGGGCTCTGCGAATTCGACAACCTGAACGACGCCCTGCGAGACAGAATCGTGCTCGATTTGTGGGACCCCGTCCTCCAGAGCTGGCTGATGGCCAAGGGCAACATCAGCCTAGCAGACATCCTCACCACAGCCGCAGCAGCCGAAGCAACCCGAACATCCGCCGACCGCATGCGCAGACTGAACACCGGGGACCGCAGCAGAAACAACAACCCTGCGAGGTCGACCGAGGCCCAACCCGAGACGACCACCCAGCAGGGCGACTTCCACTCGGCATCGGGCACTTCCGATGACGAGGAGGACATCCATCGCCTCCAGACAGGCCGCGACCCACGGAACCGGCGGGGTCGTAAATCGAGGACCAACTGTGCCGGTTGCGGCGGCGACCACCCAGGCTGGAATGCCGGTTTTTCGAATCGATCTGCCGGCATTGCGACAAGAAGGGACACATCGCCCGTGTCTGCCGCCTAAAAAAGAACCGCAGTCCAGCACGATGGGAACAGAGCGACCAGAGGAGAGAGAGCACACCACCCCGGACCAGAGATCGCCCCTCGGACAACAGATGGGAATGGAATGGACGATCCCTGCGAGGCGGCGATAACCGGCGAAGAGAGGAGACCCATCAGACGGTCACCATTGGCCACGCCATAACCAATGACACCTGGAAGGTCCACGTGGAGGTAGGCATCGAGGGCCAGCCATGCAAAATGGAGGTGGACTCCGGGTCCTACCTCTCCATGATAGCATGGCATGAAATAAAGCGCTTGGTGCCTACCCTCCAAAGGAGGAACCTAGACAGCCAGAGACTCATTGTAAAGTACTACCAGGGAAACCGCATCCCGGTAGTCGGAACCAAACACTTCAACATCACATATAAAGGGCACACCGAAAGGCTTCCCCTGACAATCGTCGACCGCGACCGCCCAAGCCTACTGGGACTGCAATGGTTCGCCCCGCTCGGCATCTGTCACGGGAGTCGACCACGTCACCGACGACAGCTGGGAGCAGCAACTGGCCCGGGAATTCCAAGAGGTCTTCGACGGAAACCTAGGCAAGTACCGAGGGCCCCTTATATCATTCAACCTAGACCCAAACGTCCCCCCAAAATGCCTGAAACCAAGGCGGGTGCCATTCGCACTTAAACCCAAGATAGACGAGCAAATTGACAAGCTCGTCAAACAAGGGGTCCTACAGCCAATAGACCACGCCCGGTGGGAGACCCCCATAGTCACCCCGATCAAGCCCGATGGGTCGGTGAGGATCTGTCGGGACTATAAGGCCACCCTAAATGGCGCGCTACAACAAAGCGCCTACCCCGTCCCAGTAGTGCAACACCTACTGCACTCACTGGGAGGTGGCAAGGTTTTCGCCAAGCTCGACCTCGCCCAGGCATACCAACAGTTGCCAGTCGACGAGCAAACGGCAGAAGCGCAAACCATAGTCACCCACCGGGGGACATTTAAATGCAACCGACTCCAATTCGGAGTCAGCGTGGCACCAGGAATATTCCAAAGCCTAATGGAAAAACTACTGCAAGGCATCAAGGGGGTGGTACCTTACTTCGACGATGTCTTAGTGTCGGCAACCAACCAAGCCGAACTAGAGGGTCGCCTAAGGGAAGTCCTAACCAAATTTAAAGAGACCGGGCTCAAAGTCAAGAGGGAGAAATGCCAACTATACACGGAACGGGTAGAATTCCTAGGATACCTCCTAGACCGTCACGGCATTCACCCCACAAACAAAAAAATCAAGGCCATCAAAGAAGCCCCCACACCCAAGTCGAAGACAGAACTACAGGAATTCCTGGGACTACTTAACTTTTACAATGTTTTCCTGCCCCAAAAAGCGACGGTGGCGGAGCCCTTGCATAGGCTCCTGGACAAGGCGGCGACCGGGACTTGGGGGAAACGCGAGCAAGCCGCCTTCCAAAGAACAAAGGACCTCCTCACTTCGGATGCCGTCCTTATACAGTATAACGAGACCCTACCTCTGGCCGTCACATGCGACGCATCACCCTTCAGCGTCGGCGCTGTCCTCAGCCATACCCTCCCCGATGGAAAAGAAGCGCCCATCGCGTTCTTTTCAAGGACCCTCACCAAACCGGAGCGGAACTATAGCCAGCTGGACAAAGAGGCTCTGGCTATCGTTGCCGCCGTAAAAAGATTCCACGAGTATCTCTACGGCCGGACATTCACAATCATAACCGACCACAAGCCGCTGCTGGGGATCCTTGCAGGAAACCGGGCCAGCTCGAACATTCTGTCTTCCCGAATGACAAGGTGGTCCGAGTTCCTGGCAGCCTACAACTACGGACTCATACACAGACCGGGTAAGACGATCTCCCATGCAGACGCCTTAAGCCGCTCGCTGCTACCGGAACCTGACACCGACCCAGCACCCACGACGACCGCCCTCAGCATAGAGACTCTACCCAACCTGCCCATAACCGCGTCAGACATTGCCCGAGAGACTAATAAAAACAAACATCTGGCACGGGTGTTGCATTGGGTAGAGAAAGGGTGGCCGGAAAGGGACAACGATGAGTCCGTCAAAACATTCCGAAACCGCCAAACGGAACTCTCGTTATTAAAAGGGTGCATACTATGGGGGGATAGGGTGGTCATTCCAGAAAAGCTACAAGGGAAGGTTCTGGAACTGCTACACGAGGGGCACCCTGGCATCGTTAGGACTAAAGCCCTGGCCAGAAATTACGCTTGGTGGCCAGGGATGGACAAACAAATTGAGACCTGGGTAGCAAGGTGCCAACGATGCCAGGAAACTAGGCCAAGCCCACCCACAGCACCCGTTCTAGAGTGGGAAACCCCAAGGGGACCTTGGTCTAGGGTTCACATAGACTTCGCCGGGCCCACAAAAGGACACACCTTCCTTATAACAGTAGACGCTTACTCCAACTGGCTGGAGGTAAGCAACATGAAAACAACAACCACGGAGGCCGTGATCAAGGAACTCTGCAAACTCTTTGCAACGCACGGCCTCCCAGACGTCGTCGTTTCTGACAACGGGCCCCAATTCACCTCGCTGGAATTCGAAAAATTCCTAGCGGAAAGGGGCATCCGCCATGTGCTGACAGCACCGGCGCACCCGGCGGCGAACGGTAGGGCGGAACGGATGGTGCAATTCACTAAGAAGACCATCCGGAAAATAGACCACGGGGAGATCCAGGAGAAAATAAACAAACTACTCTTCACCCAACACATAACCCCAAATACCACAACGAATAAGAGCCCAGCTGAACTACTAATGGGGAGGAAATTAAGGTCCCCACTCAACAGGTTACACCCCACGTATAACCCGGAGAAGCCCCCAGACTCAAACAGCAAACACCGAATTTTCGCACCCGGCGACCCCATATACGCAAGAAACCTGACGGGAGACCCACTATGGATACCGGCCATCATCACACAAATAACAGGCCCACACTTGTACTGGCTACAAACAGCAGACGGACGAGCGTGGAAATGCCACATCGACCAATTAAGGTCGAGGACTGCCAACCAAGAGACCACCGACGCACAAACAGGCGAAACCAACCCCCACAACACAAACCAAGGGGGGAGGGAATACCCAGGGGACCAAAACCAAAGAAGAATAAACCAGCCATACTTACCGGAAAGCAGCCATCACGACCCCTCGCCAGTAAGAGACAGCCAGGCCAGCTCGACCGACCAGGAAAGACCGAGTGGGAGCGGCGAAACCCACAGCTCAACCAACCCGGGAGGCCCAGGAGGGAGCTATGGAGAGCGGCCCGGCCCGACCGACCAGCTGGTTCCCACGACGACATCAGGAGCAGCAGAGATCCCGACCGAACCGGTCGGGATCCAACCTACGACTGAGCTGCGCAGGTCCAGTAGGCTCAGACGGAGCCCCGCCTACCTACGTGACTACGCGACGTAAGGACTGAACCAAGAGGGGAGGGGTGTTCTGTCCCTAATTAGCATTCTTGAGATCCCCGCGCTTTGATTGGCCAAAGCGCGAGGCAGTCTGATTGGTCAGGAGAGCCGCGCCGATTGGCTCGCTAAGAATCTCCCGCGATTGGTCCATTCGAATCGCGGGAGATTCAAAGCGGTGCCATTGGCCGCGGCCGCCGCGGCTAAAGGAATAAAAGCTGCGAGCTTTTTCCTTTGCCCCAGTTCGGTTCCAACTTTAAATAAAAGAGCATGATTTGAAGTCACCGACTCCTGGCATCATTTCGCGGACACAACACAAACAAAAATTCTTTTCACTTTTTCCAAAGTTTCAACATCATTTTTGTAATGGGGTGACCAAAACTGGATGAAGTATTCCAGATGTGGCCTTACTCAGGCTTTATAGAGTGGTACTAATACTTCATGTGATTTTGATTCAATGCCTTTGCTTATGCAACCAGGGATTAGTATTAGTTGTTTTGGCTGCTGCTGAACACTGTTGGTTCATGTTTAAGTGATCATCCACTTGGACTCCAAAATCCCTCTCACAATTACTGTTTTTGAACCAGGTTTCATACTTGTGTCTTTGGTTTTTCCTGCCTAAGTGTAACACCTTGCTTTTCTCCACATTAAATTTCACATTCATATCTTTTTATATTAGGTAGCTTATATTGTCTGTATGTTTATTTATTTGTATATTTGGTTGATTTATATGGCTTCCCACTCTCAGTGATTTGGGCAACTTACAAACAATAGGTTTGTAATAGGTTTTATAATACTGTAACTTTCTAACATTGTAAATCTCTCGGTGTTATCTTGTGGTAAGATAGGTAGTTAATAAATTTAATAACTAAATTACTAACTAAACTGAAACGTGGATTTTCTTCCACATCACTAAGATAGATCTTTTTTGGGGAAAGGGCCCTCTCACTCGTAAACACATTGAGGACTTTAATTTCTGCTTTATAGCATCAATCTCTCCAGGATATTGAAGAACACATATCAGTGTATCTCTTGGTATCTTATTAAGGAAATGTTTAAGGACACAATGTTCAGCCGATCCTTTTTAAAAAAAATTCTGCAGCAAATTAGCAAATAAGTTAAAGATGCTTCCATTGGTGAAACCTGCTCTAAGCCTTAAAAGTTGGGTCTCCTAATAGCCTGAAGAGATCAAGGGCATCATTTTGCTTCAAAAGCTTCTCTCTGGTGATGAAGATTGATTGATTCTAGCCTGCATCCATTCCTTTCCATAAATCAAGCTGTACTTCTTCATATTCTGGTAAGGAGAATATCATTAATTTCTAAGTATTGCTGTGACACCTCCCCCCTGCAAGAAGATAGATCTATTCATTTGTATGGAGCTTCCACAGCAAACTTTTAAAGATCTGTAATACAATCTCCTGAATTATAATCTTTGCTAATTCCATGTAATACACCACTATGAAGTTCACAATTTCTTGCACTAATTTATTTGAACAATTTTCCTGAAATTCAACCATCGCTTCTTGCTGGCTGCTCACATAAAGAAATGTTGCTTGACTTGGATGTGAATCTGAGCCCAGTGCATAGAAGTTGTGGTGGTGCAGCGGTTAGAATGCAGGCTAACTCACTGCTCACTGCCAGCAATTCGATTCTCACTGGCTCAAAGTTGACTCATCCTTCCATCCTTCCAAGGTTGGTAAAACGAGGACCCAGATTGTTAGGGGGCAAGAGGCTGATGCTGTAAACCACTTAGAGAGGGCTGCAAAGCACTCTGAAGCCATGTGCTGTTGCTATTGCTATTGTCTACTTTCTCCTGGGAAAACATTTGCATAGGAGAGAAAGGGCTATTGGACTGATACTAGAGATGGAGATTCATATTGTCCAGGGTCAGCACTCTGACATAGACCAGGTCAGGAAATAGATAGCACAAGCAATATTTACTTTATCAAGGGCTCCTATGATGAAATTTGTGTGTGCACTTCTGTTCGCACGCCAGCACTCGGAAGGTGCTCCCTGAACATTCACATGCAACCCACCCACTTACCCACCCCCCGCTGCTGCCCCCTTACCTGCGCTGCCTCCCAGCTGATTTTCGGCCCATTTGAGGCCTTTTTCGGCCTCCCAGAGATTCAAGGGAAGCCTCTGCAGCTTTTGGAGGCTGAAAAACAGGCCCATTTATAGAAAGTGACAACATGGGCCTGTTTTTCAGACTACAAAAGCTGCAGAGGCTTCCCTGATTCGTCAATCGCTTACAAGATAATAGGCATAAGTATAAACATAAGTAAGAATACAGGAAATAGGTACGAATAAATGGGGACAATAGGACAGGGATTGTAGATGGTGCACTTATGCACGCCCCTTACAGACCTCTTAGGAATGGGGTGAGGTCAATAGTGGATAGTTTGAGGTTAAAGGAGTGAAGGTTAGAGGATGTAACAACAGAGTCAGGTAGTGCATTCCAGTCATTGACAACTCTGTTGCTGAAGTTGTACTTTCTGCAATCGAGTTTGGAGTGGTTTATCTTGAGTTTGTATCTGTTTGTGTGCACTTGTATTGTTGCAGTTGAAGCTGAAGTATTTATTTATTTTATTTTGTCAAGCAATTGTTAGATAACAGGTATAAGTATAAACATGGTTATGAATACATGAAATGGATACAAATAAGAAAAAAAAGAAACAATAGGACAGGGACGGTAGGCACAATGGTGTGCTTATGCATACCCCCTACAGACCTCTTAGGAAAGGGGTGAGGTCCATAGTAGACAGTCTGAGGTTAAAGTTTTTGGGGTTTGGGGAAGAAACCACAGAGTCAGATAGAGTATTCCAGACATTGACCACTCTTGCTGAAATCGTATTACCTTCAGTCAAGTTTGGTGCAGTTTACCTTGAGTTTGTATCTATTGTGGGCTCTTGTATTGTTGTGGTTGAAGCTGAAGTATTCATTGACAGATAGGACATTGCAATGTATAATTTTATGTGCTATACTTAGATTGAACCGAAGGCGGTGTAGTTCTAGGTTGTCTTGGTCTAAAATTTCGAGTCTGGTGGCATAAGGTATTCTGCAACGAGTAGAGGAGTGGAGAACTCTTCTTCTGAAATATTTCTGGACTTTCTCAACTGTGTTAATATCAGATACATAATATTGGTTCCAGACTGATGATCTGTATTCGAGTATTGGTCTAGCAAATGTTTTGTATGCTCTAATTAGTAGTGTGATATTACCAGAGAAAAAGCTACGTAAGATTAGATTAACAATTCTTAACGCCTTTTTGGCTATGTAGTTACAGTGGGCTCTAGCACTTAGATCATTAGAGATGAGTTCTCCAAGGTCCTTGACAGAGTTTGGATCATCAACATGGTCTTGACTATTCAGCTTGTATTTTATTTTCTGATTTTTTTTGCCAATATGTAAGAAAGAGCATTTATTTGTTGAGATTTGAAGTTGCCATTTGTTTGACCATTCTGACACATAGTCAAGGACTTTTTGGAGGGGAGCAGTATTGTCAGTGGTGACTGGTAGTTATATAGAAATTATGTATAATCATGGGCATGCTGTCTTAAGTTTTGATTATGGATATGCAACTACCTTGTAAATTTTAATCTTGCTTTCCTCCAGATGACCTATGAAAAGCAGGACTTTACATTTAAATGTGGCTTTACATTTAAATGAGAACAATAGTCTTGTTGTCCTTATATAATGAGAACACTAACATGAAGAAGGACAAGCTCTATTAATGTATCTTCACTTGGACTCCAAACTAGATTGCTGACTTGGATTGAACTATCAGACAAAACTGTTGCCTGGCAATCTGGAAGATTCTTTGAATTGCTTTGGAAAATAAAATAAAATCAATGCTCCAAATCAGTTCAAAGCATTACATGTGTATTTACTCAGGACATATTCATTGAGAGAAACTCTGACTGCAAATTTATAGAGGTGCATTGACCAGTTTCATAGGTATTCTGGGCACATCCACAAATGTCCATCTCCCCTGCTTGTCTCTCCAAGGCTTTGAACATTGACCAATGACTGATAAATATTCTACTAGCAGTTCAGCCTAAAGCATTGTACATCTTTGAAAAGAAATAGCTACTATCTTCCTAGAACTGCTCCAGGGAGCTGGCAATTAATTTCATCACAGTAGGATTTGTCCATATGATTAGGGCTTTATACTACAGCCTCCATCTCAGGGAATCTGTTGTGACATTGATACATTTTGCACATAAACTTTCTGAAAGTGTTAAATGAGGTAGCCCAGTTATTTTTTCTTACTCTTCAGCCAAACTTCTTCTTTTTTAATCTCTCAGTGGGAATGTCCTTCAGCACAGGTTCAGACCATGTTTTCACCTCACTAAATTAGGTAACGTGTCCAGGGAGGAAGATGGTTCAGTTTCTCATTGACCTTCCAATGGGTTGGCTCATTGTAATAATATTCTTGGGTTAATGTTGGCTATACTTTGATGTCCCTGTTGTTTTATTCTTAGCCTAGGCATTGGGGGAAGGATTTTGCTTTCTCAAATTATCCAGTACAGTATCATTGCTGGTCATCCAGCCCCACATTTAATGAAAGTTTTTTAAAAAAAAAAAAAATAGCAGAATTTGTAGGAGATTTTAAGTACAGCTGCAGACATTTTGACAGTTTCTTAATGGCAGCAAAGGATTAGACTGTTTTTTTGGGGGGGACCAGGTTGTTCTTGCCCTTTCCAACTAATACATGGAATCAGCAAAGCACGCAAGCCAACTAGAGCCCTTCAAAACATCCTAGGTAAACCAGAGGATCCAGCAGCCCCAGAAGAAAAAGCAGGACTCATGTGCAACATACAGTGTAAAGACTTCAATAGCCACCACATAGGACAAACAGGTAGAAGACTGACAGAAAAACACATCCATGAGCACAAAGACAAAAGACATGACAAAAGCTCCTTAGTTGCACAACACATGGACAGACACAACCATAGTTTCAATTGGGAAACTATGACCATCTTAGATCAAGCCAAGACTAAAAACAAAAGGGAATTTCGAGAAGCCTGGTACTCAGAAAAATTAGCCATCAACAGTCACATAGACATATGCAATATCTACATAATATTTGTTCTGACCCAAACCTTGTTCCAAGGAAACAAACACCAAACAGAGATAAAAGCAAAACCTTTTAATGCTTCTCTGTGAATTCAATTCATGAAAACTAATTGTCTCTGATAAGAACGAGCCTTGTAAAGGTTGTGCAAGGCTGCCAAGAACACTAGATTAAGTTGCCAAGAAATATTCAAAAAAAAAAAAAGTCTCCAAACATAAACCAGGACAGTCCTAACATCCACAAGGCTTGAAGTACAAGAACTTCTTTGCTTCCTGCAAAGAATCCAACCTCTGAGGGCTGGCTTTTATCCCTTAAAGGAGGGGCCATCACCTTGCAGCCTTACTCCTGAGTCATCCCTGCTGCTGCAGCTGCTCTTTGAGCAGCCCTGAGCACGCACGCACTGGGCACAGGCTCCTTGGGGTCCTGTGCATCTCTGCCGTCAACCTCCAGGATCTCCGAAGGCAGCACTCCACTCTCTGATAGTCCTGGCCCCATCCCTGCATCACACACAGATCCCTCATCTGAGTCCTCACTCTCCAAGGCCTCAACTGTCCGCACCTGCTGCTGGGAACCATTACAAAAGAGAACATCAAAAAGCCCAAAAGGGAACAAAAAGAACCCAACTTCAGAAAGATTCTGGCTTACTTACAATTTAAAACAGAAGACCCATAAAAGAAACTAGAACATCCGGACCACAATGTCGTATGCAACAAAAAAAACCCATAGTGCTGTACAACCACTCTACCCAAAGATCTGGGGGAGGGAGAAAATTATGAGAGATAACCATGCAGGACTATCCTGTTGCTTGATAATGAAATATGGTGTTAAATAAGGTATCCACAATATTCAGCATCCTGCAAAAGTTCATATTTTCATTCTCTCCTTCATAGGATAGATGGCTGGATCACATTAAATTCCAAGCTGTCCTCTTTATGCACTTTTCAAATTCACATAACTGGTCCTATGAGATCTTTTGCAGAAGGGAGGAAGTGAAAAGTTCTGCCTTGTGTGCAATATTTTCTAAGTGTCGTGGCTGCCATTCTGCTAGCTGACAGACTGACATTAGTAATGGGGCCATGGGGTAGGGATTCAGGGAGAAAAGCAGGAGGAATTGAAACCAAGCTATGTCATCTTATAAGAAGTACCAGCAAAGGTCAGAGCAAAGGAATGTAGAATTGGTGAGGCAGCAAAGTGAGGGGCTATTATCCAAATGATTTGTGAATACTTAATTAGACAGTCTATGATAACCAGGGCATTGGCTGGGAACCAGGGGAACTTAATTGTATCTTTTGCATGCAAAAACCTCAGATCCAGTTTGGCTTCTTCTGTAAGCTTTAGTAAAGTATAAAGGCAAAGGTTCCCCTTGCCCATATGTGCTAGTCACTGCTGGGTCTAGGGTTCATCTACATTACAAAGCCGAAGAGCCAGCACTGTCTGAAGATGTCTCCGTGGTCATGTGGTCAGCATGATTAAATGCCAAAGGTGCACGGAAACACCGTTACCTTTCCACCAAAGGTGGTTCCTGTTTTTCTATTTGCATTTTTTATGTGCTTTCAAACTGCTAGGTTGGCAAAAACTGGGACAAGGAACGGGAACTCACTCCATTATGCAGCACTAGGGATTCGAACTGCCAAACTGACAACCTTTCTGATCAACAAGCTCAGGGTCTTTAGCCACTGAGCCACTGCATCTCTTTTAATAAAGCATACTTTTGGTTAATCATGGACCAGGAGTCTTTCTTTCCTAGCTGAAATGAAGTCCAACTGTTAACAAACACCAGACCCAGCTAAACTAGGCTTTTACCCTAATCCTTCTAGTAGCACTTGGTTTCCCAAAGCCGTCTTTAATTATGCTCTTTCCAATCTTTTCATTCCCATCCTGATGTTCCCTCTATAGCTGAAGTCCAATTATTGCTTATCCTACTTGTTAGTGCATCTTGTTAGAATGGATAGGGACACCTTTTCACACACACACAATCTGGGTCCCAGTTAATAGCTGAGCTTTTCTGTTAAAATCAATGTCTGTGTGTCCTTTCTTCTTTTAGTCCCGATTTCCGTGCCAGGAATTGATTACGATATATTTCACACTTCTGTCCCACTGTGTTCTTTGTAGTGTGTATGCTCTTGTGGGGTTTTTTTACTCACTTTTTCTTTGATGCATGCCACTGTCAGTGACCTGGTGTGCACAAATATTCCAAAATGAATAACATATAATAAAACACACATTGCTATTAGCTGTCAGTAAGAGGCAACTTTGTAATGGCAGCAAACCTTGGGGGGAAAGGTGAGGAAAACAAAAGGACAGAATTGTTGCTGTCATCCCTTCTACAATACACTCACCCACAATTTCCCCAACCAGTAACTAGTATTTTCAGTCAGGAATAGTTTGACGGAGACAAAGAAGTACAGCAAGGCAGCAGACTTCTAATACAAAATGGGTTTTTTGTATATTTTTGGTCTCATCTAAGTATAGAATATAAAATCATACACTGCAATGTCATACTTGCAAATGACTACTTCAGCTTCAACCATAACAATACAAGAGCACACAATAGATACAAACTCAAGGTTAACCGCACCAAACTTGATTACAGAACTGACCCCTTCCTCTCTGTGGCAGCCCCTCAAATATTGGAACACTGCTATCCTGTCTCCCCTGGTACTTCTCTTCACTAGAATAGCCATGCCCAATTCTTGTTCGTCCTATGTTTTAGCCTCCAGTCCCCTAATCATTTTGGTTGCTCTTCTTTGCACTTTTTCTAGAGTCTCAACATCTTTTTAATAGTGTGGTGACCAAAACTGGATGAAGTACTCTAGGTATGGTCTTATTAAGGCTTTGCAGAATGGTACCTCACTTGCTCTTGATTGTATCCCTCTGTTAATGCAACTTAGGATTGGGTTGGCTTTTTTGAATTGATTGGTAGCAGAGGATCTGCAATAATTAGCTGACCTTGACTGGTTTAGGAATCTAAGCAGAGTTAGTCTTTCTTGGAGAGAGATCCAAGTATGGGATATCAAGGTTATAGCCTAGTGTAGGAAAGTGAAGAAGATACCAGAAGGAAACCATTAAACTACATGCAAACTGTTCAACATATTGTGCAAGATTGCCTACAAGGTGCATTGTCTAATTCCCTAGAACAGGGGTCTCCAACTTTGGCAACTTTAAGACTTATGGACTTCAACTCCCAAGTCCACAAGTCTTAAAGTTGCCAAGGTTGGAGACCCCTGCCCTAGAAATTCTGCCCAAAGCAACAGAAGAGGCCATCGCCTGGACAGCTGAATTGGACAAGCAGTTATGAGGCAACCATTGTACCCCCTTGTAGAAGTTTTGTGTATAATTATGTGAATTGAGTGTGTGTGTGTGTGTTTACTTCTCTTTTGTTATGTCCTCATCATCCATTAAATAAAGAGCTTTTTGTAATTGAGGCAGACTGCAGCATGCCAACACAAAGTGTTTTTTAAAGCAATTGGAAGGGGGAAAATCATAATTGTAAACTGTAAATGCAGGGCACAAAGATATTCGGCCGTACTTTTAGAAAAAAAAACATCTTTTTCTTTCTGACTGAATAGACTTGCCAGCCGAAAGTGTGAAAAACATTTGCTAGGAAACAGCTAGCATTTTGCAAAGTTTTCAGCTCTACAGTTATAACTCTCCTTTTCAAACATCATTGTGTTATTTCATCGCCCTGAAGTTTCTCCTTAAAAGTTTTTTTCTGACCAAAGCTTCCTAGACTGTAATTATGCACAAGCTTATTTTAAAAATAAGTCTTATTTTATTGCAACGCTGGGAATTGTTTTCTTTCTCAGCTGGTAATTAATCTCAAACAGTCCCTTGAAATAAGCACCCACCTTTCTTTTCTGTGAAGTGCAGCCAATAACAGAAGTATCAAATGAACTGGAAAAAGATCCAACTGAACTACAAAGAGCTTCAAGAATGAATCTGAACCCGATGAACTACTTTGCTTCCTGCAAAGGTTTTCTCATCTTTGCCTGTCATTTATACTTTATGGGGAGGGGCAATCAGGCTCCCCTGGGTCCTCTGCCTCACTGCTGCCAGACTCCAAAGGCTCCAGAGGCAGCACCCGGCTCCCAGATGGTCCTGACCCCATCTCTGCATCGGATGCAGGGCCCTCATCTGAGTCCTCTCCAGACTCCCTGATTGTTCCCCACTGTCCGATTCTGCTGCCGTCTGCACCGGCTGCCGGTGAACTACAACAAAAGGCTCCCTTTCCAATTTATTTCTCTGTGGAGATGTAAATAGGGACAATGTCAAATTAGCAGGACAAAATACATCCAAGCTGCCATGGATCTTTTCCCTGAAGAATTATATTAAATCTTGCAGTCTACTTAGAAGTCCAGTTTGCCTTATTGGCTTTGCAAAGCAAGACATCCATTTGTTTCCAGAGTTTTGAGCTACAGCAATTTAAAAAATAAAAGCGTCCACCAGATTTGTTCATCTTATCTCCAAATGTCACATTAGGGGTTTTGCCCTTGGAAACAGGATGTTTAATGGCATAATCACCTACCCATCATTCAACCAGATGTATTTTGGTAGAAACACGACAAATTGCAGTGTGCCATGGGTAGATAAAGCCGCAAATATAGGAAGAGCTGCTCCCCGACTTTTCTTCTGCACAACTTAGAATCATCAGGCTAGAAGGGAGTGTGGGAAGAAATATCCATCTGGTTCAGTTTCAAGCCAGGAGAAAGACACTGGAAACATGGAGGCTGATTGGAAAGATGATTTAATGACTAAGCAGAACCACATGAATGGTTCTGGGTAGCTGACCACATGGAGCTGAGAGTGGTGAGTTTTTATACCTTCTCTTGGGCTTTGCATTTGAGCTTCCTGTTCCTGTGCAAGAACATATATTCTATTGGCTGATGTCATATTCCCATGGGGCCATGTAGGGGTTATGTAGGGGTCATAGCTGGCTCTACAGGCAAAGTACAAATCCTAGATGTTTGTCTGAGCTAAGTTTCTGAGGGTGATGTAATGAAGGGGTGTTAGACAATTCCTGATGTGGCTGAGGGTTAATCCTGCCTTTGTTCAGACCTTGCTGCAGGGAATTTCAAAATATCCTGTCTTGAATGGATTTTTGCCTGTAGTATATGCTTTGCCTATGAACAGAGCTATCTAGATACTTCTTTCAATAAGCCCTTTATGTCTTAAGTGCTGGCATCTGCTGAGAGCTATTAAGAAAGGTGGGGGCTGCTTCTCCCTCTTTAAAAAAACATGTTTCTCCATTGCTCATCCGGGGAAATAGTATATTCTGCCTTTCTCACATTTCTCAAAATATTTCATTCTTCTAGGAGAGGGGTGGATGCTAACTTTCTATAAGAGTTTGGAGGCCTTCTAGTCCAGGAATCCCCAACCCCTGGGCCACAGGCCACTATCGGGCCATGGCCTTTTCAAAATCAGACCACAGTTGAAGTTGGAGTGTTTTTATCTTGTACAGTACTAAGAGTCAGAACTCAATGCCTTTTTTCCCCCCATGTATCTCACATCCCCTTTTTTCCCACTCCTTTTCCTTCCCTTAATTTCAAATTTCTATTTTTTTTTCCCTCTATATGTTATACAATTATACAAATAAAAGAAAAAGAAACCAGGCTGCCAGAAAGTTGGGTAAGCATGCACATCAGTGGTGGGATTCAATTTTTTTTTTTTTTTTTTACTACTGGTTCTATAGGCGTGGCTTGGTGGGCGAGGCTTGGTGGGCATGGCAGGGGGAGGATACTGCAAAATCCCCCTTCCCTCCCCACCTCACTAACCTGCTTTCCAGCTCCGTTCTCCTGTGCAGGGCAACCAAAGAAGACCCAGGTGATCAGCTGGGACTCAAGGGGGGGGCAGAGAATAGATGGGATGTGGCCAGTCAGAGATGGGATTTTCCAGTTCTCTGAACTACTCAAAATTTCTGCTGCTGGTTCTCCAGAACTGGTCAGAACTGGCTGAATATCCACCTCTGGTGCACATGTGAAGCTCCACTTGTGTGAGAAGCTCCATTCGCACAATAGGAGCTTTGTGTGTGAGCACCCACTGCTCACAGAAGTGGAGCTTTGCATGCGAGTACAAGCACACTCCACTCACATGTGCAGCTGCCTCTCGCACACATCCTGCACCGAGCCAGGCCAGGCCAGATCCGCAAGCTGGAAAAGTTGGGAACCACTGTTCGAGTCCGACCCCTTGTCCAAGGCAACAGTTCTCATCCAATCCTGGACAAATGACTGTCCAATCTTTTCTTTTCTTTTTGTTTTTGTTAAAACAAATTTTATTGATTTTAAAGACAAACAAACCATCATTAACCATTAAATACATAAAACCTCTTTCCATTATTAATTTTACAAGTCAAGTAAAATATTATTTTATGCAACTTAATTCTGTTTTACACCATTTCAAAATAAACATATAAATATCTCTTAACAAATTTCTCATTATTTCTCTTTTTGTATTCAATTTCATTGTTATTATTATTATTTTCTATATTTATCCAGTTTATAATCATCATCTTCATTCCTCTCTGACTTGATTACCATTATTCTCATCCAACATTCCTCCAAGGTTTTATTACTTCCCAAACAAAACATAGACACACAAAACACAAAAATATAAAACTTCTTTTAAGAAAGTATTTTGGCCCCAGATTACCTCTCTTTGTATGGACTTCAATTAAATTCGTGCTCATCTTGTATACCATTACCTATCTTATTTACCATTCTATATCTTCTATATAACTTCTCCCCGCTTTTCGTTCTTCTTATTTCTATTTTATTTAATTCATTTTAATTTAAATCATTATATTTGTATTTTTTGTCCATTCTTTCCAAATTATCCATTTATCTCATTCCCTATAGTAAAAAAAAAAAAAAGAATTTCCCCTGAAATCACTAATCAGAGTATGATGCCTTTCTATCCTCCCCTTAAATTAATATTTAAAATAACACCTGATACCCAATCTGATTCTGCTTAGTACATTCTACCTACTAACCTTTAAAGAGAAAAAATAATAAATTCATAATAATTAATATAATTAGATAATAAATCTAAATATTAAATCTTATAACATTCCGATTGTCTATTTCAAAAAACAAGTGCTACAATTTTATTAAATTTTAAAATCTATCATTACTAAACATTTCAATATTTTAATCTTTTATCAATTCTTATAACATTCTAGTTTTCTATTTCTAATACATAATACCATCTTATGTACCTTGCAGAATCTTCTTTTTTAAAGAAATTGTACCTTACCCTTTATCCCTAAAAAAAAATCCTTTTTTCCCATCTTGTTTCATACCTTTGTGGCTTTTCCCTCCCTTTTCCCTTCTTTTTTTATCCCCCCTGGCCTTTTTACATCCCCCTCTGCTAACCTCTGCCTTTTTAGTTTTCCCTCTCTGTTGTAATCCTTTCTCCTTTTGCTCAGTAACATTGAGTTGGTTTTGCATCTTATTTTTTCCTTTCTTAAGTGTTTTTTTAAGTCTTAAGTCCTTCATTTTCCTTCCTTTCTTTCTCCTTTCTCTCTTAGTTAATTTTTTAGATTCACTGAAGATGGCGTCTTCTTCTTTTTCTTCTTCTCCTTCTATTTCCTCCATCTGTTGTTGTGTTTGTTGATAAATAGCAAGCGCCATTTCTAAAGAAAGGAAAGCTTCTTTCACAGCGTTCTTACTTTCTTGATATTCCTTTCTAAGTTCATCATCAGATAAAGCCATTCTTTGTTCTTCTTAGAGCAACCAAAATGTTTCAAAAGTTAAAAACAATTCCTCAAAGTCCCAGAGACATCAATCAGTCCAAACAATGCACAAAGTTCTCACTTTCTCTTCCTGGGGTGGTATCAGTAAAAGGGAAAAGAAAAAAAGCCCAATCTGTATTTTACAGCCTTGTTCCAATCAATTTCTAGTTTCAAGATCTTCAAGGCATCTCCTCCAGAAAAATCTTAATATATATATATTTTTTTGTCCTCTCCCTTCCCACTTATAACAAGAAGCCAAGTTTTTACCTTTTATAAAAAACAACAGGTTTCTCAATGGCCATTTGTTGATTCCATAGGGAAGGAGGGTAAACTTTCCTTTCAGCACCTCAATTTTGCCACTTGAAATCCTCCTCTGGAAACCAAGTATTTTTCAAAAAGTCATAGTTCTCAGGATTAAACGCCTCTTAAAGTCCTGGATCAGCCAAAAAACTTTCTCTTGAAAACTTTCTCCCCTCTTCCTCCTGCGCAGTCTTACCCAGCTGCTGGCTTCTTCGTGGCGGCCATTACAGACCGCTGCTTGACCGCCTTGAGAAAAGGTGGTTTTGACAGCTGGGGAGGGGGTCTGCAACACCCCCAAACCCCTCACCAGCTCCCCCTATCTTCAGCTGCCTCTGCGGGGCAGCCTTAGCCTCCAACCCCGTCCAGATCGGAGGCATCAAAACGGCTAGCACCAGGATTGCGGAACCCTGCCGCTAGCGAAGCCGACAAACCGGAAGTCCCCAATCTTTTCTTGGAAACATCCAACATCTCTGGAAGGATTGCAGAGTCCTGGGGGGTCACATGAATTTCTAGCCAGCTTTTGGCAAGCGACATCAATGTGGGAAGCTGGATTCACTTAATGACTGCATGCTTCATTTAACAAATTTAACAAATTAACAAGCATGGCAAAAAGAGGTGAAAAAGCTGAGGGAGACTCATGTAACAGCAATCACACTTCGCAATGGAAGTTTTGGTCCCAATTATGGTCATCAGTCAAGAACTTTCAGTAATAGTTTGCACTTATCCCATCCTTCCTCCCCTGAAAACAGAATATAAAGCAAGAGTAAAACTTACCTCCTTAATTGTGTAGCCTCAGTTTTCAAGCATCAGCATGAACAGCACAACAGCACCCGTTCCTTAGATACATCTTGATATGGGCATATTGAGAAAATTTTGCTTTGTATATCTAATCCCCCAGATATTCTGTAGGTTTTTCACTGGCTTTCTAAGTTTCACCAACAACTTGAATGCAGAAGTAACTGAAAAAAGCTCTTTCAGGATAATATTGTTAGAAGACTTTGGCCAAGATTCATTTGCAGAGCTTCATGTACATTTTTAAAACTGTTATGCACATATTATGTCTGTCCTCTGTTTTTACTGTTTGGAACTGATCTCAGCAGATGGAGAAATTTACATTTTAGTTCATGGAGAAAATGAAGTCTGAAATAATTGTGGTTCTTAAAACCATTTTATATATTAAGAGGTTTGCTGGTTCCAATGTAGCATGGACAAGAATTATTACAGAGTAAAAATTACAAAGTGTTATGGAGCATAAATTACCATATATACTCGAGTATAAGTCAACCCGAATATAAGCCGAGGCACCTAATTTAACCACAAAAAACTGGGAAAACTTATTGACTCGAGTATAAGTCGAGGGTGGGAAATGCAGCAGCTACTGGTAAATTTCAAAAATAAAAATAGATGCCAATAAAAACTTTCACTAGGACAGTTGAGAATAAGTTTGATGTTCACAATTTCCTCTTTGAAAGAGACCAGTAAATAGGGAACAAGAAGATGAAGAAAAAGAAGTGTGTTTTTTCACACTTTTCACACTGAAGTGAACAAAAATGGCATCATAGGAACAAGCTTATTCTCAGCCCAAAGGTTTGTTTCTGATTTCTTCCCTGATTTAAGGGAAATTTGGGAAACGATCTCACTATCATGAAAGGTTTGATTGATTCACTAACCCAAAAGATGATGATGATGACAGTGGTAGGCAGGAGTCACTCTCTCCCTTGCAAGAAAAAACCAAGAGCCGTTCTTATGATATCTCTCTCTCTCTCTCTCCCCCTCCTCCCCCTCCTCCCGAGTGGACTGAAAGCAGCTGGAGCTGAGGAAATGAAACTGAGTGGAGCGACCTAGGCTCGCGTTGCTTTTTCAGCCTAGAGCTCAGAAAAGCCTCCCCCTCCCATGCTTAAAAGTTGCAAAGGAAACACGGAAGCAGGGAAGCGGCTGCCCAGCTTCGGAGCTCCACACCATTTTTTTTTCAGAGGGGAATCTGACTCGAGTATAAGCCGAGGGGGTTTTATTCAGCACAAAAAATGTGCTGAAAAACTCGGCTTATACTCGAGTATATACGGTATGTTTTTTTAAAAAAATCAAACAGCCTGGAGGATATAACCTGTCCAATTCTCTTTCTGACAAAGAACTTATGGGCTGTAATTTTCCTTCTCCATGGTGTCCACTTTATGAGACAGTTGATGATGGTATCCTTTCAAAATCTCCTTTACTTGTTAGGTTTTGTTCTCTGACTTTTCCAGTTCTTGATCTTGTTGTTATGTGAGCAACTCGTCTTCAAATTCTCAAGATCAAAGATATGAATCAGTCAATCAGAACAGATTTGGAAAGGGGCCTGGGGGGTCCTTTAATCGAACCCCTACTCAAGCAGGAGACCCTAGACCATTTCAGGCAGGTGGCTGTCCAGTCTCTTTTTAAAAACCTCCAGTGATGAAGCCCCTACAACTTCTGGTGGCAAGCTGTTCCACTGATTAATTGTCCTCACTGTTAGGAAGCTTCTCCTTAATTCCAGGTTGCTTCTCTCCTTGATAAGCTTCCAACCATTGTTTCTTGTCCTGCCCTCTGGTCCTTTGTAGAATAAATTGACCCCCTCCTCTTTGTGACAGCCTCTCAAATACTGGAATACTGCTTTCATGTCCCGACCTAATCCTTTTCTCTAGACTAGCCAAACACAAATCCTGCAACCCTTCTTCATATATTTTAGCCTCCAGGCCTTTGATCATCTTAGTTGCTCTTCTCTGCACTTTTTCCAAAGTCTCAACATCTTTTTTGTAATGTGGTGACCGAAACTGGATGCAGTATATTCCAAGTGTTATACAAGTATGTTGTGTTTATATGTTCTCCTAATTCAAAACATAATGAGGCAATTAAATGGCTTGTTACAAGTGTGCTATCACATTTCTGGTAGCCTAGTTAATCTGGAATTCAAGCAATGAGTTGATTAGAGCTACCAATGCTGGCTTGCAAAAATTCAGATTGTCATTTGAGTGCAAGAAAGATAGTTTTTTCTGCATCTCTTTGCTGCCATCTAGTGGTTGCTCAGAGCAAGGAAAGTGAAATCGCAATCCTAGAACTTCAACTAGCAAAGAGCTACAACCTGTTGATGTATTATTTAAGGAAATAGTAAAGAGATCCTACAAAAGACACCTGGTGACCCAGGAGAATAAAGCAGTGTGTTTTATGGTCCTAAGCTTTTTTTAAAAGATCTTCTTTACCTCAGCAGTTATATTTGCTTTGATTCATTAAAGTCAACACACTGTTTAGAATTCACTCTGTCGAGGATTTTCCATCTTATTTAGGTTCGGTTTTATTTTCACAGCTTCCTTAAATATTTTAGACTGGACCCAAATTAATTTACCATGAGCAAATAATAATACACACGGTGTTAAACATGCTTTCCTCACTTCCGACTTCTTTCTCAGGGTACAACCAAATGTGGCTAACCAAAGTATATCAGGCTAATAGGAGCAACATTCTAAATTCTTACTAAAATGTGTGTGTGTGTGGGGGATCTCATTTTGGAATATGACTTCTTCTCCAGATCACCTGGTTTAGATTTGGCTACTTGGATCTTCAGATCTTTGATTCATTTGGGTATAACTGATCCAAAATTTCACTTGGAAGACATTCTGATTTAATGGACTAGCAGAACCTACATTTGGAGATTCTGTCTTAGACATTCTAGCTAACATCCGGTAACATAACATAAATTAGGAGTGCACAGACATCTTTCTTACATACGTTCAGGAAATATATAATAGAGAACAAGATCATCCGTTCTACAAATGCCTATAATATATTGGATGATATATTTCCCCTCTTCAGTGAGAAAGTGGGCCATCCCAACTACGTGGAACAAATCATGACATTAATTCACCCAGTATTAAAACAGGCAGGGAGGAAGGGAATGAGCAGTTAGAGGAGGAGACCTGAATTCATTGGCAGCCTCACATTGCAATGAAAAAGGACATGCATTCTAAAGATTTGAAGTACCTGATTGTAAATGTATTAACAGCGGCTAGGATTGTATTTGCTAAAAATTGGAAGAATGAGAAAATACCATTACAGGAAGAAATTATTAAGAAAATATTGGAATGTGCTGAGATGAGTAGATTGACATTTGAAATTAGAGAGCAAGAGGATAAACAATTTTATGAAATTTGGGATCTTTTTTATTAATGGTTAGATGATAAAATACGATAATAGAATATTTAGAATGCTAGACAGTAAGGAATATCTTTATTTTGCTATTTTGCTATTATTTTGTTATTCGACATTATATTTATAAAGGGTTTTTTAGGATTGATTTGATATGATTATATGATTTGTTAGAGAGTAAATTGGTTTAAAGTATTGTTAGCTCATGAAGCATGAATGATTAAAAATATAGTCAAAAACTTTTTTTTTTTTAGTGATATTAGGATATATAAGTTTGGATTGACAATATGAGTTGTTATGTAACATAATTGTAATTGAGACTACAGAATGAATGCACAAAAATGATGAACCAACTGACACACTGGATGTACATATAAGAGTTGATGTTTTTATGTCTTGTTTGTCTGTAGAAAATTAATAAAATCTTTTTCAAAAAAAAATTAAAAAGACATGCATTCTATTTTGCAGCTACTATGATTGTTGGCTGAGCAGGGACAAACATAGCCCGAAAAATTATTGAGTCCTGGAAAATGCTTGTCTGTCAATGGTAGTGTTGAGTTATTATCTGCTTATCAGGTACTTAAGAGCCAAAGATACAGCAGCACAAGGAAACAATGAATGACTTACTAGCCAGTCAGCCATACCCTAATTAACAACTAAAAGCTACACACAACCAGAGTCACATAAATATAACATGCAGAACAGTCCAGTGCACATATTCTGGAGAGAGAAAAGTGCCCTGTTGGTGGGCTTCAGCACGACCAGAAAAACTTATAAGAATAACCCTTTGGTCCCAGTGATTGACTCAGACTGGACTTTGCAGAAGGGGAAGAGCTGAAAGTTGTAAGTCTGCATTATTATCCAGCACCTATGATCTCACTGAGATAGGATGATAAGCTATTTCACCATTGACAAGAAACCCCCTTTCATTGCATTGTATGTTCATTAAATTATAAAAGTAATTAAAATGTTAATCTGGTATAAAGTGACAAGTCTCCCGAGGAAGGGTAATAAAACATGAAATGTGAACTCAATTTTTACTGCAGAGGATTAAAATGTAGATTCATGAGTTTGGGAATCACTGGATAGGCCGGTTGATGACCAAGAAAGACATGACAGTTGTAACTTCACACATGGTTTCTTAAAAACAAAGGCATATGTCAAAATAAAACAACAGGAGTTGGAATATGAATAGGAATATGGAAACCAAAGGACACCTGGAGTCACAGTGTGTCAATTGGGCAGCCATATTTTTTTTCAAAAAAATAATTAAATAAATAATAAACAAAGTTATAGAGAGCAAGTGGGTTGAATAATGATGATCACCAAACTCTTCATTTTCTTCCTCAGACAGAGGTTGGACCAGACCTATTCCATGCTGAAGGTAGCTTCTATTGTGGTCCGGCGGTGGCCTGTGGATAGGGCAGCAGGGTCAAACAGTAGGGAGGAACATGGGCCAATCCTGGAGTCTGGGGAGGGCTCGGACGAGGGATCTGCATCCAACACAGAGAGGGGGCCAGGGCCATCTAAGAATTATGTGCTGACTCCAGAGCCTCCAGAATCTGACTTCAGTAAGTCAGAGGAACAGTGGGAGCCTGTTCCCAAGGAATGCTTGCGAAGAGCTGCCAGGAGGCAAGAACAGTTAAGACAAAAGGAGCAACTTGGGAGTAAGGCTTGGAGGTGATTGGCTCCTCCCATAAGACATAAAGGAGGAGCAAAGGGATATGAGCCTTTGCAGGAAGCAACTTTGTTTGCTTTGATCGGTTTAAACTCTGAAACTCTGTGATGACTTTGTGCTCTACTGGCCTTGTACAGTTAATTGGCCATTTAGTCATTGGTAGCATTTCAAGGGAGATAAAGGTAGGTGCTTATTCAGCCTTATCCCGAAAAGACTGTGGCAGACTTCTGTTGGACTATTCACAAACTGGGACTCATTATGGGCTATGAATGCATATAATTCACAGCCATTGAAATAGAAAGAAGGTTTTTGAGACTTAAGCGTGTGATTGTTACTGTCTCAGGAAGCCTTGGTCAGAACAGCTTCTAAACCCATCCAGAGTATCTGAAAGGACTGAAGGCAGCCAAGCTTGATATTTCTTCCCCAGGTTGGGCTTTGCTAACCTTAACCCTTTACCTTCCTTGCATGTGGGATTTGAACAAACAAATAAACAGAATAGCACCAGAAGACAGGACAAGAAGCAATGGAGGGGAGCTAAAGAGAAATTTCCTAATGGTGAAGAACAGTTGCAAGAATTGGATATGTTTAGTTTAATGAAAAGAATGACTAGGGGTGACATGGTAGCAATCTTCCAATATCTAAGGGGCTGCCACAAACATGAGGGGGTCAACCAAAGCACCTCAAAGCAGAACAAAAAGCAATGGGTGGAAACTAATCATGGAGAGAAGCAAATAGAACTAAGGAGAAATTTTGTAATCGTGGTAACAATTAACCAGTGGAATGCCTTGCCTCCAAAAGTTGTGGGTGCTTCATTACTTGAGGCTTCCCCCCCCCGCCCCCCCCCCCCAAAAAAAAAGACTGGATAACTATTTATCTGAAATGGTTATAAGGACTTCTGTTTGTGCAGGCAATTGGACTAGATGACCTCCAAGACACCTCCCAACTCTCTCATTCTATGTTCTAAATTCCACTGGAAAAAAACATCTGCAGGGAATTAAAAGTCAACAGAGCACATATTGAAACATTAGCCTCTTAACGTTTCTTTAATTTTCCTCAACATTACTTCTTTCTCCAATAATGCTCACACATACAAGTTTTTTTTTTTAAATTAGCATCACTGAAACACTTGATTTCCCTCAAAACCCCTCAGATAGCTTGCCCAAGTTAACCCTGTATTTTATTATCAGTTATGAGTTATGAAAAGCAATCATGGGTATGATTGGAGTTGCAAATTGTCTCTGCTTTAAGACGCACACAAAAACATACATACAGATACTTCATTAGGATGATATATTCACATCCTCATATTGTTAAAACATCAATTGAAATGGTGTCTTGTAGTTTCGTGCCAATGCCAAAACTGAATGATTAGCCAGGGGATTGAGGTAGAATGTGTGGAGAAGGGGTATGGAGTAAAAAAAAACAACACAAGATGGCTGCCTTGACTGCTGTCTTGATCTTTTGACACCATCCTCACCTTGCAGAGACATTGCTGGTAAATAAAATTTAATATTTCCTGAGAAGATGCTAATATTTTCTCTTATTTCTTAGTAACTTTTATAACCAATTAATATTATTGTCATCTCTGCATTCAAATCCTTCCATCCTCACAGCTGGCAAAGAAGTGGATTTTAGATGCCACCCCAATTGTTTATTTTAATCCTTCTGGCAATATTATTCGAGGATGAATAAATTCCACAAGCTGGTCTTTTTAAACATCAATATGTAATCAAAAGTGTTTGAACTGCAAAGGAAAGTACAGAGATCTTTTCTTCTTGCCACTGACATAAAATATTAATTGTATAAAAGAACCTCAACATTTTTTTTTAACAGGGATTTTTTTCTCTCTCTCTGGAGGAAGAGAATTAGAGTATAAACAGAGGACAGAATTTGTGTACAAAATTACAAAATCCCACTCAAGCATGAGCACATCAGAAATGTGCTGAGTTACTATGGCAGTACAACTGTAGTACTATCATGCTATTTTTATAAGAGGTAGGAAAGATAGTTTCTGTCTGGCATAAATCATATTGATGGATGTTTATGGAATTCCTATTTGCCTTTATTATGTGCAAGAGTCAAAAGGCATCTATTTGAATGCATAGTTGAACCATGATTTGCTTTTTCATGGATGAAAAATGGTCCACCCTACTACCAGACCTGAGAGAACAGCCAGGATTTCAAGGTCTTCTGAAATGCCATCAAGTACTACACCCAGATCATAGTGAGAAGAAGTTATGTGTGGTTCCTGGGAACTTGAGTTACCTTTTGACATTGCATTGAAATCAGTGACCTGGATCTACTACAGACTTGGCTATTAAGCCAAATTTTGCTGTTTCTTCTTTGTGGTGGCTCTTTTATGTAAAGAGATATACGGAAATACAAAGGTATTTCTTCTCTTTCCTACTGTCTAATTTTTGTCTTTTCTATCCTATTACATGAGCTACCACAGTCAGAATTAAGGTCTAACTTTGATGGGAATTCATCAGAGAAACTCCTTCCCTTTTTTCAAACGTACAACCAGCTTCACATTTTGTATATCAGGCATAACTGTAAATATTTGAAATTGGGTTACAACCATTGAAGAGCCACCAGTGGTGCAGTGGTTAGAATGCTACAGGCTACTTCTGCTGACTGGCTCAAGGTTGATTCAGCCTTCCACCCTTCCTAGGTGGGTAAAATGAACCAAACTGTTGGGGACAGCATGCTGACTCTATAAAACATTTAGAGAGGGCTGTAAAACACTATGAAGCAGTATGTAAGTCTAAGTTCTATTGCTAGCAGTGATTCAATAAACCAAATACAAGCCAGAGTTAATATCTGCTGAACTGCTAGAGACACGGCCAGTTTCTACCTATTGATTGATTGATTACATGCTATAAAGTTGTTTTCAACTTCTAGTAATCACATAGATAATTTTTCTCCATAACAATGGATCCCTATCCCTAATTTTTCTTCATAACAATGGATCCCTAACTTGTTTTTTCATAGTGCACTCTATGCACTGTAACTGGCAACTGAATGCATCTATTTTGGGCAGTGCTGGTCATCTTCAAAAGCAAAAAAAAAAACAAAAACATTTTTGCCTGTTTTTTGTTTGTTTGTTCCAATAAATGATAAGTATGTAAAACACCGGTTCTGCAGTGAAACATATTTTTGTTCTCACCAGGGTTCCATTTAAATGATGTTATGTTCAGAGGTGGAGTAGATATCAAGAAAAAGAGAGTACCCAGAAATATTAATAAAATCTGGCTTGTTATAAAGACCAAATGTTGTTTTAATTACTCTGTATTTACTGCAACCTCCTTTGGTAAAACAAATAGCCAATTATGGCATTATGCATTATATTCCTGGCTCTTTTTCATGACATATAAAGTGGAGCTGGATGGCACAACTTGATCAAGAAATGCCCCAAAGCCACAAGGTTCTTTGTCAGTTCCTCACAAATCTTGTGTTCTTCAGATGGCCCCGAGTTATATGGCCATTATAAAGCAATGAGGCTCTTAATTTATGTTCCTAATCGGTGAGCGAGCTGATAAACCAGGGACTTTTCTCAAGGTTTTCTTCTACTCCTTCTTACACTCTCAAGATCTTTGTTATTCCCCTATGCATGATGACTTGTTCCCTTGGAAACCATACAGTGCCTGAAATATACACCTTTATTTGTCTCTCAGGCCATGTGCCTTAAGAGTCTGTTGGGAGAGAAAGTGGTTTTTCACATTTACTGGGGAGGAAATAGGACAGGAGGTTGATTCACATGGCCACATGGTGTAGATCAACAGTTACCGCAGTACAAGGAATTAACATCATACCTACAGAGAGGACAGTGGTAATGAAACAAATCTTCTCGGCTTTACATTGCAATCCACATTTGGGGAACTGATATTTTCTTATATTTGTCTGAAAAACAGCAGCATTTGTGATTACTGATTTCTTTTCCTAAATCAAATCTAAAAAGGACTTTCTCCCATTTTAGATTTCATTTCTTCTGTTCCTGTCACTTTCTCAAAACCTGCCCAAAGAAGCTGTGCCAAAACATCTCCAAAATGATGCTAAAGCAAAATCAGTGAGGCGGGGAAAGTTCTGTCTAAATTCATGTCCATCTATTGGAAGATCCTGAGATAGTCAATCCTGAATTTGCATAAAGAAGAAACTTGCTCTAAACCTTCACATTGTCCTTCTCAGGGACGCCCATATGGATTATAAAGAACATGGGAAACAAGATGGAAATTTGCAGGACCCTGGACAATTCCCAAAGAGTCCAGCCACATGGTAAACAGAACACTGCTGCAAACCAAACAGAATCATGATTCTAGCTCCTTCAAGCATCCCACTAGGTAATTGTGCTCTGAAATTAAAATAAAAATTTTGGAACGATTCAGAATTATCAAGAGGGTCACATTTTTCCCCTGTCACTTTGCTGGTCCAATCATCTATGAACACAGTCAAGCACAGGCACCCAGAACACAACTCAGTATCATGAACATGGTGAAATATTCATTATGACATAGTGGAACAAATCTCTGCCTTTACTATCATCATTCTGATATTGAGGCAAGTGATGTGGTTGGACTTACAACAGCCCCATTGGTTCCCCTTGTCCCTCCGTGCAGCCAAGGGCACTGGGGCATCAGGATAAACTTAGCAGAGGCTAAGGAACCTCAGCCCCGTGTTCTATCAGAGGCTAATGCTTCTCCCAAAGGAGAAACAGGTAGAGATGAAGAGCTGGCCACAAAGACAAGGGAAGTGAAGGTGCCAGGAGATAAGGCATTCTGAATGTCTGAGAGTAAAGATGGAAGGAACTGGACTGCCAGCTGTTCATGCAATCAGCACATAAGCAGGAGACACCCATGCATCCTGATGTAGGCAAATTCACTGCTTCTTCCAGGTGTCCCTCTAAACTCCTTTTTTTTTTTTTTAGCTTTGGCTTTCTTGTTCCTGGTCTGGGTGGCTTCCACTTGGACTGCCCTACAGCCATCTCATCTCTCCTACTCTGTGTCTTTAACCTTTACCCAAAGAATCCAGAAGCTGCTTTTTGTTCAAGATGTTTCATGTTGGCTTCATCATGTTAGCTTCCATTTCACCATCTGCCTTTGCTACATCTTGCTTACCTAAGAGCTATTGGCTTGTGGCCCCAGGCATGTATAGATCTCTTGACTATAATACATTGTGTTCCTAATCTGGGTCTGAACTCAAAATGGACAGGATTAAGGCCACTGGTTTCCTCTTACAGCACTTCCACTTGGCCGCCATCTCCAATGTTCCCCAACTTCATGGTTATTCCTTCCAGTTGTTTGTGATTCTACTTATGGCAGCTGTTGCAGGAATGGCCCTCTAAAAGGATACAAATGACCAGCTGTCTTCAAGGAGTATAAATCCTTCCATTCCCCACTATCCTATCACAGCTGAAAAAGCTTCTGGGATGAGAAGTGAAACATCTTCAAAGAAAAACAGAAAGTCCAGTTGCTTCCTGAAAAAGCACCTTTGGGACAACCATGACCTGGATGACTGAGAATCTCCACAGACTTCCAGCTATACTCTTTGGGATGACGACCCTTTGAATGGTGTGGGAATAGAAATGGATTTCTAGAGGGGAAAAAAATGCAGGCTACAGGAACCAGGAGCACCACTCAGGTGACCCTGAGGACACAGATAAACCTCCAAGTGGCCTCAACGACCCTCTAAAAGGATGCAAATGACCAGCTGTCTGCAAGGAGGATAAATCCTTCCATTCCCCTCCATCCTGTCTGAACTGAAAAAGCAGGAATGGCCCCCTAAAAGGATACAAATGACCAGCTGTCTTCAAGGAGTATAAATCCTTCCATTCCCCACTATCCTATCACAGCTGAAAAAGCTTCTGGGATGAGAAGTGAAACATCTTCAAAGAAAAAAACAAAGTCCAGTTGCCTCCTGAAAAAGCACCTTTGGGTTGCAAATTAGGTCGCCAACAAATGAGGGGAAGGCTTGACCCTTGGCCAATGGGCCCCCTCCCAGGCCTTGGATCTCTATATCCAAGGGAGAAAAATAAAACTATCCAGATGCACACAGGCTCAGAACCTGATATGAAAAGCATCTAAACACTATGGCGATGTTGTGGAAGTGGGAAAGATGACTCTGGTACAGAGGAGCCAAATGAACAGTAGCTTTTTTAGGAGCCAAATGAATTGTAGCTTTGAGTTGTACTTGTTGTATGTATCAATATGGGTACAAGACTGATTCTTTTACTACTATCTCCAACAGTTGCTGATTATATTCCTGAATTTCATGTTATTGGTATTTTTATTGATTGCTACAAGACACTTTGAAAAGGTTGCTATACTTAAAGGCACCCTAGAGAATGTTTAATAATGATAACAAAATATGGATCCAGCAGAAGCAGCATGAACTTTCATTTACTTGCAATGATTTTATTTTACTGTAACATTCAAATGGATTAAGATTCCAGAAACTTTTCATTTCTGCGAATAAAATAGTGTGTGTACAAATTATATAGAAAGGAATATAATTAAGAATATAATGTATTTAGAAAAAGGATCTGATACAAATGAAGTTAATGAGCAATACCTCTGAAGTCTATAGTACAGACTGGATTTATTTTTTTTTAATTTAAGCCCCTTGTTTAAATGTTTAGTTGTGAAGCTAACATTTCTCTTCTCTGCTACTTTCTATTCTTTGTTTTACCATGCTGTTGCTATTTTGGATAGACAAAAGCAATGCAAACTAAAACTAACCATTTCATATCTCTGGTTTCTAAGCCTATTGATTAGAGTTGGCACTAACTTAGCATAAACCCCAGTTCCAAACTGGGCATTCTGGATGTCATGCAGATGGAGCCACCATTCCCTAACTTGTACTCTTTCCACAAGCTTCACCTTAGGTATTTAGTTTATTATTAAATGAAACATATCTTTAAAACCGCCTGATACATAAAACAGCTATGAAAAGAAAAGAAGGGTGAACCTATATGAAATGATTTTGGGTGTTAAATGTTGTCTTTTGTGTGTCTTAGTCATCTAAAAATGTCTTGGAGGAGACGGTGCTAGGAACAAAAAGTATTTTTTTTCCAATGACATCCCTACTTTCAAATTAATGTGAGCTTTTTTGATCCTTCAGCCTGAAACATTCTGTCTTGACCGAAATTTACATTACAAAAAAAATATCCAAACCTTATAAATGGCTGTTTTATGTATCAGTCTGTTGTAAAGATACGTTTCATTTAAAAATAAACACCATTGTTTATCTCACAATAGGCAGGGAAGTTGCAGTATAAAGTAAAGTTTGGATTGTATGCAATCCAGGGAGTATATAATTCCCTGGTTATAGAAATCTGTTTACAAAAAATAAGTGTCAAACCCATAGAAACAGCAGAAGCAGCACTCTCTGCTTACTTCTTAGTAAGCCACAAGAAAACCCACCTCTTCTGTAGAGTTACCTCTTCCTGTATGGGATAAGAAACTCAGGTCCAGAGCAATTAGCAAGTGATTATATAGGTACAGTCCCCTTCATGATTCAGTTTTTCTTTCTTGTGGACACCGAGAGGCTATTCAGACAGGAAGTTGTCTATCAAACTCCGGGGATTTCTGGCTGCAGAAAGATGAGACCAGAGGGAATTCACCTGTTATGACCCAGTGCTTTTTCCTGTGCTTCACTTTGTTGTTTTAGGACACAGCTGATTTGTTGGCCATGCCTCAGCTGTTTTCTTCACAGGGGGCTGTTGTAGAAAGTATGTATTAGAGTTTTTCTAAAAGTGGAGCATGTGAAGTGAACCAGTTTGTACCAACTCCCCTCCCTTCTTCTTCCATTGAAGAATGGCAGATACACGTATCTGACACACTTGTTACACTGGTTCAATCGCACCACTGCCCAGGTGGTCAAGGCAAGGCAGTCCTCTAGACCAGAGGTCTCCAAACTTGGCAACTTTAAGACTTGTGGACTTCAACACCCAGAATTCTCCAGACAGCTCTGCTGGCTGGAGAATTCTGGGAGTTTGTTAGGGATAACATTGTTTACCCTAACTGGTTTAGGTAAAATAATAATTGTTTAATCATAGTTTGTAAGTTAAAGTGTCTGCAACTTTAAATATAGGAATGTAATTAAGGGAGTGGTTGTGAAAGCACTTTAAAAGAAGCAAGACGACAGCTTGCTCTCTCTCTGGCTTTGATGATCCCTAATTACTGCATGGACTCAAGACTGCATTACTCGAACGGGAGAGAGACAAAGGACTGATTTGTAAGTGAACTGACATAGGATATTCTACACGGACTTTGCCAATTGAATATCCTTGAATGGACTGACTAAATGATACATGACTAATGGACTGTTATTTTGACTATGCTATAAATGGAATAAACTATATTTTTGATAGCACAAGTGTATCTGTTATTTTTACTGTATGTTAATAAACATACAAGCTTATCTCACTCATTTATCTGTGTGCCAATCTGACTAATGCTGCACATTCTGTTTAGCTTGTCTCCTTAACCCTGGTTGGGGAACCCAAACATAACACTGGTTATGGGCCCAGAGGCTGCAAAGTCAGTTTAACTAAGATAAAACAGATTTATGTAAAAAGTGAGAGTTTGTGTTATTAAACATTACAGTAAACAGACAGCTGTGTTTTATTAATTATAGTTTTATATCCATATATAAGAAAACATGGCACAATTCAATCTACAAAGTTTGTCCCTTATATCCAAGTTGGATGGAACAAACTATGTATCATGGTCTATGAAATGTAGTCTACTTCTATGAAGAGAAGGTCTGTGGAACATAATTGAAAATCCACCAAACGTAGAAGAATGGGATCCAGAGGATGATGAAGATCAACTAAAAATAGAAGAATTTATGCATAAAAAACAAGCTATTTGCATAACTGGATTAACATTAACTGACAAACAACTTGTTCATATCCATGGAGAGCAAACGGCTGTTGGGTGTTGGCAGAAGCTGAAGAGGATTTATGTCCGAGATAATGTTGGTGCTCACATAAATCTTACACGAAAGCTTTTCAGGACGCATCTCCAGACGAATGGTGATATGCTGAGTCATTTGAAAACTATGAAAAGCATTTTTCAAGAACTGCACGAGAAAGAGCTTATTTTCTCTGAACTACACCAAGTCTATATAATTCTATCTTCACTAGATGAAAGTTATGACAACTACATCACTTCCCTTGAAATATTGCCAAAGGAAAGTTTAACTTTAACTGATATAACTGGCAGATTGATTGAAGAGGCAAGAAGAAGACTTGAAAGATACCAGTTAAGGAGGGAACAACTTCAAAAAGAAGATAATGATTCTCCTACTGCATACGCAATTAAAAAGTGTTTTAATTGTGGAGGAAGAGGACATTTGGCAAGATTTTGTAAAAAAGCAAAGAGCCAGAACATTGGCCAGAATACTAAAAGTAACCAAAAGATAAATAAAAATTTAGAGTTAGCCATGTATACTAACGGAGCTGTAAAAAATAATTTATGGGTGGTTGACAGTGGAGCATCCCGCTGTATAACAAATGATAACAGAAATTTTGTTAAAATGTCCAAGAATACACAGCAGATATCATTAGCCAATGGCTGGAAACTGAAAGCTAAAGGTCAAGGTATAGCATATTGTTCTTTCATAAAAGAGAATGTAAAAATGTTATATGTACCACAACTTAAGTTTAATTTAATTTCAGTTAGAATTTTGGTTAAACTAGGATATGTAGTTACATTTAAAGGAGATAACTGCATAATTGAAAAAGAAGATAAGAAAATTACTGCATCTTTAAGAGGTGAATTATATGTGTTAAATGATAATGGTTTAGAGGTGGCTAACACAGTTTATGATAAAAAAAATCTCATGATGAATGTATTCACTTGTTACATCGAAGGCTAGGGCATTTAAATTTTAAAATGCTTAAGAAAACTGTTGAATTATCTAAGGGAATAAGTTTAAAACCTTGTAATAAGTATTTGCAATGTAATGCTTGCAATCAAAGCAAGAGCAAGGTCAAACCAACTAATAGAGTTGATGGATTTACTACCAAAGAGCCTTTAGAAGTAGTATTTGCTGATTTAATAGGTCCGAAAAAACCAAGTGTAGGAGGAGCTCGATACATACTAAGTATAATGGACCACTATTCTAGATATGGGTTCTGCTATTTAATGAAGAGCAAAACTGAAACGTATCTAAATCTCTTTAATTGGATAAAATTTGCTGAACGGAAAACTAAAAAGAAATTAGTAACTCTTATAACAGATAATGGTACGGAATTTACAAATAATAAATTCCAGAATAGACTTAGGATGGCAGGTATTCAACATAAAAAGTCTGCACCATATAGGCCACAACATAATGCCTTTATAGAGAGACGAGGCAAACACTGCAGTCAATGGCACGTACTATGTTGTCTGATTCAGGATTACCTGACAATTTATGGGGAGAAGCAATAATGTGTGGTAATCATATATTAAATAATGTTGTTAATTCAACAACAGGTGAATTACCATTCACACTGTGGCATGGTACAAAACCTGATTTAAGTTACATGCACACATTTGGAGCACGAGCATGGGTGCATATCCCTACACAACTTAGACAAAAAGAACAGCATAGAGCTAAAAGATTATTTTTTGTGGGATATAAATCTAATCATAGATCTTATAGATTCTGAGAACCAGGTACATCTAGAGTTTACACCAGTGCTAGTGCTAAATTCCTAGAACATGTAGGATGGAATAGATTAGAGCAAGATTTAAATAATGAAGTAATTATTGAACCCTACAAAAGGCAGAAAGAACAGAATAGTTATAAGAAGAGTCCAATTAAAGAAGAAGTCCACGAAGAGCAAATAGGACCAGAACAAGAGGAAACAGTTGATCAGGAAGAGTTAGATAATCAAGAAGAGTTAATAAATGAAAGTCCACCTGTAAGTCCTGTAATACCTAGATGTACTACACGTGTAACTAGACCACCTGATAGGTATCAAGCAAGTATAGTTTGCCAAGTAACTAAAGTTCCAACTAGTATAGATGAACTAAAAATGTATCCTGCTAAGGATCAGGAGAATTGGCAAAAGGCAATGGAAAAAGAACTAAATTCATTAAAGATAATGAAAGTATATGAAGATGCTAAATTACCTCTAGGAGAAAAATCAGTTGGGTGCAAATGGATATTTAAAGTAAAAACAGGATATGATGGGACTGTTACCCATAAGGCTAGGTTAGTAGCTCAAGGATTTAATCAAACTGCATCTGATTACGATGAAGTTTTTGCACCAAGTCTTAAAGCAACATCTTTAAGAGCAGCTTTAGTGTGGGCAGCTAAGAAAAACTATGTCATTAACCATTTAGATGTAGAAACTGCTTATTTGCATGCACCATTGCAGCACACTATATATTTGAAAAAGCCAATTATTATAAAAGACAATAAAGTAAATAGTAATGATTGTTGGAAACTCAAAAAGAGTCTTTACGGGTTGAAACAATCTGGCTTTGAGTGGAACCAATATATTGTGAAAGAATTAAACAATACAGGTTTTAAATCTGGTTTAGCAGATCCATGTGTATTTAAAAGAGTAAATAATGGAAGGGTGTCATTATTGTTATTATTTACAGATGATATTGCTTTGATAACTAAGACTAATAATGAAGCTAATGAGATTATATCATTATTAGCCAAAAAGATAAAATTAAAGCATTTAGGTGAAATTAAAAAGTATCTAGGATTGACAATTAACAAAACAAAAAATGGATTTAAGATAACTCAAGAAGATAAAATTTGCCAATTAATTAAAACGTATAAAATGGAACTTTGTAAACCGGCAAAGACTCCAATAAGTCAGGAAGTTTGCCAAACTAATTATCAAAGTCCCAAATTTGATAAGTCCATATATCAATCTTTGATTAGTAGCTTATCATATATAAGCAATTGGTCTAGGCCAGATATAGCTTATAGTGTTAATCAGCTGGCACGTTTTAATTCGGATCCACATCAATGTCATTGGCAATCATTAAAGAGAATTTTAAGATATCTTAAAGGAACAATGAACCATGCATTGTATATAGAACCAAAGGGTGATTTGAGTCTTAGTGCCTATGCAGATGCAAGTTTTGCAACTGATATAAACACTAGAAAATCAACATCTGGGATGGCTATATTATTTGGTAAGACACTAATAGGGTGGAGGTCAATCAGACAACAGCATATCAGCTTGTCCACGATGGAAGCAGAATTTTCATGTCTGTCATTACTATGCACTGACTTAATTTTGTACAAACAGTTATTATTAGACATGGGTATAACTGTTAAAGAATCCATTATTGTGTACGAGGACAACCAGGCAGCCATAAAGTTAGCTACTAGTATTGCTGTAAAAACTAGATCAAAACATACTGATTTAAGATACTTAAATGTTAGAGAATCTGTCAAGAATGGGCTAATTAAATTGGAATACTGCATGACGGAAGAAAACATTGCAGACCAATTTCCAAAAACTCAAGGAGTAAGCAAGTTTAAAGAGAGTTGTAACAAATATGATTTAAAGATGTAAATAGTTATATTTATTATTATTTCCTAAAAGGGGAGAATGTTAGGGATAACATTGTTTACCCTAACTGGTTTAGGTAAAATAATAATTGTGTAATCATAGTTTGTAAGTTAAAGTGTCTGCAACTTTAAATATAGGAATGTAATTAAGGGAGTGGTTGTGAAAGCACTTTAAAAGAAGCAAGAAGACAGCTTGCTCTCTCTCTGGCTTTGATGATCCCTAATTACTGCATGGACTCAAGACTGCATTACTCAAAGGGGAGAGAGACAAAGGACTGATTTGTAAGTGAACTGACATTGGATATTCTACACGGACTTTGCTAATTGAATATCCTTGAATGGACTGACTAAATGATACATGACTAATGGACTGTTATTTTGACTATGCTACAAATGGAATAAACTATATTTTTGATAGCACAAGTGTATCTATTATTTTTACTGTAGCTTATCTCACTCATGTTATTTTTACTAGCTTATCTCACTCATTTATCTGTGTGCCTATCTGACTAACGCTGCACATTCTGTTTAGCTTGTCTCCTTAACACTGGTTATGGGCCCAGACATAACAGAGTTGAAGTCCACAAGTCTTAAAGTTGCCAAGTTTGGGGACCCCTGCTCTAGAGGGTCCTTTATTTCTTTCAACAAATGGTCCAGCAAACAAGCCCTCTAATGACCAGTAAGGCTGGAGCAGGAGTACAAATAAAACCCACCGAGTAGGAGCATACTCACAGGACAAGGTCCAGGGTTCCAAGTCCAATCCAATAGGCAGGGTCCAGGCATAAGACAAGAGGAGTCCTCAGGACAAGGAACAGGTACCCAGACAAGGAGCAATTCCAAAGGCACAGCAAAGCAAAGGCCAAACACAGACCACAAGACAAGGGCTAGATCCAAGACAAAAGACGAAGAGAGAGCTTCCAAGGCAAACAGCAACAGGCACGAGTCAAAGCCAGGGGAGTGTAAGCCAAAGGAAACAATTGTTCCTGGCAAAGACTCCCCATGGCTTCTCCTTAATTCACTCCACTCCAGGTGTTCCTCATGAGGGAGGGGTGGAGTGACCTCCTCCTGAGTAGCCTTGCAGCCCTTCTCTGGGCTTGCCCATGGTCCACTCTCCTTGCCCTTGAATCAAGTGGAGTGGGCAGCTGTTTCTCATAAGCGGAGATTGGCTGCCTATCAGCACCACTGCTGGTCAGCCACTTATCCTCCCCTGATCCTGTCTAGGCAGGCAGCTCTCTATCCAATCGACCACCTCCCAAAATGCCTGAGGGGCCCATCATACAGTCCCAGTTCCAACTCCTCCTCCTCCTCCTCCTCCTCCTCCTCCTCCTCCTCCTCCTCCTCCTCCTCCTCCTCCTCCTCTGAACCAGGCTCTGAGGGGGCCATGACACCACCCAAGAGAGGATGATCTTATCAAAGTGTTTTGAAAAGAAAGGTAGATGAAGAAATATTCCCAGCACAATGCTGGATACAAAGTTCCACATAAAGAGATTGAGGCAAAGCTCAAGACTAAATCACTCTTTGTTGTATGACAAAGAATCTCAACCACCAGAACAAGTTCTGATGCTGGAATTATCTGCATCTGTTACACATTTGACATTTTAGCAGACCTTCTTTGGATGGTTGGAAGGTCTTGTCCAAGAGCATAATTGTCTCTGGATAAGGCATAAAGTCATGATGACAACCAAGGCATGAGTTGGGGAAGATATCTGGGAAACTAGAGCTTCTCAAGGCAAGAATGTTTGGGGGTAGATAATTACCTGATTGACTAAGGTTGAGAGGCATAAGGCTAAATCTCCATTCCATCATGGGAAAGCCAGGAAAAAGAGACTGTAATTAAACCATGGTATTCAGAAAAAAAGTCTCCATTTTTGCTTTCAACTACTGAAAGCTTGTTCATTCTACTATGCAGTTAAGAGTCCACATAGCCGTGTCATGTCAGTTGGCTGAATAGCTTCTGCTCAGAGTTTAGAGAGGGGAGGAAATCCTGCATTGGGGAAATGAGAAAGAATGATCGAAACGATTAGGCTATTTCTGTAATAAAATATGGTGCGGTTATATAAAGAAACCAGCAAATCTTTGGGAAAATATTGTAAGCAAGAAGAAGATATTCAGGATCGTATCCCCCCATTCATTCCCTTGAGTTTCTCTCTTTGGGCAGTGTGGGAAAACTGGCTTTATGTGGGCAGAATTGCTTAAATGTCTCCAAGTTTTTTGAGGAGATCAATACATTTTGAACTTGTGCTGCCAACTCTTTTCCTACCCCATCCTCAAATAATAAGCTTTGATTTATCTTACCAGAAAGCAGACATTCTGTCTTCTCTGCCCTCTCCAGGGATTCTGTATGACTCTCTGGGGAAATCCTGGCAGGGGAGATATTTCTGTTTTTCTCCCTTGCAACAAGGAACAAAAGATGGTGTCTAGTGACATCTGCTGCCTCCTTCCCAGGGCTTACTTTTGTCTGGCTAGGCAGGCAGGAGGGAGAATCTTGCAATCTGAAATCTAAGCAGGTGGTCCCGTTGCTATTCAGAGCTTCTAGAATTCTCTCTTCTATTCTTCTCCAAAAGCAAAATTTGGAAGAAAGGTTTTGTTGTGTCTTTATGATTGGGACAAATGAAGGGGTCGCTTGGGGATTTCTCCAGTAGGTAGAAAGGGATGGATGCTGACTAAATCAGACGGATGGATGGGTGACAAGCAAAAACAGAAAAAAGCTTCTCCTTCTCTTCTGTTAGATGAAGCTTCTTGGAGTGCGTATAATCCATTTTTCCTACCTTTCTCTTGAAAAACAAGAAAAAAATGTTACATGAAAAATAATCTATTTGATGATTCATCTTTTCTTAAAAAAATGAATTGTAATTATCCAGGGATACCATTTTAATGTTTTTTAAGCAGAATGTATTTCTTCCTAAGGGTAGGAAAATGTGCATTTCTGCCAAGAATGGGAAAATTAGTTGACAATTAGTTAATGGGATTTCTAATTTTTCCAAGTCCATTCTACCTCATTGTCAAGTCAGTGAATGGTCTATTTTTACTCCACATGAACATTGGTAGTTCAGGTGGTTTTCTTCCTTTAGTAAACTTTATGTTTCCTTTGCATTGATGTCTCTGTATTTGTAAGCATTTAATCATCCTGTGGAAAAATGTACATATGGATGTGGGAAGGAATGCCCCAAAAACTATTTCGAAAGCAGCAATAGTCAAGACAAGAAATAATGGTTGGAAACTAACCAAGGATAGAAGCAATCTGGAATTAAGGAATAATTTCCTAATAGGGAAAGCAATTAAATAACTTAGAATAACTTGCTTTCAGAGGTTGTTGGGTGCTCCATCACTGGATGCTGTCAGCCTTCAAGATCTTCTACTATTGCTTTGCATCTTTCGGCTGCCATAAGTAATGGGGGGGAGGAGGGGGGATTGTCTGGGAAGAGAGCTGGAGGTGTTACATTCTTGTGTGGTGTAAGGAGTGAGGAGTGTGTGTGTGTGGGAGTATAAATTCCTGCTCTTAAGTTTCTATTTCTCGCTTAGCTTTCTTTCCTTTGTGCAGCTGCAAATCTTTATCAAAATATGCCAAGGTCAACGGACAGAGGCCTCATCACCACCTGAAGATGCCCACATGATCATATCCAGAACTTTTAATTGGAAGAATCTTTTGAACTTTGGGGGGTGGGAACAATTCCATCACTTTGTATATGTGATTTGCATGCCTAATTTCTCAGATTCAGAATCCTACTTGATGCTACCATTTCATTTTTCAGTAAAAGAATTCTTTTCTCTAATCTATGGAGTCTAAGTATTTCTTTCTTGGATTTTGAATGGAGCACAGACTGACATTATTCTGAATCTGAGAAATTAGATGCACAAATCACATATACAAAGTGGTGGAATTGTTCCCACCCCCCATAGTTCAAAAGATTCTTCCAATTAAAAGTTGTGAATGTCATCATGTGGGCATCTTCAGGTGGTGATGAGGCCTCTGTCCGTTGACCTTGGCATATTTTAATAAAGGGTTGCAGAACCTTGCAAAAAGAGATTTGACAACCATTTGTCTGAAATAGTATGGAGTCTCTTGCTTGAGTCGAGTTGGAGTAGAAAAACTCTGAGATTCCTTCCAACTCTATTATTCTATGTTCTAATATACTTTGTGAACAACACAGCCAAACTTAAAAAAACTTCAGCAAGAGGGAAATTACAGAAGTGTGCCCAATGCGCTTTAAGTAATTTTGGATTAAAATATAAATTGGATCAATATTATCCTTTTCTCTAAGAATGTTGCATCCCTGGCCCAAAGAGGTTGGGAACCTGTTATACAAGGAAAGAATCAATTATTTCATGATCTCTTCTTTGAAATAATGAGAATAGGACCTGACCTTCTTGACATCACCAGGAACTTTCCTCCTCAGCTGATTTTGAAGCTCAAAGACATGAAAGAAACCCTTTCTCCTGGATTGTGGATTCATGCAGAAAACCTTTATGTGAACAATTGTAGAGACAAATATCACTTAGATATTTCGGTGAAGGATCATTCAACCTAAGCAGGGCGCATAATGCACATGAAGCACTTCTTATTCCCACTTTGGTTTTGTTTAATGTGGAATTCAGATTAAAGGTAAGGGTAGAACATGGGTTGTTTTTATCTTCCTTCAAACCATTAGAATATGGACTGCTCAAAAATGGAAAGAAATATGAAAGGAAGCAGAAGGGGGAGAAAGACTTCAAACAACAAGGCCAACTGGAAATGTGTTCAAAAACACTTGTTTCTTTTTCCACAGCCCTTGATCATGCTTGTCAGCCAAAATTTCCCCCAGGTCTTTTGATATTTTGTTCACAATTGAAGTGCCTTGCAAGGAAGAGTGTGTGTGTGTGTGTGTGTGTGTGTGTGTGTGTGTTGGTGAGGTGGGAAGACATTTGTAAAAATGAGTTGTGTTTCTTTTCTTTTTACATGATCAGTTTGCCAGAGTTACGGTGAGAAGGATAGTCTCCTGAGAGCTTGTATGAACATTCCAGATGAACTCTGTATCAGATTTGGCTGTGAGGGCTGAAATGTAAAACTTTGGAGAAAATAGGGGATGTTGTAGAAGATTATTTAAGAATGCACTGTTAGGTTGTACAAAGATGTTGGCTTCTCTCTTTTCTGTATAGCAGAAAAGCAAAAAGTTAACATGCTACTAAGTCCTTCAACAGTCCATTAGCCAACAAAGAGCTAGATAAGCATAAAACACGTTGCGTTCTCTGAAGATTTTTATTCTGACATCAATGATAAAGGCAAGAATTCTAGAAGTTTTGTTCTCTGAGCTGTTGTCTTCCTTCTTTCCCTCCCTCCTTCCTTCCTTCCTTCCTTCCCTCCCTCCTTACTTCTTTCCTTCCTTCCCTCCTTTCTTCTCTCCCTCCCTCCTTCCCTCTCTCTCTCCCTCCCTCCTTCCTTCCTTCCTCCCTTCCCTCCTTCCTTACTTCTTTCCTTCCTTCCCTCCCTCCCACTCTTCCCTCCTTCCTTACTTCTTTCCTTCCTTCCCTCCTTTCTTCGCTCCCTTCCTCCCTCCCTCCTTCTCTCTCTCCCTCCTTCCTTCCTTCCTTCCCTCCTTCCTTCTTTCCCTCCCTCCTCCCTCCTTTCCCTCCTTCCTTACTTCTTTCTTTCCTTCCCCCCTTTCTTCCTCCCTCCTTCCTCCCTCCCTCCCTTCCTTCCTTCCTCCCTTCCCTCCTTCCTCCCTTCCCTCCTTCCTTACTTCTTTCCTTCCTTCCCTCCTTCCTTCCCTCCTTTCTTCTCTCCCTCCCTCCTTCCTCCCTTCTCTCCTCCCTCCCTTCTTTCCTTCCTTCCTTCTTTCCTTCCTTCCTTCCTTACTTCTTTCCTTCCTTCCCTCCTTTCTTCTCTCCCTCCCTCCCTCCCTCCCTCCCTCCCTTCCCTCCTTCCTTCCTTCCTTCCCTCCTTCCTTCCCTCCTTTCTTCTCTCCCTCCCTCCTTCTTCCCTTCCCTCCTTCCTTCCTTCTTTCCTTCCTTCCTTCCTTCCTTCCCTCCTTCCTTACTTCTTTCCTTCCCTCCCTCCCTCCTTCCTTCTTTCCCTCCCTCCTTCCTCCCTTCCCTCCTTCCTTACTTCTTTCCTTCCTTCCCTCCTTTCTTCTCTCCCTCCCTCCCTCCTTTCCTTCCTTCCTTCCCTCCTTCCTTACTTCTTCCCTTCCTTCCCTCCTTTCTTCTCTCCCTCCCTCCTTCCTCCCTTCTCTCCTCCCTTCCTTCTTTCCTCCCTTCCTTCTTTCCTTCCCTCCTTCCTTCCTTCTTTCCTTCCTTCCCTCCTTCCTTCTTTCCCTCCATCCTTCCTCCCTTCCCTCCTTCCTTACTTCTTTTCTTCCTTCCCTCCTTTCTTCTCTCCCTCCCTCCTTCCCTCTCTCCTTCCTTCCTTCCTTCCTTCCCTCCTTCCTTACTTCTTTCCTTCCTTCCCTCCTTTCTTCTCTCCCTCCCTCCTTCCCTCCCTCCCTCCTTCCTTCCTTCCTTCCTTCTTTCCTTCCTTCCCTCCTTTCTTCTCTCCCTCCCTCCTTCCTCCCTCCCTCCCTCCCTCCCTCCCTTCCCTCCTTCCTTCCTTCTTTCCTTCCTTCCCTCCTTCCTTCCCTCCTTTCTTCTCTCCCTCCCTCCTTCCCTTCCCTTCCCTCCTTCCTTCCTTCTTTCCTTCCTTCCTTCCTTCCTTCCTTCCTTCCCTCCTTCCTTACTTCTTTCCTTCCTTCCCTCCCTCCCTCCTTCCTCCCTTCCCTCCTTCCTTACTTCTTTCCTTCCTTCCCTCCTTTCTTCCCTCCTTTCTTCTCTCCCTCCCTCCTTCCTCCCTTCTCTCCTCCCTCCCTTCTTTCCTTCCTTCCTTCTTTCCTTCCTTCCTTCCTTCCTTCTTTCCTTCCTTCCCTCCTTTCTTCTCTCCCTCCCTCCCTCCCTTCCTCCCTTCCCTCCTTCCTTACTTCTTTCCTTCCTTCCTTCCCTCCTTCCTTCCCTCCTTTCTTCTCTCCCTCCCTCCTTCTTCCCTTCCCTCCTTCCTTCCTTCCTTCTTTCCTTCCTTCCTTCCTTCCTTCCCTCCTTCCTTACTTCTTTCCTTCCTTCCCTCCCTCCTTTCTTCTTTCCCTCCCTCCTTCCTCCCTTCCCTCCTTCCTTACTTCTTTCCTTCCTTCCCTCCTTTCTTCTCTCCCTCCCTCCTTTCCTTCCTTCCTTCCCTCCTTCCCTCCTTCTTCCCTTCCTTCCCTCCTTTCTTCTCTCCCTCCCTCCTTCCTCCCTTCTCTCCTCCCTTCCTTCTTTCCTCCCTTCCTTCTTTCCTTCCCTCCTTCCTCCCTTCCCTCCTTCCTTACTTCTTTTCTTCCTTCCCTCCTTTCTTCTCTCCCTCCCTCCTTCCCTCCCTCCCTCCTTCCCTCTCTCCTTCCTTCCTTCCTCCCTTCCCTCCCTCCTTCCTTACTTCTTTCCTTCCTTCCCTCCTTTCTTCTCTCCCTCCCTCCTTCCTCCCTTCTCTCCTCCCTCCCTTCTTTCCTTCCTTCCTTCTTTCCTTCCTTCCTTCCTTCCTTCCTTCTTTCCTTCCTTCCCTCCTTTCTTCTCTCCCTCCCTCCCTCCCTTCCTCCCTTCCCTCCTTCCTTACTTCTTTCCTTCCTTCCTTCCCTCCTTCCTTCCCTCCTTTCTTCTCTCCCTCCCTCCTTCCCTCCCTCCCTCCTTCCCTCTCTCCTTCCTTCCTCCCTCCCTTCCCTCCTTCCTTACTTCTTTCCTTCCTTCCCTCCTTTCTTCTCTCCCTCCTTCCTTCCTTCCTTCCTTCCTTCCTTCCTTCCTTCCTTCCTTCCTTCCTTCCTTCCTTCCTTCCTTCCTTCCCCATTTGAGGAACAGGATGAACAAATATCCCAAATAAAAGAAGAGGAAGATAACAGAAGAACAGACTTCAAAGGGGCCTTGGAGGTCTTCTAGTCCAACCCATTGTTTAGGCATAAAATGCGATACCCTTTTAGACAAAGATGGTGGGACTGATTTGGCAGTATCAATAGAGCTCTGGAAGGGGGCCTTTTCAAGAGGTTAGAGAAGAGGAAAATAATTTTGCCCATAGGTGGTATAGTAGTAAACTGACTGTGAAAGCTAAACTATTCTAAGATAACAAAAGAGCCTCTAAATGATTAAGTTAAGCAATGTTGGTGTTACGTTACTTAGTGCTCCTTTAAGACTATCAATCAGAATAGAATTCCAAACAATTTCTATATATATATATATATTTAGAATATTATTAGAAAGCACACCTGCACCTGCGTAGAATAAAATGAAAGCACTTTATTTTGGAGAAATGGGCAGAAATTCGTCACTGTATTATTCATGGTAACAATAAAAGTCACTTTAGCTGATGAAGCCTTGCTTGTATTGTCTGATTCCCTTAGCATCCGTTTCCACCCTCTGAGTTGGGCCTTGAAGCTGCAGGGAGAGAACAAAGATGTTGTTTTTCCTTCTGCTTCATTGGGCAATGCAAACTCACCACCAGCCATCGTGAGAAGCTCCTTTGGCTGACCCAGGTCTTCAAGCTAGGGGATACAGAGGGAGAGACTGGCTTGAAGAAAAAAAACAAAAAACAGAAGGACTCAATAAGGAGTAGAAAAATGCCAAATCTAGTCTGAACATCTGGTTGACTGTGTGATGAACTGTAATAATATACAAATACATAAATCGGCACTCAAATAACTGAAGCACCGCTTGAACACCAACAACATTGACAAAATCATCATTGGTCAATTGCAAAAGGCAGCTTTACTTGCAAGAGCTTATATCCTAAAGCATTTGCCTGTCCCAGAACCCTGGGAATGACTCCATAGGTGGATTAAAATCCCAAATCTAACTTAAAGTTCTGGCTGGCCATGCAATGAAGCCTGATGATGGCAGATGAGATTCTGCTGAAATGTTGCTACAACTTTAAAAGCACCACTACTATGATGTGGGAAAATACCCGAACAAAGCTGAATGCCAGACATGTAAGTACCCGTGAAAACTTAAGAATATATAAATATATAAATATATATATATATATATATATATATATAAATATATATATATATATATATATAGTATTCATATATATATATAGTATTCATATATATATAGTATTCATATATATATAGTATTCATATATATATATATATATATATATATATATATATATATATATAAAGTATTCATATATATATATTAATACTTGGAGGTAATTGATCCAAGTTGGTTCAAGCAAACCAAAATAAATATATATGTGCATCACATGTGAATCAGCCAGAGGTTTTTTTTTTTTTAAAGAAGCATTAATGAGAAGGCTTTAAATGCAAGAATGCCTAGGCTTTCAGAGGAATTTTCATTTGGAAGCTAGCAATATTTCTCCACCGGTGAGGCTTTGTTTCTAAGTGAAACGGGCACAGCATGGTTCTGGATTGATCATTTAATCCCATATCATATTCTGAAATTATCTTTCATCCACAGTGACAGGAGCTTCTCCTATAAAATTTGATCCCAAATAGAGTCACAATGAAGGGCTACCATCAAGGAAAGATTAAATTGGACCCTGCAGATGTGACATCCAAAGGAAAATGTGTCTCTACTCCATTATTACCCCTATTCAATTTAATCTACAATCTTTCATGTCCTTGAAAGGAAGAAGCAAGAATATGTTTTTCGCCATGGAGATTTATATATCTGTAAATCAGACAGAATATATGTCAGATATGTAGCTACTGAATCACAATGTTGCCTCTGAAGTTGAGAGAGAGCAAAATAAACCAAAAGATATTTCCAAGGTGGTACAAATAGAAATGTGAAAATGGGTCACTTTCGGTGACAGATACAACTGATGGTTGTTGTTGCTTTTAAGATTCACAGGCTATGCAGCCCTGTTGTGTACATGTTTGCTAAGAATTACAGATGAATACCCTCAGCTCTGAGACTCAGATTTTATCCTTTATTTTTAGGTTTCAGGATGCACGGTAAATCTCAACTATTCCTATTGCCTCCTTTCTGATTTTAGCACCTGCTTCTAACACCGAGATCTCCTTTTCAAGTGGGAATCAAGTGACATTCTTATACCTTGTCTATGGAGATTCTTGGTCATCCAGTTCATGGTTATCCCAAGCGGCAACTGGACTTTCTTTGTTTTTCTTTGAAGATGTTTCATTTCTGATTGTTCTGCAGTCAGAACTGAAGAAGCTTCTTGGATGAGAAGCGAAATGCTGTCAAGAAAAAAGGAAGTCCAGTTGTCTCTTGAAAAATCACCTTTAGGACACCCTTAGACCTTCCTTTGGGACATCAAAACAGTCTCACCTTCATGGTTTGGAGCTAGTGATATGATACCTCTCAGCTTGACTTTTAAAGAATTTTTATTGTGTACCTATCTATCCATCCATTCATCTTATAAACCATCTCAAATGCAATAGTATCTTTCAATGAATTTTAAAACAACAAGGCAAGATAAATCAAGCAAGGAAACAAGAAAGTACCCAAGACTCGTTTTGAGGAAACAACAAAAATGGTTATGTGCCATGAAATATAGATGAAGCAATGGGGCCTGCTGAAAAATTGAGATCTATAGAGTTTTCCAGAAATACAATAGAGAAGGTGAAGCTTAGTCCAATAAACTTTAACAATAGCATACTATACCTTGATCTCCAATTTTACTTGGGAGTCAGGCTCAGCAAGTCACATCAAACAACCTCTGAATAAATATACTTGGGATTGTGCTGTTATTCAGCTCAGTTAGGACACTAATTGGCCAGAACTTTACTTGATGAATCAGCAGAGAATAATTTTGTAAAATGAGGCAGATTCCTATGAGAATTATTACTTGATGTCCTTGCTGTGTATTTGTATTACTATCTCAGGAAATGAAAAGACAGAGTGCGTTAAAAGCCTGTCTAATCTAGTCCTAGATCTAGATATTCTATTTAGTGCTGTGTCAAAATAGCTTTCCTCCAATTTCCTGTCTTTTTCTTCTCTGTGAATTAAATTAGTTTTTTTTCCCTGCCTCTCTTGCTCTGTGTCAGTTGTCCCAGGTGAGCCAGACAAGAAACACCAGTACATAAGCTAAGTCTACTTTATTGTAAGGTTACATTAACAGAACCTTGTTAGGTTCTGTTCTGTTAAGTCTGAAAGTACAAAACTTCTCACCTTCACTTTTAAATGTCTGATCAATTAAGGTGGATCTTTTCTAAGATTCTTCTACTGACCATTAAGCAACCGGGGGCTCCTGCCTCTCTTGTCTGGTTGTTTTCTAGACAGCAAATTTTTCCTTCCTTCCCCAAAGTCACCAACATATTCCATTATACTCTGACTATGGTATTCTTTGGTAGTCATTAAAGCAGCTGTGTCTTTGTCTGTTTCTACCTCCACTTGAGAAAAGATGCTACTGTTTTAAGAGCGGCATTATACTGCAGCTTTTATGAATGGATTACATAAAGCAATTGCATTTGCTCACTACACTCACATCAAAACCTGGCAGAGTGATTTGATATGACTCTTGGTTGTTATGTCCTGAATTGGAATACTCGAAATCCCCGAGCCTTGATTGGCTAAGGCGCGGGGATTTCTGATTGGCCAGGCGAGCCGCGCTGATTGGCCCGATTGAGGTCTCCCGCGATTGGTGCAAACCAAGAGCGGGAGACTTGAATCGCTGCCATTGGCCGCGGCCGCCGCTGCGAAAGGTATAAAAGCCGCGGGCTTTTTGCCTTTCGCTGGTTCGGTTCTCCCATTGTTAATAAAGAGCTTTGAATGAAAGTCACCGACTCTGAGCGTTCTTTTGCGGACACGACACTGGCGACGAGGGTGGGATCTCGCCCCTGAACCGAACCCCGTGTCCACCCAAGAACTAGCTCCAGCGCAGAGATGGCGAAGATAGCACCGCCCGCCCCCTTCAACCCCGCCGCCGAGGATTGGGAATCGTACTCGGATCGGTTCCGGATGTACCTGGAATGCGCCGGAATGAAGGACGCCCCGGGCCCGCTAAAACGTGCCGTCTTCCTTACGCACTGCGGACCAGAGGTCTTCCAGATGGCCAAAGCATTGGCCAAGCCGGCAGACGCAACCGCCATGGACTGGGACGTCCTCGAACCTATACTGCGGCGCCATTACGCCCCAGAAGTCCCCATCCTGATACGGCGCAACGAGTTCTACCGCCGAAACCAGAAACCAGACGAAAAATTGAGCGACTTCGTCGCAGAGCTACGGCGCCTAGGAGGACTCTGCGAGTTCGAAGGTCTGAACAGTCTCATAAGAGACCGCTTCGTACTCGGCTTATGGGATCCTACACTCCAGAGCCGACTTATGGCCAAGGGCGACATCAGCCTAGCCGATGCCCTTACCGCAGCCGCAGCCGCTGAAGCAACCCGCACGTCGGCAGACAGCATGCGAAGATCTGACGCGAAGGGCGGAAACAACAACCCGGCAAGGTCGGCCGACACAAGAAACGAAGCAACCGCACACTACGGTGAATACCAATCAACCTCCAGCACGTCGGAAGACGAGGAGGACATACATCGCGTGCAGACGGGACGCGGCGACCAACGAAGTCGAAAAGGTCGTAGGTCGAGGACCAACTGCGCCGGGTGCGGCGGCGATCACCCCAGGTCAGAATGCCAATTTTTTGACTCTATCTGTAGGCATTGTGAACGACGGGGTCACATCGCCTGAGTTTGCCGCCAAAAGAAGACCCGCAGCCCGCCCAAATGGGAACAGCACGACAGACGGAGAGAAAGCTCCCCGCCCAGAACCAGAGAGCGCCAGCCAGACGGTCGGTGGGACCGCACTCAACGATCTCAAAGAAGCGGCGACGGTCGGTGAAAAGAAGAAACCCACCAGACGGTGACCATCGGCCACGCCATCTCCGACGGCGCCAGAAAGGTATACGTAGAAGTCCATATCGAAGGCCAGCCATGCAAAATGGAAGTGGACTCCGGGTCCTACCTTTCCATGATTGCATGGCGCGAAATCAAAAGACTGGTGCCTACACTACAAAAAAGAAACGTGCATGCCCAAAAGATCATCATTAAAGACTACCAAGGGAATCGCATCCCGGTAGTGGGCACCAAGAACTTCAATATAACTTACAAAGGCCACACCGAACAACTGCCACTCACAATCGTCGATCGCGACCGCCCAAGCCTACTGGGTTTACAATGGTTCGCCCCGCTTAACATCGCACTGACAGGTGTCAACCACATCACCATCGAAGCTTGGGAACAGCGGCTAGCCCAGGAGTTCCAGGAGGTCTTCGATGGAGGCTTGGGCAAGTACCAGGGGCCCCTTATCTCGTTTGACCTAGACCCAGGGGTTCCCCCTAAGCGGCTTAAACCTAGAAGGGTACCATTCGCCTTAAAGCCTAAAATTGACGAGCAGATCGACAAGCTCGTCAAACAAGGGGTATTGCAACCGATAGACCATGCCAGATGGGAAACCCCTATAGTGACCCCAGTAAAGCCAGACGGGTCCGTGAGAATCTGCGGGGACTATAAGGCCACCCTAAATGGCGCGTTGCAACAAAGCGCCTACCCAGTCCCAATAGTGCAACATTTACTGCACTCACTGGGAGGGGGCAAAGTCTTTGCCAAGCTCGACCTCGCCCAGGCATATCAGCAGCTACCTGTGGACGAGAAAACGGCGGAAGCCCAAACGATCGTGACCCATCGGGGGGCTTTCAAGTGTAACCGGCTCCAATTTGGAGTCAGCGTGGCACCAGGCATCTTTCAGAGCCTGATGGAATGTTTGCTACAGGGCATCAAGGGGGTGGTGCCCTATTTCGATGACGTATTAGTGGCGGCGCCAAACGAAGCCGAATTAGAAAACCGACTCAGACAAGTCTTAACAAAATTTAAAGAAACAGGACTTAAAGTCAAACGAGAAAAATGCCAACTATGTACAAAGCAAGTAGAGTTTTTGGGCTATCTCCTAGACCGGGATGGCATTCACCCTACGACTAAAAAAGTGAAAGCCATCAAGGAAGCCCCCACCCCAAAGTCCAAAACGGAACTACAAGCGTTCCTAGGCTTACTAAATTTTTATAATGTTTTCCTACCTCAAAAGGCAACGGCGGTGGAACCTTTACATAGACTCCTAGACAAGAAGGCAGCCTGGACTTGGGGGAGACGAGAGCAAGCCGCCTTTCAAAAAACCAAAGACCTCCTCACCTCCGACGCCGTCCTGATGCAATTCAGCGAAACCTTGCCCTTAGCTGTCACTTGCGACGCATCACCCTTCGGCGTCGGCGCTGTCCTCAGCCACACCCTCCCAGACCAGAGAGAAGCACCCATCGCTTTTTTCTCCAGGACTCTGACTAAACCGGAACGGAACTATAGCCAGCTGGACAAAGAAGCTTTGGCTATAGTTGCCGCCGTTAAACGTTTTCACGAATACCTGTATGGCCGCCCGTTCACCATCATGACGGATCATAAGCCATTGCTGGGCATCCTCGCTGGAAACCGAGCCACGCCAAACATCTTGTCACCCCGGATGACAAGATGGTCCGAATTCCTGGCAGCCTACAGTTACGAACTGCTACACAAGCCAGGTAAGAAAATTTCGCACGCGGACGCTTTAAGCCGCTCGCCTTTACCTGACTCTGAACCTGACCCAGCACCAACAACAAACACCCTAAGTATCGAGAGTTTACCTATTACCGCATCAGACATTGCCAGAGAAACCGTTAAGGACAGGCGTCTGGCGCGAATCTTACACTGGTTAGAAAAAGGCTGGCCGGAGAAAGATAGTGACGAGACTTTTAAAACATTCCGTCAGCGCCAGACTGAACTTTCACTACTAAGAGGTTGTATTCTGTGGGGTGACCGGGTGGTAATTCCGGACAGATTGCAAGAGAGGGTATTAGAGATGCTACATGAGGGTCATCCTGGCATCGTCAGGACTAAAGCCCTGGCCAGGAGTTACGCTTGGTGGCCGGGGATGGACAAGCAAATCGAAGCATGGGTCGCCAAATGCCACCGATGCCAGGAGACCAGATCCAGCCCACCCGCAGCACCTATCCGGGACTGGGAAACACCACGGGGGCCCTGGTCCAGAATCCATCTAGATTTTGCTGGCCCCACGAATGGGCATACTTTTCTAATCTCAGTTGACGCATACTCCAATTGGTTGGAAGTAAGCGACATGAAATCCACTACCACTGAGGCCGTCGTTAAAGAACTGTGTAAACTGTTTTCCACACACGGCCTCCCAGACGTCGTCGTCTCAGACAACGGGCCCCAGTTCACTTCCATCGATTTTGAACGGTTCCTGGCGGAGAGGGGTATCCGCCACGCATTAACAGCACCGGCGCATCCGGCGGCGAACGGTAGGGCGGAACGGATGGTCCAGTTTACGAAAAAGACCCTCCGGAAAATGGACCACGGGGAGATCAGCGACAAAATCAACCGACTGCTTTTCATACAGCACATCACTCCCAATACCACAACTAACAAGAGCCCTGCAGAGCTTCTGATGGGCAGAAAGCTGAGGTCCCCACTCGACAGATTGCACCCGACCTATAACCCGGAGCGGCCCCCAGACTCCAGCTCCAGGTACCGGACATTTGACCCAGGTGACTTAGTCTATGCAAAGAACATGACGGGGGACCCCCTATGGATCCCAGCCGTCATAACTCAAGTCACTGGTCCACGGTCGTACCGGCTCCAAACCATCGATGGGCGAGCCTGGAAACGACATATCGACCAGCTCAGGTCACGAACAGCGACTGACCTCAACCCCCAAGACACGAACCAAGGGGGGAGGGAATACCCGGAGAGACAATCGCAGGAAAAAATAAACCAAAAATACTCACCGGAACACAGCCATCGCGAGTCCCCTCCGGAGAAGAACCACCTGGCCAGCTCTACCGACTCGGAGAAGCCAAGCGGGAGTGGCGAAATCCGTAGCTCAACCGACCCGGTAGGCCCAGGCGGGAGCCACGGTGAAAGAACCGGCCCGATCATCCAGCCGGTTCGCACAGAGGCAGGAGCAGCCAAAAAGATGACCGCTCCGGCCGAGTTACAGCATGCAAGTGAGTTGCGCAGGTCAACTAGGACTCGACGGAGCCCCGCCTACCTGCGTGACTACACCACGTGATGGACCATACCAAGAGGGGAGGGGTGTTATGTCCTGAATTGGAATACTCGAAATCCCCGAGCCTTGATTGGCTAAGGCGCGGGGATTTCTGATTGGCCAGGCGAGCCGCGCTGATTGGCCCGATTGAGGTCTCCCGCGATTGGTGCAAACCAAGAGCGGGAGACTTGAATCGCTGCCATTGGCCGCGGCCGCCGCTGCGAAAGGTATAAAAGCCGCGGGCTTTTTGCCTTTCGCTGGTTCGGTTCTCCCATTGTTAATAAAGAGCTTTGAATGAAAGTCACCGACTCTGAGCGTTCTTTTGCGGACACAACATTGGTGATACCTCTTGAATGGCTGCCCCAGATTATGGATACCATGATACCTTAAAAATGATTGAAGCCAAAAACAACACCCCCATATTCTTCATATTCAGCTTTAGCTTCTGGACAGTAAATGTTAGCCAAGGTCAAGCACACTGAAAGCCATAATGTGTAATCAGATGCAAAGATTTAAGAACATGTTCCAGAGAATTCAAGGGGCTTTCCTAACTTTCTCTAAATTGTGCTTTTAGTGAAATCATTTTCTTTTCCTATTTGGAAGAAAGTTTGTGTAGGGTGACAGCTAACAGCTGCTTTTGAATAGCATCTAAATGCTACCTAAGGCTATTACTTAGTTCGCCAAATTCAGAGGGAGACCCCTGAAGCTTGGAGGCTTTGATCTGAAAGAAAATCAACAGCTAAATATATACTAAGAATGTATTCTTTAGAAATTACGCTATGGGCTGCCATCTGCATGTCTCATTATTCCTATAGTAGAAACTTTCTTCTATAGCAATAGCACTTAGACTTATATACTGCTTTGCAGTGCTTTACAACCCTCTCTAAGCAGTTTACAGAGTCAGCCTTTTGTCCCCAACAATTTGGGTCCTCATTTTATCCACCTCAGAGGGTTGGAAGGCTGAGTCAAACTTGACCCTGGTGGGATTTGAACTGCCAAATTGCAGGCAGCCAGTTGTCAGCAGAAGTAACTTGCAATTCTGCATTCTAACCACTATGCCTGGCTATAAAGACACAACCTGTCACATCAGGAGTCAAGGCAGTTCAAATGAATATAGGTTTATTCTCTTTCAATTCTCTTTCTACGAGAAACTGAACTACTAATGGTTAAAGCAAATTGATGGTAGATAGGAGTCAAAGGAATTCAAGGTGGGCTGAACTTAGATCTCTTGTGGGCATGAAAAGATTCAGGACTGATGGCACATTTGACACCTATCTCAGGCTCAGCCTGGTCATCTCCTACACAACCATAATTTTTGCATATGATGATTTGAGGATAACAGGAGAAGCTCCTTAAGGGAGAGTTTAATACAGAAATTTCCAGTAAATAATAGGGCAAAATTTACTAAGGAAGAACTTCCAAGATTAGGCTATGAACACAGTAACATGTAAAAGCCATTAGGATTCCTTTAGGAGCCGAACATTTGCATAAGCATTTGATTCATAGATGCATGAGTTCCCATTCTTGAGCATCATGTTTCTATTTGTGTGAGTTCCTATGTAAGAGAATTCATACAAATGAGAATTTGTATGTATGAGCTCTCATTCTTGAGCATCAAGGGATTTATTTATTTATTTACTTATTTGGGGCATCCTATGGTACATCCCAGAAGAATCCTGAATGAAAAATTGAACTCCTTGCAAATTTCAAAGTAGATGTTATGAACACAGGAAGGCTGAATTTATGGCAACTGCAGGAACGGACAATTTGGCTGTTTCTCATCTATGCTGCTTTGACAAGCATTAAATCATTTCAATTTCGACACTGTTCTGTGAGCTACAAGGAGCTTGAAATGGCCTCTATAGATGAATACCACTGGGTCTCGTCATGCAGATGTGCATGCAGTTTTCCCAATTTATCATCATATTCCCTCTCCTATTTTTTTTTAAATTAGGTTGATTTTATTGTATTTATATTATTATATAGTTTTATCTTTTAATATTGTAGGCCACTCAAAGTTACCATGTGGCAAGATGGGCACCTAATACATTTTACAAATAAATAAGTTAAAAAATCACTTTCATGTATTGTTCGGAGAATAAAGTTGCAAGGGTCTATTTAAGAACATCCAACAGGATTGTATGGGTATATTTGCATAGTGATATGGATTTCAATAAGCTGCATCACACCTTTCAGAAACACTGGTCAGATCAGCATATCCTTTCATAAAATGCAAGCTAAGTTTATTTTAAAATTATTCTCTATCTGCCAAGGCCTTAATCTTTTTCTTTAAAGAAAGCTTTAAAAAAAAATAGGGATGATAGATATATTGGATTTTCTTTCTTTCTTTTTTTAAAAAAGACCGTCTGTAATTCTGTAGCCCGACACCCTCTTTTCTATAGATAATTTTGTATGCTTTCTTCCATCTTAATTATAAGTCAGGTCCAATACTCTTTCAGATAAATGCTACATATAATACATATGACAAACCAGAGACATAGGGCACTTCTAAGAACAGAATATAACAGAAAGAATAACAGAGTTGGAGGGGAACTTGAAGGTCTTGTAATCCAACCAACTGCTCAAGCAGGAGACCCTATGCAATTTCAGATAAGTTGCTGTCCAGTGTCTTCTTAAAAACCTCCCACAACTTCTGGAGGCAAGCTGTTCCATTGGTTAATTGTTCTCCCTGTCAGGAAATTTCTGCTCAGGTAGGAACTGGTCCTACCACTCTAATCTGCTTTCTCTCTCCCAAATCACTTCCTTTTTCGATGCAAAATCATCCCTGCAGCTGCTTCTCTTAGTTTCATATTGACCAAATATGAAAGTAAAACAGTGGAGAAAGAAGGGGAATATGATTTTTTTTAGTAGATTATTGTTCTGGAGGGAAGATATACATTTGCTAACATTAGAAAACAATCAAAGGACTTTCCACTTTTTGCCCCGCATTGAAGTAAATAACGAGAAAAAAATTATGATGACTCGCAAGACAATTGTAGCATCAACAGAACTGCAACCACTTGGAAACAGACTGTCAGTTTGTAGAAAGAGCTGTGTATCTGATTCATTGATTAAATCAAGCTTCGGCATCTCAATAAATGCTGAACACTTAACCCTCAATTTAATTCTGCAGCTTAGAGTAGCTTCCAGGAACAACATAATTTTGTTACAGGACCTTCCATCTGGAGAGCCTCCATTCTATCAGGTCACAAGAAAAATGAAATTAAAACAGAAGAATTATCTGGGGTGCATTCATAAGGCCTGCAGTTCAACTGCTCATATGCACCATAGCTAAGTTTCTCCCTCTGCCCACTTACTTGTAGATCGATATTCTTTACTGCCATTGTTTATATTAAATATACATGTGGATAATTTTTTTTCTGCTTTGACTGCCTTTCTACTAAAATGTTTCGAATAGGAAAGAAAATAGTTATTAGAATATAGACATTCATAGATATAATCTTGAAATTGTCTGACATCTCATTCTTGGCAGGGGAATGTAATGATTGGTATTAACAAAATGCCTTTCCTGAAAGAAACTGGCAGTAGTTTTTCATATCTATGAAGAAATATACAGTAGAAAACAAATTCTGATTTTAATTCTGGTACGAAGGGAATGATGTAATTCAAATCATGCTGAGGGCATAGGGCAGATATTTTTGACCCAGCCCTTATGACCTTATTGTAGTAATCTGACATGGTTGTTGTCTTGAGGACATGAGCATTTGGAGGAAGTAAATGCAGAAAAAGTAGATCATTTCTGGCACTGTAGGGCATCTGCAGTGACACCAGGGCTGAGGAACTGATGTGAGTACTAACCAGAACTGGTGTGGATAGATTTGGAAGAAGCTGTCTCATTGTTCCAGCCTGGAATAGAGTTGTTAAAAACTACAACCCTGAGGAGGAACTCCCACCTTTTCACTTGGTGGGATCTTATTGCCAGTCTAACCTTTAAAAAATGAAGATAAAGGGAGAGGAAAGAACAGGATGGCTGCAAAGAAAATCTGGAGAGAGAATTTAGATGTGCAGAACAATTGTTGATTGCCAGTACAGGAAAATATTTGTAGCTCAGGGTTGAAATGAAGGGTTCTTGGTGTTCTCTGAGCTCTTTCATGACCCAAAGTAGGTAACATCTTCTGCAATAAGACAACCAAGCTCAGAGATCACCAAGGACCCCTCTGTTATTGATTCTTGATCAGGAAGGGAGAAGAAAGGTACTCCCTGGAAGAAGGGGAGTGAAGACTCAGAGGGATTAGAACTCCAGTCGAGACCCCACAATGGGAAAGATGGCTCCAGCTGCCTGCAAACAAGAGCTTCACACAAGACCCCAGAGAGGAAGAATGGGTTCCATTGTCCATAAAGAAGCCCTGGTTTCTGGGGAAGGGCTGGGCAGAAGACCTGGAAGGATAGACTCTTTTCTCATCAGAGAAGCAGTAAACTTTTGACTGAGCAGTTCCAGGAGGAATAACACCCCTTCCCTTTCTTTTCACTCTTTCACTCAGCGAAACCAGAAACAGGGGATGGAGATGGAGAAAAAGAAGAAGAAAACAGGAGAGCTAGAGTGGGGTAATCTCCCTGGAGGAAGATTTAGGAGGAAAACAGACACTGGATGAGCAGCAGCATTGTGCTGGGTATACCTGTTGGAAAAAAATATTCTAAATTATGTCACGGTATATAGTAAAAAGCATAAAAGCTTCCACTTGTCCTATGTTAGTTGTCACACTTGGAAAACAACCCTATCACATTCTGCCAGCTTTACCAGAAACTGGTGGCATTTAAGTGGATCTTCATAGGTATGTTTCTTTCTGACCTTGAACTCAGGAAAATCCAGTGCTAAACAGTCGTTGATGATTCAGAGCTGGCTGTGAAATATTTAGAAGATCTCCTTAGTAAATTGTCTTGATAGTTCATTCACTGAGAGCATTGACACCAGCAGATATTCTAATACATTATAACAAGTGTAATTCAAGCATGTTGTTCTGACCAAAGCTTCCTGAGACCGTAATTAAGCACACAGTCCAAACAATCTTTCAAGATAAGCACCCACCTTTCTCTCCTTTGAATTGCTGCCAACAATTAAAGTGCCAAATTAAATGTAAAAAATCAACTGAAGTACAAAGTCCACACAGAGCTTCAAGGTATAATCTGAACAGAGCTTCCTGCAAAGGTTTCTCTACCTTTGTACCTCCTTTATAACTTAGGGGAGGGGGCAATCACCTCCAAGCCTTACTCCCAAGTCGCCCCTTTTGCTGCTCTTGCCTTCTAGCAGTTCTGCTCATGCGCACACTGGAAACAGGCTCCCCTTGTTCCTCTACCTCACTGCTGCCAGACTCCAGAGGATCCAGAGTCAGCACCCCACTCCCAGACTGTCCTGGCCCCATTTCTGCATTGGACACAGGATCCTCCTCCGAGTCCTTCCCAGACTCCCAGACTGGTCCCTGTTCTTCCCCACTGTCGGATTCCACTGCTGTCTGCACAGGCTGCCGGTGAACCATAACATGTGTAGAGTTTGGTGGACAGTTTGGAATAAATTTGTGATTTTTTAAAAAGTTGCTTTAATTCTCCTTCAGTAAATCAAAATATTCCAATTTGATACAATTCTGAAATGGTGCAACCCAAAATATTCATTTAGATGCTTGGTAGTTCATGATTAGGTTCAGATTCTGTTCTCCCCAGAGAGACAAATTCACCACCTGCTTCCAAAGAAAACATATCCTCTTGCTGAATCTTACTGAGGGTGGGAAGAAGTGGGAGGAGCTGTAGTATATTTAGAAAATTCCCAGTGCAATTGTGCTTTAGCTGGGCCATTTGCTTAATGGATCCCAGACTGTCAAACATCCCTTGGGAATTCTCTTTGCAATTTCTTACACTTATACACAGTATTTAATCTTTAGTTCATTCTTGAAACTAAGGGTGCTTTCTTCTACTTCAACACATTATGTTATGATCTAAAAGAGATTTTAAAAGCCTTGTGGAATTACAATTATATCAATATAACATAGCCTTAGAAATACAGTTAGGTATTGCGGTTAAAGACATCAGGCTAGAAACTGGGAGACCCTAAATTTTAATCCTGACTTAAGCCTGAAACTGGTTGGGGGACCCTCAACCTTAGGAGGTAGAAAGTCAGGGGAAACCACTTCCAAAAACAATGCCAGGAAAACTTCAGAGATTTGTCAAAAATCAAGGCATCAAGACCCACAACATGTCTTGGGATTATATACCGTACAAGCCATAAACAAAAAGAAGAAATAATAACAGAACACGAGGCAGACCCAGAAGAAGATGGAGAGACAACATCAAAGACCCACAACAACAACATCAAATAACAATGGATGAGGCCATCAGAAGTGCCAGAACTTTTTATCTCCCTTAACAATGGAAGTGGAAGTGGAAGTGTGAGGAGGAGGAGGAGGAGGAGGAGGAGGAGGAGGAGGAGATGACCACTGTCAACACAAGTACATACACAGTAGAGAGCACAGTATTTGTATTACTACAGCAGCCAGATCACTAATATTTATTTAATCAAAACTTAAGGAACTAAAGGCCCAGAAGAATCAGAGGCAATTGAGCTTTCCATTTTGAAACTAGCTTCACCCTCACTTCTCCTTTTATACCTTTTTAAATAAAATATATACTCAATAGTTCATATCTCATCTTTGGCAGATATCTCAGGTTACCTGCAACTCCATCTTCTGCCCAAATTAGATTGTGCAAATGATGCTACCTATGTCACAGAAGTACGTTTGAATATATCTTCTTTTCAAGGTGTTGGAAACGGTGTATAAACAGAAACATGATCATTTCTGCAAGGTATGAAGTCAATAGATCCTTCTTTGTGAAATCCTTTATAGGAAGAAGATCTATCCTCTTTAACCATTTCTAACATTGAATCCCCAGTTGGTGCTGAATTACAATCCAATCATCACCAGGCAACACAATTGATAAGGGGGGATGGGTTCTGGAATCCAGCAAGAGACAAGGGAAGAACAGATCATTATATGTCAACTGTCAGTTTTGAATCAAATGGAACATACCAATACTATTCAATCTGCATAATAATCTGTAATGTTATGAACTAATAAAAGCGCTTAAATAAAGTTTTAACAAAACCTTAAGAAAAAGCAGGGTTCTAATCCTGCACTTCTGATTGGCCGATAATAGCGATATCGGATTGGTCTGTTCTGGGGAATCTGATTGGCTGCTAACGAGCCACTTTCATTGGTTCAAGGGTTTAACACTTCCATGTTTCTCATTGGCTAATAGGTCAGCAGCCTGCCCTATAAAAGGGCTGCTGCTGCCCTAGGGTTTTGTTCTGTTCAGAATGATTAATAAAGAGTTGAAGTTCACTGTTCACTGCCTCATCTCTGTTCCTTGCACCCATGCGCAGAACTTAACACTGGCGACGAGGATGGGATGCGGAGACATCTGAGCTGATTGAACACTCACAGAGCACCAAACAGAGCACGTGGCTGAAGGCACATCGACAACGGAAACCATGTCCGGCGGTGCCATACCACCTGCTCCATTTGACCCAGCACAAGAAGACTGGGACTTGTACATAGACCGGTTCCAGATTTTTCTGGAGACCAACAACTTGAAGGATGCCACTACAGGAAAAAAGTGAGCAGTGTTCCTGACCCATTGCGGGCCTGCTGTCTTTAAGATGGCCAAGGCACTAGCGAAACCGGCTGAGGTGAAAACCATGGACTGGGACGTCCTCGCAGCCCTTCTACGGGCCCACAATGCACCCGCCGTACCAACGCTTGTCTGAAGACATGAATGTTACCAGAGGGAACAGCGGAAAGGAGAGAGTGTTACAGATTTTATCGCGGATCTCCGGAATCTGGGAGGCCTCTGTGGGTTTACAGACCTTGAAGAAGCTCTGAGAGACCGAATAATTCTGGGATTAGAAGACCACATGACGCAGAGCAAGATCATGGCCAAAGGGGACATCAACCTTGCTGATGTCATCAGGGACGCTACTGCAGCAGAAGCAACCAGGAAGTCGGCCACCTGAATGCGCTGCACTAATGCAGCGCTCCGTCAACTCACCAGCGATACCTCACCTCGCCTAGAGAGGCACACAACAGTGACCCACCACAAGGACCTCGAATCGCCATCAGAAAGTGATGAGGAGGAGGTCAACCGGCTCCGGTCTGAACGAGACCAATGCCACCAGCGGAATCAAAGACTACCGCATCAATGCGCAGGTTGTGGGCCAAACCACCCACGATCAGACTGCAAATTCCTCGACACGTTCTGCCATTTCGGTGGGAAAAGAGGCCACATCGGGAAGGTCTGTAGAAGCAAGCAAGGATCCAGCCCACTTCAGAGGGGAAACTACTACCGCCAGACCACAGGGAATCGTCCTGTGAGTCGGGAACATTTGAACCACCAATGGAACAACCACTCCTACAGAAATAAACCACTGGCCACTTCAACGAGACGAGAAGAGGCACACCAAACCATTACAATCGGTCACGCCTCATCATTAGATGCAAAGAAGATTCAAGTGAAAGTTGCCATCAAAAACCAGCCTTGTGTGATGGAAGTCGATCGTCCCTCTCAATGGTTTCCTGGAAGACTCTTAAACAATTAATTCCTGCCATCCGGCGTCAAGACCTCAGAGCCCAAAGAATCATACTCAAAGATTATCAGGGGAACTGAATTCCGGTCATTGGATCCAGCAAAGTCCAAGTGAAAAACTTACTAACCTCAGATGCTGTTTTAATGCAGTATAATGAGACTTTGCCTTTAACAATTACATGTGATGCGTCACCGTTTGGAGTAGGAGCCATTTTGAGTCATGTGTTACCAAATGGTAGTGAGGCCCCTATTGCCTATTTTTCAAGGACCCTATCAAAGGCTGAACATAACTATAGTCAAATTGACAAAGAGGCTCTTGCTGTTGTATCTGCTGTGAAATGGTTTCATGAATATGTGTATGGATGAGTTTTTACGATTGTTACCGACCACAAACCTTTGCTGGGGATTATAGCAGGAGACAAGCCAACCCCCTATATATTATCCACCTAAAATGACTCGCTGGTCGGAGTTTTTGCTTGCGTACAACTATAAACTACAACACTGCCCGGGGAAAGCCATTCCCCATGCTGATGCATTGAGCCGTGCCCCACTTCCAGAAACTGTCGACGACCCAGCTCCAACCCTTATGACACTCCAGATTGAAATGCTACATTCACCACCATTAACAGCCAGAGACATTGCGATCGAAACAAAATGAGATCCTGTCTTGGCGCGAGTTCTTAGCTGGGTCGAATGAGGATGGCCAGTAGAACAAACCCCTGACAACTTCACCCCTTTCAGAAACTGGCAAACAGAACTTTTTTCGCAAAAAGGCTGCATCCTATGGGGAGATAGAGTCATCGTCCCAGAGCGGTTACAATGAGAAGTATTGAAAATGTTGCATGACGGTCACCCCGGCATCGTGCATATGAAAGCGCTCGCACAAAGCTACGTGTGGTGGCCGGGCATTGACAAACAGATCGAAACCTGGGTAAAGACTTGTTTTAAGTGCCAAGAAGTCAGCAGTGCCCCACCTAGAGCAACTCCAACAGAGTGGGAAACTCCCCGGGGGCCATGGTCCCGCATCCACATTGACTTTGCGGGACCTACCAAGGGACATACGTTCCTCCTAACAGTGGATGCCTATTCCAACTGGCTCGAGATCCACAAAATGAAGAATACTACAACCGAGTCCGTCATCCGAAAATTGAATAGGCTATTTGCAACGCACAGGCTGCCAGACGTTCTGGTCTCCGACAACGGACCCCAGTTCACCGCCCTGGCATTTGAACAATACTTAGCGGACCGGGGTATCTGCCATGCGCTAACTTTGCCAGCACACCCTGCGACTAACGGCAGGGCCGAGCGCATGGTATAATTTGTTGAAAAAACTCTCCACAAAATGGACTATGGGGACATTGACGACAAAATAAACAGAATACTACTACTCCAACACATCACTCTGCACAGCGTCACTAACAAAACCCCAGCTGATCTGTTGATGGGACGTAAGCTCCGTTCCCACCTCGACCGGCTTCACCCATCCTACGAGCCAGAGAAACCCTGTGGATCTAGCTGCGAGTTCAAGGTAGGCGACTTAGTTTTTGCCAGAAACCTCTCCGGCGAACCATTATGGGTTGAAGCAACCATAATTCAAACCACCGGGCCCAGATCATACCGTGTGCAAACCTGGGACGGAAAATTATGGAAATGCCATATAGATTAGCTTCGCTCTAGGCTACAACCCAGTTCCCGTGACTCCTGTGACTCCCAAACTGAGGGGGGAGGGGATGTCGAAGAAACCAAATTTGAGATGGTGGAAAGCAGAAGTGAAGGAAGTCAGCAATCGGGCGTGATAAATGAAGAAGAATCAAGGAGGGGAGTGTGCTCGCCACAGAGAAATACCTCAACGGAGGCTAGCCCGCAAAGATCGGAGGACAACAATGACAGCATTAGCGGCACCGAGTCGTTCAGTGAGGATGCGGAACTGCCTGTACCAGATATGTCCAAAAACGTCCCGCCGAAACCGGACTACAGACAGGAACCGGTGGGACAGCGCAAATCTAATAGACAGTTAAAACAACCTACATATCTTAGGGATTACATCACTGCACCTCTCAAACGGAACCCGAGGGGAAGAGGTGTTATGAACTAATAAAAGCACTTAAATAAAGTTTTAACAAAACCTTAAGAAAAAGCAGGATTCTAATCCTGCACTTCTGATTGGCCGATAATAGCGATATTGGATTGGTCCATTCTGGGGAATCTGATTGGCTGTTAACGAGCCACTTTCATTGGTTCAAGGGTTTAACACTTCCATGTTTCTCATTGGCTAATAGGTCAGCAGCCTGCCCTATAAAAGGGCTGCTGCTGCCCTAGGGTTTTTGCTCTGTTCAGTATGATTAATAAAGAGTTGAAGTTCACTGTTCACTGCCTCGTCTCCGTTCCTTGCACCCATGCGCAGAACTTAACATCTAATGTTCTGTATGGATTAGGCAACATGCATGAGCCTGTTTAACTCACCTGAAGACTTTTCGAACTTCTTGTTCCAAAGATCTCTAATAACAAGGGAGTACTTAATGAGCAATTTCCAAAAATGATTAGAAACTGAGAAGAACCACTCCAAGAGTATAGGATGGTATAATGTACTGGCTTCTATTCTACTATCTCCTGGTATTTCCACATCAATTATCCACAATTTCCTCTCTTCAACCACAGTTATACCTCATGTTTTTTAAGTTAAGACTTTATCGTCCGTACTCAAAATCCCCTAATATTTTGACCTGCTCATTTTCAAGTACTTAAAAAAAAAAAAAAACCTCTATTATGTCTTTTAACTATATTATATGGTGTATTAAACTATATGGTGTATTAAAATGCTCAGGAATCCAAAATCCAGAGGTCTATTAGAATGGAAGTAAAATTCAGTATGTTGGCCTCCATAATTTGTCTTGGAATTTAAGCAATTTATCAAAATTTATAATCCCTTGATTCTATGTCAATCTCAATGTTGCAGCTTGCATGCTTGAAAAGGAACCCAAAGACCACAGAAAATGATTCAAGTATAGGCATCAAGAAAAAGCCAGAGTGACTTCACATGTGCATTAATGCAGAATGGCACCATGATGCATGTGACATCACTTCCTGTCTACTCCTTGGGGGAGGGGAGCCAAGCATAGCAATCACTTACACACAGCTTAGCACATGCTATTCAGGAAACAGATTTCCAAAATAAGTACTGGGCAAACTTTACGTCTGTAAGTTACTATCCTAGAACCCATTTAGCTTATAATAAATACTAAATGAACTACAAACAGAAGTAGAATAGAAAACATTATATAAGCTTTATTTCTGTTGGCCATTTCTAACCATGTATGCAATGGCTGAATGCATGCATTGATTTGGACTGCTAAGTCTGCTAAGAATGAATGACTTCAGAACAAACTTAAATTTATTTCTTCCTTCTGAAAATGCATAGAAATGAATTGGGGAAAAACACAGCCTTTCTGTTTAATTCACTGGCGGAGAAAATTAGAAACATCTTCCTTGCTTCTAAATCTGCCTGGTTGATGATTTAAGTACTTTCACTGCAGGCCATTTTCAGAGGATAAGAATAGATAGAGACCATCAAGATAAATGTCTAATCAGACGCCATTTGTAGGCAATTGGTTGAAGAAAGGTTTTCTATGTACCCCAACCAGATTGTGATGCTTGTCAGATGTTTTACTATTATTGCAATTGCCTCCCATTTCTGGAGCATCCCAGAAACTCCAAAAATGTTATCTTGAAGGTTAGGACTGGGAAATTATTGTCACAATCATAATCACATGCATGCAGAGAGAAAGACAGACAGAGACAGAGAGAGAGTCATGGAATTATTTAGAAGTGAATCCTCCAGTCTCAACCAGACTGTTGGTGTTGTGAATTAATAAAAGTGCTTAAATAAAGATTATTAAAACCTTTAGAAAAGTTCAGGGTTCTGACCCTGCACTTCTGATTGGCCGATAATAGCAACATCTGATTGGTCCGTTCAGGAGGATCTGATTGGCTATTAGCGGGACTCTTTCATTGGTTAAGGGAATAACACTTCCCGTTTCTTATTGGTTACTTGATCAGCAGCTTGCCTATAAAAAGAGCTGTTGCTGCCGTAGTTTTTGCTCTGTTCCACAATGTTAAATAAAGAGTTGAAGTTCACTGTTCATTGTCTCGTCTCCAATTCTTGTGCCCATGCGCAGAACTTAACAGTTGGTAAAAGCCACTGCCAAGTTTGACATTAGTAAATACATTTGATATTTACTAAAAATATGTGCAGTGCTGACAACTCAAATATTACTGCAGGAAAAATCCAAACAAACACACTAAACAAAAAAAATTGCTCAGGCATAATAACATAATTGAAACTGCCCAGAGTTGCCTCACAATGAAACGGGTGGCAAATAAATTTAATAAATATTTTCCCCCATGGCTAGATAGCAGATTTTATATTTTCAATTATTGCAATCTAGAACTCCTCATCTAGATGTCACAGTTTTTCTTCTTACTATTTGAATTTTTGGGCAAATTTATCATCTTCAGTAGAAAAAATAGAATGGAAAATAAGTGTCAACTGTGTAATGCCTCAGAGAAGTTTTGGTGGAAGAACATGGAAGAAAGGCCGCAAATCCATTTGTGGAGACTGAAAGGACATTTATTGCTAGTTAAGGCACACACAATTCTCATTGTTCAGTTCAAGAGCTGCCAATGATGTTCAGAAGCCACCCAGTGCTAAAGCTGCACTAAACACTAAAAGCTGTCTATTTATTGCTTGTGAAGTGTGTGCCTCTTAATTCCTCAGAAACAGGAATGAGAAGAAAGTGCCAACTAGTGGCATCCTCTTCCCTGTGTCAACTCGCAAAGCTGCTTCCAAGTTGCCATAGGCAGAGGGGATGGCAAATCTCGCCTCGTAGCTGCACCGAGGAATTTACACCTCAGCCAAAAAACAAAACACATCCTAGTTGGCTGAAGTCAAGGCCATCTCCACAGAGACTTGCAACGGCCAGAGGGAGTGGCTTCTACGACCTGCGAAATTGCTTCGTTGGGGAATGTGACTGGTGACACACCTTGGGGGAAGGGGGCAACAGGGTCAGAGGCAAGGTGCAAACTGGGTGAAGTCAGAGTTGGCTTCACCTAGGTCACACTAACATGGCACTCTTAATGAGCAACTGGATTTCTTTTCTCTTTTTTTTGCAAAATGGCTTTAGGCTCCTGATTTTATTAGGGCATTGGTCAGAACTCTGGCACCCTGGGTGAAATAAAGCTTCTTCTCACCAAGATATTTTTCCATATTTCCTTTGCAAAGGTGGCCAATGTAGGCCTAGTCATACAAAGTCTATTCAACCTGTAGATTTCTCCTCTCCCTGGACAGTTGGAAGATAATGGACACTGCAAATGGAGCCAAGCCAGAGTGAGGAGGAGTGCAGGAGGAGTAATACCTCCTTAAAAAACCTTGGTCCAGCTTGCCCGGCTGGTAGCACCTCGTAAGAGCCCCTTTCCAGGGTTACAGTAGAAGATGGTCAACAGCTTTGAAGGTGGAAGAGGGCTTTATGGCAGATAAAACAGAGAAACCATCTTCTAGGAGAAGGGAGCCTCTGATTTCAAACCTCCACTGCCTTGTGGCTTTATCTATTATTAGAAAAGGCTTCAGGAGTTGATCTAGAGGCAAAATCTGGAACCTGAGTCCCAGAAGCAGTTGGTGACTGTGTACAATCATGTTCTGCTAACTCCTGAAATGCAGCTGGATCTAATCGTATTGGCTCTGCCATTCCATTAGACTATTTCAGTGACGTGGAAAGGAGGGATCTGCTGTTTGGGTAACAGTTTATCCTCCATATTAAATTACCCAGGCCTCATGCTCTGGAGTGGACAGTCCAGCTTTGCATACAGCATTGAAACAACACTGGAAGTGGCAGTTATTAGTTTCATAGCATGATACCACAGTCTCTTGAGACTGAAGGATGCCAATTCAATTCTCCTCTCCCTGGTTCTTAAGTTTATTGCTGGAAAGACATTTAAAGATGTTTTCTGATTAAAAGTTTATTTTTTGTATATGACTGGCAACCCTCATAGCTTATGTATAAGCAACAAGATGATTTGGACAAGAGAAGAGCCTTTGGGTATGAAATTAGGAAAAGCTAGGAACAATCAAGCCAGCCTGGGCTGAACTTGAAATTACATGTAAGACAGTCTATTCAGTCTCCGTGTTCATTTAACATGGTTGTGGGAAGGGAACTCTCAAGACGGAAAGAGAATGCAAGTACAATTGTAGGAGAAGAAAGGATCCGATAGCTTGATTCTGAGAAAGATGGAGACTTCAGATTCTTGGCCTAACTTTGAGCTTTCCAAAAAGGCAAGCTTTTCCAGGTGTGATCATGTACATGGAGGTCTTCTATTACTCTTGGTTCAAGCAATGTGGAAGCTGAGGGTGGGTCTGATTGAGAACTTATGGGTTGGAGTCGCAAGAATGCTTTCACCCATTGTGTGGTAGGACACCACAGCAAGCTGGCGGTGACTTTACATGGTTTATGTTATGTTCTGAGCATGGGCGCTAAGAATGGAGACGAGTCGGTGAAACGGTGAACTTCAAAACTCTTTATTAACATGGTGTAACAGCTCAAACAATGGCTGCAACGGCCCCCTTTATATAGGCAAGCCATTCAGCCTTTAACCAATGAAAACCAGGGAGCGCCAGCTCCGTTTAACCAATGAAAGAGGCTTGTTAACAGCCAATCAGATTTACCTGAATGGACCAATCTGATGTCGCTGTTAACGGCCAATCAGGAGTGCAGGGCCAGAATACTGCACTTTACTTCAAGCTCTTGATAACTTTTATTAACACATTTATTCATTCACTACAGTTTAGATATATCATTTCTCCCAATGCAGGGAGGATTTGCACTTTATTATTGCTGTATTTTATTCTCCCCTCTCCCCTCTGATTTCAATGAACCTTTTCAGAGCATTCCATTCCATGCCCAGTTCTCGGCTCCAAAACAGCCAATTTGCCCAGTAGAAGATTACATGATGCCAATATGAACTTAGCACTGACTTTTCCCTGTGAGGGTAAGTTTTATTTACCATCTGCAAATCAGAATGAAATGAATACATTCTGGACAAATCTCACTACCTTCAGTAGAAAAATGTGTGTGTGTATTTTGTGTGTGTGTTTGTGTGTGTGTGTGTAATTTTCCATATAACATTTCAACTCAAAAATATCTTCTAGCTTCCTTCAGACAGATGTTCAAATGCTATCTTAAAAAGGCTTGAAGGTTAGTGTGTGGAAGAGGCAAGGACTGAATACATTAAGGGCGACATAAATGAATTCATAAAAAAAAAAGTGGTGGAAGCATTCTGTCAGAATGTGCACTGAAAGTTTACCCTTTCAGTTCTCTGAAAGTTTCATTTCTTCATGAAAGAAATTTCTGGTTTTCTCTTGGGTATTTTGCAATGTCTCTGGAGGGCATTTTTGAGCTTCCCTTCTCATTCTAAGGCAGCCAAAGGGACTGAGTTCCTGTGCTTCATTTCTGTAAATTTTTTCCTGTCCTATGCATTTCCTTCTGGACTTCCACGGGAGGTTGGAAAACCAGAATCAATATATAAAGACAGAATATATCTCATGCTTGACAGAGGTGACAGAAGCTGTAATTCAATGTATCTAGAAATTTCCAGACAGGGAAAAGCCTTTATGTTTTTTTTTTCCAGAAAATCAAACCTTAACTTCCCATTTACCTTCTTGAAGATCTATTTCACAAAGTGCATTAATCATGTATATCTTCCTTCAATTTCCAAATGTGTGATTATTACCCAGCATCTTGAAATACTTATTACTAGATATAAGTCCATCATAAGTCTTCATAAGAAGGGGAGATCAGCCTTATGGTGAAGATACAATGGCGATATTTTTTAAAAAGAGAAAAAAGTGAAGGAGAAGAGGAATAATTTTGTTCTGCTTTACTTCAGAGCATCTTGACAACAACTGGCATCTACATATTCCAGAATATGTTTCATGGATATACTAGAACTTTCCAGCAGGGATCACCCAGCTGTTTCCATGTTGTGAGGTATTTGAGAGAAGAAGAGAAGTCAGTGATATAAAAGAGCAGCCAGCAAAATAAGACTTCTCTTCAGGGGTGGGATTCAAATATTTTAACAACCGGTTCTGTGGGCATGACCAGGTGGGCATGGCCATGTGACAGTGGCTGTGGCTTGGTTTTTTTTGGCCAACCCTCCCCAGTTTATTGAGCCCTCTAGGCCTCAGGGAAGCCTTCTTGGGGGGGTGGGATGTGCTCCCAGAAGGCTTCCCTAGGGCTCAGGAAAGAAAAAAACAGAGCCAGGGGGGATACAGCCCCCCATACTCAGTTTTGGGACCTTCTGGGCCTCAGGGAAGTCTCATGGGTGAACCGGTAAAAAAGGAAGGGAATCCTGGCACAGCTGATCATCAGAATAGCTGATGGTCTGGAGGGAAAAAAATACCTTAAGGAGTGTGTTGTATTTCAGAGGATGGGCGCAATAATGGAGACGAGACATCGGGTAGTGACTTCAACTCTTTATTCGTGACTTCAGAACAGAGCGAACGAGCCTGACAGCAGCAGCTCCTTTTATAGAGCTGGATGCAGTCAGCGCGCCCAATGATTCAAGTTTGCTGTGCTTGGAGTGTCCAATCACGGCAGCCCGTTAACTAGCCAATCAGATCAGCCTGGAATGACCAATCACTATTTCTGGACCAATCGGGTATGCAGGATTACAAGCCTGCTGTAGGCGGGCCAATCCAATTTGCAGGCTTACGAGCCTGCTAGTTCAGAACACCCCTCCCCTCTAGGCTCCATCTCAGGGGTGGGGTGATGTATTCGCGCAGATAGGCGGGTCTTCGCACTTGTCTACCTGATTTGCGTTGTTCAAAATGTCTTTGCTCAGTTTCTGGTTCTGATGGACTGCTTACTGGGCTTGGCTGTAGTGGTGACCTTGCTTCTACGCTGAGTATCCATGGAGGTGATTCGGGGATACCTGCAACACTTTCTGCATTATTGCCGTCTGGGTTCTCTGGATTCACTGACCCTGTTCGGCTGCTGTTACCTGGAGAGATGACCATCTGCCAAGGATCTTCTTCAGTTGGTGAATATACTGGGCTTAGCTGTGCTGGATGTGGATTTCTGCTTTCTGAGCCAGATGTTGGTTCAGTTTCAAAACCCTCAGTTTCCCTTCCCCCTCTGGTTTTGAGTTTGGGGTTTGTGGTGGGGGTTGTGGTCAACCTTGAGCACAGCTGGTTGATGTGGCATTTCCACAGTCTCCCATCTGTGGTTTCTAACCAGTAGAAACGGGGGCCCGTAATTTGCATTGTTTTGGAAGGGATCCACAATGGGTCACCTGTAAAGTTCTTTGCGAAGATGGGATCTCCTACCTTAAATGTACGGTGTTTGCTGCTGGAACCCAGGGGCTTTTCCGGGGTGTATGCAGGATGTAGGCAGTCTAGATGTGATCTGAGTTTTCTGCCCATCAGGATTTTGGCTGAACTTTTGTTTATGGTGCTGTTTGGTGTAATACGCTGGAGAAGGAGCATCCTGGTGACTTTGTCATGAATGTTCCCTTGTTCCATTTTTTGTAAGGTTTTTTTGGTGAACTGAACCATTCGTTCAGCCCTGCCATTGGCCTCTGGGTAAGCAGGTGATGTCAAGGCGTGGTGTATTCCCCGGTCTGCTAGGTATTGTTCAAACGCCAAGGCGGTAAATTGTGGGCCATTGTCGGATACCAAGACATCTGGTAGCCCATGCGTTGCAAATAGTCTGTTCAATTTTTTGATGACCGCCTCTGTGGTGGGTCTTCATCTTGTTGACCTCGAGCCAGTTCGAGTATGCATCTACTGTTATCAGGAAAATATGTCCTTTTGTAGGTCCCGCAAAATCGATGGGGATGTGGGACCATGGACCCCTGGGCATTTCCCATTCAGCTGGTGATGCTTTCAGTGGGGCCGAGCATGTTTCTTGGCATTTGCTACAGGTGGTAACCCAGGCTTCAATTTGTTTGTCCATACCTGGCCACCAGGCGTAGCTCCTTGCCAGTGCCTTCATTCATACGATGCCCGGGTGTCCATCATGTAGTAGTTTTAGAATGTTCTTCTGTAGTTTTTCTGGAATGACCACTCGGTCTCCCCATAACACGCACCCTTTTTGAGAGAAAAGTTCTATTTGTCTCTTCCTGAAGGGTTTAAAGGTGTCGTTGGGTTCAATTTCTGGCCATCCCCTCTCCACCCAGCTGAAGACCCGTGCCAAAAAAATGAGTCCTTTTTTGTTTCTAACATGATGTCTTGTGCGGTAAGTGGAGGTGAGGAAAGTGTCTTGATTTGTAGTGCTGATAATGTGGGAGCCGGGTCGTCTAGGAACTCTGGCAGTGGAGAACGGCTCAAAGCGTCTGCATGAGGGATGGTTTTTCCTGGTCGGTGTCTTAACTGGTAGTCGTAGGCGGCTAAGAATTCCGACCATCGAGTCATCCTTGGAGATAGGATGTGGGGAGTTGGTTTGTCTCCTGCCAAGATGCCAAGCAATGGCTTATGATCTGTGATGATGGAAAAGGATCTTCCATACATGTATTCGTGGAACCGTTTAATTGCAGATACAATAGCGAGGGCTTCTTTATCTAAATGACTATAGTTTCTCTGTTTTAGACAAAGTCCTTGAAAATAATGCAATAGGCGCCTCCATACCATTTGGTAGGACGTGGCTCAGGATAGCTCCTACCCCAAATGGTGAGGCATCATACGTTACAGTCAATGGAAGTGTCTCGTTATATTGGATGAGCACTGCATCCGATGTTAAAAGGTCTTTTACTTGTTGGAAAGCCTGCTCCTCCCGATGTCCCCAAAACCAGGATGCCTTCTTGTTGAGGAGCCAATGCAGGGGTTCAGCAACAGTCGCCTTCTGGGGTAGGAAGATGTTATAAAAGTTAATGATTCCCAGGAAGGCTTGGAGGTCTGTTTTGTTCTTTGGTCCTGGGGCGTATTTAATAGCAGTCAATTTCTTTTCAGTAGGGTGAATTCCCTGTTTGTCAAGAAGGTAGTCCAGAAATTCAACCCTCTCAGTGCATAACTGGCACTTCTCCTTCTTAACCTTGAGGCCTGCATCTTTGAACCTTTGTAGGACAGTTCTCAGGTGTTTTTCTAACTGACTTCTTGTAGGGGCGGCTATCAATACATCATCGAAGTAGGGCACAACCCCTTTTATGCCCTGCAATAACCTTTCCATCAAACTTTGAAAAATGCCAGGTGATACACTTACTCCGAACTGGAGTCTGTTACATTTGAACGCACCCCTGTGCGTAACTATGGTTTGGGCTTCTGTTTTTGTCTATAATCTGGTTGATGCCTGCCATTTCGATTCCTAATGGCACGAACCACTGTAAACCCAATAAACTGGGCCGGTCTCTGTCAACGATGGTGAGAGGTAGTATTGCAGTGTGGTCTTTAAAAGAGACCAGGACGTGACTGGAACCAGCAACAGGGATTTGATTTCCTTGGTAGTCCTTTAATATAAGTCTCTGGGTGCTGAGATCCTGGCAACGGATGTCAGGGATCAGCTGCTTGAGGGTTTTCCAGACCATAGATAGGGATGACCCAGAGTCCACTTCCATGAGGCATGGCTGATTTTCAATGTTGACCTTTACCCGGATTTTCTTTGCATCCAATGATGACGTGTGGCTGATGGTGATGGTCTGATGTGCCTCTTCCCATCGGGTTAAGCCAGTAAACATTGGGTTCCTATTGTACTGGCTCCACTGGTTGCTTGGGCGGTCCCAGTTTGTTGGTGGGGTGCCTGATGCTTGTCTGAAGTTGTTTTCTTTCCTCTTGGGGCTGGATCCTCTTTTGTTCCAGCACACCTTAGCAATGTGCCCCCTTTTCTCACAGAAATGACAGATGGCGTCTAGGAACCTGCAGTCTGATCGTGGGTGGTTTACCCCGCATCCTGCACATTGGAAATTGGATTTACGACCCCACTGGTCTCGCTGTTCGTGCTCTGACATGAGTCTGTTGACTTCTTCTTCCTCACTATCTGATGAGGACTCGACGTCTTCATGGTGGGTGGATGCTGTATATCTTTCTGAGGTTATTGCTGATTTGTTGGTGCATTGGCGGCTGGCCCCATTCGTTCTGTGCATTCGGGCTGCTGATTTGCGGGTAGCTTCCACTGCAGTGGCATCTGCTATGGCATCTGTGAGGGTGATGTCTCCCTTTGCCATAATTTTGCTTTGGACAGTGGGGTCTCTCAGTTCGAGGACAATCCGATCTTTCATGGCTTCTTCCAGATTTATGAAGCCACACAGTCCCCCCAAATTTCTTAGGTCAGCTACAAAGTCCCTGATGTTCTCACCTTCATGCTGGTCCCTCTGGTAAAATTCGTGTCTTCTAATAAGAATAGGAACTGCAGGAGCATAATGAGCCTGAAGGATGGGAGCAAGGGTGTCCCAGTCCATCGTTTTGACGTCAGCTGGTTTTGCAAGTGCCTTTGCCATTCTGAAAATGGCGGGTCCGCAATGCGTTAGGAAAACTACACATTTCTTGCTAGATGTGGCATCCTTCAGATTATTAGATTCCAGGAACATTTGGAACCTGTCCATATATGAGTCCCAATCTTCTCTGGCTGGATCAAACGGGGCGGGTGGTATAGCACTGCTGGCCATGCTGCCAATGTCTGTGTGCCTTCAGCCACATGCTCTGTCAATATTCTGTGAGTGCTCAGTCAGCTCTATCATCTCCGCATCCCATCCTCATTGCCAGTGTTGTATTTCGGAGGATGGGCGCAATAACGGAGATGAGACATCGGGTAGTGACTTCAACTCTTTATTCATGACTTCAGAACAGAGCGAGCAAGCCTGACAGCAGCAGCTCCTTTTATAGAGCTGGTTGCAGTCAGCGCGCCCAATGATTCAAGTTTGCCGTGCTTGGAGTGTCCAATCGCAGCAGCCCGTTAACTAGCCAATCGGATCAGCCAGGAACGACCAATCATGACTCGCTATTTCTGGACCAATCGGGTATGCAGGATTACGAGCCTGCTGTAGGCGGGCCAATCCGATTTGCAGGCTTACATGCCTGCTAGTTCAGAACGGAGTGACTGGGCAGGGAAGAACCTACTTAATAATGTCGGGCATGCACACAGTGTTGCACATGCGTGATAAGAACTGACCGGGCATGGAGGGGAAGGGGCAGGCGGAGAGGGGCGGGGCCAGCCAGGGGCACGATTTGCCGGTTCTCCGAACTGCACAGAATCATAACAACTGGTTCTAGAGAACCGGTCCGAACTGGTAGAATCCCACCCCCTGCTTCTCTTTAACAATGAAAATGGCTTGCAATTTGTCCAGGTTCAAACAAATCCATTTACTGTTGAAACTCCTGTTTTCACATCTTTCTCCAAACTTTCATTCTGTTCCATCTCTAAGTCATGCTTTTTGAAAAATGAAAATGTATATTTTAAGCAAGTGTTATGAAAAGTATCTAAACCCCTTCCTCTCCCTCAGTGTGAACCACTAGATTGATGGTGCCCAAAGCTGCAATTTTCAGAGAAGTGGAAAGTGTATTAGAAACCTCTTTCTCCATATATCGGTTGAAAGGAGTAGATTTCTTCAACTTCACCATTTCTTCATTTTTGTTTCTCATTTTTATAATGTCTATAAGCATGTTGGGATCATCATTTGGAGAACATCCAAGCATGTCATCTGAGAAAAAGAAAATAAACAGGTTTTATACTGAAGAAGGCAATTCATTTGTCATCTCCAGCATTTTCTTTGGTCAAAATTTATTTCCCTCCCTATTTATATTGTTTTATTTATTAACAACTTGGTAAAAGCTGTTCCTCTGCTGAAGTGCCCCTCTCGATGGCTTGACATTCCAATGCATGGGCGTGTCTGCAAACTCTTTCACACTTGCCCCAATGTATTCAGATGTACAAGTGCATGCAAAAACCTTCAAGGACAGTTCCTTCTCACCCTCTGTGCAATGAGGCTGATGGAAAGGTATTTATGAACAGCCAAACAACTGCATTTCCTTGGCCTGGGCATCCTTAACTCAAGGTGGGTGTGATCACCAACTTGGATGGCATTAAAAGGGATGGAATTTGAGAAGATCTCTTTGATGGGTCTCTGCTTGTGGGCTTCCTAAAGCTATCTAGATGGCTTTTGTGAGAATAATAGATCCAACAGAACAATTCTTGTTTTTGTTGGATTCTATGAAGATTCTAAGCCATCCAGGTAATGAAAGTTGTATGAAAGTTGACAACTGGACTTCTTCTCTTGTTGGTCTCAGATGTTTTGCTGCTCATCTACACAGCTTCATGAGTCAGAATAAGTTAGTTAGGCAGAGAGGGTTTTTTTTTCTGTTCTTGTCTACGGAGATTCTCAATCATCCAGATCATGCTTGTCCCAAAGATGATTTTCCAAAAGGCAACTGGACTTCCTTGATGTTTTGTTTTGTTTTTTGAAAACCTTTCACCTTTCTTCCAAGAAGCTTATTCAGTTCTTGTTTGGTTTTAATGCTGACAATGAGAGACTTTCATCGAACAATCATTGCTCTGTTTTTCTACCTCTCATGCAAGACAACAGGGGTGACTCTGTATCTCTTTAAACAGTATCCTCTCTGCATCACCTCACTGCACTGCATCCACTGAAAACCATGCTCCTGAACTCTCTCTGGAAGGCAAGTGTTTCCTAATGCTGCTAGCTTTGTCAATGCTCCCTGTAATGAGTTGTGATGGTTGGATGTCTTAAGGTGCTGTCAGAGATACAGGCTGAATTATTTTCCTGCTGGCTGGATTCCTGGCTCTCAAACAGCTTCCACATAGTGCGGAAAATCCTTCAGGGAAGGACCATTTTGTAATCAATAATATATCAGGGGCACACACATGAATAAATCAGATAATAAATTTCTTTCCCTGACTTGGACTTCATTATCATATCTTAGATTTCTGCGCTGGTTGTTATATTTATTTTCAAAGTCATGGCTATTACTTATTAAAGCTTACAGCTATACCTGCTGATTCTCCGTCTGGAAAGCCCATTCATATTAAAAGTCAGCTCACATCCTGCCTTCACAATGTGACTTGTAAATAGAGTTCAGTTTGGGATTCAAAGGTAATATGCTGTGCAGGTAAATTCATAAGACCATGATGTCATGCAATGTTGTTGGGTTTTTTTGCTCAGAGAAACCTTTTGCATCAGAAGATCTCCATGATCCTGTGCAATTCCCCAGGGGAATTCCTCTGTTCTTCTTAAGAGGTTCTGGGAAGTATTTTGAGGAGCACTTTGTAGTTTACTTTGGATGTTAACCATCAAATTGTGGTCTGAAACAAAATTCCTCTGCTCCATATCACACACAGAAGCCAGTCAAACTGAATGTTGAATGACACCAGAGGCGGTATCCAGCAGGTTCTGACCAGTTCTGGAGAACTGGTAGCAGAAATTTTGAGTGGTTCGGAGAACCAGCAAATCCCCCCTCTGACTGGCTATGCCCCCATCTCTTCTCTGCCTCCCAAGTCCCAGCTGATCGGCTGGATCTTCTTTTGTTGCCCTGCACAGGAGAACGGAGCTGGAAAGCAGGTTAGTGGGGTGGGGAGGGAATGGGATTTTGCAGTATCCTTCCCCTGGAGTGGGGTGGGAATGAAAATTTACAGTATACTTCCCCTGTTACGCCCACCAAGCCACACTGGTAGTAAAAAAAATTGAATCCCACTACTGAATCCTCCCTCACTATCTCTGAGGGACACACAAAGGATCACTTAGGCTCTGATATAATTTTTTTTATAAAAAAAGATAGAATGATAGTGCTGGTGAGAATGACAGAAAAGTGTGTGGCTTCATCTAATATGCTTTGATCTGCTTTTATCTAGCTTCGTCTTTTTCAGTTTGGACTTCAACTTGCAGAATCCCCCAAGTTGTAATCTAACATATATGAAACATATCAAATTAGGAAAGGCTGACCTAGGCCTTTGGAAATCAACTCTTTTAACATATTGCACAATTTTCTACTTGTAAGAAATAGTCTACATTTTGTGAATGCAAAAGAAATAGTCTGCATTTTAGTTTAGGGTTTTACATTCTGGTTTAAGGAAAAGTTCTACATTTTGATTTAAGATTTTACATTCTGGTTTAAGGAAGTACAGGAACAAATATTTACCAGATCTGGCTGAAAATGCTTAACCCAGAAAGGGATCATCAGAATTTGCAATATCTATGAATAGTCTCTTTTACAGGGCCTTCAAAACATTTTTACAACAATTAAAACTTTTTGTACTCCTGCCTGGAGGAAGACAGTGAAGGAGTATTCTTAATGGCTATCACTTCACTGTACATGCAAAATATTTAATTTGGTTGATGATTGAAGACTGATGATTGAGACAATGTATTTTTAGAATACCTAATGAGTTCAATTACAAGTGATTTAAATCAGGGACTATAATGCTCTTTAACATTATGCTTCATTACCTTTAAACATAAATGAGATATCCCTAATGGGATTTACTTTTTTTAATTATAATTCCATATAACCTTTGTTTCAACAATGCTGAAATTGATATAGTCTTTCTTTGGTAATTATATATTGGAACTTTGCCTTTAGGGGAAAATGTATCTGATATTGAACAATATTTAATGGGGAAATGTTAACTAAAAATAGCAAAAAATTATTTGTTAGAATCTTGTGACATATAGTATCAAGTTACCTCCACCAACTATCATCTATCTATCTAGATCATCTATCTATCTATCTATCTATCTATCTATCTATCTATCTATCTATCTATCTATCTATCCATCCATCTATCCACCCAGTCATCCATCCATCTGTCTGTCCATCCATCCATCTATCATCTGTCTGTCTGTCTGTCTGTCTGTCTATCCATCCACCCAGTCACCTATCTATCTATCTCTATCTCTATCTCTATCTCTATCTCTATCTCTATCTCTATCTCTATCTCTATCTCTATCTCTATCTCTATCTCTATCTCTATCTCTATCTCTATCTCTCTCTATCTGTCTGTCTGTCCGTCTATCTATCTATCTATCTATCTATCTATCTATCTATCTATCTATCTATCTATCTATCATCTATCTATAATCTGTCTGTCTATCTATCTATCTATCTATCTATCTATCTATCTATCTATCTATCTATCATCTGTCTAATTTAAATGCTGCCCATCTCTTTCATAGACTAACTCTGGGAGGTGTACAATTAAAACCTAGTCATCTTAATAAATTCTCTTTACAATTCTCTTTATTATGAAATACATACTGGTCCACTGTCAAGTCTCACAAAGTATTTGAATGACCCATAGATGAAGTCCTCTTAGGATCCCTTATTTTCTCAAGTATGAGCCTGAGTAGAATATGTGTATCTTTAGAAAGTCTTAGAAAACCTGATAAAGTGGAATCAACTCTCAGGAGTTCAGACAGGCAAAAGGTGCAGAGACCCCTTTCAGGTCTCAGGTTATTGAGTCACTTTGGTTGAATATCTCAGAATGACACCTTCCTTTTTTTTTTTTTTTTTGAAAGGGAAAAAAGGTAATAACAAAAATAACTGGTCATTTTGTCCCTGCCATGTTTCTTCAAATCTCTCCCAAACTGTTTCAATGGGAGAACTAGCAACTAGCATCTTAAGTGATCTCACTGTTGTGTCCAGTGAGGGGTTTAAACTATTGGGATGGAGTTGAGATATAGAAGGACAATCCTTCAGATCATGATGGTCAAGTGAATCTCAGAGATCACAAAGCAGAGGAACCCATTATGTTGTGCCAGATGAACAAAGGGGTAGATTCTCTTATTGACCACCCCACAAGCATTGACTGTTGACCAAGTGCAGATAGTACATTCCCCTCTGGTTTTGCAGAGCACTCTGGGTCCCTGATTGCGCAACTCTAAATTTATCATCAGTGGGTGTTCTGACCCAAACCTTGTTCCAAGGAAACAAACACAAAACAGAGGTAACAGCAAAACCTTTTAGTGATTCTTTACGAATTCCGTTCCTTCATGGTTAAAAGGAAACTTCAAACTAATTGTCTCTGATAAGAACAAGCCTTGCCAAGGTTGTGCAGCACTGCCAAGAACATGAGATAAAGTTACTAAGAAATATTTCAAACATAAAGAGTCTTCAAACACCAACCAAGATACTCTGAACGTCCACAAGGCTAGAGTGCAAAAATTTCTTTGCTTCCTGCAAAGAACTCTGGTTTCTCAGCTGGCTTTTATCTCTTAAGGGAGGGGCCATTACCTTGCAGCCTTACTCCTGAGTTGCCTGTGCTGCTGCAGCTGCTCTTTCCTTCGAGCAGCCCTGTGTGCACGCACTCTGGGTACAGGCTCCTCAGGGTCTTCTGCATCACTGCTGCCAGCCTCCATAAGCTCCAAATGGGGTCTGCATCACATGCAGGCCTTTCATCTGAGTCCTCACTCTCTGAGACCTCAGCCATCTACACCTGCTGCCAGCGAACCACAACAGTGGGTCAGACATTCAAAGCATGAAAATAATGATTATGATTGATTTAGCTGGAGGCTAAAACATATGAAGAACGGTTGCAGGAATCAGGTATATCTAGTCTAATGAAAAGGAGGAATAGGGATGACATGATAGCAGTGTTCCAATAACTAAGGGGCATCCACAAAGAAGAGGGAGTCAATCTATTTTCTAAAGCTCTAGAAGGCAAAACAAGAAACAATGGATGGAAACTAATCAAGAAGAGAAGCAGCCTAGAACCAAGGAGAAATTTCTTAACAGTAAGAACAATTAATCAATGCAATGCCTTGCCTTCAGACTTTTTGGGTGCTCCATCACTGGAATCTTATAAGAAGAGAATGGACAGCCACTTTCTGGAATGGTATAGGGTCTCCTGCTTCAGCAGGGGGTTGGAGTAGAAGACCTCCAAGGTCAATTGTCTATGGAGATTTTCAGTTATCTAGGTCATGGTTGTCCCAAAGGTTCTTTTTCAGGAGGCAACTGGGCTTTCTTGTTCTTCTTTGAAAACGTTTAGCTTCTCATCCACGAAGCTTCTTCAGCTCTGACTGGATGGTGGGGAATGGAAGGCCATGCTTGTCCAAGGTCAATTCCAACTCTGTCAATCTGTTAATAAACTTGGCCATTCATGCAAAAAAAAAAAGAGAGAGAGAGAGAGAGAGAGAGAGAGATGTACCCAGCCCTTTGCCAAGATTGTCCAAATAGTCACAGTTGTGCACATTTCAAGGAACCATTTCAGTGACAAAATAGTAAAAATGACAAGAGGGTCAAATATTACTCGTGGTTCCATGCAATGTTTGAAAAATAAGAAAAGGCATCCTTTAACTCAAGAGTCTTCAAAATTTACAAATTTATGACTTGTGGACTTCAACTCGCAGAATTCCTGAGCTAGCATGACTGAAGGAGGAATTCTAGGAGCTGAAGTCCACAAGTCTTAAAGCTGTCAAGTTTGAAGACCCTTGATCTATCACTTATTACCTATCTATCTATCATCTCTCTCTCTCTCCATACCTACCTATCTATTTACCTATCTATCGATCTATCTATCTATCATCTATGTATGTATGTATGTATCTATCATCTATCTATCATCTATTACAAGGGTCTCCAAACTTGGCAAGTTTAAGACTTGTGGACTTCAACTCCCAGAATTCCTGAGCTAACATGACTGCAGGAGGAATTATGGGAGTTGAAGTCCACAAGTCTTAAAGCTTTCAAGGTTGAAGACCCTTGATCTATCACCTATTACCTATCTATCTATCATCTCTCTCTCTCTCCATACCTACCTATCTATTTACCTATCTATCGATCTATCTATAATCTATGTATGTATGTATGTATCTATCATCTATCTATCATCTATTACAAGGGTCTCCAAACTTGGCAAGTTTAAGACTTGTGGACTTCAACTCCCAGAATTCCTGAGCTAACATGACTGCAGGAGGAATTATGGGAGTTGAAGTCCACAAGTCTTAAAGCTTTCAAGGTTGAAGACCCTTGATCTATCACTTATTACCTATCTATCTATCATCTCTCTCTCTCTCCATACCTACCTATCTATTTACCTATCTATCGATCTATCTATCATCTATGTATGTATGTATGTATCTATCATCTATCTATCATCTATTACAAGGGTCTCCAAACTTGGCAAGTTTAAGACTTGTGGACTTCAACTCCTAGAATTCCTGAGCTAACATGACTGGAGGAGGAATTATGGGAGTTGAAGTCCACAAGTCTTAAAGCTTTCAAGTTTGAAGATACCTGCTTTAACTGGAAACATGTTTGGGAAACTGAAGCACTCACTTATCACCACCACAACATTTGAATGCTTTTTGCTGAGAACGTACCCTGCTAAATGTGAATATCAGTTATAGCTGTAATTAGGCACTTTTCTTTCAACAGAGAGATCTGTTTCCTTCCAGGGAGAAGCCTGAGCAGCACAGGAGAGAGAGAAATTTGCTCCTTCCAATTCATTCAGGGAAAAGGAACTTCATAGAGACAGCTGAAGTCCTCTTGTATTCACAAAAAAATTGCAAAGCTGTAATTTTAGAGTGCCAGAAAGTGACAAGTGTCTGTTTTCATTGAAATTGTAAAGAACCTTCAGCTAATTGAGAAATTTTGCAAAATGCTGGGAAATCATACATAGTTTCTCAGGGTTGCCATGACAACTGGGGCCTCCAAACTGCCAAAGCAATGGTTTGTTCATATTACTGATTTTCAAGTGAAATTATTCAACTTCTGCTAAAGTACTCTGAGATTCCCAGACTAAATAAATAAATATATTTCACGGGTATTTATATGTATGGTATTCAGCTTTGTCCGGGTATTTTCCCATGTCATTATAATTGTATAATGTATATATAGTTGTATAAATACCCGAACAAAGCTGAATACCATACATATAAATACCAGCGAAAACTTACGAAAACACACACACACATGTGTGTGTTTCTGTTTTAAATTTGTGCTAGCTTACTGCTGTATTAGAATGGTTTTTTCTTCATCCTGATTGGTTGGGAGTCTTGGTCTGTGTTTATTGGTCTTGGAGTTTGCTGTGTTCTGCTTGATTTGTGTTTCTAATATCTTTTGTCTGTTTTGTAGTGTTTTTTTGTCTTGATTGACTGGCAACATTGTGTTTCTGCGGTATCTGCCATCCCACATCTGATGGGCGGCTCATGAAAGGGAGCGAAGGGAAGAGAAACGATAGGAAGCGAAGTTTCCTCTTGATGAGCGCGCCCCGAATGTCTTGGCACACGCTCTTTTATTTTGCTTTTTTACAAGAAAATAATTTAATCAAAAAGCTCAAGTCAAACATGGTAATCTCATCAGGATGTGCATGTTTACAAAGCTGCATATCGGACAGATTATTTACAGTGTGGATAAGCTTATTAACAAAATGTCTAGCTCCTTGTCTCTTGTACGTGCCTTGCAAAGGTCACTGAAGAGACAGAAGTTAATGATTACACGTGAATGATACAATGTTGCAAATGCATGAATGATACATAGTTGCAATGATACATAGTTGCAAACACATGAATGATACATAGTTACAACATCTCCTCTGTTTTTATTATTTATGACGAGTCTTCTTCCTCGTCCGAGAAGACAGGAACCATTTTTCTGAAATGTTCGCCGTACCCGTCATCTAGGCAAGAGTGCAACCCGTCAGCGTCAGGGTTGTCCAAGGAGCGGTAACTCAGCAATGACATTTTTTCGTCCGGTGTTGAGGATATAACATGAGCTTGCAATAGCACATTAACATCAGCAGTTATGGAGGATAATTGATTTTTTAAAAAATTGCAATATTCTATTAAAACAACAAGGTCCTATAATACATATCAATATAATGATTATTAATGATCCTGCCAATGCAGTTAAAAAGGTTGTAAACCATGGTGAAATAGAAAACGAAACCCCCCCCCTGCTATCAGCATAAAGCTTCTTTAAGCATAGCACACAATCCCCCTTGTTTTAAAAAATAACAGATCTAAATCTTTACGATTTTGCAAAAGGGGGTATTCCATGGGTACCTGTAGGGATATAAAATCATCAGAGTTATATACACAAGCCATACTTGAATGCAAAATGATTTGGATTTAACAATTTCATCCCCGTGGATACATGCCATGAAACCGGTGGAACAAGTCCAAACAAAATTATTGCCAGAGATAAAATACATTCCTTTCAGGCGTGATGTTAAAGTTCCTCCTGAAGTGGTATGGATTGCAGGATATCCCCTGGTTGTGTGGGTGCGTCTGCCAAATCAAATTGAAGTGGTGGGTAGAAGTCTTCTATGCGAGAAAAATTGGTTGTAGAACTTAAACGAACTCCTTGAAAGTCAGTTATAGTCCAAGCAATATTATATCTTCTATGAGGCTTCTGCGGATCATTATGGACAGTTCTTTTGAAGCGTCGTTTGTTGACAGGATCAGAGTTCGGGTATATAAAGGCATGACAAGTAGGAGAGAGGGCTATGGACAAGTTAGTTGTAGAACATTTACGAGATGAGGAGGGAATTCAATTTGTAAAAAAAGATAATAATTACAATAATGACAATAAAGATTAATTTGGTAATTCATCAAGGATGTTAGTTGGGGTGGGGAAACCCATAATACAATAGAAGGACATTTAGGTCCCCCTATGTTTTAGATTGAATAGAGGAAAAGATTTTAAGGTTCCTTTCCATAGGAAGAGTAAAGAAGGAACAAAAGAGCGAGTGGTAGAGTGTTCTTTAAATAAAACAGAAGTGACAGAGTGAAAACTACGGGTAGCATTTTCATGACGTACCCACATGGAACAAGTATAATAGCCTTCTGTTAATGAAATGATTTTAACACGAATAGTCTTTTGACAGGAAGCATAGGTTTTGTTGAAGTAAGGTAGAAATTGCAAAGAAGATATAGGCAAGAATATCAGGAAGAGTTTTAAGATACAGATGTAGCAGAGGAATTCCCATGATAGGGTCTTACTGCCTGACCAGGGATCCAGCAAGTGGTTTTGTCTGGCAGTAAGATCGCAGCGTAGCCTCGTCCCCAAGTGAGAAGCTCAGCGGGACCCTGCCAGGTAGGATCTGGCAATCTGCGATAATATACCAGAGGTCTGTTAGGCGGGGGTGAGGGGGAGGAAAAATGACACGAAGCAGCAGAAGTGGGAGGAATGCCAGTCAGATTGAGAAAGTTTAAAGTGTAAAGACAAATGTTAAGAGAATTTTGCAATGCTGGGAGGTTCGGGTTTTTTTCCCGCAACAAATATCGATCAAGAGCACGTTTCAGAGACAAGTTCGCTCGTTCCACAATAGCCTGCCCCTGGCTGTTGTAGGGAATCCCAAACTTGTGGGTTACATCCCATCTGTTACAGAAGTCCTGGAAAGCAGAACTTGTATAGGCAGCTCCATTGTCTGTTTTTATTTCTTTTGGACGTCCCAGCGAGGCAAAGGTACGAATTGAATGATTGATGACATGTTTTACAGTTTCTCCCCTTTGAGGAGTAGCCAGAATAAACCCTGAATATGTATCTATGGAAAGGTGCAAATATTTCCAAGGGGCAAAAGGTGGATACTGAGTTACATCCATTTGCCAAATTTCACAAGCTTTTAATCCTCTAGGATTTACTCCTATGGGAATGGAATGTCCTTGCTTACTACATGTGGGGCATTGTTGAATAATGGCAGCAGCTTCTGCCTGAGTTAGGGAAAATTGAAAAGTTATCATAACTTGGCGGGGGAGATTCAAACACACTCCCTGCTTCTATTTTATAATGGACTTTTAAAGCCTCCATAATTTTCCTCCAAGTGACCAAAATGCCAATAGGTGCACGAGGAGGACTATGGAGATGTTCACCAATTTTTTGCCAAGTGGAAATTTTTTTTTTTTTGAAACAAATTATATTAATTTTAAAGACAAACAACACATCATTAACCATTAAGTACATAAAACCTCTTAACATTATAATTTTTTTTTTTTTGAAACAAATTTTTATTAATTTTAAAGATAAAACAACACATCATTAACCATTAAATACATAAACACATAAAACCTCTTAACATTGTAGATCCTTACAAGTCAAACAAAACATTATTCTTCCGGTTTCGCGTGGCTTCGGGGCAGCAGGAATTCGCGACAGCTCGCAATTCCTGCTGTGCTAGCCGTCGAGGTACCCCCGATCCAGATGGGTCAGGGGGATATGGCTGCCCTGTAGGGACAGCTGAAGAGAGAAGGGAGTCGGATAGGGAGGTGGGGGTGTCGCAGATCCCCCCTTCTCCGGGAAAACCCCTTTTTCCCAAGGCGGTGGAGCGGCGGTCAGCAATGGCCGCCACGAAGAAGCCAGCAACCGGGTAAGAACTGTGCTGGAGGAAGTGTGAAGAGTGAAAGTTCTGTCTGAGCCGGGTCAAGTAACACCTTTTAAATTGCCTGGAATTGAGCTGCTTGAATTGCTGGAGGATACATTGTATCCCTAAGAAGAGCGAAAAGCGGCGGAGAAGCTGTTAAAGGGAACTTTTTTTTTTTTTTTTTACTCTCCCACCCCACGGAAATAGCAGAAATATTTGGATATATTAGACATTGAAAGTGGATTGCTTTGAAAGCTGAAGCTAAGAGACAAAGGGATTTTTGGACATTGAAAAATTTAAGAAATTGGAAAATCTTTGCTGGAGGTATGGATTTCTGATTATTTAAAATTGTCATTGCAAGTGGGAAGGGAGAAAAAAAATTGGAGCAGAAGCTGAAAAAGGAGGAGATTGTCTAGAACGTCTTTGTGGATCCCAAAGGAAGATATATGGTAATTGGACCTCTTTGATTAAAAATTAATCCAGAAAGAAAAAGAGAAGAAGGAAGAAAAGTATTAACTTTTGGAACTTTTTTTTTTTTTAATTGCTTTTGATTGTCTTTGATTAAAAATACTTGTGGTTGTTTTGGAAAAGTTTCCCTTTTTATAATGGCATCGTTTGTGGATGAACTAGAGATTGAATATCAAAAATATAAAAAAGAAGATACTTTGGGCGCTTTGTTTCAATTCTTAGAAATGGCGTTATGTTCTGTTGAAAAGTTGATTACGCAGCAGAAGGACTGGGACAAGGAAGAAGAGGAAGAAGAAGCCATCTTTGATGAACAATGGGTGCCTTCCGGAGAGGAGGAGAAAAAGGATAAGAAAAAGGGGATTTTAAGAATTATAAAAACAACCAAAAGAGAGAAAAATGAGCGAAAAGATGGAGGAAAGGTTAGAAAGCAAAGGAAAAGGAGTAAGAAAAGCGAAGGGAAAAAGCAAAGGGGTAGAAAGGGCAAGGAGAAGAATAAGCAAGAGAGAAAGGGGGGGAGGAGAAGCCTTAATGGGGGGAAGCAAGACCTAAAGAAAAAAAGTTTATTTAGAGACAATGGGTGAATTTAATTTAGATTAAAAGAGGGATTCTAGAGGGTATATAAGAGTGTGTTTTTATATGTATATTTAGAATATAAAATTTATTATGTAATTTTAGAATCTTTTAAACAGAATCCCAAGAAAGATTGCTATATGTAGTATTTCTAAGTTAGGGTAATGAGTTATAGATGTTACTCCAATTGGTGTACAGGAGAAGTATAGTAAAAGAAAAAAAAGATGAATGGATAATTGGAAATAGAACAGACAAAGAATGTTGTTGAAAATGGTAGTAAGATATGGAAGGATATATATGCTTTTTTTTTTTTTTTGGATTTTGTATATTGATAAAAGGCAATAAAATTTTAATTAATAAATAATTTGGATGGAAAGGAGAAGTAGGGACAAGATATGAAGTTAATATTATATGAAATATTGATATTATAATCTGGAAATGTTATGCCTTATTGGTCTTTTATTATTATTTTTTCTTAGAAAAGAATTTATAAGCTGCTATGCCTTGATTCTTTGTGCATTGTTTTTATAAAACTGATAAAAATGGTTTTTATATATATATATAAAAAAGAAAATGATAATAAGATATGGAAGGAGATATGGGTTGAATATGATGTTTGAATTTGTGTCTGTGTGAAGAGTTTTAACCCGGGAACAGACAACCTTCAGAAAAGATCTTTTAGTTTTGTTTATGTTTTGTGTTTGTATGTTTGTGTATTGTGTTTATGGTAAAACTAACAAAATTTGTTTTTTATAAAAAAAAAGGAAAAAAGAATCAATAAAACCTTGGAGGAATGTTAGATGAGAATAATTTAAACAAGCCAGAAAGAAAAGAATATGATGACTATAAAATGGATAAATATGGAAGAGAAATGAAATTGAATAGGAGTAAAGAGAAATAATGAGAAATTTGCTGAAAGATATTTGTGTGTCCATATGGAGATGGGATAAATTGGAATTATGCTGTAACATTATAAATTTTTACAAGTCGAATAAAACATTATTTTTATCCAACATAATTCTAATTTATCCCATTTCCATATGGACACATAAATATCTTTCAGCAAATTTCTCATTATTTCTCTTTACTCTTATTCAATTTCATTTCTTTTCTATATTTATCCATTTTATAGTCATCATATTCATTTCTTTCTGGCTTGTTTACAATTATTCTCATCTAACATTCCTCCAAGGTTTTATTGATTTTTTTTTTTTTATAAAAAACAAATTTTATTAGTTTTACAAAAAACACAATACACAAACATACAAAACACAAAACATAAACAAAACTAAAAGATCTTTTCTGAAGGTTGTCTGTTTCCGAGTTAAAACTCTTCACACAGACACAAATTCAAACATCATATTCATCCCATATATCCTTCCATATCTTATTATCATTTTCTTTTTTATATATATATATAAAAACCATTTTTATCAGTTTTATAAAAACAATGCACAAAGAATCAAGGCATAACAGCTTATAAATTCTTTTCTAGGAAAAAATAATAATAAAAGACCAATAAAGCATAACAATTCCAAATTATAGTATCAATACTTCATATAGTATTAACTTCATATCTTATCCCTACTTCTCCTTTTCATCCAAATTATTTCTTATTAATTAAAATTTTATTGCCTTTTATCAATATACAAAATCCAAAAAAAAAAAAGCATATATATCCTTCCATATCTTATTACCATTTTCAACAACATTCTTTGTCTGTTCTATTTCCAATTATCCATTCATCTTTTTTCTTTTACTATACTTCTCCTATACACCAATTGGAGTAACGTCTGTAACTCATTACCCTAACTTAAAAATACTTCGTATAGCAATTTTTCTTGGGATTCTGTTTAAAAGATTCTAAGATTACATAATGAATTTTATACTCTAAATACACATAAAAACACAAACTTATGTACCCTCCAGAATCCCTCTTTTATCCTAAATTAAATTCACCCATTGTCTCTAAATAAACTTTTTTTCTTTAGGTCTTGCTTCCCCCCATTAAGGCTTCTCCTCCCCCCCTTTCTCTCTTGCTTATTCTTCTCCTTGCCCTTTTTACCCCTTTGTTTTTTCTCCTCGCTTTTCTTGCTCCTTTTCCTTTGCTTTCTAAACTTGCCTCCACCTTTTCGCTCATTTTTCTCTCTTTTGGTTGTTTTTATAATTCTTAAAATCCCCTTTTTCTTATCCTTTTTCTCCTCCTCTCCGGAAGGGACCCATTGTTCATCAAAGATGGCTTCTTCTTCCTCTTCTTCCTTGTCCCAGTCCTTCTGCTGCGTAATCAACTTTTCCTAAGTACATAACGCCATTTCTAAGAATTGAAACAAAGTGCCCAAAGTATCTTCTTTTTTATATTTTTGATATTCAATCTCTAGTTCATCCACAAACGATGCCATTATGAAAAGGGAAACTTTTTCCAAAACAACCACAAGTATTTTTAATCAAAGACAATCAAAAACAATTAAAAAAAAGTTCCAAAAGTTAATACTCTTCTTCCTTCTTCTCTTTCTCTTTCTGGGGTTAATTTTTAATCAAAGAGGTCCAATTACCATATATCTTCCTTTGGGATTCTAGGCAATCTCCTCCTTTTTCAGCTTCTGCTCCAATTTTTTTTTCCTCTCCCTTCCCACTTGCAATGTCAATTTTAAATAATCAGAAATCCATACCTCCAACAAGGGTTTTCCAATTTCTTAAATTTTTCAATGTCCAAGAATCCTTTTGTCTCTTAGCTTCAACTCTCAAAACAATTCACTTTCAATGTCCAATATATCCAAATATTTCTGCTGTTTCCATGGGGTGGGAGAGTAAAGAAAAAAAAAAGTTCCCTTTAACAGCTTCTCTGCCGCTTTCGCTCTTCTTAGGGATACAATGTATCCTCCAGCAATTCAAACAGCTCAGTTCCAGGCAATTTAAAAGATGTTACTTGACCCGGCTCAGACAAAACTTTCACTCTTCACACTTCCTCCAGCACAATCTTACCTGGTTGCTGGCTTCTTCGTGGCGGCCATTGCTGACCGCCGCTCCACCGCCTTGGGAAAAAGGGGGTTTTCCGGAGAATGGGGGGTCTGCGACACCCCCACCTCCCTATCCGACTCCCCTCTCTCTTCAGCTGTCCCTACAGGGTAGCCATATCCCCCTGACCCATCTGGATCGGGGGTACCTCGACGGCTAGCACAGCAGGAATCGTGAGCTGTCGCGAATTCCTGCTGCCCCGAAGCCAGGCGGAACCGGAAACCTCCAAGTGGAAATTTTTAAGGACCCTTCCTCTGAATAATTAGGACAATGTTGCCACACATAAACCAATAATGTAGCAATAGGTTTCTTTTTTACAGGCGAGCCCTTTAAATTAGCAGAGTATTTAGAAGAAGCGACTAACTCCCTCAATTCCTTCAGATGCTGCATCTGTTGTTGAGAAAAGTTTCCACCCATACTTACGAAAGTCGAGACCATGTTTCAGATCCGATGACGTGCAATTCGCTTCAGGCCTGGCGATGCACAGCTCCCATCGAGCTGATAAGATATGGGCGCGTCGCTGCATATCCCCCTTGGGGAATCACGTCGGGGTCACCAGAATGCGGTATCTGCCATCCCGCATCTGATGGGCGACTCATGAAAGGGAGCGAAGGGAAGAGAAATGACAGGAAGCGAAGTTTCCTCTTGATGAGCGCGCCCCGAATGTCTTGGCACACGCTCTTTTATTGTGCTTTTTTACAAGAAAATGATTTAATCAAAAAGCTCAAGTCAAACATGGTAATCTCATCAGGATGTGCATGTTTACAAAGCTGCATACCGGACAGATTATTTACAGTATGGATAAGCTTATTAACAAAACGTCTAGCTCCTTGTCTCTTGTACGTGCCTTGCAAAGGTCACTGAAGAGACAGAAGTTAATGATTACACGTGAATGATACAATGTTGCAAACACATGATTGATACATAGTTGCAATGATACATAGTTGCAAACACATAAATGATACATAGTTACAACATGTTTCCTGTTTTGGAGGCTTTTAGTGCAGCTTGGCTTCGAATAAATGGATGGCTATCATTTACCTGCCTGGATGAACAAAAAAATGCAGTAAAAAAGCTGGAACACACTTCCTCACTAGTCCAACACATGACTATGAAACATTTTGTAGTTTAGTAATTTTCTTTCATAGTAATGGATAGAAAAGACTATGAAACAAAATTGACAGACCTACTCGAAGACTCCACCTACAAACCCATAAACATGGACCCAACCACACATCTGGAAAAAATAACCAAGAAGAAAATTATAACCAGCCACATGAGCAAAGAGATCCAACAGACGATCATCCCAAGAGAAAAATCTTCCAGATGCCCCAAACTATATGGCCTCCCAAAAATACACAAAGAAGGCATACCTCTCAGACCCATAGTCAGCTCCAGAGGAGCACCACTACAAAACCTAGCCAAATACCTAACAAAGCAGCTACATCCCAATACTGAAGCAGCAGCTTCACATATACAAAACTTATACCACCTCTTGGAAATGATCAAGATCTAAACATGGAACAAAAAGATCTGCTTGTAAGTTTCGATGTGGTTTCACTATTCACCAGTCCCAATAAAAGAAACTCTCAAAATCATCAAAAATAAATGCCAGCCAGCTAAACACCTCATGGAACGAGCAGAACACTGCTTAACCAACACATATTACATAAACAAAGGACAAAGATACAAACAAATTGAAGGAGCCCCCATGGGATCACCACTGTCACCCGTCATTACAAACCTGTTCATGGAAGAATTTGAATCCAGAGCCCTAGCCAATGCCACCCACAAATCCAAACTATGGTTAAGATACATCGATGACACATTTGTCATTTGGCCCCATGGAAAAGCAAAACCTAAACAATTTCCTAACACACCTAAACAGCACATACCCCAAAATCAAATTCACCGTGGAATTGGAAACAAACAAACAACTACCATTTCTAGATGTACTGAGCTACAGAAAAACAGATGGCACACTAGGACACACCATATACCAGAAGAAAATACACACCAACCGGTACCTCAGTGCCCAATCCCACCACCATCCAGCACAGATAAACTCCGTAGCCAAAACACTAATTACCAGAACCAAAGGCCTGGCAGACAAGACACACATAAAGACTGAACTATGCACCCTGACTATGCACACTGACAGCCAACAGCTTCCACAAAAGCTAAATCACAGGCCTGATCCACAAAAACACACTGAGACATAATGGAGACCTAGAAGAATAACAGACCTATTGAACAGCTGCCCTGCCCTACATAAGAGGTACTACAGACAAAATCAGTAAGATACTACACAGGCATCACATCAAGACTGCCTTCAAAACAGACAGAAAAATAACAGCCATCCTAAGAAACCCCAAAGATAAAACTGACCTGGAAAACCAAGGCATATACGAAGTCCCCTGTGCATCATGCCCTGCCACATACATTGGACAGACCAATAGAAGAATAAGCACCCGCCTAGATGAACACAAAAATGCAGTAAAAAAGCTGGAACACACTTCCTCACTAGTCCAACACATGAAAGCCACAGGTCATAGCATCGACTTCAATGGCACCAAAACCCTAGCCACTATAGAAAACCCCAGCCACAGAATTATCAGAGAAGCCATAGAGACTGAAAAAAGACCTGAAAGCATGTATAGAAGAGATGACTTCACCAGACTATCAATTATCTAGAAGCCTGCACTCTCTCTCCCTCACACACAGAGAGAGAATATTTACAGGCTGACTAGATGAGGGACAATGTCCTCTTTAAAAACTTTATGCTGTTTATCAAAAGCGCTTTGGATTAGGTACATATTTGTCAGGAATTCACTGTGAAAATCAGATGAGTTTGTTTGCAGGGATGCAATTCTGAGATCACGCCTGAGCAAGTTCTTCAAACAAGAATAGTGTTCATTCTGGGATTCAAGTTCACATCCTTTTTCTGCCCACAAAATAATGAGGAACGAGAAGCTGGGTGATGTTCTGGAGAAGCCTCCATCACTTCAGCATTAGTGAGTAGTATAGGTGACCACTGGGTGTAGCAGCATCATGGCTGATATATTTTGGGAGCTGAAATCCATGAATCCAGAGGCACCCAGATTAAGAAATCATTTACCTCAGTCTTCCATTATTATTATGGTAGATATCTATTCTCAGTGCCCAGTGGTGGAATTCAAAATTTTTACTACCAGTTCTGTGGATGTGACTTGGCGGGTGTGGGGTGGCTTGGTGGGTATGGCAGGGGAAGGTTACTGCAAAATCCCCATTCCCTCCCCACCCCACTAACCTGCTTTCCAGCTCCGTTCTTCTGTGCAGGGCAACCAAAGAAGATCCAGCCGATCAGCTGGGACTCAATGGGAGGTAGAGAATAGATGGGGACGGGGCCAGTCAGAGGTGGGATTTGACGGTTCTCTGAATTACTCCAAATTTCCACTACCGGTTCTCCAGAACTGGCCAGAACCTACTGCATACCACCTCTGTCAGCGCCCCATTCAATCACACCCTGTATTCACAAAAAAGTCAACTCAACTGAAGCTTTTTCATAACTGTTTCAGGTTGTTTTTTTAAGCTTTGCAATTTCATCCTGGTTTTTTTAACTTTTGTCAATGAGTTTTGAAATAACAGAACAACAGAGTTAGGAGAGACCTTGGAGGTCTTCTAGTCCAGCCCCCTGCTCAAGCAGGAGACCCTATAACATTTCATACAAAATGGCTGTCCAGTCTCTTCTTAAAATCCTCCGGTGATGAAGCACCCACAACTTCTGATGGCAAGCCGTTCCATGGATTAACTGTTGTCACGATTACAAAATTTCTCCTTAGTTCTATTTGCTTCTCTCCATGATTAGTTTCCACCCATTGCTTCTTCTCCTGCCCTCAGGTGTTTTGGAGAATAGCTTGACTCCCTCTTCTTTGGGGCAGCCCCTGAGATATTGGAAGACTTCTATCATGTCACTCCTAGTCCTTCTTTTCTTCAAACTAGACATTCTCAACTCCATTAACTGTTCTTTATATGTTTTAGCTTCATAAATAAAAGAGCCACGTCTGGTGAGATGGGAGGACATATAAATCTGATGAATAAATAAATAAAATTAATGTTCCCCATGTCGTTATCCTTTAAGTTTTCATTTTAAGCTTTCTGGTTCCAAAATTCTATCTTCAGTTTTGGAACCTTTTCTCATTTTCATTTAAGTGAATTTACATATGAGGCTATAATCCAGTGGAATGCAACATGGTATTGAATTTTTTTTTTTATTTTGTCAAACAATTATAAGATAACAGGTATAAGTATAAGCATGGTTATGAATACATGAGATAGATACTTATAAGAAAAAAAACAATAGGACAGGGACGGTAGGCATGTTGGTGCGCTTATGCATGCTCCCTACAGGCCTCTTAGGAAAGGGGTGAGGTCAATAGTAGACAGTCTAAGGTTAAAATTTTGGGGGTTTGGGGAAGAAACCACAGAGTCAGGTAGAGTATTCCAGACATTGACTACTCTGTTGCTAAAGTCGTATTTCCTGCAATCAAGTTTGGTGCGATTAACCTTGAGTTTGTATCTATTGTTTACTCTTGTATTGTTATGGTTGAAGCTGAAATATTCATTGACAAGTAGGACATTGCAATGTATGATTTTATGTACTATTTTATGTACTAATTCACATTCTATTTTGCATTCATCATTCTTTTTATTGTTCACTGTAATCAGAGATACACTGTATGAACACCAGGAATATTGACTGCCTTTTTATGTACCTTTTCTCTTACATTTATACATCTACGTCTATGAAGGTCTCGCTAAATTTTGTCTTCTTTATTGTTGTAAAATTGTTAGCGGGAACAGTGTTGCTGAATTTCCATGGATTTTTGACCTGAGCATTCAGCTTCAATTGTTCACTTTATGTTTAATTGGCTGACAATTTTAGCTCAGAAAGAATGGAGAGGAACACTAAATTCAGCTTCAAAATTCAGATATTGAAGGGACGAGTCTTAGCAACACTTGTTTAACGGTTGTGATTCCTTGCTTCTTTCAGAGAGACTATTCAGGGCAATCATTACAGAGGTAGGCAAAACGACACTGCAAGTTCATATTGAAAGTTCAGCCTAGCTATTTTTATTTTTTTTTTCTACTAATTTTTATGCATCTACTCAAGGGTCTGAGACATGCAGCTGCATATTGGTTCATGCTGGAACTTTTGTGCATAGCCAATCAATCATCACACAAACTTATTTTTCAGTCCTTTAAAGATTAACAGAATTGGAAGGGACCTTGTAGGTCATCTAATCCAACCTCCCCGCCTAAGCAGGAGTTCGTACACCATTTTTGACAAATGGCAGTCCAGTCTCTTCTTGAAAGTCTCCAGTGATGAAGCTCCCACAATTTCCAAAGGCAACTTCTGTCCCATGGGTTGATTGTTCTCACTGTCAGAAAATTTCTCCTTATTTCCAGGTTGAATCTCTCCTTGTTCAGTTTCCATCCATTATTCCATGTCTGACCTTTAGGTGCCTTGGAAAACAGCTTGACTCCTTCCTCCTCTCTTCCTTCCTCCTTCAAATATTGGAAAATTGCTATCATGTCTCCCCTGGTCCTTCTCTTCACTAGACTTCACTACCCTTATGAAATTGGGAAGACTATAAATATTTTAAACAACTTAAAAATAAAAACTGTAGTATGTTCAGAAGTCTGGCAGAAGTTTTCTTTCTATATAGTGCAATTTAATTCTCTTTTGAAGAAAAAAAAAGTCTTGTTTAATTAACAGATGAGATTAAATGTCGAACTGATTGATTGCATATTAAAAACTGAACTCGGATTAATTGGAACTGGCCATCTGGATTTTTCTCCTGTTGTAGCAGATGAAAATGGCTATGAAATATTTTCCCGATGAACTATTTTGAACTGCAATCAATGCAGTTATTCTAAATATTTCAATCCTCCTTTTAATATGAAGACTCATTTATGGCACATATCTCCAACTCACCCTTCTGAAGAGGTTTGAAAAGCAGGCCTCATTCCAGTAGTCACAACATCAGCCTATTTATGGATCTTTTCTGCATTTTTCTTCACACCCTGTTTTTTTCCACCATCCAAGTTCATGAAGTTCTTGGAAATTCAAAAGCATGTGCATTGTGTGGCATGTGGTTGTTGATTTTGAAAAAGATAGTACTGAGGAAAACCAATTGTTGCATTCTTTTCTAAGATTATGGATCAACATATGGCTTTCCTTTAGGTGTTTTTTGAGCACATCTTGATCTGATACAACCCTTTAAGATTGAACTTATGTAGTTCAAGGCTGAACTTAGTTCAACCTTGAACTACGCTGCCTACAGTTGGACTTAAGTGTAGCACACAAAACTATCTGCTACAATGTCCTACCATTCAATGACTACTTCAGCTTCAACCGTAACAATACAAGAGTACACAACAAATACAAACTCAATGTATTTAGTATTTATTTGATTTGTCATTCGCTTACAGGATACGGGTATAAGAATAAATATAGTTTTGAATACATGAGATAGATAATTATAAGAAAAAAAACAAAAACAATAGGACAGGGACAGTAGGCACAATTGGTGCGCTTATGCATGCCCCCTACAAGCCTCTTAGGAAGGGGGTGAGATCAATAGTGAGGTTAGAGGATGTAGCAACAGAGTCGTGCATTCCAGGCATTGACCACTTGGTTGCTGAAGTTTTACTTTCTGCTTTCTATTTGGAGCGGTTTACATTGAGTTTGCATCTGTTGTATGCTCTTGTGTTGTTGCGACTGAAGCTGAAGTATTTATTTATTTTATTTTGTCAAGCAATTGTTAGATAACAGGTATAAGTATAAACATGGTTATGAATACATGAAATGGATACAAATAAGAAAAAAAAGAAACAATAGGACAGGGACGGTAGGCACGATTGGTGCACTTATGCACACCTCCAACAGACCTCTTAGGAAAGGAGTGAGGTCCATAGTAGACAGTCTAAGGTTAAAGTTTTTGGGGTTTGGGGAAGAAACCACAGAGTCAGGTAGAGTATTCCAAACATTGGCCACTGTGTTGCTGAAGTCATATTTCCTGCAATCAAGTTTGGTGTGGTTAACCTTGAGTTTGTATCTATTGTGTGCTCTTATATTGTTATGATTGAAGCTGAAGTATTCATTTGCAGATAGGACATTGCAGTGTATGATTTTATATACTATATTTAGATCGGACCGGAGGCGGCGTAGTTCTAGGTTTTCTAGGTCTAGAATTTCAAGTCTGGTGGCATAAGGTATTCTGCAATGAGTGGAGGAGAGGAGAACTCTTCTTGTGAAATATTTCTGGACTTTTTCAGTTGTGTTAATATCAGATACATATCAGATACTCATTCCAGACGGATGAGTTGTATTCAAGTATAGGTCTAGCAAATGTTTTGTATGCTCTAGTTAGTAATGTGATATTACCAGAGAACAAGCTATGTAGTATTAGATTAACAATTCTTAATGCCTTTTTGGCTATGTAGTTACAGCGGGCTCTAGCACTTCAGCAACAGAGTGGTCAATGCCTGGAATACACAACTGACTCTGTCATTACATCCTCTAACCCACACTCCTTTAACTTTAAACTATCCACTATTGACCTCACCCCATTCTTAAGAGGTCTGTAAGATGCATGCACAATCATGCCTACCGTCCCTGTCCTATTGTCCCCATTTATTTGTATCAATATCCTGTATTTGCACTCATGTTTATATAGTACTTATACCTATTATCTTGTAAGCAATTGACAAATCAAATAAATAAGTGACTTTGTTTTGAAAACACACTCACAGATCCAGGTTGTGGCCAACTGGCCTTTGGTTGGTTGCTTAAAGATTAAAAAAAAAAGTTCTTGCATTCCACCAGGTTGACTTTTCAACTTCAAAGTCCAGCTTGCTGACCTAGATTCTCATCCAAAAACCAGTAGAACCCAGACTATGACAGCAACTGCCCTAAAGTACTGCACTTTTATTCTTGCTTATTTTCATGCAATTTTGCAGATTACGTGAAGAATTCAAATACATCAGATATAACAGTATCCATTGATAGGATCACTGATGTTTTGGGGAAGCATGAATCGATGGTGATGATATCTCCCTATATTTCCTAGACTTGCATTTTGGAAGACTCTTACCTAATGCATTGTATATTTTATGCATATAGTGATTACAGTAAGATGTCATAGCCAACTTTTTAATGTAAGATGTTTTGAGCTTTTTCTTAACAGAAAAACAGAGTTGGAAGGAAGTTCTGAGATCTTCTACTCCAATCCCTTGCTCAAGCAGGAGACTTTATATAATTCAGACAAGTGGCTGTCCAGTCTCAACTTAAAAGCCTCCAATGATGGAGCACCTTCTGAAGGCCAGCCGTTCCACTGGTTAATTGTTCTCATTGTCTGGAAATTTTTCCTTATTTTTAGATTGCTTCTCTCCTTGATTAGTTTCCATCCATTGTTTCTTGTCCTGCTTTTTGGTACTTTGGAGAATAAGTGACCTTCTCTTCTTTGTGGCAGCCCCTCAAATATTCTTCTCTGCAACTCTCTCTTAAGTGCGCATCTTGGGCCAATACATGAGCTAAGAAAGAAAATTCCAAGACCTGGCATGCATATATCTTTTGGTTTGCTCATCTTGCTACTGACTCCAAGTAGATTGTTTGGCATGGTGATAATAGATGTTATTGGTTAATTGAATCAGTCACTGTCCATTTACATCCATGATAGGATCAGCAAATATCTTCCAAGTTTCTGACTTTGCATTAAAGTAAGATGACGCACTAAACTGAAATGTTGGCTCTCTGACAGATTTATCTGGAAGAAAGAAAGGTAGAAAATTTTGTTAGTGCTATTTGGTGGAATAGACGAGATTTGGAAGGACAAGAAATGTTTGCAACGATCAATGGTTGATTTTCTTTTAAAGTCTCACCAGGAAACAACTGTCTCAAGAGTGAGCACTTGTTGATTTCCTGTTTCAACATTGTTAAACCAATGAGCCCCAGATATTGAGAGTTTTCGTAACCGTTGGTGATGATGGCATAAAATATTTAACTAGTAAATGAGGAAAGGAGAATATTAATTCAGGTATCTAGTTACAGCTCTTCACTGTAGGTCTAGAAGTTGTGATTTGGTCCCACCAAGTCTTTTGCAGATAAATTATTGCTGAATATTTTCTAAATGGAGCTGTTAAAAGATGTGACTGTCAACTCTTGCCCGGCCTGCTTTACTCTCAGGAAATTTCAGGGACTTAGAAAAAAAAACCTTTTGACAGCTCAAGCATGGGAGACTTAGAGCTTCTGTTAAAGTGCAGGTAAAATGTTCTGGGTTTTCATGATTTCTGTTGGTCAACATATTTGTTTGAGCCAGCAATAGATGGGTTTTGTGAATGCAAGAGGGTTCTACATTTTGGGTTAGGGTTTTACATTCTAGTTCTACACTCCGATTTAAGGAAGTACAGGATCAACATATTTGTTTGAGCCAGCAATAGATGGAAACCAAGTCATGCAAACATACATTTATCAAAAAGGACCATTGATCTGCCTACCTTCCCATTTGCTTACCTGGCTGCCAATGATTTTGTAAGAGCAATATCAAGCATCATTTATAACTCTAATCTGAGAGGACAATGACTGAAATTAAGACTTTAATGTCCAGGTGTCTTTTTGTTATACAACTTCTCCCTTGCCTGGTTGCCTTATTGTTATTCCTGACTATCTAGGACTGATGAGAAGTATTTGTGTGGGTTACATGCCAGATTGATACAACAAGGCCATGAAGGAGTTGTACCCATGTTGGCTGATTGCATCTTTATTCTGCTTGTAGGAGAACAAATATGGTTTTATGGTAAAACCAAGAAAATATGTTGCCCTTCCAACCTCCCATCATACAGATCTTTCTTCCAATCTCTAGTTTCCTTCTCATTATTTGTAGGCTTTTACAGTTGTTAGGAAACATGCTTTTCAAACATGAAGGGCTGACAGGGCAAGTGGAGCATACTTTATAACTCCCTAAGCTACAGAAAACAGTTGTATGCAAGCATAAACAGAGAGAGAGAGAGAGAGAGAGATATGTCTGACTTGAAAACAGCTCCAGGTTCCTATCAGCCCAATTCTCAGTTGTAAATAAAGTCCCAGTGATTCTTATCTTGTGCAGCCCAGAGGCCACGGTGTCAGTTTTAACTAGTTCTCTGGAAATTTCTCCATCACCTGAGCAATCTTTTTCTGATAGAAATCTCACAGAGTGAATCTCAAAAGGTTGCAAGAATGGAAGACTTATTTGACCATTTCTGAATCTTTGATTAACTTTTTAGCATTTAATGAGAAGTCAAGTGTGAGAAACACAGATTTGTTATCTGGAATAGTCAATGGAGGCCCACAAAGCAGGACTACATGGGTGCACATCTGTTGCTCAAAATCTCTGTATCTAGAAAACCTATGCTCACTATTTTTGACGAGCAATGCCATTCTGGATCATTTCAACAGCTGTATCTAATGCATTCCTGAAAATCAGCTCCCTGGTTTTGCAAACAATGGACTGGTAGCACAAACATCAGGTATTCTGCTTCTGAATGTTGGTCCAGTTCTGTAACTAATTGGTTCAGAGAGAATGAGAGCATATCCATTTTATCATCCTTTTGCTCTGTGTCATTTGTTTGTCACATTTTTTTTTAATCACATCAGCTGTTTTAAAGCAAGGAAAATATTTGATCAATTGGATAGCCAATATTAACAAGTGCATCAGAAATATTATGTAGTCCTTGGACAGTGGCCATGGATCTATTGCTTTCCACCAAAAATGGTGTGGGGGAGAGAGAGAGAGACAGAGAGAGAGAGAGAGAGAGACAGAGAGAGGAATAGAGTTAAAATCCTAGGCACTTTTGCATCACAGGAAGCAGTGGTGGTATTCGATTGGTTCTGCCCGGTTCTGGAGAGCCGGTAGTGGAGATGAGCAGTGGAGACCGAACCGGTTCTCTTCGCTGCTCTGTGGTTGGCCCACCCGCCCGCCCAGGCTCCCATACTCACTTTTATGGCCAGAATTCAAAGCGTGGCTGCTTTGCGTGGCGCAGAATAGCATCACGCGGCAGCTGCTGCAGCGACCACCATCATGCAGGCTTGCAGGAGGCAAGTTAGAACGACACCTCTGCGCCTGTGCAAAGTGCGTGTTTGGCATGTGCATGCATGCAAAGTGCGGCCACCAAGCCACGCCCACCGAACCGGTGACAACTTTATTTGAATACCACCACTGAGAGGAAGGTCAAGTCATGAGAATACATTCAAGAGAGTGATTGAAGCAACTGTAGCAGAGGACTTGTTTTGGTGAGCAGTAATAATTTGAACATTCATCAAATAGATCTTGAGATGTTGGGGTCATCAATAAGGTGCTGAGGAAGACAATCTCTGGGGTGCAGATTGTTTACCTCTGCTGGGCAGGCAATCTTCACTTAACAGCCAGTTGTTTAATGACTGTCCAAGATGATGATGGGTCTCCCCAACTTTGAACTTTGAAATCCATTTTCAATGATCTGACAGCCACACCCTCCATGAAGTTATGTAATTGCGTTTTTGGGTACTTGGCAGCTGGCACATATTTTGCAGTGTCCCACAGTTAGGTGAGTAGGATTTGGGGGTGATTTGTGCCAGTTTCCAGTGTTTACTTCTGGTTTTTGGCAAAAATGCTTAGGTTCACTTAACAACTGCCCCCAAAAAGTTGTAAAATTGGGTGCAATCTGCTTCGGGACTGTCATGATTTACAAGTATAATTCTGGGATCATCATAAGATAAGGACTATCTGTTTAAGAATAGAATTGATTCTCTTCCTTCCCAGTAATGGGATTCAAAAATATTTACTGTAGGTTCTGTGGGCGTGGTTTGGTGGGTGTTCACGATTCTCAATGCATGAAGTTTTTGGGATGATGCTCAGATGACAGCAGAATCAGGAGTCCTTCTGTCAGGATTCCACATAACACACCCATAGGATTCTGAGGCAGGATGGTTCCTCAAAGAATAGTTTTATCTGACATATATTGGCACAGGCTGGGGAAAACTGACTCTGATTATTCCTGTGGTTTTCACCTAATTAAAAGTAAAAGCTTTTCCCCTTCCCCAAACCATCAGTCACATGGTCCAATCAAGGCACCATCCGTTTGCCTGGTAATTTCACTCCTCTTCTCTCCGGCCATCTGTGGGACTGTCCTTGGTTCCCAGGAGAAAGTATTCTGTTTTGGCTACAAACCCCAGCAATCTCTTAACCCCCCTTCCTATCCCTCAGCTCCAGTGTGGCAACACTGAAGCCCCAAAATGGCCTCAGTCAGGTCAGTTTCAGAGTAGATGCAGAGCTTCAGGGGTGAGGCTGCTGGGGGTTCGCAGGGGTTCGAGACATCCTAGCTAAGATTCTGTGCAGTTTTTGTGCTCCCTGGAGCCCAGGGAGGGCAAAAACACACGCACACCCTGCCATGGTGCAGGAAGCTGACTAGGCTACGGCCACCACCAGCAACCAGGCAGAGAACCTCTTGCTAATTTTTTTTTTTGAAAAAGATTTTTATTAATTTTCTACAAACAAACAAGACAAACAAAACATAAAAACATCAACTCTCATATGTACATCCAGTGTGTCAGTTGGTTCATCATTTTTGTGCATTCATTCTGTAGTCTCAATTACAATTATGTTGCATAACAACTCATATTGTCAATCCAAACTTATATATCCTAATATCACTAAAAAAAAAAAGTTTTTGACAATATTTTTAATCATTCATGCTTTATGAGCTAACAATACTTTAAGCCAGTTTACTCTATAACAAATCGTATAATCATATCAAATCAATCCTAAAAAACCCTTTATAAATATAATGTCGAATAACAAAATAATAGCAAAATAGCAAAATAAAGATATTCCTTACTGTCTAGCATTCTAAATATTCTATTATCGTATTTTATCATCTAGCCATTGATAAAAAAGATCCCAAATTTCATAAAATTGTTTATCCTCTTGCTGTCTAATTTCAAATGTCAATCTACTCATCTCAGCACATTTCAATATTTTCTTAATAATACAATCCTAGCCGCTGTTAATACATTTACAATCAGGTACTTCAAATCTTTACAATATATATCAGGTAAAATTCCAAATAAGAAGATCTCTGGTTTCAAGTCTATGTGTTTCTTTGTCATTTTTTCCAACCACATGCGAATTATAGTCCAATATTTTCTAGCATCCTCACAAGTCCACCACATATGGTAATACAAGCCAGGTATCTGATGACATTTCCAGCATTTTTCAGATTTGTTCTTAAACATTCTTGCTATTCTTGTCAGGGGAAAGTGCCACCTGTAAAACATCTTATACAAGTTTTCTTTATATGCTGTTGACATTGTCATTTTATAATTTTGAGACCTCAATTTCTGCCATTTCTCTAGATCAATCCCATATCCAAAATTCTTCCCCCAAACAATCATAGTTTCTTTGACTTGTTCTTCCTCTAATTTCATTCCCAGTAAATAACCATATAATTTTTTAATCACCTTCTCATCAGTACCCATCAAGATCTTATCTAAATCAGTCTGCTTATCATAGAATCCGTTTTAGAATCTTCATCATACCTTGAATGTATTTGCGCATATGAAAACCAATTCATCCTTATACCTTGTTCTTCTAAGTTTTGTATCGATTTAAGTTCACCCTTTTCATCCAAAAGTTCCCCATATCTAACTGTTTGTTCCTTCTTATAAATTATAGGATAGGAAAATGCTTCAATAGTCGATAACCAAACTGGAATTTTCAAATAACATTGTCTTTTTATCTTCTCCCAGTTTAACCACAAAGACTCCCGCATATAATGTCTTCTAAAATAACCCTGTGTTTTAGTTCCCTTATACCATAAAAAAGCATGCCAGCCCAACAGCAAATCATGCCCTTCTAATGTCAACAACCTATGCTTTCTTAATGTTATCCATTCTTTGACCCACATCAAATTTGCAGCTTGATAATACAATTCCCAATTAGGCAGGCCAAAACCTCCTCTAATTCTAGCATCTTGCAAAAGCTTTAGCTTTATTCTCGCTTTTTTACCTTGCCATATAAACTTCAACATGATTTTATTTAAATCTTCAAAATAATCTTTTCCAAGCCTAATTGGTATTGTTTGGAACAAAAATAAAATTCTAGGTAAAATATTCATCTTGATTGTTGAAATTCTCCCTATTACTGACAATTGCAAGTTTTCCCACTTCTTCAAATCTGTAGCTATCTGTTGTTTGAGTTTAATATAATTATTCTCTTTTAATGTGCTACATCTTGCTGTCAAATATATCCCCAGATACTTAACCTTATTTGTAATTTGAATTTTCAAAAGATCTGCCAGTTCTTCTCTTTGTCTCAACTCTTGCTAAAATTTTTGAAGCCCCCCGCCCTGCAGAGCTTCCTCGGTGCCTCAGAAAAGAGAGGTATGGAGGGTCAAAGCAGAGCAACCTGTCCCTTGTCATTTCTCTATTTAATCAAGGCTAGGAGAGCACTGAGGAGATGGTTAACAAGGGAGCCTTGAGTTGAAACACCAGATCTGAAGCAAGCTAAGGAAGTCAAAGGCAAGACAGCGGGCAACCACAGTAGTGAATGAGTTTCCCCCCGTGATTATATGTCTAGTTTTTTTTCCAGTTCCTAAAAACAATAATAAAATCCCTTGTTAATAACATACCTAGAGATGGTAATTTTTCACAAGCCCTGGGCTGGAAGGGATCTATTCTTCCTTTTTTTCATCACCTGAGGTGAGTGTCTCTGCTGCTGACTTCAAAGCAAACAATGCTTGTGAAATGTGCAGAGTTGGAGGCAAGAAGGAATACAATTATAAGCACCTCCTGTGGAGAACATTATGCCTTAGGCTCTCTAAGTGCCTTTTAACTCCTCAACTAAATCACCGGTCTGAGATTGCCAGAAATAAGCTGGCATCCTATGCCAGCTGCACAGTAGGATTACACTAGCGTAGAAGCATGGGTTTATAAACAGAATTTTTCAAAGTCTGCCATTCAGAGAATCTGTCAGGCTGCGCTCCTTCTAGATCCCAAGAAAGAAATACTCAGACTCCATGGTGTAGAGCAAAGTTATCCTTTTACTGGGAAATAAAGTGGTAGCTACAAAGCAATTCCGAAACTGAGAAATTGGCGGGTAGAATGCACATACAAAGAAATAGGTTTGCTCCCACCCCCCAAAGTTCAAATGATTCTTCCAATTAAAACTTTTGAAACAGCTCATGTGGTCATCTCCAGATGGTGATGAGGCATCTTGTCAAATGACCTTGACATATTTTGATAAAAGTTCGCAGTTGCGCAAAAGAGGAAAAAGATAGCCAAGAAACGGAAAGTTAAAGACGAGAATCCCCCCTCCCCTTGCTAGCCCAGCAAGGAATGCAAACACCTCCAGCTCTCTTCCCATATAAAATCCCCCCTCCCACCGTTGCCATGACAGCCGAGAGAAATAATGAAACAATAGCAGAAAAGGTAGGAGGGGAAGGTATCGAGGAAGGTATCTTGAGGCTGACAGAATCTCTGGGACTGCTGGAATATTCATCTCAAATTAACTGGCAAAGAAAGCAAAAGTTGGAATGAAGAGGAGTTTGTATAAACACACAAACACACACCCTATATTACAGATTAACAGAGTTGGAAGGGACCTTGTAGGCCATCTAGTCCAACCCACCCCACCCAAGCAGGAGACCCTACACCATTTCTGGCAAATGGCAGTCCAGTCTCTTCCTGAAGGTCTCAAGGAATGGCACTCCCACAACTTCCGAGGGCAACTTCTGTTCCATGGGTTGATTGTTCTCACTGTCAGAAAGTTTCTCCTTATTTCCAGGTTGAATCTCTCCTTGTTCAGTTTCCATCCATTATTCCTTGTCTGGCCTTCAGGTACTTTAGAAAATAGTTGACCCCCTTCCTCCCTGTGGCAGCCCCTCAAATATTGGAAGGCTGCTATCATGTCAGCCTTGGTCCTTCTCTTCCCTAGACTAGCCAGGCCCAGTTCCTGTAACCATTCTTTATACACACACACACACACTCACCACATTTAGCTATGTTAACTAAGCAAAGACAACAAGTACTGACTGTTTTACGATGTTTAGGAATTAGAATGAAATTAACCAGAATCCTGCCAGTTTCCCAGGTAAAGTCCAAGTAAACAAAGCACTAAATTAGTCTACTGGTTAGTTTCTGACTAAAAATAGCCCAACATATCAAGTACATAAACAACAGCTTGGTTAGCATGCAGTCAGAGGGGGCTCTCAGGTGAATTCATAAATAAATATAATACAGGATGCATTATTAGATCTGTTTTTGCCCCGGTAACACTATTAATGATTACAAGTAAGAGAATTCCATTTTTTCCAAGATGGCAGTTAATACATCACTATTAAAGCATTTTTTCCACATGAGATGCAAAAGATTAGAGTTTGATGTAACCTTCACTATTTGTATCCTGTTGAGTTATTTAAACCTTAGATAGTTAACAAACACTGTGCCTTAGACCAGGAGTTGCCAACCTTTTGGACCTCAGGGACCACCAAACTCATAATTTTACATCCCAGGGACCATGAACCGGTTCTATGGGTGTGGCCTAATTTATGGGTGTGGCTTGGTGGTCATGTGACTGGCTGGGCATGGCTTGTATGTAAATGTTATAAATATTTATATAACTATTGATTTATTTTTTTTTATCAAAAAAGAACAACTTTTACCCAAAATCAGGCAAAGCAGGCAGGCAGATTGAGTTCCTCACAGAATCACAGATTCATTCAGAGATCTATCTATCTTCCATTGGCTAGCTCAGTCTGTCACATAAAAATTTGCTTGTAAGCAAACTCGTAAAATTTGCTAGCAAGCAAACTCACACAATTAACTCACAACACACCATGTATGTAAATATTGAATTTTTTTATTTAAAAAATGAGCAATTTTTACTCCAAATCAGGCAAAGCAGGCAGGCAGTTTGAGTTGCTCGCAGAATCATTCCGTGATCTATCTATCTGCCATCGGCTAGCTCAGTCTCCCAAATTTGCTTGCCATGAGTCTGCACTGAATAATAGAACCTTCAGTCCTAAGGGAGGTTCAGCTGTGCTTAAAAGCAGAGCCAAAGATCTAAAGACTAGCTAGAAAGCAAGAAAGCCAACCATTTCCTGCTTCCTAGCTAATCTAAATCTCCCAGCAGAGCAGAACAGGTGATGGTCAGAAAAAGGAAAAATAGCAATTTAGTAGGCAAGTTTGCTGGGTAAGGAGTGAGTGGGCAGGGAGGGTTCCTGTGGGCCATGTGGGCAGTGCAGACTTATGTTTCTGCGCAGACTGGATTAATTGCTTTGGGGGGGAGGGTGCTCTGGGGGTGAGATTTCTCTGAGGCCCACAAAAATTTTCTCATGGTCCACTAGTGGGCCATGGCTCACTAGTTGGCGATTGCTGACTTAGAGGCTCTGTGCCTAGCCTTCCCTGTCAGCACTGTGTGTGGAAATATTTACCGGGCAGCTTTCCAAGATAGATAAGGTCTGAGCTAATAATTATATTTTTGCAAGACCGTTTGCCAGGCCATTGGCTGAATGTGAATGCAATAAATTTACATTTATTTAATAAAAAAGGTTTTGCCAGGACACAGAGTTTTTGCTTAGTACTTTTTTGGGGAAGCCCAGGACAGAACAAAAGTAATGAAAATGGAACTATAAATGACAAGCCTAGAAAATGATTTGGAGAAGGAGGCTTTCTGGATGAATAAAAGAAAACGACTGAAGTCTTAAAAATTAAAAGGGGAATACAAATGATAAACTAGGAGAATGACCGGGAAAATGTTTTCTAACTGGATCTAAAAAAGAGCCTTGTTAACACTTTGAAGAATATGAGATATTAAGGCCAGTTTGGTCTCAGAGCCAAAGACCCAGGCTAGAAATCAGGAGACTGGGACTTCTAGTCCCATTTTAGGCATGAAAGCCAACTGGTTGACTTTGAGCCAATCACCAGGAGAAAGTGAGTTCTAGTCCTGCCTTGGTCATGAAAGACAGATGGGTCCACCTCTCTTAGCCCATCTTTTCTCACAGAGTTGTTAATAGGGAAAATAGGAGGAGGAAGATGTGTTGGATACGTTCACTACTTTGAATTATTTATAAAAATAATAAAAGTGAGTTATAAATAAAAAAGTTATAAATAAAAGTTATAAATAAAAAAGTTATAAATAAAAAAGTTATAAATAAATATATCTGGTTTCTTTGATCAACTTTTTCTTAGCAATGTTCTGGCAATCTTCATGGAGTTTTTGTTGATACCAGGATTGAAAAGTTGTTTTATGGATTTGCTTATAGATAAAAGATGAGATCGGGAATGGAGATATCTGTTTATAACTTTGTAGAGCACAGAGAGTTTGTTTATACTTATTTTGATAAAAGTGGAAAGTCATTTCTTTACATTTTTTCTTTATTATATTCCTTTTCTATTTTTCTTCTCTCTTTTTAATTTTTATTCTTTTTTTTTCTTTTCTCTTTCTCTAAGTCCCAATCTCATCTTTTATCTATAAGCAAATCCATAAAACAACTTTTCAATCCTGGTATCAACAAAAACTCCATGAAGATTGCCAGAACATTGCTAAGAAAAAGTTGATCAAAGAAACCAGATATATTTATTTTTTATTTATAACCCACTTTTATTGGTTTGTATTATTGTAATCAAAATTCTTAGTACAAATTATGTGTGGAATATCTATAAAGAAAAATATGAGGAAAGAACAGCACAGTAACTCTGAAATTGCAGGAATGAAACTGAAATCTGCAACAATGTTTGAAGTTCTGTGCTTCTATGAGTTTTTAGCTGTTTCTGAGGAATCTGAAAAGGATTAGGATTCAGGGGTGTTTTGAAAGAAACTCTTTGATTCAAATCTAACTTTTTGCAGGATCTTCATGGATTCTGCATCAGTCTTCCCACAAATTCAGAAAATCCTTCTGTATCTGGTCTTTGTGTGAATCATTTTAGCATTCATATACTGCTGTCCTTGTAAGCAAATCAATGTTCCTAAGAATCAAGAAAATGAGTGGAACAGCTTCAAAGCACTGAGACAACAGAGCAAATAAAAGTGGAACTGGAAAGAACAGAAAAAAGTAAGAAAAAATGAAAGTCAATAATTTAAGAGGAAGCTGCTCCTACCCAAGGCTCTTCTGAATTGGAACTGCATGAGTTGTAATCCAGTGCAAGAAAGTCAAACTTAAAATCATTTGATCAACTCCCATCTTCCCCCCAATAATTTAAGTCACTGGAAAAAAAGAAGGAAAAACTAATGACCTCCTTCTAAAAGCCATACTGAAGCAGTGGTGTAGTTCTCCATAGCATTACAATGATAGATAGATGATAGATAGATAGATAGATAGATAGATAGATAGATAGATAGATAGATAGATAGACAGACAGATAGATAGATAGATAGATAGATGATCAATGATAGATAGACAGACAGACAGATGTTAGACATAGATAAATGATAGATAGATGATAGATAGATAGATAGATAGATAGATAGATAGATAGATAGATAGATAGACAGATGATAGATAGATAGATATAGATATAGATAGATAGATGATCAATGATAGATAGACAGACAGATGTTAGACATAGATAAATGATAGATAGATAGATAGATAGAAGATAGATAGATAGATAGATAGATAGATAGATAGATAGATAGATAGATAGATAGATAGATAGATGTTAGACAAAGATAGATGATAGATTAATTAATAGATAGAGAGATGATAGAGATAGATAGAAGATAGATAGATAGATAGATAGATAGATAGATAGATAGATAGATAGATAGATAGATAGATAAGAGAAAGAGAGACAGACAGATAGATATAGCTGATAGATTGATACAGGAATGGATGGATAATGCAGAATGAGGTGTTCATGAGGAAGATTTTTTTTCTTTCAAGAGAGAGCTTATACTTTATCCAATCAGTTTATGAACAGGTGATATTTTATTTGACATACTTTTTATATCAATTGTTTCTTGAATGGGTGAGCTTTGTCTCATTCCATTCATATAGGAATAATATCATAATGTTCAGAATTCACAGTTCTCATATTTTGTTATTCTTGGATATAGAGACAAGTGCTTCCTTGATATTTCCTTTCTCTCTATTGTCTTTCAAAAGTCCCTCATTGGTGGAAGAATCTTGACTATTATTGTAGTTTTCTGGGAGGTTCTAGAAATATTTTCTAGAAATAAAACCCAACACATTCTCATTTATTTTCAGCAACCAAATTCCCTCTGTGGAATACACCATACTCAGTTTGTTTCGGTTGGAGCTGTTAAAGATGAGATTACTAAAAAAGAGAAAAAGAAGCAAAACATTGATATAGAAACTTAATTACAATTAAATAGAGTTGAATATCATGGGGATTCATGTCCAGATTTTTAACTGGTTAGCATTCTAAAACAAGCTGTATCCAAATGGATGTCTCAATTCACCATGTTTTAAGGTATTCTCAAATGTAGATACAAATCTTATTTAGAAAGAAAAGTAAAATAATTCCCTACTTATTTCTACAACCAGCTAAGAATTTTTCCTGAATATATTATAGATATCAGGAGCTGAATTGGTGGATTTACAAGCACAGAACAACTTTTCTATGCTAGGCTGTAACCCTTTTTCAAAACAGGTGTTTTGTTGTCTAATGTTATCTAGCATGGTTTTCCAGATACCTGCCAATATTTTGCCAAAGAACTCCACTCTACAAATGAATGACATTAATTACAACTGTCACTTGCGAGGCCTTTTAGAGAACTCTTACACTGCAAAAACAAATGGATTACACAACTCGATCAGGGCAAAGCAATAGATGCAATCTACATAGACTTCTGTAAAGCCTTTGATTCAGTGGTACATGACAAACTACTCCTAAAACTAAAAGGCAGAGGTATCTCTGGACACCTGCATAACTAGATAGAAGCATTCCTGTCAAACAGAAAACAAATGGTCAAAATTGGGAGCATCCTATCAAATTCTGTACCTTTCAACAGTGGTGTCCCCCAAGGCAGTGTTCTAGGAGCAACTCTCTTCATTCTCTACATAAATGACCTCTGTGATCATATTAAGAACAACTGTGTTCTCTTCGTTGATGAGGTAAAGCTATTCAACACCACAGACAATACTGCTACCTTCAAAAAGACCTCAACTATGTATCAGAATAGTCAAACAAATGGCAACCTCAAATCTCAACAAATAAATGCTCTGACTTACATATTGGCAAAAAAAAAAAAAATGAGAAAATAAAATACAGGCTGAGTATTCAAGACCTTGTTGATGATCCAAACTCTGTCAAGGATCTTGGAGTACTCATCTCTAATGATCTAAGTGCTGGAGCCCACTGTAACTATATAGCCAAAAGGGCATTAATAGTTGTTAACCTAATCTTATGTAGCTTTTTCTCTGGTAATATTACAATAATAACTAGAGCATACAAAACATTTGCTAGACCAATACTCGAATACAGCTCATCAGTCTGGAACCCACATTATGTATCTGATATTAACACAGTCCAGAAAGTCCAGAAATATTTCACAAGAAGAGTTCTCCATTCCTCTACTTGTTGCAGAATACCTTATGCCACCAGACTCGAAAGTCTAGACCTAGAAAATCTAGAACTACGCTGCCTTCGGTCTGATATAAGTATAGTATATAAAATCATACATTGCAATGTCCTACCTGTCAATGAATACTTCAGCTTCATCCATAACAACACAAGAGGAAACAATAGATACAAACTCAAGGTTAATCGCACCAAACTTGATTGCAGAAAATACGACTTCAGCAACAGAGTGGTCAATGTCTGGAATACTCTACCTGATTCTTTGGTTTCTTCCTCAAACCCCAAAAACTTTAACCTTAGACTGCCTACTATTGACCTCACCCCTTTCCTAAGAGGTCTGTAGGGGACGTGCATAAGCGCACCCATGTGCCTACCGTCCCTGTCCTATTGTTTCTTTTATTTGTTTTATTTTTGTTATATGCATCCATGTATTCATAACTAGGTTTTTACTTATACCTATTATCTTGTAAGCAATTGACAAAAATAAATAAATAAAAATAAAATAAAATAAATAAATAAAATCTCTCAAAGTTATTAATGTAAGAATAAAATGAGGATTCTATACAAGCTGCATTGAGCTCTTTAGATAAAAAGGTGTGATGAAGAAAAGAAACAACACTTCTAAGAAAAAAAGCAACACTTAAAAATATATTCTCATTTTCTTTTTCTTTATCATTTTATTTTATATAAAATACAAAGAGGAAAAGGAAATTAAGAGAAGGAAAGGAAGCAGGGAAAAGGGGGTGTGAGATACAAGGGGAAAGAAAGAAAGACAAGGGGCATTGATTTCCAAATCTTCTTAGCACAATACAAAATAAACACACTACAACCTCAACTTTTTGCTTTTACACATTAATATATAACTAGCCATTCGTATAACACCACCACACCTTTCTAATCAACAAAGCCAAGGTCAAAGTTTCATTTTTTCTTCTTCACAAGCACAAATTTCAGAAGTGATATCCAAATGAGAACATATTTTCCTCTTTGAATAAAATGATCAATTTTACCATTCCTGCTATATCTTCCTTGCAATGAAAATAATGTGTATTTCTATTTGCACCTCGTAATCTTTGTGAACTGTCACCATTTTTATTTACAAAATTGATTGTGTTCTTTCAAATTCTTTGACCTTACTGAAAAAAAGGGGGGAAAATCTATATTCATTTTCCATTTCATGGTGGCATTGTTCCACCTCTTGGAACTATTGTTAGTGTTGTTGGTGTGTGTTTGTGTGTGTGTAAAAAAGTGCTGTGTTGTATATGATGTTCTGTCTGGTGGTGCAGCTGGTAAATGTAGTACCTCGCCCCACAAAATACTGGCTACCACATATGGAGATTGTCAATTCTTCTGCTTAAATGACTGAAATACCTGATTAGAGGTAGGAACAGGTGCCAGAGAAGACATAGGCTGTGCTTAGATGCTAATAAACAGTCAGATGTCCTGATAAACATGCAGCATTGCATCCAAGACCTGAAAATTAATTAAGGATTGAGGAGGAGTGAGAAGATTTTACTCACTTCCTAATGGCTATGCTAAAGGATGGGAAATGGATAAATAAGGAAATGCTTAATGTTGGGCAACCATGGCTTGATCTCTGAAGTTGGCAAACTTTTCTTCTTAGCAGCCTTGTCCTTAAAAATGCTTCAAAAACCGCCCTAGAAAATAAGCACAGGGCTCAGAAAATGGCAGAGTTATGAATTTCTGAAAAAGGAATTCAGATACATAAAGGATGCGTTTACCAGGTGGGTAAAATTAACGTGGTGAGACACAGTTAATACTTGAGTGGAAGGAAGGTGTTATGTTTGGTGCGTGGTGCAAGAAGTGGAGACGAGTCGATGAACTTCAACTCTTTATTTAACATGGTGCAAGAGCTCTGAGAACAGCCTCAACAGCCCCCTTTATATAGGCAAGCTCTTGGGTATTTAGCCAATGAAAACACAGGAACGTTAGCTCTTTTTAACCAATGAGAAGGGCTCGTTAATAGCCAATCAGATTCTCCTGAACGGACCAATCTGATATCGCTATTATTGGCCAATCAGAAATGCAGGGCCAGAACCCTGCACTTTGCTTTAAGGTTTCAACAAACTTTATTCAAGCACTTTTATTAATTCACCACACCCCTTCTCCCCGGGTTCTGTTTAAGGGGTGTGGTAACGTAGTCTTGGGTAGGACGTTATCTGGTGAACAGGGTGCCTCTGATTCTGTATCTAAACTTCCGTTCCCATTAATGTCCTCAATATCTCTTTGAGGCAAGTTAACCCCTGTCCCCGATCCTTCTTCACATGTTGAGTCTGAGCGGTCGTTTGTTCCGCTTGTGCTTTCTGCCATTCCAAACTCAGCCTCCTCGGCGTCTCCTCCCCCTTCAGTTTGGAAATCACCGGAATCGCAGACCCCAGACTGCAGCCTTGAACGCAGCTGATCAATATGGCACTTCCATATTCTATCGTCGCAACATTTCACTTGGTATGATCTGGGTCCGGTTACTTGGATTACAGTTGCCTCGACCCACAATGGGTCACCATAAAAGTTTCTTGCAAAAACCAAGTCACCTACCTGGAAATTTCGGCATTTTCCGCTGGATTCATGTGGCTTTTCAAGTTCATACGATGGGTGTAGTCAGTCCAGGTGGGAGCGGAATTTCCGTCCCATCAATAACTCAGCGGGAGTTTTATTGGTGACGCTGTGTGGAGTGATGTGCTGCAAAAGGAGTATCCGGTTAATCTTGTCTTCGATATCGCCATAGTCCATTTTATGTAGAGTTCTTTTGACGAATTGTACCATGCGCTCGGCCCTTCCATTAGCCGCAGGATGCACCAGTGAAGTTAGCACATGGCGAATACCGTGGTCCGCCAGATACTGTTCAAAAGAAAGCGTGGTAAACTGGGGCCCGTTGTCGGATACCAGAACATCAGGTAATCCGTGTGTTGCAAATAATCTGTCCAATTTCCTGATGACCGATTCGGTTGTTGTATTTTTCATCTCATGGATTTCGAGCCAGTTCGAGTAGGCATCCACTGTTAATAAAAATGTGTGTCCATTCATAGGTCCCGCAAAGTCCAGATTAATACGGGACTATGGTCCCCTGGGTGTTTCCCATTCTGTTGGGGTTGCTTTCGGTGGGGCATTGCTGACTTCCTGGCATTTGGAACAAGTCTTTACCCAGGCCTCGATCTGCTTGTCTATGCCCGGCCACCACGCATAGCTTCGTGCGAGTGCTTTCATGCGTACAATGCCGGGGTGGCCATCGTGCAAGGTTCTCAGTACCGCTCACTGTAACCGCTCTGGGACAATGACTCTATCACCCCAAATGATGCAACCCTTCTGGGAAAACAGTTCCATCTGTCGATTTTTGAAGGGAGCATAATTGTCAGGAATTTGGTCAAATGGCCATCCACGTTCTACCCAGCTGAGGACACGTGCTAAAACGGAATCGCGTTTAGTTTCAATCGCGATATTGTGAGCTGTCAGCGGCGGTTTTTGGAGTGTCTCGATCTGCAATGTTGTGATGGTCGGAGCAGGGTCGTCAATGATTTCTGGAAGCGGTGCATGGCTTAATGCGTCAGCGTGGGGAATGGCTTTCCCCGGGCGGTGTTGCAACTCATAATTATAGGCAGCCAAGAATTCTGACCAGCAGGTCATTCTGGGAGATAATATATAAGGGGTTGGTTTATCTCCCGCTATTATTCCCAGTAAGGGTTTGTGGTCAGTTATTATCATAGATATATTCATGAAATCGTTTAACAGCAGATACAATAGCAAGAGCTTCCTTATTGATTTGACTGTAATTGTGTTCTGCTTTTGACAGCGTTTTTGAAAAGTAGGCAACAGGGGCTTCACTTCCGTTTGGTAAAACGTGGCTCAAAATGGCACCCACTCCGAAGGATGATGCATCACAAGTAACAGTTAAAGGCAAAGTCTCATTATACTGCATCAAAACAGTGTTGGAGGTCAATAAGTTTTTTACTTGTTGAAACACATGTTCCTCTCGGTGCCCCCAAACCCCGGTTGCTTTTTTGTCTAATAAACAATGTAGGGGTTTGGCTACGGTTGCCTTGTGAGGCAGGAAGATGTTATAAAAATTGATAAGGCCTAGGAATGCTTGGAGATCCGCCTTATTTCAGGATCTTGGGGTGTTTTTGATTGCCCTAAGTTTGCTATCGGTGGGGTGAATGCCCTGTTTATCTATTAAATATCCTAAAAATTCTACTCAATCAGTACATAGTTGACACTTGTTTTTCTTAACTTTGAGACCTGAGTCTTTAAATCTCTGGAGAACCAATCCCAGGCGCTCCCTTAGTATTTCTTGAGTCGGAGCAGCAATTAAAATGTCATCAAAATAGGGGACAACGCCTTTTATCCCTTGTAATACTCTTTTCATCAAACTTTGAAAGATTCCTAGGGCCACGCTTACTCCGAATTGGAGTCGGTTACATTTAAACGCACCTCGGTGTGTAACGATCGTTTGAGCCTCTGCCATTTTTCTGTCTACAGGCAGTTGTTGGTATGCCTGGGCTAGATCTAGTTTAGCGAAGACTTTTCCACACACCCCCAGGGAATGGAGAAGGTGTTGCACCACTGGTAGCGGGTAAGTGTTTTGCTGCAGGGCGTGATTCAGGGTGGCTCGGTAGTCCCCACAAATTCTTAACGATCCATCCGGCTTGATGGGTGTTATGATTGGGGTTTCCCAGGGAGAATGGTCGGTTGGTTCTAACACCCCCTGGGCTTTTAATTTATCAAGCTGCTCGTCAATCTTTGATTTAAGGGCGAATGGGACTCGACGAGGCTTAAGGCAGATGGGAGCTATTTTGGGGTTGAGGTTAAATGATATTGGGGTCCCCTTGTACTCGCCTAGTTTGTCTGCAAAGACGTCCTGGAATTCTTGGATGAGAGCCTCTTCCCAGTCGTTGCTGCTGTTTCGGTGAATGCCGGCCACTTCAATTCCAAGTGGAGCGAACCATTGGAGGCCTAACAAGCTAGGCCGATCCCTGTCGACTACAGTCAAGGGTAGAGATGCAGTATGATTTTTAAAGGAGACACGGACTTGGCTGGATCCAACGACTGGAATTCGATTTCCTTGATAATCTTTGAGTATGATTCTTTGGAATCGGAGGTCTTGTCACCGGATGGTAGGGATGAGTTGCTTGAGGGTCTTCCAGGAAACCATCGAGAGGGACGATCCTGAATCGACTTCCATTATACAAGGCTGGTTTTCGATGGCCACCTTCACCCGGATCTTCTTGGAGTCCAGTGATGAGGCGTGACCAATCATAATAGTTTGGTGTGCCTCTTCTCACTTTGTTGAGTGGTATAGAGGTTTGTTTCTGTAGGAGTGCTTGTTCCATTGGTGGTTCAAGGGTTCTCGCTTTGCAGGATGGCTTCCTGTAGATTGGCGATAATTAGCCCCCCTCGGGGTTTGGCTGGGTCCTTGCTTGCTTCTACAGGCCCGTCCGATGTGGCCTCTTTTCCCGCACACATGGCAGAGCGCGTCGAGGAATTTGCAGTCTGATCGGGGGTGGTTTGCCCCACAACCAGCACATTGGTATTGCAATTTCTGGCATTGGTCTCGTTCAGACCGGAGCTGGTTGAACTCTTCTTCATCGCTTTCTGATGATAATTCGAGGTCCTCGTGGTGGGCTGCCATTGCCGGTTCTTCTGAGTGAGGTGAAACTTCGTGAGCGAGTTGGCGAAGTGGAGCGTGGGTGCGGCGCATTTGAGCAGCCGACTTCCTGGTTGCTTCTGCTGCAGTAGCGTCAGCGATGGCATCTGTAAGGCTGATGTCGCTTTTCGCCATCAGCTTACTCTGCACGCCTGGTGAATCTAATCCCAGAACTATTCTGTCTCTCAGGGCTTCTTCAAGGTCGGCAAACCCGCATAGGCCTCCTAGATTCCGGAGATCCGCTATGAAATCTGCAACGCTTTTGCCCTTCCGCTGATCTCTCTGGTAAAATTCATGCCTTCTCATGAGCGTTGGTATGGTCGGTGAATAGTGGGCTCTTAGCAGGGGTTCGAGAATGTCCCAGTCCATGGACTTCACTTCTGCCGGTTTCGCTAGTGCTTTGGCCATCTTGAATACGGTTGGCCTGCAATGAGTTAGGAATACCGCCTGCTTCTTTCCGGTAGTGGCATCCTTCAAATTGTTGGTCTCCAGAAACATCTGGAAGCGATCCATATAGGAGTCCCAGTATTCTTGTGCCGGGTCGAATGGAGCGAGTGGTATGATGCTGCTGGACATGGTTCCGCCATTGGTGCGTTTCAGCCATGTGCTCTGTTATCACTTTTTGTAGTGTTCAGTCAGCTCTGACGTCTCCACATCCCACCCTCGTCGCCAGTGTTATGTTCGGTGCGTGGCGCAAGAAGCGGAGACGAGTCGATGAACAGTGAACTTCAACTCTTTATTTAACATGGTGCAAGAGCTCTGAGAATGGCCTCAACAGCCCCCTTTATATAGGCATGCTCTTGGGTATTTAGCCAATGAAAACACAGGAACGTTAGCTCTTTTTAACCAATGAGAAGGGCTCGTTAATAGCCAATCAGATTCTCCTGAACGGATCAATCCGATATCGCTATTATCGGCCCATCAGAAATGCAGGGCCAGAACCCTGCACTTTGCTTTAAGGTTTCAACAAACTTTATTCAAGCACTTTTATTAATTCACAACAGAAGGGAAGGAAGGAAGGAAGGAAGGAAGGAAGGAAGGAAGGAAGGAAGGAAGGAAGGAAGGAAGGAAGGAAGGAAGGAAGGAAAGGAAGGAAGGAAGGAAGGAAGGAAGGAAGGAAGGAAGGAAGGAAGGAAGGAAGGAAGGAAGGAAGGAAGGAAGGAGGATAGATTTGGGTCCAGGTAGATGAAACTGCATTGGTTACCTACATAGATGTCCTGCACAAGAGCCTTTTGGAGGGAGAATAGCTATTACAGCCCTGTCGAAATTATTATTGTTTCATGCATGCTCAAATAAAATAAATAAATACATAGATAATTTGAAGTTCACTTTTGTATTCAGTGGCTGGATTGCGTGGGGAGGAACGGATATTTTAGAGTGTGTGTGTGTGTGTGTGTGTGTGAGAGAGAGAGAGAGAGAGAGAGAGAGAGAGAGAGAGAGAGAGAGAGAGATTCCCCAATTTCTTTTGTCTATACAAAGAAGACCAGGCAAACAACAAAGAAATACCTTTATCTTGTTGGTCTTTCATGCTATTCTCCTTTGAATATTTTCCAACAAACACAATCACACACCAAACTTATTTGCTGAAAGTCTGTTTTGGATCAGACATTCAGTGAAGAGGAAGTGAGACTTTACATTATTTTTCCACTGTTCTGTATGATATTAGCATACTCCAAAACCCTTGCACCCTATTGGTTCGGACCAGCAGAGACCTGATTGGTCAACAAGTCGGCCGTGATTGGAGCACTGGGAATCTCCCACGATTGGCTGTGCTGATCACGAGAGATTCAAAGTGCTGCCATTGGCTGCTGAGCTGCGAGCCAGCCCTATATGAAGGGCTGCCGTGGCTCGCATTCTCAGACCTTTTACCTTTACCAATAAAGAGCTGAACTCACACAAATGGTCTCGCGTCTCTGTCGAACCAATCCGCCTCTGATCTATCACTGGCGACGAGGATGGGATCGTGAGACAAAGAGACCATCCAGCACGTGGCGAAGCGGCATGCAGCAACCAGCAACATGGCCGGAATCAACTCGCCACCCGCTCCCTTCAACCCTGCTACTGAGGACTGGGAATCCTATACCGATAGGTTCCAAATGTTCCTCGAGAGTAGCAACCTCAAGGACACCACTGCCAAAAGAAACGAGCCGTGTTCCTCACCCACTGCGGGGCTGCAGTCTTCAAAATGGCCAAAGCCTTGGCCAAACCGACGGATGTCAAGATGATGGAGTGGGACAATCTCGAGCCCCAACTGCAGAACCACTATGCCCCCATCATGCCCATCCTTATCCGGCGGCACGAATTCTACAGGCGGGATCAACGCGAGGGTGAAGGACTGGCCAACTTCATAGCGGCACTACGGGACCTGGGGGGTCTGTGCAAGTTCACCGACCTGGACAACACCCTGCGAGACCGCATCATCCTGGGACTCCGAGACCCCGTCCTCCAGAGCCGCATCATGGCAAAGGAATCTCCCTCGCTGATGCCCTCACCGAAGCCGCTGCAGCGGAAGCGGCCAAGAAATCAGCGGCTCGGATGTGACAATTGGGCATCATGCCTTGAGCAGCGACCAGAGAGGCAATGTCGACCACCGAGAGGAGGCCAGCAACAGACCACACAACAACACACCATGGCGACATCGACTCCGTCTCAGAAACCGAAGATGAGGAGGAGGAGATCCACTGTCTCCAGTCAGCGTGGGAGCGAAGGGAACCACGAGGTTGTAAGTCAAGGTTCCAGTGTGCCGGCTGCGGCGGCTGTGGCGGCGACCACCCCCGAGAGGACTGTCGTTTTCTCAAAGCCATCTGCAGGCATTGCGAGAAACGGGGGCACATCGCCAAAGTGTACCGGAATAAGAAGCACTACAGCCCACGGCGACGAGATGCCAGCCCCTGACAGAGAGACAGCATCCTCAGCAGGACACGAGATCGCCAGACGGAGAACCGCTGGAGCTGGGAAGGTCGGAACAGGCAACTCCAGGAGACGAGACAGAGAGAGGAAACGCACCAGACTGTCGTCATCGGCCATTCCTCCACCAGCGACGCCAGGAAGGTATATGTGACGGTCGGGATAGAAGACCAGGAATGCGACATGGAGGTGGACTCAGGGTCTTTCCTCTCAATGGTCTCCTGGAGCACACTCAGGCACCTGGTCCCCACCATCTGCCGCCAAGAACTGGAAGACCAAACACTAACCCTCAAAGACTATCAGGGAAACCGGATCTCTGTAGTCAGTAGAGGCCACTTTAAAGTCACCTTCAAGGGCCACACAGAAGTGCTACCCCTGACAATCGTCGATCGAGATCGGCCGAGCCTGTTGGGACTACCCCTGGGCATCGAAGTTCGCACCCCTGGGCATTGAAGTAACAGGCATACACCACATCAGAGAAGCAGACTGGGAAGCAGCGCTCGTGAGGGACTTCTGGGAAGTCTTCGATGACCATTTAGGCAAGTACCAGGGGTCCCCTATTTCATTTAACATAGACCCAAGCATCGCGCCAATCCACCTTAAGCCCAGGCGAGTGCCATTTGCACTCAAGCCCAAGATCGATGAGCAACTCGATAAGCTCATCGCACAAGGGGTATTGGAACCGATCGATCATGCCCGGTTGGAGACCCCAATTGTCACCCCCATCAAGCCAGATGGGTCAGTGAGAATTTGTGGTGACTACAAGGCCACACTAAACCATGCGCTCCAACAAAGCGCATACCCCGTCCCAGCAGTCCAGCATCTCCTGCACTCACTGGGGGGAGGCCGGATCTTCGTAAAGCTTGACCTGGTGCAAGCCTACCAGCAACTGCCGGTCGACGCCATGACAGCAGAAGCCCAGACCATTGTAACGCACCAAGGGGCCTTCTGCTGCAACTGGCTCCAGTTTGGAGTCAGCGTGGCCCCTGGGGTCTTCCAAAGCCTTATGCAAAGACTCCTCCAGGGAATAGAAGGGGTAGTGCCCTACTTTGATGACGTCTTGGTGGCTACGAAAAATGAGAAACAATTAGAAGCCAGGTTGAGGGAGGTACTGCAGAAGTTCAGAGACTCGGGACTTAAAGTCAAAAAAGAGAAGTGCCAGCTATGGGCTGAAAGGGTCAAATTTCTGGGGTACCTCCTAGACAGACAAGGGATTCACCCCACAGAAAAGAAACTGAGAGCCATAAGGGAAGCACCGCGACCAAAAAACAAAACAGAATTACAGGCTTTCTTGGGACTGTTAAACTTTTACAATGTCTTCCTACCTCAATAGGCGACCATGGCGGAACTGCTACATAGGCTGTTAGATAAAACAGCCACCTGGACCTGGGGAGCACAGGAGAAGAGCGCTTTCAACAACACAAAGAACCTGCTAACATCGAACGCAGTACTAATCCAGTACAGCGAGACTCTGCCATTGACGGTAACTTGTGATGCGTCACTATTTGGAGTCGGCGCCATCCTCAGCCACCAGCTACCAGACGGGAGGGAAGCACCCATTGCCTTCTCATCAAGGACACTCTCAAAACCAGAGCGGAACTACAGCCAGCTCGACAAAGAGGCCCTAGCAGTCATCACTGGTGTCAAGAAATTTCATGAATACCTCTAGGGTAGGACTTTTACAATCATCACGGATCACAAGCCGCTGCTAGGAATCCTGGCAGGAAATCGGGCCACACCAAACATTCTATCACCAAGAATGACGTGGTGGTCCGAATTCCTAGCAGCATACAACTACCTGCTGATACACCGACCCGGCAAGGACATCGCACATGCAGACGCCCTAAGCCGGTCACCCTTACCAGACTGGGAAGATGACCCGGCACCCACAACAAAGGTACTCCAAATAGAGACAATAGCCAACCCACTCGTGACCGCGCTAGACATTGCCAGAGAAACAAATAAAGACAAATGGCTGGCGTGGATCTTGAGCTGGGTGGGAAAAGGGTGGCTGGAAGGGGACATAGACAAACTATTCAAACCCTTCCGGAACAGACAAACCGAACTCTTTACCGAAAAGGGCTGTATACTTTTTGGGGACAGAGTGGTAATTCCTGAAAAATTACAGGAAAAGGTATTGGGAATGTTGCATGAGGGGCACCCGGGGATGGTTAAGATGAAAAGCCTGGCCAGAAGCTACGCATGGTGGCCAGGAATGGACAAACAGATCGAAACCTGGGTTGCCAAATGTAAAAAATGCCAAGAGTCCAGATCCAATCCACCCGCTGCCCCAACCCAAGAATGGGAAAAACTAAGAGGTCCGTGGTCCAGAATTCATATAGATTTCGCGGGGCCAACCAAGGGGCATATGTACCTTATCGCAATAGATGCTTACTCCAACTGGCTGGAGGTAAGCACTATGAAGTCAATCACGACGGAGGCGGTGATAAGGAAACTGAGCAACTTTTTGCTACGCATGGCCTGCCAGATGTAATAGTGTCAGACAACGGGCCCCAATTTACTGCACTAGCATTTGAACAATTTCTGGCAGGCCAAGGGATATGCCATGCATTAACGCGAATGGGCAAGTGGAATGCATGGTCCAATATACCAAGAAAGCGATCCAAAAAATAGAAACTGCCAATATACAGGACAAAATCAATAAAATGCTCCTCATTCAACACATTACACCTAGTGCAACCACAAATAAAAGCCCGGCAGAACTAATGATGGGCCAGAAACTACGCTCCACACTAGACAGAATGCACCCAACATATAACCCAAACAAACCCCCAGGTTCCTCCAGCAAACACAGAACATTTAACATAGGGGACCCAGTATACGCAAAAAATCTCACTGGAGAACCACTCTGGGTGCCAGCAACAATCACCCAGATAACCGGGCCCCTATCATACCTATTGGAAACCAGTGACGGAAAAAACTGGAAAAGGCACATAAACCAACTTAGATCAAGAATAGCCACCACAACCAGCCAAACATGAAACTAGAAGGGGGGGGGGGAAATTGGTTAGCGAAGGAACCGAAGAAAACCAGCTAACGCAAGAAGAACACCCCCCACCTAGAATAAACGAATCAATAAACCGATGCTACTCACCTATAGACGCAGGACCAATGGAGCACGAAACCCCGGGGTGTTCACCTGGAAGGAGCAGCCAAACCAGTTCACCCGGCCAGGAAAAACCAAGCGGGAACAGAAGCGGCAGCTCAACCAGCCCAGGAGAACCAGGAGGGAGTGACCAGGAAAGGCCCAGCTCAACGTTCCAGGCGGTTCCACCCCAATGAACCAGAGCAACAGAGGAAGCATCCGAACCGGTCAACGACCATACCAGAACTAAGCCGCGCAGGTCAAGAAGGCGGGGAAAAAGCCCCGCCTACCTACGCGACTACATCACTATGCACCGCAGGACGAAACCAAGAGGGGAGGGGTGTATGATATTAGCATACTCCAAAACTCTCGCACCCTATTGGTTCGGACCAGCGGAGACCTGATTGGTCAACAAGTCAGCCGTGATTGGAACACTGGGAATCTACTGTGATTGGCTGTGCCGATCGCGGGAGATTCAAAGTGCTGCCATTGGCTGCCGAGCCGCGAGCCAGTCTTATATGAAGGGCTGCCACGGCTCACATTCTCAGACCTTTTACCTTTACCAATAAAGAGCTGAACTCACACAAATGGTCTCGTGTCTCTGTCGAACCGATCCGCTTCCGATCTAACAGTTCTTTCTCTGAATTTGTCAATAGGAATCAGAGCTGACAATTCCAAGGTGATTACCCCAAAGCCTCCAGAGAAACTACACCATCAAAAAAGATACAAATTTTGCCTTAGCAGAACACTGCTGAAAGATGGGGAAAAAAGCACATGGTCTCTCAGAAAGTTAAATTGGGGCATAGCAACTGTAGCCCACAGCTGTGCAATATTTCTCTGAGAATTCTATCAGAAACAGAACTTCAGCAAATACCAGCATCATTCTCTGAAAAACCAAAGAGAGAATTCGGATTTAGAAATTAAGAAATCCAACTCTGAGGTCTTTAAAGGAAGTCTTTAATATGATCTGAAGAATTCAATTGTACCAACAGTGGAGAAAATGTGTAGCTGTGGGGTTCAGCTTTGGAGTAACACCTAGTTGAGTTATGACACATCTCCAAAAAACAACCAAATTTAGAGACCATCAAGAACCCTTGAATTCAATTGTGGAGTTTGATAGTTCCTCTCTGAGAAAAGTTGATCCTTCAGATAGCCACGGACCACAAGATTTCATTTAGACCGGGATCCAGCAATTCAGGAAACAGAACAATTCATAGGTCAAATTGGGGCAAATTGAAATCAGCCTCTCCAAGTCCAAAAGTTTGTACTTCCGAATAACTGTTAGGGGAAATACAGATACAGATTAACAGAGTTGGAAGGGACCTTGTAGGTCACCGAGTCCAACCCCAAGCAGGAGACCCCATGTCATTTTTGACAGATGGAAGTCCAGTCTTTTCTCGAAAGCCTCCAGGGATGAAGCTCCCACAACTTCTGAAGACAACTTCTGTTCCATTAGTTGATTGTTCTTACTGTCAAAAAATTCCTCCTTATTGCTAGGTTGAATCTAGGTTGAATCTACTGAAAAGATCAAAGGGGATTTTTTTTCCCCTTATGAAGAAAATGGATGATTTTATTATTATGGTTCATTGCACAGTCAGCCAGATGTTCAGACTGGATTGGGCATTTGCCAATTGAGTCCTTTCCAATGACCTAGAATTGGCAGAGATGGATATTTGATAATGTTATAGAAATCATGGCAAGTAAAGCTGCCTTTTGCAAAGGACTGATAGGGAATTTGTATTATATTTTTTGGGTAGAACAATTTTTATAGAAGATAACTAGCAATAGCACTTAGACTTATATACTGCTTTTTAGTGCTTTCCAGCTCTCTCTAAGCAGTTTACAGAGTCAGCATCTTGCCCCCAACAATCTGGGTCCTCATTTTACCCACCTCAGAAGGATGGAAGGCTGAGTCAACCTTGAGCCTGGTGGATTTTGAACTGCCAGATTGCTAGTCAGCGGATAGTCAGCAGAAGTGGCCTGTCGTACAGCACTCTAACCACTGCACCACCACGGCTCTACATAGCAGTTTTCAGAAAAATTAGTCCAGATATTCTGACACTAGACTTACTCAGTTTTTATTTTTAAGGAAATTTCAATAATTTTTATTTGTCAAAGAATTTGGATAGAATTTACATTCATAATTTTTTTCTTGCACCTGTGTAATTTGGATAGACTGTTGGTACCTCAAAGGACTGAGTATTTATCATGTAGGTCCTGGTCCATCATGGCCACTAAGAGAGGAGCTTGGTTGGGCTAGGCTATAAAGAGGTTCTGGCTTATTAATTTTACAACAAAGTTGTGTAAAAACACTATTTATGCTTCACTTGAAATAAAGAAACCCATCATTAAAAAGGGGAGAAAAACAGACACCAATTTTGCACGCAGTAATTTCAATAATAAGCAGCATTTTATAGCTTCCAAAGAAAGAATCCATGCATTTGGGGCATGCAGGATTCTTCCAATATCGGCTCTCCCTCTGAATCTAATGTCAACTGTTAACAGCAGGTTCACTTTTAATGACAGCTGTTTTCAGCGAGTGGAACTAATTTCTGGGTTAGCTCCTTCTCTTTGTCAGCAGATAAGTTGGAGGTAATGCTAATATCCAGATCACTAATGTCCCAATTTTCTTTTTTCTGTTTTTCCTCCTAATTAAATTTCAAAATTCCACTCTGTCTTCTGTGAAAGAAAGAGAACATGAATTATTAAATCCCCTTGAATGAAACATTTAACATTGGTTTCAATGCTACTGACATTTTATGGGATTAAAACACGAGAAGTTCATAACAAATTAATATTGTAAAAGAACATGAAACTATGAAACTCCACCCTAATGCTGTTTCATAGAAGGGGCTTGGATCTGGTAGAGATATATTAGTGTAATAGATCTTCACCTAAGGAAAATTACCATCATCAGTAGAAATAAGAAGGATCCTAACTAGAAATTTCATATCTTCTTGTAGAACCAGTGAATGCAATATTACTCAATCTCTCCAAAGGGAAAACAACTATCTGTGTCTTACATGTCTTCAGTAGCCAGTTGGCAATACTTTGTGCAGTTTCTGGAAAAAACAATGTGTCATGTGTTGGATGCTCTTTCAGTAAGAATGTCATTATTTTATATATAAAAAGATATCTATAAACTTATTCAATCACACTCCTCTTGATGAGATCAGATAATCACACTTACCACCTGTTCCTTTAGATATGAAAGCCTTTTGTGATAGGTACTGTAGGAGATGACTAGGCTGAGCCTGAGGGAGGGGTTAAATGCATCATCAGTCTCAAGTCAATTTGCACCCACAAGAGTCTTACATCCAGCCCACCTTGAATTCTGTTGATACTTATCTACCGCTAATATGCTTTGACTGTTAGTAGTTCAGATTCTTGTAGAGAACATGAGCATACATTAAACCTTTAGTCATTTGTACTGCCTGGATTTCTGATTTCCTGTGCTTGACAGGCACTCAAATTGTTTTGCATCCCAGATTGGTTAGTTAACTAGTTAGGTCGTGTTAATTTGGACAAGTTCTTGGGAGCTGCATATTTAAATACTGTCCACTTTCACCTGTTCCCAGAGATAATTTGAAATCCCCTTCTACCATCTTATTTTTTGTCATCTTCTATTTCACTCAACCTTGACAAACATAGTTGTTTTTTCTACTCCATCATGCCGTTGCACATAAACCCACAGTGTCAGCCTTAATTCACTCCAGGACTGATTGATTGTTTCTTCTTACAGTCTGCGGTACTCTTAATAACTTTCTCAAAGTCCATAATTCAAAAGTGTCTATCTTCTTTCTCCTGCTTTTTCTTGTGCCCAAATTTTGCAGCTGCAGATTAAAACTGGAAAAACAGTGCTTGACTGATGGCAACATTTATGCTAATTGAAATGTTCTTCGTGTTTAGGATCGTCTTTTAAATTTTCCATTGCACTCTACCATAGGAAACATCATTTAGATCTAGTCTTGCAGAAAGGAAAGGAAAGGAAAGGAAAGGAAAGGAAAGGAAAGGAAAGGAAAGGAAAGGAAAGGAAAGGAAAGGAAAGGAAAGGAAAGGAAAGGAAAGGAAAGGAAAGGAAAGGAAAGGAAAGGAAAGGAAAGGAAAGGAAAGGAATCCACAACCTTTACCTTTTTGTACTTGGTGGAATGTGAGGTTTTGTTTTAATTCTTCTGTGAGCTACCTCGGATCTTTAGATGAGATTAATAGCTTTTTAAGTCCTTGAATTAGTTAGCTAGCTAAATAAACAATCAAGCCAGGAATTCATTAAATATGTTGTTTGACATAATCGGTGTCTATTTAATATTTAGCACTAACCTAGATTGGTAGGTGTTCTTGAGGACTGGGAGATGGTGGTGGTGGACTTGTCGGGTTCTGGTACGAAATACACACACACCCATGCACAGTATTTGAGAATCTCTGCATTATCATAGCTCAAAACCATCCTTTGTAGAACCAGAGGCACGAAGTACCCCTCCCAAGTATTTCAAGTTAGCAACCTGTCCTATTCATTTTTTTTTTTTTCATTTTTAGACAGAAAGACTATCGGATATTTTGAAGTCCATAATTCAGGTTAGGCAATCTTAAATGTGCATGAAAACAACAACTGTGAGTTTAAATTAAAAGTTATAACAAGGCCAGATTTGGTCTTCTCAGCTCAAGAACGGTTCTACCTTTGTTTGGCCTTTGCTCCTTCTCTCTGAGGCTAGTTCCACAGCTTCTTGAGAAGCTAATTTTGAGCTGGCTGAGGGATTCCCCAAAGAATACTTCAGTTTCCTACATGGTGCTTTTTCCTGCATTTCTCTATCAGCATTACTCTAATTTCAATTATTAAGCTGAAAGAGGCCATCAACTGTCTACAGGTTATAACTTATTCTCCAAGGATATGCTTATGACACCCAAACCTGCACAAAAGGTTTCTCTTGCATCCACTGAACATGAACAAGGAGGGAATATCTGAGTTTAAAGTTCTACATTTTATTGAATCTCTTCCTCTGTGACAAGCAATTCTGAGATATGACAAATATCAGTTTCTTGGGGTGCCTTCCTAAAGTAGTAACAATGTTCTCTGCTTCTGTTCAAACATTTTCTTCCTTTTCTATATGATTGCTTGGACAGCAATCTGTGGCTACAGTTCCATAAAGTCTGTCTGCAGGGAAGAGTATTGGACACCTAAAGAAAGGATCCTGTGGTGATCAATGTAAGAAGCCATAGGAGAAAGCAACTCTGCCCTCATTGAACTCTTTTCTGTTGGAAAATTTTAACTATTTTTTAATGAAGGGAGGAAAAGGGAATATAGACTTGGGTGAGGTGGCAAGGTTGGGTAAATAATAATATTACTTCTATTTAATATGGAATGGAAAATGTGCAATCTTGTGAAAAATGAATTAAGGCCACTCCCTTGGAGATGTTCAGTAGGAACACCTAGTTTTTCAGAAAGAAATGGCTGCTGAGACAGAGTAAGGTAAAGTGCTGTTTCACTTAGCAACCTCCTCAGCAGCTTTTTCAAAATTTGGTTATGAAAATGGCAACTCTCTCTTTTAAAAAAAATGCACAGAAAATCTTGCTCTGCTTCATTCAGTCAAGAGGTAATATTGCTATAAAGTAAGTCAGATTAAAGACAATCTGTTTCTTTGGTTATCTCTCTTTTCTTATGCCCATCCTTCCTCTCTTTCTTTCTCCATATGGGCTTAACATGGAAGATGGTTTCTTCTTCTTCTTCTTCTTCTTCTTCTTCTTCTTCTTCTTCTTCTTCTTCTTCTTCTTCTTCTTCTTCTTCCTCTTCCTCTTCCTCTTCCTCTTCCTCTTCCTCTTCCTCTTCCTCTTCCTCTTCCTCTTCCTCTTCCTCTTTTCTCATCAGCAACAGGACAAACGCTCTCTCCAAACATATAAGCCATTTTTGAAGTCATAATGAAAAGATTTTCCTGCTAAGCTTGACAACCCACTTAAATAATAGTTTGCACACATCAGTGCCAAATGAAAAATACTAAAGAGATTTATTACATCTTGATATAGGACAATACTTTTCCAGGCCTTTCCTCAAGGACCTGGTTTCAGTACACAGCTTGAATCTGTAATTGGAGCCACAGAAAAGATGGACAACCATCAATCATATAGAGAATGATTTTCTTTTGATTTCAGAATGTTTGGATCAAGCAACACTTAGAATTAAGACCAAGAATTAAGATATTTTATTCCATTTCTTGCTTTGATGTGATATTTTTAAACTGATTTGTCTGGAGTTAGTGATCTTTCTCTTTCAATAATCTGCATTTATGCTCCCCGAAATAAATATTGCTTTATTGTTGTAGCACTTTGAGAATTATTAAGGTTGTTATAGACTAAACATTATGCTTCATAAAAGAGATCGGGTGACAGCTTTTCAGGTGGGAGAAAGATGAAAATAGAAAAAGATACATAGATGAAGTGAAAAGATGAGCCAAAGAGACAGAAGGTTGAACAAAGAGTCTAGGAATAGGATGTGTGGTGGAGAAGAAGCCAAAACAAGTCAACTGCAGCTCTCCCCAATCCCTCATCTTGTCAGGTAGAAGGATCGCAATGCAGCAAAATGGAGGCAGGTAAGAAGAGAAGTAAGATTTCACAAATAGACAAGAAAATAGGATATTATAAATACAGTAACAGCCTGGTTCATTCTGATGCTTTCATTCTGATGTTGGAATCAGTGGTGGGATTCAAAAACTTTTATTACTGGTTCTGTGGGCATGGCTTGGTGGGAGTGACAGGGAAAGGATACTGTAAAATCTCCATTCCCTCCCCACTCCTGGGGGAAGGATATTGCGAAATCCCCATTCCCTCCCCAACCCACTAACCTGCTTTCCAGCTTCGTTCTCCTGAGCAGGGCAACCAAAGAAGACCCAGTCCATCAGCCAGCAGTCAGGAGGCAGAGAATAGATGGGGGCAGGGCCAGTCAGAGGTGGGATTTGCCAGTTCTCTGAACTACTCAAAATTTCCACTACCAATTCTCCAGAACTGGTCAGAACCTGCTGAATACCACCTCTGGTTGCAGTGCAAATCCCATACATACTGTTGTGTCCGCGAAATGATGCCAGGAGTCGGTGACTTTAGTGCAAAGCTCTTTATTAGCAAGTTGGAACCGAACTGGTGAAAGGAAAAAAGCCCGCGGCTTTTATTCCTTTCGCCGCGGCGGCTGCGGCCAATGGCACCACTTTGAATCTCCCGCGATCCGAATGGACCAATTGCGGAAGATTCCTAGCGAGCCAATCGGCGCGGCTCGCCTGACCAATCGGAGAGCCCCGCGCTTTGGCCAATCAAAGCGCGGGGATCTCGAGTATGTTAATTAAGGACAGAACACCCCTCTTGGTTCAGTCCTTACGTTGCATAGTCACGTAGGTAGGCGGGGCTCCGTCTGGGCCTACTTGACCTGCGCAACTCAGTTGTAGGCTGGATCCTGGCCGGTTCGGTCGGGATCTCTGCTGCTCCTGCTGCCGTCGTGGGAACCGGCTGGTCGATTGGGACGGTCCTTTCTCCGTAGCTCCCTCCTGGGCCTTCCGGGTTGGTTGAGCTGCGGGTTTCACCGCTCCCGCTCGGTCTTTCCGGGTCGGTCAAGCTGGCCTGGCTGTTCCTTCCTGGCGAGGGGTCGTGATGGCTGCTTTCCGGTGAGTACTGCTGGTTTATTCTTCTTTGGTTTTGGTCCCCTGGGTATTCCCTCCCCCCTTGGTTTGTGTTGTGGGGGTTGGTTTCGCCTGTTTGTGCGTCGGTGGTTTGTTGGTTGGTAGTCCTCGACCTCAGTTGGTCGATGTGGCATTTCCACGCTCGTCCATCTGCTGTTTGTAGCCGGTACGAGTGTGGGCCTGTTGTTTGTGTGATGACGGCTGGAATCCATAGTGGGTCTCCCATCATGTTCTTTGCGTATACGGGGTCGCCGGGTGCGAAGATTCGGTGTTTGCTGTTTGAGTCTGGGGGCCTCTCCAGGTTATACGTGGGGTGTAACCTGTCGAGTGGGGACCTTAGTTTTCTGCCCATTAATAGTTCGGCTGGGCTTTTATTGGTTGTGGTATTTGGGGTTATGTGTTGGGTGAAGAGTAGTTTGTCTATTTTCTCCTGGATCTCCCCGTGGTCTATTTTCCGGATGGTCTTTTTAGTGAATTGGACCATCCGTTCCGCCCTACCGTTCGCTGCCGGGTGCGCCGGTGCTGTCAGCACGTGGCGGATGCCCCTTTCCACTAGGAATTTTTCGAATTCCAGCGAGGTGAACTGGGGCCCATTGTCGGAGACGATGACGTCTGGGAGGCCGTGTATTGCAAAGAGTTTGCAGAGTTCCTTGATCACGGCCTCCGTGGTTGTCGTCTTCATGTTGCTTACCTCCAGCCAGTTGGAGTAAGCGTCAACTGTTATGAGGAAGGTGTGTCCTTTTGTGGGCCCGGCGAAGTCTATATGGATCCTAGACCAAGGTCCCCTTGGGGTTTCCCACTCTAGGACGGGTGCTGTGGGTGGGCTTGGCCTAGTTTCCTGGCATCGTTGGCACCTAGCTACCCAGGCCTCTATTTGTTTGTCCATCCCTGGCCACCAAGCGTAACTTCTGGCCAGGGCTTTAGTCCTAACGATGCCAGGGTGCCCCTCGTGTAGCAGTTCCAAAACCTTCCCCTGTAGCTTTTCCGGAATGACCACCCTATCCCCCCATAGTATGCACCCTTTTAACAAAGAGAGTTCCGTTTGGCGGTTTCGGAACGTTTTGACGGACTCGTCGTTGTCCCTTTCCGGCCACCCTTTCTCTACCTAATGCAACACCCGCGCCAGACGTTTGTCTTTATTAGTCTCTCGGGCAATGTCTGACGCGGTTATGGGCAGGTTGGGTAGAGTCTCTATGCTGAGGGTGGTTGTTGTGGGTGCTGGGTCGGTGTCGGGTTCCGGTAGCGGCGAGCGGTTTAAGGCGTCTGCATGGGAGATCGTCTTACCCGGTCTGTGTATGAGTTCGTAGTTGTAGGCTGCCAGGAACTGGGACCACCTTGTCATTTGGGGAGACAGAATGTTCGGGGTGGCCCGGTTTCCTGCAAAGATTCCCAGCAGCGGCTTGTGATCCGTTATGATGGTGAAAGTCCGGCCGTAGAGATATTCGTGGAATCGTTTTACGGCGGCAACTATAGCCAGAACCTCTTTGTCCAGTTGGCTAAAGTTCCGCTCTGGTTTGGTGAGGGTCCTTGAAAAGAATACGATGGGCGCTTCTTTTCTGTCGGGAAGGGTATGGCTGAGGACAGCGCCGACGCCGAAGGGTGATGCGTCGCATGTGACGGCCAGAGGTAGGGTCTCGTTGAATTGTATAAGGACAGCGTCGGAGGTGAGGAGGTCCTTCGTTCTTTGGAAGGCGGCTTGCTCGCGTTTCCCCCAAGTCCAGGTCGCCACCTTGTCCAGGAGCCTATGCAAGGGCTCTGCCGCCGTCGCCTTTTGGGGTAGGAAAACATTGTAAAAGTTCAGTAACCCCAAGAACGCCTGTAGTTCCGTCTTTGACTTGGGTGTGGGGGCTTCTTTGATGGCCTTGATTTTTTGGTTTGTGGGGTGAATGCCGTGACGGTCTAGGAGGTAGCCCAGGAATTCTACTCGTTCCGTGCATAGCTGGCATTTCTCCCTCTTGACTTTTAGTCTGGTCTCTTTAAATTTGGTTAGGACCTCCCTTAGTCGACCCTCTAGTTCGGCTTGGTTGGCTGCCGACACTAGGACGTCGTCGAAGTAAGGTACCACCCCCTTGATACCTTGCAATAGTCTCTCCATTAGGCTTTGGAATATGCCCGGTGCCACGCTGACTCCGAATTGGAGTCGGTTGCATTTGAATGCCCCCCGGTGGGTGACTATGGTCTGCGCTTCTGTCGTTTGCTCGTCGACCGGCAACTGTTGGTATGCCTGGGTGAGGTCGAGCTTGGCGAAAACCTTGCCCCCTCCCAGTGAGTGCAGTAGGTGTTGCACTACTGGGATGGGGTAGGCGCTTTGTTGCAGCGCGCCATTTAGGGTGGCCTTATAGTCCCCACAGATCCTCACCGACCCATCGGGCTTAATCGGGATGACTATGGGGTTCTCCCACCGGGCGTGGTCTATGGGCTGTAGAACCCCTTGTTCGACGAGCTTGTCAATTTGCTCGTCTATCTTGGGTTTCAGTGCGAATGGCACCCGCCTCGGTTTCAGGCGTTTTGGGGGGACGTTAGGGTCTAGGTCGAAAGATATAAGGGGCCCTCGGTACTTGCCTAAGTTTCCATCGAAGACCTCTTGGAACTCCTGGGCCAGTTGCTGCTCCCAACTGTCGTCGGTGATGTGGTCGACTCCCGTGAGGGCGATGTCGAGCGGGGCGAACCATTGTAGTCCCAGTAGGCTTGGGCGGTCGCGGTCGACGATTGTCAGGGGAAGTCTTTCGGTGTGCCCCTTATACGTGATGTTGAAGTGTTTGGTTCCGACTACCGGGATGCGGTTTCCCTGGTAGTCCTTTACAATGAGTCTCTGGCTGTCTACGTTCCTCCTTTGGAGGGTAGGCACCAAGCGCTTTATTTCATGCCATGCAATCATGGAGAGGTAGGACCCAGAGTCCACCTCCATTTTGCATGGCTGGCCCTCGATGCCTACCTCCACGTGGACCTTCCGGGCATCGTTGGTGATGGCGTGGCCGATGGTGACCGTCTGGTGGGTCTCCTCTCTCCGCCAGTTGTCGCCGCCTCGCGAGGATCGTCCGTTCCGGTCCCATCGGTTGTCCGAGGGGCGATCTCTGGTCCGGGGTGGTGTGCTTTTTCTTCTCCGGTCGTTCTGGTCCCATCGTGCCGGGCTGCGATTTTTCTTCAGGCGGCAGACACGGGCGATGTGTCCCTTCTTGTCGCAATGCTGGCAGATCGATTCGAAAAACCGGCATTCCGACCTGGGGTGGTCGCCGCCACAACCGGCACAGTTGGTCCTCGACTTACGACCTAGCCAGTTTCGTGGGTCGCGGCCTGTCTGGAGTCAATGGATGTCCTCCTCGTCATCGGAAGTGCCCGATGCCGAGTGGAAATCGCGCTGGTGGGTGGTCGTCTCGGGTTGGGGCTCGGTCGACCTCGCCGGGTTGTTGTTTCCGCTGCGGTCCCCAGTGTTCGGTCTGCGCATGCGGTCGGCGGAAGTTCGGGTTGCTTCGGCGGCTGCGGCTGCGGTGAGGGTGTCTGCCAGGCTGATGTTGCCCTTGGCCATCAGCCGGCTCTGGAGGACGGGGTCCCACAAACCGAGCACGATTCGGTCTCGCAGGGCGTCGTTTAGGTTATCAAATTCGCAGAGCCCACCTAAACGCCGCAGCTCAGCGACGAAGTTGCTGAAGCTCTCACCTGACCTCTGGTCCCGCCGGTAGAACTCGTTGCGCCGGATCAGGATGGGTACCTCTGGAGCGTAGTGCCGCCGAAGTATGGGTTCGAGGACGTCTCAGTCCATTGCGGTCGCATCAGCGGGTTTGGCAAGCGCCTTGGCAATCTGGAAGACCTCGGTCCCGCAGTGGGTCAGGAAGACGGTGCATTTCATTGGGCCGGTGGCGTCCTTCAGGCCGCTGCACTCGAGGTACATGCAGAATCGGTCGGAGAACGATTCCCAGTCCTCGGTGGCGGGGTTGAAGGGTGAGGGTGGTGCGACTTTCGCCATCGCGGTGGTTCGTCTGGCTTTCGTCGGACACGTGGTTCGGTTCAGGGTCTGGATCCTATCCTCGTCGCCAGTGTTGTGTCCGCGAAATGATGCCAGGAGTCGGTGACTTTAGTGCAAGCTCTTTATTTGTAAGTTGGAACCGAACTGGCGAATAGAAAAAAGCCCGCGGCTTTTATTCCTTTCGCCGCGGCGGCCGCGGCCAATGACACTGCTTTGAATCTCCCGCGATCCGAATGGACCAATCGCGGGAGATTCCTAGCGAGCCAATCGGCGCGGCTCGCCTGACCAATCGGAGAGCCCCGTGCTTTGGCCAATCAAAGCGCGGGGATCTCGAGTATGTTAATTAAGGACAGAACACATACTATCCCATATGCCTGCCACAAAGAAGAGGGGAATCAACCTATTTCCCAAAGCACCAGAAAGCAAGACAAGAAATAATGGATGGAGACTAACCAAGAAGAGAAGCAACCTAGAACTCAGGAGAAATTTTCTGACACTGAGAACAGCCAGTCAGTGGAAGAGCTTGTCTCTAGAGGTTATGGGTGCTCCATCACTGGAAGGTTTCAAGAAGAATCTGGACAGCTGCCAAAAATGCCATCATATGCTGAGCTTTGCCTTTGCTAGCGACCAGGCTGCCATGAATGGGGGGAGAGAGAGAGAGGGACAGGAGTGGGGAGAAGGCTAACAACTCATTGTCCATTCCAGAGGCACCACCTCAAGGTCTGGGAATGGAATGCTATGGTTTACCAACCAGCCTGTCATTGAAGAGACTGTTCCCAAAACAATTTATAATTGGACAATAAGGGACCAGTGGAGGGGAGGAACTGGATGGAGAAAATTAACTGGGAAACTTTGGTATGTGAACTTCAGTTCTGGCTTTGCTATACTGTATTCCATCTGGGTTTTAGTAAAGTGTTTATTTCATCATGAATGGAACTGGGGGTCTTTCCTTGCCTAAAGGACCAAGGTGTCACAGGTCTGATAATGGGCACTTGTCTGGAATGGTATGGGGTCTCCTGCTAGAACAGGGGGTTGGACTAGAAGATCTCATAGGTTCCCTCCATGTCTGTTATTCTGTACTGGATGAATGGATGACGAGGGATTGTGAGAATTGAGTCTTGTTACCTGGTGGTTTCAAGACATGCGTGAATGGGTGAGTGGGATACTCAGCTACAAGAAATGAACCAAGGGACCTCTTGAAGCCCATAAAGAGGCACAAGTGAATCACCATCAAGGATGGTTCTGAACTTCTTATATTTTCAGCTCCATTATCCTACATTTAAACTGGTATCCAGGAAGAGCAGAAGGCAAGAAATATAACTCTACAGATAAATAACAAAATGGGATGAGAGGTGGCAAACAATTTATATTAGGGAAAAGACCAAGGGTGGTTTTTTTTTTCTTTTCTATCTAAAATTGTAACATTCTCCAAAATGGGTTTCAGAGCTATTTTGCAACTTATGTGAAGTGTAATGGGTAAACTAATTCAAAGTTCAGGATTTAGGTTTCAATATATAATGTTTCTTTAATCCATGCTTTATTTATTTATTGAATTTATATTGCTGCCTATTCGCCCCTGGCGACTCAAGGTGGCTTACAGAATATAAAACCACGTTTAAAACAATAAAAACTAACAAAAAGAATCAAATAAATTAACACAGTACAATATAACAAAATCAGCCCCCAGCTCCCACGCCCTGCCCCTCATACAAGACATTTAATGGGCTCCATCCTGCTCTGGGTTCCCCAGGCCCTCTGGTACTTGCAGCATTCTCAGATTTTCTTTTCTTCCTGGTACATTTATGGTGCCTCAGCCCATAATCTGGAAATGAATGTGATACACAACTGCCACTTCAGAAGTTTGAGGTGGTTGTGCTTAAACTAGTAATTCTATTGAGCCTGACTTGCGCGATAGTTATTTCTTCTACCTACTGTAGTTGAAAAGAAAAGGAAAATTTGATTTATTTTTCTTTTCTTCTGTGGGTGACTTGGGACACAGCAGGACAGTTATTCAAGAGTAACAACTGTTTGCTCTTTGACTTGCATTTACAAATTCTGATGCTGTTTTCTGTTATGTTTATCTAATGTCACTCAGTCATGCTAAATAAGAAACAAACCAATAAAAAGGCCTAGAATGCAACATGATTCCTCCCTCCTTTGGTCTTTCTCCTTCCCTCCTTCCTTCCCTCCTTCCTTCCTTCCTTCTGATTTTATTTACCTTTTCCAAGATAGGACTCTTTTGATAGCTAAAGCTGTGCTGGAAGAAGACATCTGGTGAATTTTAAGCAGCATTTCTCTTTCTTTTTGGAGAAAAAGAAAGGAAGATTGTGGACTGGCTGCAGGTAATCAGGGCAACTGCACTGTGTTATGTCTTCTTGAAAAGAAGAGTAACATATTTTATTTTATACTCCATCTACCCCTTTTTAAATTAAAACAAAAAAACACAGCTGGGGTAGATAAATAAATCTCATCAGGGTCTGTTTTCTACATTATCATAAGTTTCTTTTGTTGCTATTTCCACATCAATCTTCATTTTCCCCTAACATTTGCATCTTTTCCTTAATGTATGCAAGTTTGTATGTCATTTTCCATAATATATTGATTTCTATACACAGGATAGCCTAGAGGAGCATAACGACTAGATATTTACATAGAGGAGACAACAAAAAGAAACAAAAGCAGGAATCAAGAAACTAAGAGCGAAAAGGAAATGAATGATTATTTCACTTACGTATTCTGAAATTTAAATTACAGGAACAACTTAAAATAGGACTTAAGCCAATGCAGAAATATGTTGTTGTTGTTTTTTTTCCAAAATACACTTGTTTCTTAATTCTATTTAGAATATTATAATCAGTCTTGAGTTTTATCTTTACTTGTTGTATGGATATCTGCTTTTCCTCTGGAACTAAGGTGACAAACATGGACACTCCTGCTCATTCTGCTTTTCACAGTTGAACTCTGTGAGGTAAATTGTGTCCACAGGGGTGTCAAACTGGCGGCCCATGGGCTGGATGAGTCATGCACAGGCCATGCCCACCCCATCTCTGTGAAGGAAAAAAAAACATCACGATACATTACATGACGACAATGTGATGCTACAAGTTTGACACCCGTGGCTGTAGAGAATGAATGATGGGTCCAAACTCACATAATTTGCTTCATGGATGAATGGAGACTTGAACCAACATTATAACCTCTTTGTTGTGCCAACAATGTGCCTCTGAAGCACATAAAAAACTATGCTCTCCTCAAACTACAGTCTTAATGAAGAGCATGGCACGGGATCTAGCAACTACAAGATTGGTGCTGTACCTCGTAGTGGGTATATCCCAATCTGTGTGCAAAAGTAAAAGGGTAGGCATCCCACTGTTTCATTCCAGAAAGGGTGGAATTACAGAATGGATAGCAGAATTACTTCCAGTAATTTTGAATTACAGAATTACTGGAAGGGATCTTGGAGGTCTTCTAGTCTACCTCCTTTGCCCAAGCAGAAGACCCTATACCATTTCAGATGAATAGTTGTCCAATCTCTTCTTAAAAGTTTCCAGTGACGGAACACCCACAAATCAATTGGCTGTTCTGCTCATCCATTCATCTGAGAGATGACGTCCACATAACTTAAAGTTGCCATGGTTGAGAAACACGGTGCTAAGGAACATCATCCAATGAGCTGAGCTTTGTCCATCTGTTCAACTTTTAAGCCACTTGGACAATTTAGAACAATTCATTGTCTTTCCTCCCTTTCATTTACTTTTTACATTTGCTTTAATTCCTCCCATTTTATCATAAATTATCAGAGGGGCAAACCTCTCTGAGAGCGAAAATTCGCTAAAGATGGTCACACTAGTGGAGTTGCCATTTATGGCAGTATCATTAATCACATGTCACCCAAGATCCGAACTCAATCTTTCCCGGTTCCACACATCGTAATATTTGAGCGAGCCTGAGATGGTTAGGAGACAAATGTCCATGCAGTCCCTGTGGCTCAAGCCCAAGTCCATAGCCCAGTGCTGGATGGTTCGTAAAACAGTCCCCGGTTAGAAACGATGACAGGGAGGTGGTGCACCAAGACAGAAGGGGAAACAGTGGCCCAATGATGAATGTTGGTGACATGGTCAGGCGGTCCGTATTTAGAGATCTTGATGTCCCAGGTCTCCTGCATTTGGTAACTGGACACTATAGAGACATCCACGCCCCAGAGTTGGTTCATCGGCTTCACAAGTAAATCCAGTTTAATGAAGGAAGTTCCGGATGTTATGATGGGCTCGACACTTGGACAGAGGCCTTGCTGTCGTAGGAATTGATCCAGGAGCTGCACGACACAGTCGTGCCGTGCACATCGGGCATCATGCATCACCTCACAAACTTGCAGGATGTGATTGATTGTCTCCAGGGCCTGGCAGGCTCCCCTACACGTCTTGTCAGTGGTCTGGCGATCAGCACCCCACACACTCCTTGATCTCGTAGGGAGCACGCAGCCCCTCAATTGGATCCCCCTTAGAAACAGGCGGGGGAACACTCAGGAGGGGCATAATAGCCAATCGTGGCTGGCTGCATCAATCCTGGGGGACCCCCAGCTCCCGACGGTCGAAGGATGTCAGGAGCACAGTCTTCCAATCCTCCCATGCTTCAGCCTTCATTGTTAAAGCAGCAGCATTAATTCTGCATGGCCGGTTCATCCGGCACCGCCGAAGACCAAATGCATCCTGGTGGTGAACAATCTGAAACAACATTCACCAGGTCTTTTTCAGACCCTTTCTAAGGCCACTGCCTTTGTTTGCCTTAATTTCCCCACCTTCCATTTGTCCCGGTCCTTTTAGCTACTGACCCAGAAAGTACCTGACTGGACACACATGATTTACTGATATCAACCAAACCGTTTATGTAATAATGAGATTCTGAGCCAGCTATCTAATAATAATTATAATAACATTCTCTTCCAGGCTGCTTCTTCCCATCTGACCTACTTTTCTTCTTCTACTCCATCTGCTTCTTGGCTGCTTCTTTGGATCTACTATGAAAGAGGTATTTCCCTTCAACATGCAACAGCTTCGTGCTTGAAGTGCTGAATCCACCAAGCTGTTTGTACCTGGAAAACAATTCTTGTCATTCCATTTTAAACCAGAAATATACCCAAACAATTATTTTTGCTGTTCTCCACCTCCTCTTGGAAATTTCAAGAGAGATTGATTCTGCTTATCATGAAAGCAGCTCCTTTGCTCCAGTACAGCTCTTGCCACTTAACCAGATGGAACCCCGGAGTGGTCTCTGAACTGTTGGTGTTTAATTAAGCAATGTAAGGTATGACTGATGAACCTTTGGGAGCCGGCGATGTTATGCACAGGATTTTTTAAAAATGCAAAGAACCTTTGCATTAGCCAAAATGCAAAATTTAGGACAAGGGCAGGATACATTATTTCTGGATAAGTGAAGGCATGGATTTCAATGCTCTGAGGATGAAGAAACCAAGATTCAGTCCTTTATCTTCAGAGCTAATTCTCTGTAGATAGTCCCCTCATTTTCACTCTTATAAGAGTAAACATTCACAATGCACATTTAAGAATCAGTGAAGGCATTAAAATAGCAACAGCAACAGCACTTAGACTTATATACCGCTTTATAGTTCTAACTGTCAGGAAATATCTCCTTCATTCTGGGTTGCTTCTCTCCTTAATTTGTTTCCATCCATCGCTTCTTGACTCACTTTCTGGTGCTTTGGAGAATAGGATGACCTCCTCTTCTTTGTGATAGCCTCTTATTGGAACACTGCTCTCATGTCAGAAATCTACAAGGAAATGCTTCCTCACTGCTTGCTATGTAAAAGATCCCCATATAAAACCTACGTAGTGGAAGAACGTTTTCTGAAACTGCTCTAGACAGGACAGGAGGGGATGAAGTGGCCAGATGTGAACAACTCATTCAATTCACAAAACAATTTGAAATTGTCAGCTCTCTAAATTGCTGTTCAGAAGTAATCACCATTTACAAGTTCAATTGTTTACCCTCTAATTCAATGTTCAGAAACGTGTCAGGTTATTTTTTGATTAAGAACCTCAATTTTCTTCTCTATGATCCTTTTTGTAAACATGTATAAACCTTACACATCCAAAGGGTTAGAAAACACTACTGTATACAAATTACTGAGAGGATTTTCCATTTGCAACGGACCACCCCTTATTAATATTCATCCAGTTCTGTTCACCATAATATAAAAAAAAGATGTTGAGACTGTGGAAAGACTGCAGAGAAGATCAATAAAGATGATTAGGGGCTGGAGGCTAAAACTTATGAAGAATGGTTGCAGAAATTGGATACGTCTACTCTAATGAGAAGAAGGAGTAGGGGTGACAGGATAGCAGTGTCCTGATATTTGAGACACTGCCACAAAGAAGGGGGGATCAATTTATTTTCCAAAGCACCAGAAGGCAAGACAAAAACAATGGATGGAAACTAATCAAGGAGAGAAGCAACTTAGGAGGAGAAATATCCTGAGAACAATCAGTCAACGGAACAGCCTGCCTTCAGAAGTTTTGGGTGCTGCATCACTGGAGGGTTTCAAAAATAGACTGGACAGGCATTTGTGTGAAATGGTATGGAGTATTCTGCTTGAGCAGGAGGTTGGACAAAGGTTCTTTCCAACTCTGTTTTTCTATGTTCTAGTACAATCACAATATTGTAGTTTTTAAAAAAAGGAACAAGTTTTTCCATCACCCAGACGGAGGGTGCAACATGACAGGGTTAACTACTGGTTCGGAATTTACGAGCTTCCCTGCATGCTGGGAGCCATGTGCCTGTAAATCATCATCAGCATGCTGCATTCAGAGTAGCAGCCTTTGAAACAGCCCTCTTTTCCTGATTTTTTAACTGCAGCTGTGCCTTGTTTGGCAGCTGAAGTTGAAAAATCAGGAAATAAAGATCAGGTAAGAGCCCGGGTGGCTGGGTGGGCAAAAACATCAGCAGACTTAGAACCGGTTCTATGTCTGCTGCTCTTCAGAGCAACCGGTTCTACAGAGGTGGACAGAACTGGTAGAAACCCACCCCTGACCCAGATGTTTCTTAGTCCTGTCCAAATACTAATCAGACTTATCTTAGTTTAGACAGGTGCTGCCGCTGTCAAGAGTGATTCACTATTTCACCTATTTGCTTCTTCGTTCTCAGCATGACAACAATCAGGAGGGGGCTGGTTAGAATGTTGGGGTGGGAATGGAGCGCCAAGACTCTGTCTACAGATTATAAGACCCTGTTGCCAGCCCCAAGATCACACAGTGCAGTTGTTAGGAATGGTCCAGACTGTTCTCATAACAAAAGAAGCAGATGTAATTGGACAACAAAGTGAACTGAGAGCAATGGCCAAAGGGGAAAAGGAAGTTTAACTATGTGGGATTTCATGCAGAGCTGCTTTTACTTCTTCTATGTCAATGTAGTGTATTCAATAAAGTTTTATTTTTGGGAAGCACAGTGTCCCAGGAGTTCTGTTTGGGATTCTGTAGCTGGACAGCTGATAGCCACTTGTGGTGACTTTGATGCTACGGAAATGAACAGACACAACATTCATCTGTAAAGAATCCCCATTACAAACCAGAATGGAAAGCCATACAGATAGCAGCAGAGACTTCAAAGTCTGGGTCACAAGGAATGAGGCCAAGTACTTTTAAATATTTGATCAACTAGAACAGAGAGCTGTCTTCCATTGGGGATTTACCTAATCTGTTTCACTTCACTTGCATGCCAAAGTGCCAATACTTGCTCCAAACTAGATTCTTCTGATTAAATCAAACACATTAGAGAAAAACTACCTACTCTCTAACAAACAGTTTGGTTTCAGAAGGAAACTGTCCTGTAACCTGCAACTCTAGCACTGTAAAAACATATGGACTACACAACTTGATCAGGGCAAAGCAATTGACACAATTTACATAGACTTCTGTAAAGCCTTTGATTCAATGGTACATGACAAACTACTCCTAAAATTAAGGTCTTATGGTACCTCTGGAAACCTGCATAACTGGGTAGAGGCATTCCTGGCAAACAGGCAACAAATGGTCAAAATTGGGAGCATCCTATCAAATTCTGTACCTGTCAACAGTGGTGTCCCCCAAGGCAGTGTTCTAGGACCAACTCTCTTCATACTCTACATAAATGACCTCTGTGATCATATTAAGAGCAACTGTGTTCTCTTCGCTGATGAGGTAAAGCTATTCAACACCACAGACAATACTACTACACTTCAAAAAACCTCGACTATGTATCAGAATGGTCAAACAAATGGCAACTTCAAATCTCAACAATAAAATGCTCTGACTTACATATTGGCAAAAAAAAAAAAAAGAGAAAATAAAATACAGGCAGAATAGTCAAGACCTTGTTGACGATCCAAACTCTGTCAAGGACCTTGGATTATTCATCTCAAATGATCTAAATGCTAGAGGCCACTGTAACTACATAACCAAAAAGGCATTAAGAGTTGTTAACCTAATCCTGCATAGGTTTTTCTCCAGTAATATCACTCTACTAACTAGAGCATATAAAACATTTGCTAGACCAATACTTGAATACAGCTCATCAGTCTGGAACCCGCATTACATATCTGATATTAATACAATTGAGAAAGTCCAGAAATGTTTTACGAGAAGAATCCTCCACTCCTCTACTCGTAGCAGAATACCTTATGCCACCAGACTTGAAATTTTAAACCTAGACATATCCATTTCATATATTTATAACCATGTTTATACTTATACCTGTTATCTAATAATTGTTTGACAAAATAAATAAATAAATAAATAAAATAAACATTCACCTGTCCTTCAGTTAAAGTGAAATCTTGGAATAACTAATACTGTAGCTTGTTTGACAACAGATGGCTTTTCATAGGAAAGTATCAAGTCCAGTTCACTTGTAAAGATCAAGAAATTTGAGAAGAAGAGAACAAGGATGCTGCTCATAAATATCTGGCCCTCTTTAGTACAATGAGACTTTAAACAAAATTAAAATTACAATAATCAGTTCCAGTCATGGTGAAGATCCCGGTATGTAGTCACTAAAAGTTGAATATGACTTGATAGCATATCATCAATCTGTTCCAAATATAAATCCAGAGATTCATATAACAATATTTTAGGGTTGATTTTATTGACTACGTGCCTAATCAAGCCATATCCTGATTCTCTTTTCTTTGGTGTTGCAATTTCCTCTCTCCTTTCAAGTTTAGTTTACTTTGCTTTATTGTCATTGCACCTCATGCAATTAAATTAAATACTATCTTCAGTGTACATTATGACTATGAAAATAAACACAAACACACATCCTTCACATTCTATATATTGAATTGAAAACCCCTGATATTGCATTAATATAGTACTATACAGTAGAATTCAATAGAATTATTGCTCTGGGATAGAAGCTGTTTTTCAGCCTATTTATTCTTATTTTTATTATCCTGTATCGTCGGCTAGATGGTAATAGTTCGAAAAAAGGGTGCACAGAATGAGATGGATCTTTGAGAATGTTTTGAATTTTCTTAAGGCAGCAGGATAAAGCTCTTCCAAAGAGGGGAGAGGGCAACCAATGATCTTCTGGGCAATGATGTTAACCCTCTGGAGCAGCGGTCACCAACTGGTGGGCCATGAGAAAATTTTGGTGGGCCACAGAGAAATCTCACCCCCAGATCACCCCCCCCAAAGCAATTAATCCAGTCTGCACAGAAACACAAGGCTGCCCCGCCCACATGGCCCACAGGAACCCTCCCTGCCCACTCCTTACCCAGCAAACTTTCCTGCTAAAATTGCTATTTTTCCTTTTTTCGACCATCATCTGTTCTGCTGTGCTGGGAGATTTAGATTAGCTAGGAAGCAGGAAATGGTTGGATTTAAATGGTTGGATTTAGCTAGTCTTTAGATCTTCGGCTCTGCTTTTAAGCACAGCTGAACCTCCCTTAGGACTAAAGGTGCTATTATTCAGTGCAGACTCATGGCAAGCAAATTTGAGAGACTGAGCTAGCCAATGGCATATAGATAGATCACTGAATGATTCTGCGAGCAACTCAATCTGCCTGCCTGCTTTGCCTGATTTTGGATAAAAGTTGCTCTTTTTTTAAATAAAAAAATTCAATATTTACATATATGGTGTGTTGTAAGTTAATTGTGTGAGTTTGCTTGCCAGCAAATTTTATGAGTTTGCTTACAAGCAAATTTTTATGTGACAGACTGAGCTAGCCAATGGCAGATAGATAGATCTCTGAATGAATCTGTGATTCTGTGAGGAACTCAATCTGCCTGCCTGCTTTGCTTGATTTTGGGTAAAAGTTGCTCTTTTTTTTATAAAAAATTCAAAATTTATATAAATATTTATAATATTTACACACAAGCCATGCCCAGCCAGTCACATGACCACCAAGCCACACCCACAAATTAGGCCATGCCCAAAGAACTGGTTAGTGGTCTCTGGGATCAAAAATTATGAGTTTGGTGGTCCCTGAGGTCCAAAAGGTTAGCGACCCCTGCTCTGGAGTGCTGTCCTATCTGCCACTGTGCAATTGGTAAACTATACACAGGTGCAATAAGTTAAGATACTCTCTATGGTGCAGCGGTAGAAGGTCACCAGCAGTTTTTCATTCAGTTGTTGTTTTCTGAGTAGTCTCAGGTAGTATAATCTCTGCTGGGCCCTTTTGACCAGTGATGCAATGTGAGCACTCCAGATGAGGTCCTCTTTTAGGGTAACACCCAGAAACTTAAAACTGGCCACTTGCTCTACTCAGTCACCATTGTTAAGCAAGGGCTGGATTTCTGATCTGTTCCTTCTATAGTCCACTATAAGCTCCTTGGTCTTATTGGTGTTGAGGACCAAGGTATTGTCTCCACAAAAGCAACTGGTCTACCTCATCTCAGTAGGCAGACTTATCCCACCGAAGGTGAGTCCCACCACTGTTGTATCATCTGCAAACTTAGTAATAGTATGTGAGCGAGAATACAATCATGCATGTAAAAAGTATAGAGTAAGGGACTCAACACACAACCCTGTGGTGTACCAGTGTTAAGAATAAGAGCTGAAGAGGTATGATTATCTAATCTGACCTTCTGTGAGTGGGCACACAGGAAATCCATAATCCAAAGGCAGATTGAATAAGAAAGTCCAAAGTCCAGAAGTTTAGACACTAGTTTATGTGGAGGAATTGTGTTAAATGCAGAACAGAAATATGAATTTTGGGTTGCAAATAATACACATTTCTCCATATAGATTTCCAAGATATAACGCTAACTTATTGTAGTTGCCTTCTACCCTTCTGAAGGTTAAGAATCAAATGACATTTGCTATATACCATAATACATCTTCATCAGAAAGTTTTTGCCTGAAATTTTTTGCCTTTTTCTTGATTGAATGGAGGGGTTTTATTGTTCTTTTGTTTTCTCTGCTCTTACTAAATTTAATATTGAAGGAAGAATACTTGGTTTGGACTTCTCTCAGTTGCACTGATTGGCAGAAACAAAAATGTTTTCTTTTATGTATTAGGTAAAACTGAGTTGAATTTCTGGGCTATGTTCTGGTCCTTTGATTTGGACAATATTGTCTACTACTGATCTCTGGGTTTACTAGAGGAAAAGGGAAACTTCAAAATGCTAGAATTTTTCTTATTATTTATTTATGTTGATCTTATCAAACAGTTAGAAATGCAGCCTGCTGATCTTCAATTTTATTCATTTATTTCAAAATTTTCTACACTCCAGTTTACAAATTGGGGTAAGCCATTTTTAAAAAGACAATATAAAAAAAAAAAAATAAAAGAAGGAGGAGGAGAAGGGGAAGGAAGACACTTAATGATTACAAACTTTTTCAGCCTTTGAAATCAGTTGTTATAACAGCATATCTTCTAAAAAGTCTTTTAAAAATATCTTTTTAATTGCAGCTGTTCTACACATTCTCTGTGCTGCGATACGTATGTTCCCATATCAAATTAGCATTCTGCTGATTTGTACAGTTTTCTAAGTCCAACTTAGAAGTTATTTCTAAGGGTGTAATTTTGAGCAAAAGAGAAATAACTCTTCCATAGCATGTATTTTATTAGAGTTGAGAGCAGGGAATTGGAAGAGAAGTCACTTTCGGTTTTGCATAAATATTTTGGGTGCAGAAGCCATGTGGGGTCAGCAAGTATGCTCCAGAAAATGAATGCATCACATTCTGAAAACCTGTGACTCCAAACTTCTGAAAAGAATTCTTCCCAGCGAAACCATTGGGGATTTGCTTGTAGAGATGGGTTGTTGGCTCTTTTAAAATTATAATACTTAAGAGCAGAGGTGGGCTTCAAAAATTTTAGCAACCAGTTCTCTGCTTGGTTGCTGGGTGAGTGCAGCTATGGTGGCCATGGTCTATGTTAGATCTGGAGTGTGGGCACAAAGAACAGAGACGAGGCATCGAATAGTGACTCCAACTCTTTATTTGTGACTTCAGAACAGAGCGAAAATACTGGGGCAGAAGCAGCTCCTTTTATAGAACTGGCTGCTGTCACAATAACCAATGATTTGAGTTTGCCGCACTGGGAGTGTCCAATCAGCGGCGACCCCCTGTCAGCCAATCAGATCAGCCAGAAACAACCAATCACGATTTGCTGTTTGCGGGCCAATCAGAAGTGCAGGATTACGAGCCTGCTGTGGAAACAAAACTATTACGATTTTAAACTAAAGCGTTTGCTTAGTTCGTAACACCCCTCCTCCCTAGGTTCTGTCTGAGGAGTGGGGTGATGTATTCTCGCAGGTAGGCAGGTCGTTTCACCTGTCTCCCTGATCTGTGTTGCTCCACCAGTCCTTGCCCTGACTCTGGTCCCGGTGGGCTGCTCGCTGAGCTCAGCAGCAAAGATGGTCCAACCTCTCCGTTGGGTGACTCGGGGTTGTCATCTCTGCTTCCGTCAAGGCTGTCATCCGGATTCCTTGGATTTGCTGCTGTCGCAGTGCTGCTTTGTGGTGAAGTGATCATCTGGCCGGGCTCTCCTTCGGAAGGTGAATATCCCAAGGTTGGTTGTGCTGATTGCTGGTTTTCAAGTACTGGGTCGTATGCTAGTTCTTTTCCGGCCCCCTTGATTTCCCTTCCCCCCCAGGTTTGAGGTTCGGGGTTTGTGACGGGGATAGTTGCCAGCCTGGAGAGCAGTTGGTCAATGTGGCGCTTCCACATTTTCTCATCAGCAGTTTGTAAATGGTAGGAATGTGGACCCGTAAGTTGAGTTATGGTAGTGGGGACCCACAATGGGTCATTGGAAAAGTTTTTTGCAAAAACTGGGTCGCCTACCTAGAAAGTGCGATACCTGCTGCTGGATCCCAAGGACTTTTCCGGTGTGTAGGCAGGGTACAGACAGTCAAGATGTGAGCAGTTTCCGGCCCATCAGGAGTTTGGCCGGGGTTCTGTTTGTGGTGCTGTTTGGGGTAATATGTTGGAGGAGAAGCATCCTGGTCACCTTGTCGTTGATGTCCCCTTGTTCCATCTTGTGTAAAGTTTTCTTTATGAATTGGACCATTCGCTCAGCCCTGCCATTGGCCGTAGGGTGAGCTGGCGATGTCAAAGCATGGTGTATCCCCCGATCTGCTAGGTACTGTTCAAATGCCAGAGCGGTGAATTGGAGGCCATTATCTGAAACCAGGACATCTGGCAACCCGTGCGTAGTGAATACTCTATTTAGTTTTTTAACAACGGCTTCTGTGGTGGCGCTCTTCATTTTGTGGACCTCCAGCCAATTGGAGTAGGCATCCACTGTTATAAGAAATGTATTCCCCTTGCTAGGTCCCGCAAAATCAATGTGAATATGGGACCAGGGACCTCGGGGTGCTTCCCATTCAGTTGGTGGTGCTTTTGGTGGAGCTGAATGAGTTTCTTGACACTTGCTGCAAGTGGCCACCCAGGTTTCTATCTGCTTATCTATACCTGGCCACCAAGCGTAGCTCCTCGCTAGTGCCTTCATTCACACGATGTCTGGATGTCCATCGTGCAATAGTTTTAGAATTTTATGCTGTAGTCTCTCTGGGATGACAACTCTGTCTCCCCACAAGACGCATCCCCTTTGGGAGAAAAGTTCTGTCTGCCGGTTTTTGAAGGTGTTGCTTGGTTCGTTGTCAGGCCAACCTCTTTCCACCCAGCTGAGGACTCGTGCCAAACAAGGATCCTTCCTTGTTTCTGAGGCGATCACTTGTGCAGTCAGCGGTGGTGAAGGAAGAGTTTTGATTTGTAGCATAGCTAGGGTTGGAGCTGGGTCCTCTATGACTTCTGGTAACAGTGAGCGGCTCAAAGCGTCAGCGTGGGGAATGGCTTTCCCCAGGTGGTGTAGCAGTTGGTAATCGTATGCAGCTAGAAACTCTGACCAACGTGTCATTCTTGGTGATAAGATGTGGGGAGTTAGTTTGTCTCCCGCTAAAATGCCAAGTAATGGTTTGTGGTCGGTAATTATGGAAAAGGATCTTCCATATACATACTCATGGAATCGTTTGATCGCAGACACAATAGCAAGAGCCTCTTTATCAAGTTGGCTATAGTTTCTCTCAGTTTTAGATAAAGTTCTTGAAAAAAACACAATAGGTGCCTCAGTACCGTTTGGTAGGACGTGGCTCAGGATGGCTCCTACTCCAAACGGTGAGGCATCACAGGTGACAGTTAAGGGCAAAGTCTTGTTATATTGTATCAATACAGCATATGAAGTTAACAGGTCTTTTACTTGCTGAAAAGCTCGCTCTTCTCAATGTCCCCAGACCCGGGAAGGCTTCTTATCGAGGAGCCTATGCAGGGGTTCAGCAACAGTCGCCTTCTGGGGCAAGAAGATGTTATAAAAGTTAATGAGTCCCAGGAAGGCTTGGAGATCTGTTTTATTCCTAGGTCTTGGGGCATTTTTTATTGCAGTCAGTTTTTTCTCCGTAGGGTGAATTCCCTGTTTGTCAAGAAAGTACCCAAGGAATTCAACCCTCTCAGTACATAGTTGGCACTTGTCTTTCTTGACCTTCAGGCCAGCATCTTTAAATTTCTGGAGGACCATTCTAAGTCATTTTTCTAGTAGGCTTCTAGTGTGGGCAGCTATTAAGACATCATCGAAGTAGGGTACGACCCCTTTTATGCCTTAAAGCAATCTTTCCATCAGACTTTGGAAGATGCCAGGTGCTAAACTCACTCTGAATTGGAGTCTATTACACTTGAATGCACCTCTGTGCGTGACTATAGTTTGGGCTTCTGCAGTCTCTGCATCTACGGGCAACTGCTGGTACGCCTGAGCTAGGTCCAATTTTGTGAATATTTTCCCACCTCCCAGGGAATGAAGAAGATGTTGGACCACAGGTACAGGGTAAGCACTTTGCTGAAGCGTGTGGTTTAGGGTGGCCCGGTAATCCCCACAAATTCTCAAAGATTCATCAGGTTTTATGGGGGTTACAATTGGGGTCTCCCATCGGGCATGGTCAATCGATTCCAACACGTCCTGGGCTATTAATTTGTCCAATTGTTCATCAATCTTTGGCTTGAGTGCAAAGGGCACTCGACGAGGCTTAAAGCGTATGGGCGCAACATCAGGGCTGAGATTAAACGATATGGGGGATCCCTTGTACTTGCCTAGCTTCTTGATGAAAACATCCTGGAATTCCTGGATGAGGGCCGCTTCTCAGTCATCGCTTCCGGTCTGGTTGATGCCTGCTAGTTCAATTCCTAGTGGCGTGAACCACTGCAAACCCAGCAAGCTGGGCTGATCTCAATCGACGACAGTAAGAGATAGGGTTGTGGTGTGGTCTTTGAAGGAGACTTGGACGTGGCTGGAACCGGCAACTGGAATTCTGTTTCCTTGGTAGTCTTTTAATATGATTTTTGAGTTCTGAGGTCCTGGCGACGGATGTCAGGGATCAGCTGTTTTAAGGTTTTCCAGGAGACCATCGATAGGGACGACCCGGAGTCGACTTCCATAACACATGGTCAATTCTCAATGGTGACCTTCACTCGGATTTTCCTTGCATCAAGAGATGAAGCATGGCCGATGGTGATGGTTTGATGGGCCTCTTCTCATCTGGTTGAAGTGGCGGGTGCTCGATTTCTGTAGTAGTGGTTCCATTGGTTGTTTAGGCAGTCCCGATCTACTGGTGGGGTGCCTGTTGTATACCGGAAATTATTTTCTCTTCAGGTTGGGCTGGACCCTCGCTTGCCTCTGCAGACCTTTGCGATGTGGCTCCTCTTTCCACAGGAACGGCAGAGTGCGTCTAGGAATTTGCAGTCTGATGATTTCCCCCGCATCCAGCACATTGATACGAAGGCTTACGATTCCGCTAGTCTCACTGGTCGTGTTCTGACCTGAGTCTGTTGACTTCTTCTTCCTCGCTTTCTGATGAGGATTCGAGGTCTTCATGGTGGGTGGTCATTGTGTGCCTCTCGGATAAAGGCGTAGTGTCACTGGCGAGTTGGCGGTGCATTGCGTTTGCTCGGCGCATTCGAGTGGCTGATTTCCTGATTGCTTCTGCTGCAGTAGCATCGGTGATGACATCTGCGAGGCCGATGTCTCCCTTCGCCATAATCTTGCTCTGGGTCGTAGGGTCTTTTAGGCCCAGAACAATTCAATCTCTCATGGTTTCCTCGAGGTTTCGGAAGCCACAGAGTCCCCCTAGGTTTCTGAGGTCAGCGATGAAGTCTCCAACACTTTCGCCTTCCTGTTGGTCCCTCTGGTAAAACTCATGTCTCCTGATGAGTGTGGGCACCGCTGATGCATAATGAGCCCTTCGGATTGGAGTGAGGTTGTCCCAGTCCATTGTATTGACTTCTGCTGGTTTCGCAAGTGCCTTTGCCATTTTAAAAACGGCGGGCCCGCAATGGGTCAGAAATACAGCTCATTTCTTGCCAGGCGTAGCATCTTTCAAATTGTTGGTCTCCAGAAACATCTGGAATCTATCCATATACGAGTCCCAGTCTTCATTAGCCAGGTCAAATGGAGCGGGTGGTATAGCGCTGCTGGTCATTCTGCCGCTTATTGGTGCGCTCTTAGCCACGTGCTCTGTTAGCGTTTGGTGAGTGTTCAGTCAGCTCTATCGTCTCCGCATCCCACCTTCGTCGCCAGTGTTAGATCTGGAGCGTGGGCACAAAGAATGGAGACGAGGCATCGAATAGTGACTCCAACTCTTTATTAGTGACTTCAGAACAGAGTAAAATACTGGGGCAGCAGCAGCTCCTTTTATAGAGCTGGCTGCTGTCACAATAACCAATGATTTGTGTCATAGATTCAGGCATGGGTAGAATGAATGGAGACAGTCTTAGTTGGTGAACTTTCAACTCTTTATTGCATAGTGACTTCTAACTTGTATAACAACAACTCTGCTTTATATAGGCAATGCTAATGTGAAATAACCAATAGGAGCTATGAAACACTAGCTCCAGTACCAATAAGAGTCCTTCGTTAAGGGCCAATCAGATTCTCAGAACCCGACCAATCCGATCTAGCCGCTTAACACCCAATCAGAAGTGCAGGGCCAGAACCCTGCACTTTACCCCAAGCTTGCCTTTATTCAACTATTTACATACATAACACCCCTTCCCCCTGGCTTCACAATTAGTTTGTGACTATGTAGTCCTTTAAATAGGACGTTTGTCTCTTGGTTCTGTCAGATTTTCTTTGGACTGGCTGCGTGCAGTCCCGTTGAGGTAGGGTGTTGTTTTGTAGTGGCTCAGCTTCTCGTTCTGGTGTGATTTCCCTTGGAGCGTACGATTCTTCTTCCTGCTCCATTTCCTGGGTTTCACTTGATTCATCGCTTTCCTGGAACAGGTTTCCTGGCATATCGTCATCTTCTCTTCCTCCCTCCCCCCAGTTTGGTTGTTGGGAAGTTGTTGGTTAGCAGTTATAAGTCGTGACCGTAATTGGTCAATATGTCTTTTCCATAGTCTCTCATCAATACATTTTACAATATAGGATCTGGGCCCAGTCTTGCGTATTACCGTTGCTTCAATCCAAACTGGGTCGCCCGATAAATTTCTTGCATAAACGGGGTCGCCTACCTTGAAGGTACGGTAGCGTCCGCTGGATCCTGGAGGGTTTTCTGGCTCGTAAGCAGGGTGCAGTCGGTCAAGGCGGGAACAGAGTTTTCGCCCCATGAGAAGTTCAGCGGGAGTTCTGCCGGTTTTGCTGTGCGGAGTGATGTGTTGTAGAAGTAGAATGCGGTTTATTTTTTCGTCAAGATTATCATAGTCCATCTTTTGTAAAGTCTTTTTTACAAATTGTACCATGCGTTCCGCTCGGCCGTTGGTAGCAGGATGCACAGGCGAGGTGAGCGCATGGCGGATGCCGTTGTCAGCAAGGTACTGTTCAAACATTAGCGCTGTAAACTGTGGTCCGTTATCGGACACCAGGACGTCCGGCAATCCATGAGTTGCAAAGAGTCTCTTGAGGACTTTAATGACTGCCTCGGAGGTTGTATTGGCCATCCGATGAATTTCTAACCAATTAGAGTATGCATCGACAGTCAACAGCAATGTCTGTCCTTTGATCGACCCTGCGAAATCCAGGTGGATTCTGGACCAGGGTCCACGTGGCATCTCCCATTCAGTCGGTGCAGCTTTTGGTGGTGCGTTGCTGGTTTGTTGGCACTTGGTGCAGGCCTTGACTCATTGCTCGATGTGTCGGTCCATGCCTGGCCACCAAGCGTAGCTCCGTGCGAGTGCCTTCATTCGCACGATCCCGGGATGTCCATCGTGCAAGATTTGTAACAGCATCTTATGGAGTCGTTCTGGGACGACGACTCTATCGCCCCAGATAACGCAGCATTTTTGAGAAAAAAGTTCAGTTTGTCTTGTTTTAAATGGCGCGAAGTCATTTGGGATCTGGTCCAATGGCCATCCACGCTCTACCCAGCCTAGGACTCGTGCTAGGGTGTGGTCTCGTCTGGTCTCCCTCATGATATCTCAAGCGGTCATAGGAGGCGAGTTGAGCGCTTCGATTTGTAACGCCGATACTGTTGGTGCCGGATCGTCGAGGGTCTCTGGTAGCTGTACTCTGCTGAGTGCGTCGGCATGGGGAATGGCTTTCCCCGGTCGATGTAACAATCGATAATTATAAGCAGCTAGAAACTCTGACCATCGAGTCATTCTTGGGGACAATATATAGGGAGTTGGTTTGTCCCCAGCGATTATCCCCAATAAAGGTTTGTGGTCAGTTACAATTGTAAATGTCCTTCCATATACATACTCATGGAATTTTTTTACGGCTGACAAAATTGCAAGAGCCTCCTTGTCTATTTTTCCATAGTTACGTTCTGCCTGGGATAGAGTCTTCGAAAAGTATGCAACGGGAGCCTCATTTCCATTAGGTAGCACATGGCTCAAAATAGCACCCACCCCAAACGGTGAGGCATCACAAGTTATAACCAAGGATAATGTTTCATTATATTGCATAAGTACAGAATCAGATATAAGTAAATGTTTTACATTTCTAAACGCTTTTTCTTCTCGGTGACCCCAAACCCATAATGCTTTCTTATCTAATAACCGGTGTAATGGTTCAGCCACAGTCACCTTATGCGGTAAAAACACATTGTAGAAATTGATAAGGCCTAAAAATGCTTGAAGATCAGTTTTGTTACGAGGTCTGGGAGCATTTCTAATCGCCCTTAATTTACTCTCAGTTGGGTGAATACCCTGACTATCAATGTGATAACCTAGAAATTCAACACTGTCGGTATACAGATGACATTTATCCCTTTTTACTTTCAATCCCGCTTCTTGGAATTTTTTAAGCACACATTTTAAACGATTCTGCAGAATTTTTTTACTAGGAGCTGCAATCAATACATCATCAAAATACAGAACCACGCCCTTGATTCCCTGTAACAATTGTTCCATTAAACTTTGGAATATTCCCGGGGCCACACTCACCCCGAACTGCAATCGGGTACATTTAAAAGCACCTCTGTGCGTTACTATAGTTTGGGCTTGGGCTGTTTTATCGTCCACGGGCAATTGTTGATAGGCTTGAGCTAAATCTAGCTTAGCGAAAACCTTTCCACCTCCCAGAGAATGAAGGAGGTGCTGCACCACCGGCACTGGATACGCGTTCTGTTGGAGGGCGTGGTTTAGAGTGGCCCGGTAGTCCCCACAGATTTGGATTGACCCATCTGGTTTAATGGGGGTTACAATAGGAGTTTCCCATGGGGAATGATCAATGGGTTGCAGTACCCCTTGTTTAATTAGTTTGTCAAGTTGTTCATCTATCTTGGCCTTAAGGGCGAACAGAACTCGACGGGGCTTTAAACGGATCGGGGCAACCTTAGGGTCGAGGCTGAAGGAAATTGGGGTCCCCTTATACTCGCCCAGACGATCTGCGAAGACATCGCTGAATTCAGACATAAGATCCTCCTCCCACTCGCAATCAACGACTCGGTTCACGCCGGCTAGTTCGATGCCGAGTGGCACAAACCATTGGAGGCCCAACAAACTTGGCCTGTCCCTATCGATGATCATTAGAGGTAAGTATGCCGTATGCTTTTTAAACGAGACGCGGACTCGACAAGACCCGACCACAGGGATCCGATTCCCTTGGTAATCTTTAAGGATAAGGCGTTGCATTCGAAGGTCTTGGCGTTGGATGGTAGGAATGAGCTGCTTTAATGTCTTCCACGACACCATCGAGAGGGACGATCCCGAATCGACCTCCATGTGGCAGGGTTGGTTCTCTATGGCTACTGTAACTCAAATCTTCTTAGTGTCCAGGGCCGAGGCGTGACCTATAGTGATAGTATGGTGAGCCTCTTCTTTCTGCAACGCTCGATATCTGTAGGAGTGGTTTTCTGGGTCTCGCCTTACAGGCCGGGCTTGGTCCCGGTAAACTGCGACAGACTCAACCGATGTGGCCTCATTTCCCGCACTCGTGGCAGAGTGCATCGCGGAATTTGCAGTCTGCCCTGGGATGGTTTGCCCCGCAGCCAGCGCAAGGGCATGAGGTTTTAGGATGAGGGTCCCGGTCAGAATGCAGTCGATGGACCCCTTCTTCGTCGCTGTCTGACGACGAAGAGAGGTCCTCGTGGTGCGTCGTAACGAGCTGCTCTTCCGACTTGGATAAAAGGTCGCCAGTCGGTGGGGTCGTTGGGTTTTGGCTTCGCCGTAGTTGCGCCGCAGATTTTTTGGTCGCCTCAGCAGCAGTGGCTTCTGCGATGGTGTCAGCAAGGCCGATGTCGCCCTTTGCCATCAGCTTGCTCTGCACGCCTAGCGCATCTAATCCCAGAATTAGGCGGTCTCTCAATGCTTCATCTAAGTCTGCGAACCCGCAGAGGCCTCCCAAGTGCCGGAGGTCTGCCACGAAGTCAGCCACACTCTCTCCTTTTCGTTGGCTTCGTTGATAGAACTCTTGGTGTCTCACGAGTGTGGGTACGGTTGGCACGTAATGGTCTCTCAGGAGAGGTTCGAGGTCGTCCCAGCTTATTGCTTTCACTTCTCGAGGCTTCGCGAGGGCTTTAGCCATTTTAAAGACAGCCGGGCCGTAGTACATCAGGAACAGCGCCCGCTTCTTGGCTGGTGTGGCGTCCTTCAGGTTGTTCGTTTCGAGGAACATCTGAAAGCGATCCATGTAGGATTCCCAATCCTCTTGGGATGGATCGTACGGAGCGGGTGGTACGATGCCGCCGGACATAGCTTCTGTTGGTGGCGCCGTTTTGACACATGCTCTGTTTTTTCTTCCAAGTTCCTTAAGATCAGATGTCTCCAAATCCCATCTTCGTCGCCAGTGTCATAGATTCAGGCATGGGTAGAATGAATGGAGACAGTCTTAGTTGGTGAACTTTCAACTCTTTATTGCATAGTGACTTCTAATTTGTATAACAACAACTCTGCTTTATATAGGCAATGCTAATGTGAAATAACCAATAGGAGCTGTGAAACGCAAGCTCCAGTACCAATAAGAGTCCTTCATTAAGGGCCAATCAGATTCTCAGAACCCGACCAATCTGATTTAGCCGCTTAACACCCAATCAGAAGTGCAGGGCCAGAACCCTGCACTTTACCCCAAGCTTGCCTTTATTCAACTATTTACATACATAACAATTTGAGTTTGCCGCACTGGGAGCGTCCAATCAGTGGCAACCCGCTGTCAGCCGATCAGATCAGCCAGAAACGACCAATCACGATCCACTGTTCGTGGGCCAATCAGAAGTGCAGGATTACGAGCCTGCTGTGGAAGGAAAACTATTAGAATTTTAAACGAACGTGTTTGCTTAGTTCGTAACAGTCTAGTCAGCCTCCTGCACCATGGCAGGGGAGCCATTTTTGCCCTTCCCAGGCCCATTTCCGGCCTTTCAGAACTTCTGGGAGGCCCATTTTTCACCCTCCCTGGGCTCTGTAGGCTTTCCAGAGGCCAGAAATGGGCCCATTTCTGGCCTCCCAGAGCCTTCAGGAGATCCATTTTCCCCTCCCCAGGCTCCAGAGACTTTTCTTGAGCCTCTGGGAGGCCTGTTTCCCCCTTCCTGGGTTCCAGAGGCTCTCTGGAGGCCAGGCACATTTCTGGAAGGCCCATTTTTCACCCTTCCTGAATCTCCACATGGCCCTGCACTTACCTGGAATCAAAAACGGGCTGTGTGGAGACTCCTGTGAGGGGTGGAGCAGGATGGGGTGGGCAGAGACAACCAGTTGTTGCAGCTAATGGTTCAGTGAACCAGATGTAAAATTAACATCCAGTTCAACCAAACCGGTGCGAACCGGTATGAGCCTCCCCTGCTTAACAGTACACTTGGGGAAATCTTTGATCTTCTATTCATATATCATATTCATATATCACTTGTCTATAGAGATTCCCCATAGTCATACAGGTCATGGATGTCTGAAAGGTGCTTTTTCCAAAAGGCAACTTAGCTTTCTTGTTTTTTCCCCCTTGAAAACATTTTACTGCTCATCCCAAAAGCTTCTTCAGTTCACTGTAGAACTGCCATGGTTGTAGGCACAAGGACCAGTCTTAAGATAACTGTTTTTCAGTGCTGTTTTAACTTTGAACATCCATTCAAATAATGGTCAGAAGCTGAGAACTATGGCTATTTTTCAGGAGTATATGAATATTGCTGCCTATCTGAATCTGTATCCTTGTTTCTTAAGGTTCTAAAACTCAGATACAGTCTATTTTCTCTGACCTGTATGCTATTCTTTATGAGGAAGTAAATTTATCCTCCCTGCATGCAAATTTAATAAACAGTGTCATTCTCCATAAATGTCAAAATTATCCCTGTCATTGCAAGAAATCACTCAAAGGATATAATTTACAGAATGTTGTTAAATTATTCTACCTGGATCTGCTAAGTTCATACAGCTTTGGGGGGCATTGAAAATCCCCTTAGGAAACAAGAAGAGAATCACTTCTTTAAATCAGAAAATTCCCATCCCAAGAAGAAAATGTCTAAACTGGTGTTTTATGGGAATTGGCATTTAAGTGGACTTGGGCAGAAAAGATTGACTTAATATGGCTATGATATTCATAGCACGCACCAGATCTGTGTTCTGCGAAGTATAATCTCAGGAGGACTATTATTGTGTATTTTTCAGCTGTCAGATGCTTTGCAATCTGACTGAACGTATTTCATTCACATCCACTGCTTCCTTTTATGACTAATGCTTTCCTTATGTGTCATTATTACCATTTGAACCTTCTTCAGGGCTTCATGGCCTAGAGACATATTATTTGCTTTTCAATTTTCCAGCAGAAAGAAAGGCAGACATGTTCCAGTCTCTGATTTCAGTTGTATTTAAGTGGAAACCTTTCCTGCCAATGAACATTTTAGTGTCACAGAGGTAAAACGCTGGAAACTTTTAAGACTGCCCCTTGGTCTGATGGAGTGAAAATAGTACCCAAAGGAACAGGGAGAAAAGGGTAATGAAAGAAAAGACTGTGACAAAGATGGAAAAAAAACTCTTTGGTTTGTAACTTACCTTCTGCTTATTCGTCTTTAGTTTGGTAGCGACAAGAAAAGATGCTTTGAAAAAACTTTGAAAAAATGCTTTGAAAGAATTGTTCGGTTCTTTTTATCACTTCACTTCATTCTCAAGAATCTCTCTCATTTTATTTATTTTTCTCAAGTAAACAGAAGATGGCCTCTTGAATCCAATAGAGAGAAAATGTTATGTTTTTGTTTTAACGGAGTGTGACATTACGTGCAAATGGGAACAATTTCTCCTGATACAGCCTAGTCTTCATCCGTACAAGAAAACGTGATTGGTTTTTCTTTTTTCTTTTTCTCCTGAATTCAGAAACTGTCCTTGCACAAGAGGTGAAAATCCCAAGTGAAAATTCAATGAGGGAAAACAAAGAGGGTAAAGAAAGTAATTGTCTACGAGGAAGTCTATGTTCTTGTGAGCTTTGTGTAACAACCTTTGAGCAGTATGTTTGTAACATGGTCTCCGTTTATGCTATTCCACCATCAAGAATGTCAGTGGGTCATTTCAATTAAACTGTTCAGCTACTCACTCATATATATTCTTGCAACGGCACTGAATAACAAATATTTAGCCTGGGGGCTTTGTGGGTAATTCTGATGCACATCTCTTCCTCTGCAATCATCAGAATCAGCAGCAGCATCTTAATATGGAAACGATGATAAAGGTTTACAGACTGCAAAGGCAAGGGCTCACAAAACTAAAACTATTGTCAGCATGCAAATACCATGGAAATATCCTTCTATGTGATGCTGATTCTGTAGAAAACAAGATGGATTATGGAACTACAACATCTAATTCCTTCATTAGAAGGATGGCAGCCTAACCTATGGGAGTATGCATCAATGTCAAAAAATACATGAAAGACAACTCTCATATTAATTTCAACCTAGCCTGGAAACCATTTATGGATTATAATTCTGTACATAGCTTGCAGCCACACCTGTGACTTCAGTTCTCTTACAATGATAGCAATAGCATTTTAGGCTTATATACGACTCCATAGTGTAGGAGTCTCCAAACTTGGCAACTTTAAGACTTGTGGACTTCAACTCCAAGAATTGCCCAGCCAACATGACTAGCTGAAGAATTCTGGGAGTTGAAGTCCACAAATATTAATGTTGCCAAGCTTGGAGATCCCTTCCATAGTGCTTTACAGCACTCTCTGGGAGGTTTACAATAAAGAAGCATTATTTGCATATTGCCCCCAACCATCTGGGTCTTCATTTTACTCATCCTCAGAAGGATGGAAGGCTAAGTCAACCTTGAGCTGATGAGAATCAAACTCCAGGCTGTGGGCAGAGTTTGCTTGCAGTACTGCACTTAACCACTGTACCACCAATAAGGTTTCTAAACTCTTCAAATACATTTATTTATCACTGCTACATAATTGTCTTAGTCAATCTTGAATTCGACTTCTGTAATTGCTTGGAATGTATTCAGAAGTGTTAAACCATTGTGAAATAGTCTTTCTGTTTGTTCTAATCCAAGATGAAAAAAAAAAAAAGAAGAGCTGATGAAGTCTGAAGAAACCTGTAAAATTGATTTGTGTAATTGTGTTTAGGAATGAAGGATGCACAGAATGAACCAGGAAAGTCCTGAACTCATCCTTACCTTATTGCCTCATTCTTTTCTCTGAAGCCCATCTTCCTTTTCCATTTTATTGGCGTTGAAAAGAAGAGAGCAATCATATATCACCTGGGATAAGACTCCTGCTTCTGGAAATGTATTACTGCATTGCTAGCTTTCCAAAGCACCCTTGTTCTGTTGCAGCTGGGTGCAATGTGTGGTACCTAGCAATCCTGGCTTATAAATCAGGTTTATGGCTCAGATGAATTGTCTTGAATTGATTTGCTGCATCAACTCCACCATTATGTGTATTGTGTAATAAAAAGAATTTCTATCGTCTATAGATGCAATTTTATCAGTTTATCAAAACATAAACTACAAAGAAAAATGGAAACAATGGGAAAATAGGGGAGGAAAAAGGGAAGACGACAACACGAAAGGTAAAAGAGGAAAGAAAAAAGAAAAGCATTGATTGCTAACTCTTTTTAGCACAGTGGAATAAGCTAATAACATATAACTTCAACTTTTTTACTTTTGCATGGTAATATATACTAGCTATTTTATAACAACAAACCTATCTAACTGGTAAAACCCAAAATCAAAGTTTCATTTATTTTTTTCATCCTCAAGACCAAAATCCAGAAGTGGTTTCCAAGTAGAAACAAATCTAGACATATTGTGTTTTTTAATTAAAGCTACCAATTTACCAATTTCTGCTAACTCCATCAGCTTTTGCAGCCAGTCATTCATTGTGGGAATTAAAATATAAGAATTTCTATTTTGAGTATAATAAAAATAATCCTTTGGGCTCCTTTTCTGAGGATAGATGGTGAATTTGGACCTTCTCTTCCTGTTCATTGGCTCATTTTATTTTCCTGTCTGCATCTAATTTATGCGATTTCATTTTTTTCCTTCTATTCAAGAGGTTAATGTTTCAGATGTTTTAATTGTACTTTGCCATAAGACAAGAATCTTTTCTGTCTAGGCCAATATTTATTTGATCAGATGGATACGTTTTATCCGGTGTATTTATTTTGTCTGCTGTTTCAATCTGTTTTTTCACACATTTGAATATTTGTTGTCTCTCTTGTTGGCCAAGCTTAGCGATGCATAACCAACAGAAGCGGAAATAAATTATCATTTTCCTAATTTCTCTGCAAATAACTCCCCCCCCCCACTTTTCTAGATTGAGGTAAAGATTTTCAAAAAGATTACAAAAACATATGTGTTGACTGACTGGTTTTTTTTTTTAATGTGCATGTTTTATAATATGCATTCTCTTTGGAACAGCATCACATTAGCAATTTTCCACATAGGCATTTTTATATGTTTCTGTGTAAATTTGAGCTGCGAGAAACACTGCAGTATTTGAGAAGCGCAACACCCAGTGAATAGCTACATTCCAATCTGCATAAGAGAATTTAGATATATAAGTTCATGAAGGCAAAACAAATTGGTTCATGTTGGAATGAGCAGAGATGGAGTTCCTCAAATCCGCCTGCCTGCTTTCTTAATTCTTTATAAATTCATCTTTGTTTACACTATAAGGCAGGGGTGTCAAACTCAATTTCATTGAGGGTTGCATCAGGGTTGTGTTTGACCTCAGGGGTCAAACTCCATCAAGACTCCATTTTCAGCTGTGATGGCTTCAAAGCCCTATTAAACTCCATTTTCACTGGCAGAGGGTTGCAGGAGGCCATCACAGCTGAAAACGGAGCCTGGGAGGCCCATGCATGGCCCTCCCAAGCTCCATTTTCTCTGACAGATGCACCATGGGCAGGTCCTTCACTGTTTCTAGGGCAGGCTCATAGATCAGATATAAGCACCTTATAGGCCAAATTTGGCCTGTGGGCATTGATACCCCCTGCTGTAAGGCATCTAATTTAAAAATAGAAAGTCATATTACCAATGTCACATTTCTATAAGTCTTCAACTTATTTTTCAACTTATTCTGTAAGTCTTCAACTTATTATTCAACTTTGTTTAGTGACCATTTAAAGTTAGGACATGGCTGTGCTACTATCTCCTTCTTAGCTTGCTTCAACCACAATTCCACATTTTATTTGTTTAAGAAATGTGCAATTACTGCCTCAGTCAAGGGATAGTTCCTGAACTAATTATTTCACTTCTTCTTGGTATGTTTATCACTGAATTCTCATAAAATATATGAACCCTACAGGTGTTTGCAATATCTCTACAGAAAGTATATAAGACCTGTTCTGTACGGACATTAACATACTTGGAAGCACCGCGCTGTGATTGGCCAAAGCTCACAGCGATCTCATTGGCCAAGCAGGCTGCGCTGATTGGCCCGTAACGAATCTCCCGCGATTGGTGGAAACTAATCGCGGGAGATTCAAAGCGGTGCCATTGGCCGCGGCCGCCGCGGCTTTTCCCTTTAAACCCCGAGCTGATCTAGGGACCTAATAAAGAGCTGAACTAAGTCACTGGCTCCGAGTCTCCTTTCCCGTGACAGACATGACACTGGCAACGAGGGTGGGATTCCGAAACTAACCCCATCAAGCACATGTCCTGAGGAAATGAGACCAACAAGATGGCCAGCATTGCACCGCCCGCACCATTCAACCCAGCTACCGAGGACTGGGAATCATACACAGACCAATTCCTAATGTTCCTTGAAAGTAGCAACTTGAAGGATGCAACCGGGCAGAAGAAAAGAGCCATCTTCCTAACACACTGTGGGCCTGCAGTGTTCAAGATGGCTAAAGCCCTCGCAAAACCTGGGGACGTGAAGGAGATGGACTGGGCTGACCTCAAGCCGTTGCTCCGAAACCACTATGCCCCCGCTGTGCCCACCCTCATCAGGTGGCATGATTTCTACCAGCGGGCCCAGAGATCGGGTGAGAGCATCAGCAACTTTGTGGCTGATCTGCGGAGCCTAGGGGGCATGTGCAGGTTCTCGGACATGGACGAGGCTTTGTGGGACCGTGTCATGCTTGGACTCAGAGACCCAGTCCTACAAAACCAGCTGATGGCAAAAGGCAACATCGCCCTCACTGACACCCTCGCTGAAGCCACCGCAGCTAAGGCAACCCGGAAATCGGTGAATCGAATGCGGAGACCGGACACCGGGGAACGCACAGCAACCACCGAGATGGCCGGGCGACCGAGGCTCACCCAGAAGCAAGCCACTGGGAGACCACCACCCACCATGGTGACTTCCACTCCACCTCCGACACCATGGACAAGGAAGAAGAAATACATCGGCTCCAGTCAGGACGAGATCGGCACGATCGGCAAAGTTGTAAGTCAGGGAACACTTGTGCTGGGTGCGGAGGCAACCACCCTCGATCGGAGTGCCAGTTTTTCAACGCGATTTGCCGGCACTGAGATAAAAAAGGTCACATTGCCCGACTCTGCCGACTGAGAAAAGCCTACAGCCCCCGTCGGTGAGACCACAACAACAGGAGATGAGACGGCACCCCCCGCCCATGGCCAGAGACCGCCAAGCTGAAAATTGCTGGAACCAAGATGGACGGAACTGACGAAGCGGCAAAACCCGGCAGAAAGAGGAAACCCACCAGACGGTCGTCATCAGCCACTCATCCACCACAGACCCCCAGAAGGTGTACGTAGAAGTGGACATCGAAGGCGAACCATGCAAAATGGAGGTGGACTCTGGGTCCTACCTCTCCATGGTTGCCTGGAGAGAAATCAGGTGGTTGGTGCCGGAAATCCAGAAGAGGAGGTTGGAAACCCAGAAACTAATCCTCAGAGACTACCAGGGGAACCGCATCCTGGTAGATAGAACCAGACACTTCGAGGCAACCTTCAAGGGCCACTCAGCAAAGCTTCCCCTGATGATCGTGGATGAGACCGCCCCAGCCTTTTGGAACTACAGTGGTTTGCACCACTCGGGATCGAGGTTACGGGCGTCGACCATGTCGCAGATGCCGACTGGGAGGAGCAACTGCCACGGGACTTCTGGAAAGTGTTCGACGGCACCCTAGACAAGTACTGAGGGCCCCCTATTTCCTTCAGCCTAGACCCCAGCATTCCCCAATATGCCTAAAACCACGGCGGGTACCTTTTGCACTCCGGCTCAAAATCAACGGGAAAATTGACAAGCTCGTCAAACAAGGGGTCCTACAACCAATCGATCACGCCCGGTGGGAGACCCCCATAATCACCCCAGTCAAGCCCGATGGGTCGGTGAGAATCTGCGGGGACTATAAGGCCACCCTAAATTACACCTTACAACAAAGCGCCTACCTCGTCCCAGTAGTGCAGCACCTTCTACACTCACGGGGGGGGGGGCAAGGTCTTTGCGAAGCTCGACCTGGCGCAAACCTATCAACAGTTGCCGGTCGATGCAGAAACCGCCGAGGCACAGACCATAGTCACCCACAGGGGAACATTTCGCTGTAACAGACTCCAGTTTGGAGTCAGCGTGGCTCCAGGAATTTTCCAGAGCCTCATGGAGAGACTCTTGCAAGGAATTAAGGGGGTGGTGCTCTACTTCGATGATGTACTAGTGTCAGCGGCCAACCAACAAGAACTAGAGGGTCGTCTAAGGGAGGTACTAACCAAATTCAAAGAGGCCGAGCTAAAGGTGAAAAAAGAGAAATGCCAGCTGTACACAGAATGGGTCGAATTCCTGGGATACCTCCTAGACCGACACGGCATCCACCCAACCGCAGAAAAAATCAGAGCCATTAAAGAAGCCCCAACACCACGGAATAAAACAGAACTGCAGGCATTTCTGGGACTGTTTAATTTTTATAATGTTTTCCTGCCCCCAAAGGCGACTGCGGCGGAGCCTTTGCATAGGCTTTTGGACAAGGCGGCCACATGGACTTGGGGGAAACGTGAGGAAGCCACCTTCAGCAAAACCAAGGACCTGCTCACCTCGGATGCCGTCCTAATCCAATACAACGAGACCCTACCACTTGCCGTCACATGCGATGCCTCACCTTTCGGTGTCAGCGCTGGCCTCAGCCACATGCTCCCTGATGGAAAAGAAGCACCCATCGCCTTCTTTTCAAGGACACTCACCAAACCAGAAAGAAACTACAGTCAACTGGACAAAGATGCCCTGGCTATTGTCGCTGCAGTAAAGAGGTTCCACGAGTACCTCTACGGCCGCAAGTTTACCATCATCACCTGCCATAAGCCGCTGCTGGGAATCCTGGCAGGGAAACAGGGCCACCCCGAACATTCTATCTCCTAGAATGACAAGGTGGTCCAAATTCCTTGCCGCCTACAGCTACCGGCTCACACACTGACCCATTAAGACAATCACCCATGCAGACGCCCTGAGCCACACGCCGTTACCTGACCTAGACACCGACCCAGCACCCACGACAGCCACCCTCAGCATAGAGACTCTGCCCGATCTACCCATAACCGCATCAGACATTGCCCATAAGACAAATAAAGACAAACGTCTGGTGCAGGTGTTACATTGGGTAGAAAAGAGGTAGCCGGAAAGAGACGACGATGAAGCAGTCAGGACATTCCGGAACCAGCAAAAAGAACTCTCATTACAAAAAGGGTGTGTACTTTGGGGGGATAGAGTTGTTATTCCGGAAAGGTTACAAGGGAAGGTATTGGAGTTGTTACACGAAGGGCACCCGGGCATCATTAAAACAAAAGCCCTGGCCAGGAGTTACGCCTGGTGGCCAGGGATGGACAAGCAAATTGAGACTTGGATGGCAAAATGCAAACGCTGCCAAGAAACCAGACCGAGTCCCCCCGCAGCACCAATCCTGGAATGGGAAAGCCCCAGGGGCCCATGGTCCAGGATCCACATAGATTTTGCCAGGCCCACGAAAGGACATATATTCCTTATCACGGTAGATGCTTACTCCAACTGGTTGGAGGTAAGCAACATGAAAACCACCACCACAGAAGCCGTGACCAAGGAACTCAGCAAGTTGTTCGCAACCCACGGCCTCCCAGATGTCATCATGTCGGACAATGGGCCCCAATTTACCTCGCTGGAATTCGAAAAATTCCAAGTGGAACGGGGCATACAACACACACTGACAGCACCGGCACATCCGGCGGCGAACGGGAGGGCAGAACGGATGGTTCAATTCACAAAAAAAACCATCCAAATAATTGAACACAGGGAAATCCAAGAAAAAATAAACAAAATGCTCTTTAGACAACAAATAAACCTGAACACGACTACCAACAAAAGCCTGGCAGAACTATTAATGGGGAGGAAATTAAGGTCCCCACTCGACAGATTTCACCCCACATACAACCCAGAGAAAACCCCAAACTCAAGCAAAAACCGAACATTCTCCCCAGGTAACGCAGTCTACGCAAAGAACCTTACCGGAGACCCACTCTGTGTACCGACAACCATAACCCAGCTGACAGGTCCCCACTTGTACCACCTGCAAACAACTGACGGATGAGCATGGAAATGCCACATCGATCAAATAAGATCGAGGACAACCACGGGAAACACAACCAACACGCAAACAGACACAGACAGGCCCCACAACACAGACCAAGAGGGGAGGGAATACCCCGAGAACTGGGAAACAATAGAAAGAAACCAGCCATACTCACCGGAAAGCAGCCAGCTCGAAGCCTCACTGGGGAGAAGCAGCCAGGCCAGTTCAACCAGCCCAGAAAGACCAGGTGGGAGCGGCAATAACCGCAGCTCAACCAGCCCAAGTAGACCGGGAGGGAGCTGCAACAAAAGGCCCGGCGAGCCCTTCCAGGCGGTTCCATCAACAAGGCAGAGAGCAACACAGAACCCGACCGAACCAGCCGGGAGCCAAGCACCAACTAACCTGCGCAGGTCAAGTAGGCAAGTACGAAGCCCTGCCTACTTACGGGACTACGTTACCTAGGACCATACCAAGAGGGGAGGGGTGTTCTGTACAGATATTAACATACTTGGAAGCACCGCGCTGTGATTGGCCAAAGTGCATGGCGATCTCATTGGCCAAGTAGGCCACGCTGATTGGCCGTAACGAATCTCCTGTGATTGGTGGAAACTAATCGCGGGAGATTCAAAACGGTGCCATTGGCCACGGTCGACGTGGCTAGAGAATAAAAGCCGCGGCTTTTCCCTTTAAACCTCGAGCTGATCTAGGGACCTAATAAAGAGCTGAACTAAGTCACTGGCTCCGAGTCTCCTTTCCCGTAACAGACACAACAAGACCTTTGTTGTCTGGAGGAGACCTCACATTTAAAATGGCCTCTGTCTTGATAGCTGAACGAGCAGATTGTATCTTTCAGATGTATGGCTCTGTATATGGTTGGTTCAAAAGTATCTTTCTAACTCAGCTGAGCAAGACAGCATGGGACAGTTCTAAGAAAGGGATTGATGCGGTGTGACAATAGTCAGAAAGGAGATAAATGCATTTCTTCCCATCTAATTTCTACTGATTCTGCCAAAATAATATATGTTTAAATGTATATACAATATAAACTGAAAACATTCCAAAAATTCTATAGTTCCTATATCATAAGCAAAAGGAGGATCTGTAATTTAAAATGTTTTCAGAAAATGGTCAACAACAACAACAACAACAACAACAATAAAGCAAGAAGTGACATTCAAAAATGTGCCAGTGAAAGTAGCCAATGCATATTAGCTTATAAAATCATCTCCTTTCTCACTGAGTCACCTTCTCTCCATTTTGATGGGTTAGTTCCTGAACATTAGACTGCACTTCATGAGCTACAGGTGGCATGGAACAGTAATGTAAAAATTCTTGGTGGCTTCCAATAAAGCTGATGTTAGCTTCTATTAAGTGAACTATTGAAGACAGTCCATCCTGGAAAAAAGTACTTTTCTGTCCATGTAGATAGAGTGCACTGGAGAAAAATGCATTTTTCAAAAATGTTCTGGGATGATGGTGCAGACATGCACACACCATCTCCTCTCTTGCTGCTCAAGACTGGGATAAAGAACTGTGAGAAATTTATGTGGAAATAGTAGAAGATACAGAACTACTAAAAAGTTAAGTTAGCTAACCTTAATTATTATCTCATAAATTCCTCAGGATTTTATTCACTGTTTGCTTCAGAGCCCATTTTATTTCTGCATAAATTCTATTTTCAGTTTGAATTAAACTCCAACACATCAGTCTCTGTAGCTGTAAAAGGTTAAGAAAGGGCACAGGAGATAAAGAGATTATAATGCATCAATCAGGCCAGGCAAAACCTGAACAATGTACATTTTCAGAAGAAAAACAATGAATTATTTTTTCTTTAGGAAGGCAACTGAATATGAATTACAAATTAAGAGGTGTATTTGTACGAGCAAACGATGTGCTGTTGTTGTTTTCCTTTTGTCCTCCATATAATATTGATAAGTGTTTACATTTCCCAGTGAACGTATTTCTTAGAAAGTTAAATTTATTGTGTATCCCGAAGTCCCTTGATTGCTGTGTAAAAATACAGCAAATAACCTAATTACAAAATATTAAAGTATTGCAGCGGAAGCGTACTGCTGGAACATTGTTATGAGATGACTTTTCCATCAGTAGCAAAACAAGTTATCTGCTCTTGTTGGCATGGAAGCCATCCATTTATTTAGAGTTTCCATGACTCAGGATCCCTGCAATGTTAAGCTGTCTTCCACAAACAAATAAAACAACAAACTGAGCAACAGATATAGCTTTGTTTTAATTTAAGTGGGCAATCCAATTAAGCAGCTTCCTGTAATAGCACCTGACCATTCTTGTCTATGCTTCAAACCCAAAGGGAGGCTTGGGAATTTGAGTTCTGACGATGAAGGTGGATAGTCAAAATAACATACAGAAAGAAGACAATTGCAAACTATTCTTCTTTTCCTCAGTAGTTAAAAAGGTATTCTGGACACACACAAGACAGCCTCTTCCATCTATTGAAATAATCAGTGCTTTTTTTTCAATTTTGCTATCAGTAGGGGACTATGATGATTCATGAAGCAACTTGAGATAGGTGCATTGTTTAAATCATTGATGAAAGGAAGTCCATTTCCTCTCCTTCTTTTGGGTCTGTTTATTTAGATATCATAAATTTAGATGCTATCAGTAGGTTGCAATCTCAAGCAGTAGACATGAATTAAATACTATAATCTAACACTGTGCTTAAATCTATCTTTCACTTTCTCCAAAATCTTCTCCATCTTCATGTTCTCAAAACACTTCAGAATTTTTTTAGAAATTGTTTTCATGGTGTTTTTTATTGTAGTTAGTTGCAAAGTTGTGTCCGACCCATCACAAACCCTTGGACAACATTCCTCCAAGCCTTCCTGTCCTCTACTATCCCCCAGAGTCCATTTAAGCTCACACCGATTGCTTCAGTGACTCCATCCAGCCACCTCATTCTCTGTCATCCCATTCTTCTTTTGCCTTTAATCGTTCCCAGCATCAGGCTCTTCTCCAGTGAGTCCTTCCTTTCTTCTCATTAGGTGGCCAAAGTATTTGAGTTTCATCTTCAGGATCTGGCCTTCTAAAGAGCAGTCAGGATTGATCTCCTTTGGGACTGACTGGTTAGATTGCCTTGCAGTCCAAGGGACTCACAGGAGTCTTCTCCAGCACCATAGTTCAAAGGCCTCAATTCTTTGGCACTCAGCCTTCCTTACAGTCCAACTTTCACAACCATACATTGCAACTGGGAAAACCATAGCCTTCACTGTGCACCCTTTCGTTGGCAGGGGGATGTCTCTGCTTTTTAGTATGCTGTCTAGATTTGCCATAGTTTCCTCCCCAGGAGCAAGTGTCTTTTAATTTCTTAGCTGTAGTCCCCATCTGCAGTGATCTTGGAGCCTAGGAAAATAAAATCTGTCACTACCTCCATTTCTTCCCCATCTATTTGTCAGGAATTGAGAGGGCCAGATGCCATGACATTAATGTTGAGTTTCAAGCCAACTTTTTCACTTTCCTCCTTCATCTGCATCAAGAGGCTCTTTAGTTCCTCTTCACTTTCTGTATCATCTGCATATCTGAGATTGTTGATATTTCTCCTGGCAATCTTAATTCCAACTTTTGATTCATCTAGCCCTACCTTTCTCATGATGTGCTCTGCATATAAGTGAAACTGGCTGGATGACAGTCTACAGCCTTGCCAGACTCCTTTCTCAATTTTGAACCAATCAGTGGTTCCATGTCCAGTTCTCACTGTTGCTTCTTGAGCCATATATTTCTCAAGGGACAAATAAGATGGTCTGGTAAACCCATCTCTTTAAGAACTTGCCACAATTTGTTGTGATCCAGAGAATCAAAGGTTTTCATAGTCAATGAAGCAGAAGTAGATGTTTCTCTGGAACTCCCTAATGGTGTTTTTAGAGATGCCCTCTAAAAACCCTATTATTGCATGATGGCAAGGTTATCTCTATTTCTCAGGTTGTCCCCCTCATGGGAGCAGAAACTCCCCCAATTCCTATAGATTTTTGGAGAGGCTGCTAAATCATAAAAATTGAGACATTTTCTTTTGATCATCATGTAACTAATTTATTTTATCTTGTTTCCACTTATTTTCTTCTCAGTCAACAATGCTATGAAAACATTTTTTCACTTTGCCATATTAAATGAGAATTGGGGAAGGGAGGGAGGGAGGGAGGAAAAGAAAAGAAGGCAGGAAGGCAGGAAGAAAGTTTTGCTTATGGCATTTTGGGTGGTTGCTGTGGAAGTTGAGGATCTGATCTGTATGTGTTGCCTTCCTGTATGCTACGTTGATGACACCTTTGTGATAATCAAGCACAATAAGCTTGATCAAACCTACCAAACGATCAACAACATCTCCACAGTCATCCAATTTACAATAAAACTGGGAGTGACAACAAACAATCATTTCTGGACATCCTTGTAACCAGAACCACCAATGGCCAACTTCTAACATCTGTGTACAGGAAGGCAACACATACAGATCAAATTCTCAACTGTTGTAGCAACCTCCCAAAATGCCATAAGCAAAGCTGTGTCAGAAAACTCTTTGGGAAATCAGAATTCCATTGTAACACCATGGAGGCTAGATCAATGGAACAAAAACTTCTATACAAAGTCTTCTAGAGAAACAGATATCCAGAGATGCCTACATACAACAATATAAATACTCAAAGCAATACAACAGAAACAACAATGACCAGATGAATCATAATTCCCTATGTACAGAATGTCTCAGAAATGACAGCAAGACTACTGCACCAACATGACCTCGTTGTAGCCCAAAAGCCAACCTCAACTCTCAGACTGACCCTGTCAAAACCAAAAGGGCAGATAGAAACAAACCAAAGATGAAGCATCATATACCCAATCCAGTGCAGCAACGTGAAAAGAACTAGGTTGGACAAACGGGAAGAAAGCTATCAACCAGACTGCACAAACACTTCCTGGCTATCAAAAGACATGAACCACTATCCCTCATGTCGGTCCACAAAGATTCAGAAGGTCACAAATTTGATCTAACTTTGACCACAGTTGTAACTCAGGGGAAATCAAGGAAAGAAAGAGAAGTCATTAAAGCCTGGTTTTCCAACAATAAATCAATAATCAGACACCTTGACATCTACCCAGTCTACCAATTGCTGAGAACAAAAGAACTACATCGACCACTATCCTGAAGGTAGCATTTAAAATGAACAAACAGGCACCCCACTATGCGGCAACATCATTACAACCCATTGGCTCACAAGAAATTGGACCATGGCTCAGTAACTACAGCCAGCCACTCATACTATCAAACAAACCAAAACCAGACCTTGACTCAGAAGCTCACAGATAAACAACTCTTATCCAAATGTGCATCACACAGAGAGTACTTAAAAACCAAAGACTATAGCCCAGCAACAACAACCAGCCAATCAAACAGTCCAAAATCAGTCCATGACTCAGAAATATCCAAACAAACAACATTCAAACTAATTTGCATCTCATAAAAGGGTATTTAAAGACCTGCGTTCTGACAGATGAGCACAATTCAAAACACACTGATGATGTCTCCTCGAATGGTGACAAAACGTTTACAACCAAATTGTCAAACTCAGAGCTCAAACCAGCAGCCTAAGGAAATATCTATTTGACATATGATCAGAGTAGATTTTGTTTTTAATAATATGGGAAAATCCTGGAAAGTTGCACTGTCAATAACTGAGAATCGGTGAATAAAAGAGAAAATGTGCCTTGATAAATCATGTACTTTCATTATTTCTGGCACTCGGTGGATTGTGATCAAATCATTGTTCATTTCCTTTCTCAGGTTATTTGAACAGGTCATTTGACTTGCAGCAAATAAATAGTGGTTGTTTATAAATATCTAGCAGTACTTAAAAAGTCTGAAGGATAAGAAACTGTTTTTTCCCCTTGGCATTTGTTTCTCACATCCAAGATCTGATGCTAACCTACCTGGGAGTGAAGCTCAGTTCAAAAGGGTTTCTTTCTGAATAGACTTTGAATCTTAGATGGGTGATTCAGGTGAATAAAGACAGTCACAATGCATAATTAAAACAGCTGGAAATAACTGCATGAAGAGTGAAGAGTATTTGTTGATTAAATGACCTTTACTTAACTAATGCATTCGGCTTACAAACATTTATTCAAAAGCTCCATGCTGAAATTAGCACTGCATTGAAATTAGAAATGCTCAACTGGATGTACCTCATAAAGATTCTAAGAATAGTGTCTCATTCCATCTCCTTTTAATTAATGGGAAAGCATGTAACTCATTCTATAAACAAACAAAATTACATTGCACAATCAGATCCATATGTCTTGTGCTCAGATAAGTAGATTTACTGTAGAAAAGATAATGAAGCCATTACAGGAGAATTCCATCAACTGCTATATATGACATTGATTGAGTGAATGAGAGAGTGCAATCAAGTTGTCTTGGACTCCCAGTGACCACAAATATATTTATATTTATATTTATATTTATATAAATATATATATATATATATATATATATATATATATATATATATATATATATATATATATATATATATATATATATATATATATATATTTCCATTACTGTGCACTCATTGACATTGTCACTTATTCAATCCACATTGCTACTGGTCATAATTTTCTTCTTTTCTTTCCATATTTATTGACATTAGAAACTTTTTCAGAGACCTAGGTCTTTGCATGGTGTGTCTGAAGAAGGATAATTTGAGTGGAATCATTTGTGTCTCAAGTGAGACCTCTGGGTTGATGTGTTCAATGATCCATCTGGTTATTTTCTTGTCTGTCCCTGGAGTTCTCCAACACCAAAGTTCAAAATTATTACTATTCTTCCGATCCTGGTTCTAAAGAATTCAACTTTCATTTTCATAATGTGTCATAGGCAGTGGTGGGTTCAAACATTTTTTATTACCGATTCCGTGGGTGTGGCTTAGTGGGCGTGGTAGAGGAAGGATATTGTAAAAATTCCATTCCCACCCCACTCCAGGGGGAAGGTTATGGCAAAATCCCATTCCCTCCCCACCTCACTAACCTGCTTTCCAGCTCTGTTCTCCTGTGCAACAAAAAGAAGACCCAGCTGATCAGCTGGGACTCAGGAGGCAGATAATATGTTATGGACTAAGCCAACGCAACGATACAACCCTAAACAGCTTTACTTTACAGCAGGCTTGTAATCCTGCACTTCTCATTGGCCCGCGAATAGCGAGTCGTGATTGGTCATTTTTGGCCAGTCTGATTGTCTGTTAACGGGCCCCTCTGATTGTGAAAGCGGTAAACTCAAATCATTGGTTGTTTTGACAGCAGCCAGCTCTATAAAAGAGCTGCTGCTGCCCAAGTACCGTATATACTCGAGTATAAGCCAAGTTTTTCAGCACATTTTTTGTACTGAAAAAAAACCCCTTGGCTTATACTCGAGTCAGATTCCCCTCTGAAAAAAAATGGTGTGGAGTTCCGAAGCTGGGCAGCCGCTTCCCTGCTTCCGTGTTTCCTTTGCAACTATTAAGCATGGGGGTAATCGGAAGCAGAAAAGTTCTTGCTTGAGGATATATTGTTTTTTTCTTTTTTTAACTGTTTTTAGGGGGTGGAAAGACCTACCGCCATGTGAGAATGCTCAGACACGAAATCTATCTGACCGAAAATAAGTGTGTGTGTGTGGGGGGGGGGGGATTTTAACAGAGGGAAGATGTAGGGAGAAGGCAAAAGCGACGGAAGATCCTTCAGGGGAAACTGAGGGGGAGACTCACCCTTGGTCCAGATGAGCCTCCTTCCCTGCCCCTAAGGAAGCAGAGGCAGCCAGCAAGGGCAGGCAAGCCCCACTTCATGGACTCCGTCCATCCTCGCTCCCACCCACCCACCCATCCACCCAAAGCGACGAAGTCCCCCAATCGCGCAGCCCAGAATTGCCCTCCCCTCAGGGGGCAGCAACGACGCCCAGTGTTTCCCGAGACAAGAAGCTCCGCCATGCAATGAAAGCACCCTGGCTCTAGGTTCTAGGCTGAGAAAACAATGTGAGCCGAGGTTGCTTCAGCTCCACTCAGCTTCGTTTCCTCAGCTCCAGCTGCTTTCAGTCCGCTCGGGAGGAGGGGGAGGAGGTGGTGGTGGTGGCTCGTGTTGTTTTCTGAGCTCTAGGCTCTAGGCTGAGAAAACAACGTGAGCCGAGGTTGCTTCAGCTCCACTCAGCTTCGTTTCCTCAGCTCCAGCTGCTTTCAGTCCGCTCGGGAGGAGGGGGAGGAGGTGGTGGTGGTGGCTCGTGTTGTTTTCTGAGCTCTAGGCTCTAGGCTGAGAAAACAACGGGAGCCGAGGTCGCTTCGGCTCCGCTCAGCTTCGTTTCCTCAGCTCCAGCTGCTTTCAGTCCACCCGGGAGGAGGGGGAGGAGGTGGTGGTGGCGGCTCACGTTGTTTTCTGAGCTCTAGGCTCTAGGCTGAGAAAACAACACGAGCTGAGGTCGCTTCGGCTCCGCTCAGCTTCGCTTCCTCAGCTCCAGCTGCTTTCAGTCCACTCGGGAGGAGGTGGAGGAAGTGGTGGTGGTGGCTCATGTTGATTTCTGAACCCGTGAGCCTAGAGCTCAGAAAACAACGTGAGCCGCCGCCACCACCTCCTTCCCCTCCTCCTGAGTGGACTGAAAGCAGCTGGAGCTGAGGAAACGAAGCTGAGCAGAGCTGAAGCGACCTCGGCTCGCGTTGTTTTCTGAGCCTGCGAGCCTAGAGCCAGGGCACTTTCATTGCATGTCGGAGCTTCTTGTCTCAGGAAATACCGGGCGTCATTGCTGCCTCCTGAGGGGAGGGCGATTCTGGGCTGCGCAATTGGGGGACTTCGTGGCTTTGGGTAGGTGGGAGCGAGGACGTTGACTTTAAGCGCTGCCGACCAAGTGTTTCACAAATACCAGTGGGACCTCCGTCCACCACCACCCCTCCCTCTTTTGCCTCCTTCCTTCTGATCAATCAGGTTTTCCCAGTATTTGCTCACAGCTGCATTTTCTCTTCTGCCGTGCTAGGCATTGAATGCGGGGATTTCTGATTCCCCTTACACGCGCGTGGATATGCCATGGGGCATTTTCTTCCAAATGCCCCACGGGCAGAGAACACTGACTTTCATGATAGTGAGATCATTTCCCAAATTAATTGATTCACTAACCCAAAAGAAGAAGATGTCGATGACAGTGGGAGGCAGGAGTCACTCTCTCCCTTGCAAGAAAAAAAGCAAGAGCCGTTCTTATGATATCTCCCTCTCTCTCTCTCCCCCCGTAATACAGTCAAGCCCTTTCCAGCAGGCGGGATCCACCCCTACCGCTTTGCACCTTGCAAATGCAAAAACCCCAGGATTTTGCATTTGCAAGGTGCAAAGGGGCGGTGGCGGATTGCGCACGCGTGCTGGAAAGGGCTTGACTTTATTCGGGGGGAAAGAGAGAGAAAGAGAGAGAGATATCATAAGAACGGCTCTTGGTTTTTTCTTGCAAGGGAGAGAGTGACTCCTGCCTACCACTGTCATCATCATCATCTTTTGGGTTAATGAATCAATTAAACCTTTCATGATAGTGAGATCGTTTCCCAAATTTCCCTTAAATCAGGGAAGAAATCAGAAACAAACCTTTGGGCTGAGAATAAGCCTGTTCCTATGATGCCATTTTTGTTCACTGCAGTGTGAAAAGTGTGAAAAAACACACTTCTTTTTCTTCATCTTCTTGTTCCCTATTTACTGGTCTCTTTCAAAGAGGAAATTGTGAACATCAAACTTATTCTCAACTGTCCTAGTGAAAGTTTTTATTGGTATCTATTTTTATTTTTGAAATTTACCAGTAGCTGCTGCATTTCCCACCCTCGGCTTACACTCGAGTCAATAAGTTTTCCCAGTTTTTTGTGGTTAAATTAGGTGCCTCGGCTTATATTTGGGTCGACTTATATTCGAGTATATACGGTATTTGCTCTGTTCTTATTTTACAATAAAGAGTTGAAGTCACCATTCGATGTCTCGTCTCTGTTCCTTGCGCCCATGCTCAGGACATAACATAATAGATGGAGGTGGAGCCAGTCAGGGGTGGTGTTTGCCAGTTCTCTTAACTACTCAAAATTTCTGCTACAGGTTCTCCAGAACTGGTCAAAACCTGCTGAATACCATCTCTGGTCAGGGAGCATACTATCTCTTGCACGATTCTGCTCTTTGTAGATATGGACAATCATGGCATTTGAATCCATGGCTGTGCTACCAGATACAAATTTGTGGCTTCTTTCTTGATTTCTTGTTTCTTTTCCATTGTTGGTTGATTCTAAAAGACCAAAGCTATCCACTATTTTGATGTCTTCATTGACAATGCCAGAGCTGGTTATTGGTCTTCTTTATATTTAAATGTGATGACCCAGGGTGGGATCCAAAATAAACACTGTTACAAAAAATAGGTGAAGCCCCTTTTATTCCTTCACTTTGCTTCCAAGCTCCAAATATCCTTGACTGGAAACAAAACACTCCCACACAAACAGTTACAAGAAGGAGGAAATGCCGTTTAAATTATAAAGAGTATAAAACAACACAAACCCAGGCAAGATAAGGGCTTGAAGATGTCCACAGATAGCAGAACACACATTGGAAAGGACGCCAAGCTTCAAGAGGAAAAATAAACTAGGGATATTTCCATGCTTTGTTTCTAGCACTCGCCTGTATGCATGTCCATCCTCTTATCCAGATGTCACAGCTGTAGCCATGAAGAGGATCAAGATCATCTCCTCTACAGTAGTCCATGTCTCTCCCTTATCCTCTCCTCCCTGGATGCCCTAGGATGGAAAGGGGATGGGCCTGGGTCCTCCTTTGACTGCCCAGCCAGCCTCTGCCCTTCCCCAGCCTCTTCCACAACCTCCAGAGCCACACTTCCACTCTGTCAGCTGTTCCTCCTCTCCTTCAGAGTCAATCTCCACCAAGGGCATGACAATTTACTATTGTCCCTTTTTTCACTATGCTCCTTGGTTTTTATTACTAGAGCTTGCAGAGCCATTGCATTTTTGGCTATCCAAATAGCATCATCAATATAATAAAAAAATATTGGTATTTTCCCCTCCATTTTAAAACCATGTTTGTCTTCTTCCAATCCCTTCATATATATTCAGCATAAAGGTTGGAGATAAAGAATATACAACTTTGTGACATTTCTTTACTAAATCCACTTTGGTTTGCATGTTCTGTTCCTACTGTAGCTTCCTGACCTGTACATAAGTTTTTCATGAGGACAATGAGATGTTCTGATATGGATAAAGCTGTAGCTGGAGAACGTTCAACATGGAGCAGGGAGTTTGTACACCACACCTTTTCATATTTTTCTGGCAATCCTAACTTTTGCCTTTCTAGACAGTAATCAAGAATATTCTGATATAGTGCAGAAGTTTCATTTTTCGTAATTAATACTCATTTTTTGCTTTAGTTGGAGGTCTCTTTTTCAGGATAAATCTGTTTATCTTTTCTTATTATTTTAGTTCATCACAGAGTCAGCCAGGTGTTCAGACTGGATTTGGCATTTTTGTCTACCTATCGAGTTCTTCCTGAGGACCCAGGATAGGCAGATCGGAATATTTGATGGTGTTACAGTTAGTTGCAGGATGTAAACTGAGTAAAGCTGCCTTTTGGAATTGACCTATAGTGGTGAATTTGTCAATGCTGACAATATTCAAGTGCTGCTCCAGTTGTTTTGAGATTGTACACGGGGACCAATTACTATTGGTATTACCTTTGCTTTATTTTGCCATAATCACTGTTTCTATTTGTAGGTCTTCGTAATTTGTTACTTTCTCCAGTTTTTTCTCTTCCACTGTCTCCAGGTACTACCACATCCACTATCCATATTTTTTGTCCTTTTTATCAACACTTGTTAAGTCTAATGTGTTATATGGCAGGTGCTGTCTGTTTGAATTCTTAAGTCTTTATTATTATTTAAGATTTAATCTTCAATTCAATTCATAGTCTGGGGCTGATAAAAATTTAAGAGTTCAAGTCCTAACCAAGGACCTAAGAGCTATTAAGGTAGTGTCTGAGTATATAGGCAGTTCCAAGTCGTTTTTGTTGTTGTTATTGCAAAGTCAGGATATTCAAGTCTAATAAGTTCAAAATTTCCATATATCTAGGTAGCCCTTTGGGTATTGCTCCAAGGGTTCCTATTACTATAGGTACAACCATTGATTTCTTCCTCCAAAATCACTCAACTTCAATTTGCAGATTGTGATATTTCATTATTTTTTCCTGCTGTTTCTCTTCAATTCGTGCATCACCTAGTATTATAATATCAATGAAACAGATATTTTTCTTTTCCACAATAGTGATGTCAGGCATGTTGTGGGCCAGATGTCTGTCTGTTTGCTCCTAAAGTCCCACAGGATCTTGACTTGCTTATTTTCAAGAACTTTGTCAATTTGGTGTTCCCAGTAATTTTTGCTGCATTCAAGCCCAAACTTCTGGCAAAACTTCCAGTATATGATTTTGGCAACTCAATTATGACATTGTAGGTAATCAATCTGTGAGATATTTCTGCAGCCACTGATAGGGTGATCCACTGTTTCATCTATGCATAAGCAAAGTTTGTTGTTTGTTATTACTGACATGTTGAATTTTGGCTTTCATGGAATTGGTCTGCAAGGCTTGTTCTTGGGCAGCCAAAATGAAGCCTTCAGTTTCTTTCTTCAGTACCCCTGATCTCAATCAGTTCCATGTTAGCTTTCCTTCAATGTCCTTCAGCTATTGACTGCACATAGCCTTCTTTGTCCAGTTCAAAACCTGATGCTGAATTGTTTCCTTTCAAAATTCTGCTTTCAACTTTATTGTTTTTTTAAAAATTGCTATTGTAATAGTAGTAGTTGTAGTAGTTGTAGTAGTTGCATTCAAGATTGTATTTAGGCTTCAAAAACCTGATAGCTGGGCTTTAACCACTGACTAGGTTTCAGTAGCATTCAGTAGCCAACTGAATGTAACCAAGCCCCTGAGTTTTTTGAAGACTATATTGTGGACTCTGACATTTCAACGAGATTAAAAAGATTATAGATAGCTTTGTATGACCCCTCAATTGTTTACTGGAGCATTGGAAGTGATTCACACTCTGCTGAATTATACCAAGCATCAGTCTTAAGTAAAACTTCATTGTGTGAATTGGCTGAATATGCCAAATTGGCAGAATTCTACATAAGTTTTTTTTTTTTTTAAAGGCCTTGCATCTTGTCTGTGGATGGTCCTCATCCAACAGATGGAGAGCTGCAGGGAAATGAAAAGGTAATCGTTTGATGCCTGATGGGCCACTGGTGATTGTTGATTAGGTGAGCACTGAAATAAATGCACATTGTTGAACATCTCTGGGATAGCCAGAAATCAAATGAAGCTATAAGCTCAATTGAGCATCACACAGAAAGTAGTGGATATTCCCGGGGTATATCTTGAATGTCAACACAATTGAGAAGCAGGGAGATATTAAAAAAAAATCTTGGATTATGGAGGGGATTATAAATATCAGTAGAACCAAAAATGCAAGAGAGTGGATGAATAATCTTCTATGCTAAAATACTGCATCCATATCTTTATGTTTAAATTTGCAATATTTCCTTCTAGTACTACCTGATCATTAGAATATTGTTTCTACCATAGTTTCCTTGTCTTCCACTTAAAGGGTATCTCAGACCAGAGAACTGAGCAACTGAGGAAGTATTTTAATGCTTCATACTTTCAGAGAGAATGGACATCAAGATGAAGAGCTGTATAACCAATCTGTAAACCTGCTCCCATTGGATAAAAAAATGTTTTCTAGACATCAAATGATACTATCATGGAATATATGGGTTCAAAGGAACCTTGGGGATCATCTAATTCAGGGGTGTCAAACTCGTGTCGTCACAGCGGTGTCACGTGATATATCAGGACTTTTCCCCCTTTACTAAACCAGGTGGGAACATGGCTAGCATGTGACACATCCAGCCAATGGGCTACAAGTTTGAAAGCCTTGATCTAGTTGAACTCCAGGCCCACTGAAGAATCTATTACTACAGCATTCCAACAGATGACCAACCAACTCCTTGAATGAAGGAGAATCTACAAAGCAACCCAGCTGTTACATTAGGAAATTGGTCTGAAGCTCAGGTGAAGTCTTCTTCTTTGAAGTACTTTAGTCTACCACTTCTTTTAGGCTCAATTACATGAATTGAGTATCAAATCTTATAATTTAGATCAATCCAAGTTTGATCTAGTGATCCATCAGCTGGTATGTCAGCTAGTACCAGAAACATGTATCAATAATTATTTTTCTTTGGCCAATGACAAAGCCAAAAAGATGGCTTTATTTGGGCAGTCCAAGGTTTAATCTAGACACAGAAGAATTTAAACTGATACATTCAGTTCACTAATACTTTCCCAAAACACCACTTTCCGATGGCATTGGTCTTCCTATTCAGCTAAGAATCAAATAACAAATATGGTTAGATTGATATCTATATTTGTTATGGATTTGATCCATCAGAAGCCACTGAGAATTCTTCATAGCTGTACTACTAGATCGTCCCTGATGTCCATCAGCACTCTAATTTTTCTTAACACACAATAAATTCTTAGTCTAAGTGCACTTCCATGTGAGGGTTCTGTACTAGTTTCAAATATTTCTAAGTCTCTGGATTCCTATAACATTAGCAGGCTGGAGAGCGATTTAGTTGAAATCACAAAGCTGGAGATTCGTTCATTCCTATATTCATTCATTCATTCCAGACATAATATTCAGCAGGTTCTGACTAGTTCTGAGAACCAGTAGCGGTATTCTCTGCCTCCCAAGTCCCAGCTGATTGGCTGGGTCTTCTTTGGTTGCGTGGGGTGGGAATGGACATTTTGCAGTATCGTTTCCCTGCCATGCCCAACAAGCCACACCCACTAAGCCATGCCACACCCATCAAGCCACATCCACAGAACCGGTAATATTTTTTTTGAATCTCACCACTGATTCATTCATTTGTAGCTTCATTTTTGCATTGGAAGATTCTTCCTCTCTAGTTCCTATGTGTCAAGTTCCTTATGTGTCAAGTCCTCTAGGGGAAATGGTAGATTGGTGTGCAACTTTGCCTTACTTTGTTCAGATGAAATAAGCAAGGGTAAAATTTACATAAGTTTTGTCAATTTCTCATTTCAGAATACTTGTAATCATGCAAAACTCCTTGGCTACTATTTTCTCTTTTCTTTTTCCCTTTTTTTTAAAAACATAAATTTGAGGTAAAGCAGTTTGGAGAAAAGCAGTGATCTTTATTATTTTTTTCCCTTAGATTAGATCTCTTTCTTAAATTTCATTGTATTAATGCTGATAATCTGGTTGGTCATCTTGCTGTTGATTTCTAGGTTCAGAAAAATGGTTTCACTTTTTGCATGCCAAAAATGGAACCATATTTTGAAGTAAATGAATGGGACCATATTAATGCTTCAGCTGAAAAGAGGATGTCCATGTAAGCTGCTATAGCTTAGCCACATGCAATGGAACTTTCCCTTCTGTTCTAGGGAAAATGATGCTAACTATTGAAAAGTGAAGAGGAAAAAAAGGAGAAGTAAATTGTGCATAAGGAGGTTGGACAGCAATCTACAACCCTTCAAGAAGCTGCGTTCCTATTTATATTTCTACTTTGAGTCACAGCCCTAATGCGAGACTTCAGAATTCATAATAGCAGAAAATAAATTAAAGCAGCCCAGCTCTGACTAGGTAGCTGATCTCCCCATTTAATTTAATGAGTTCAGGGTCATAGGAAGGGCCATCAAGGAGGCTTTGGCACTGTTTGCCAACAGCAATAAATAGCAAGGAGAGAGATAGTTATCTAATCATTCTTGGTAAAGGCTAATGCAGCCAAGAGATAGAAAGGTAGATAATAAAGAGAGAGAGAGAGACAGACAGACAAACAGACAGACAGACAGACATTATGGATCCTGTTCAGAGATGACCAATGCTGGTGAGGAAGGTCAAAATCTGGCACCTTTTGTGTAGGGTAATCTATGTAACTGCCCATTTGGCTTTCCACTGTGTGTTCATGTCAAAATTGTTAGACTATTGAGCGAGTGCCAGAGAGGGCTTCCTGGATTTAAGCCTGCCAATTGATAGATGAAGAAGATCAACGTGCACAGGAAGAAGTGAGAGACAGTCAGTCAGTCAGACACACAGAAAGACAGACAGACTGACAGATGATATAGATAGGTAGGTAGGTAGGTAGGTAGGTAGGTAGAGAGAGAGAGAGAGAGAGAGAGAGAGAGAGAGAGATTAGATAGATAGATAGATAGATAGATAGATAGATAGATAGATAGATAGATAGATAGATCGGTCGGTAGGGGGAGAGAGAGAGAGAGACAGATAGACAGATAGACAGAAAGACAGAAAGACAGATAGACAGACAGACAGACAGACAGACAGACAGACAGACAGACAGACAGACAGACAGACAGACAGACAGACAGACAGACAGATAGATAGATAGATAGATAGATAGATAGATAGATAGATAGATAGATAGATAGATAGATGAGAGAGAGAGAGGAGTAACAGAATAACAGAATAAGACATGTAGGAGGGACCCTAATCCAATCCCCTTGCTCAAGCAAGAGACTCTACACCATTCCAGGCAAACAGTTGTCCAGTCTCTTCTTAAAAACCTCCAGTGATGGAGCAGCCACAACTTCTGGAGGGAAGCTGTTCCACTGATCAATTGTTCTCACTATTGGGAATTTTCTCCTTAGTTCCAGGTTGCTTTTCTCCTTGATTACTTTCCATCCATTGTTTCCTGTCCTGCCTTCAGATGCTTTGGAGAATAGGTTGACCCCACCCCTCTTCTTTGTGGCAGCCACTCAAATATTGTAAGACTGCTAGCATGCCACCCCTAGTCATTCTTTTCACTAGATGAAACATACCCAATTCCTGCAAACGATCTTCATATAAACAGTGATGCTTGTTGTTCTTCTCTGCACCCTTTCTAGAGTCTCAGCATCTGGAGGAGAGGGAGAGAAGAGAGAGATCTGTTTGAATTGAATATTATTCACCATTTAGACAGCCCAGGTTTATTGTTTGGGAACAATATTTTACAGAGTTGGAGACCTTCTGAAAATGCCATAATTCTTGGGTTGTTTGTTTTTTTTCCTGTGATGATAGAATTTCTGTTTAGGTCTCAGGTGAACCATGAAAGAACCAATAGTCTATTGAACTGTTGCTTGTGCAAAATTGATTATTCACCTTCTTTGAACATCCTCAGGTGATCACCAGCTGAAGAGAGCACCTACAAAGTCTAGGTTAATACATTCATGTCACATTGCTGAAGTTTCTGGTATTGAAAGGTATTTCCATATTTGAATCCTAAGATACAACAGTGGAGTCTGCAGCCCTTCTTTCTCCATACAGAATTCTGCTATGTCTATAGCATAGATTCTAGGCATCTTGCTCACAAAAAAAATTGACCCCACTGTTCTGGCCATGTTTGCAGTGAATGTAGTGAAGTAACTGCAGCATAAAGACTAGATTTTGGCTGAAATGTGGACATTTGCATTGTCAGAGTGCGCACAGTGTGACTAGGTGAGACAACCCAGGAGCAAATATGGTACACAGTGGTTTGTATTTACATATAGTGGTTTTATCCCTGCAAAGAATATATACATACAAGTACTTTGATACAGGCCTTGAACAAACAGTAATCAGTAATTTACAGCACAGAGGCACACACACGCACACACACACACAGATATTCCCTCACAGGGTCTCTCTTATAATACAACCTCTTAAAGTGGTAGCAGTCAAGTAATCCTGCTGATTCATTACTACCATTGCATCATCATTACAGCTATTCAATCATCATTACCTTGATATGCATGCTGGAAGGAAATGGAGTACACAAGTCAACTTGTCAGCCATAACCTTGGGGCCATTTGTAGATCAATGTGTGAAGGTTGGGTTTGCCCAACCCAGGGATGAAGCCATTTTGTTTAAAAAAAAAAAAAAAGTAAAGTTTTTTATCTAGCTAATAGCCTTGCCAACAAGGCTATTAAGAAATGATCTCTCTAGGGTAGTAGAAGAGTCTGTGGACTTTAAGAACTTATTTAAGTCTTTAAGAGCTTACTTAAAAATTTAGAAAATTTCAAAGGGTATTTTTTTGTATTAAATTTTCTGTATTGCTTCAACATACTATCTCATCAAGTTCTTTGCCAGACACTTTAGAAGTTACCATGATCTGCTTCCTCCTTGTTATGTCTACCTTAAAAGCAGGGATGGGATTCATTTTTTTAACAACTGGTTCTGTGGGCATGGCTTAGGTGGTGGGCATGGCTTGGTGGTCATGTGACTGGGTAGGTGTGGCCAACTCAATATCACTCACATCAAGGCACGCATCTCCTCGCCTGGCCTCTCATGACTGTGGGGATGCTGCAACAGTCATAAGTGTGAAAAAGGGTCATAAGTCACTTTTTTCAGTGCCATTGTAACTTTGAATGGTCACTCCACACAAGCAAAGGAGGGAAAAAAAACTCCAGAGAAGTTCCTGAGACAGGAAGTCTAGTCCTGTCAAGAATGTAATAAGGGTTAATGGAGAGGCAGTTTCTGTAAGCAACATCAGAATGTTTCCTTCCTGCCTTCCTTACAGGATTAGGCCAGTAATTTCTTCTAACAAGCAGTTCTCTGAACTGCGTAGAATGTTAACAACTGGTTCTAGCGAATAGGTGCAAACTGGTAGAATCCCACCCCTGCTTAAAAGGATTGCAGGGAAGAGTTTTCAAAAAATAATTGTGAAGTACTACCAGTGGGTTTAATATCCGTCCAAAGATCTAATATCCAGGATACTTTTATCCCATCGGAGCCCCAAATTAAATAACTAGAGGAATCCTGATGCTTAGCCATGAATCTTTAATAGAATTGAATCAATTCAAAACTAATATTGTTGCCTTCAAATCTTAAATCTCCTATCCACCTCTTGAATCTTGCCACCTCTAATTCTTGAATCCAAATCAGATCTTGGCTGACTCCCACATGTTTTCATAGGAATGCAAATACTGCAAGCAGCAAAACTGGACTCCATTCAATAATCTGTAAACTTGTACACATATATTATTACTCATAACTGCATTCCGTTACATTCTGGTAATCAGATGAAGCAGAGAGGGATTTAGGAGTGCATGAAATGACTGGGTCAGTTTGCTGACATAATTCACTCAGTATAGATTTATGCATAACTACTTTCTTCTGTGTCTGACAGATTTGTGGAATAAATTCACTTTAAATAGCTTTGGGAATGGGTCGAATGTGGAAAACATCATGGCTGCTTCCCATTTTGTCAGCAGATGGACAATTCCCATGTTCGTGGGACAGGCAGCTAAATTCTCTCACATTTAGGACCCTTTTCTGACTCAGAAAAGGACAGGAACAAAATCTTCATCTTACATCTTTTCCTGCCCCCTCTTTTGTCCATGGCATCTTTTGTCAGTATAAATTATGCTCGGGGCATTTTATTGGTTTCCCTTGCCAATAAAAATGACATCTGACAAAGGTCATCATTTTCATTTTGCATAATCCAATATAAACAAACTTAGACATACTAACAATGAATACATGACTGTAGCATGCCCAGCGTAAACAGAAACTCTATCAGTTTCTTATACCTCTATTTTCAAAGTACTATAGAACTTTAGAATAAGAAGGTTGTTTGCTTGTTTGTTTGTTTGTTAATTTTTTATGCCATCCATCTCACTCTGAAAGAGCTTTTGGGCTTTGGGCTAAATCTAGCATGTTGTTCTGTGATATTGGATATTAATAAATATATTGATAGGATAAATCTCTTTGGCTTATTGTAAAAATATGTCTTTCATTTACTACTGTCTTTTGGCTGCAAATTCAGACATGAGATCCACAAAGGAGATCACTCTTGTCATGCCTCAGATATAACTTTTATAAACTGTTGTTGCTCTCTAGAATAGAATAGAATAGAATAGAATAGAATAGAATAGAATAGAATAGAATAGAATAGAATAGAATAGACCCCAACTGTGATTAGAGACAAAAGGAATTTGTCTTGGTGTAAATACTCTCAGTATACATAAAAGAAAAGATACATTCATCAAGAGTCGAGAATCATAAAGTACGACATTTAATGATAGTCATAGGATACAATAATCAATCAAATCATACTAGGAAACAGTCAATATAACCTGTAAGGATATAAGTGACAAAGTTACAGTCATACAGTCACAAGTGGGAGGAGATGGGTGATAAGGAGTGATGAGAAGATTAATAGTAATAGTAGTGCAGACTTTGTAATAGTTGAACAGTGTTGAGGGAATTATTTGTTTAGCAGAGTGATGGTGTTCGGGAAAAAAACTGTCCTTGTGTCTAGTTGTTCTGATGTGTAGTGCTCTATAGCAGGGGTCCCCAATCACCGGTCCCTGGACTGGTACCGGTCCGTGGATCATTTTTTACCAGGCCGCAAAGCTTGGGCACCACCATCTTGTTTTGACGGCGCTTCTGGGTTTTTGGTTGCTTCCGGGTTTTCGGTTGGAAAGAGGCATTTGGGTGCTCGCGCCTTAGTTTCATCAAAGAAGGGGGGCGGCTTCGAATGAAGAGCCATCCCGATGGCGGTGGAGTCTTGCGTTACTCAGGTACCAGTCCGTGGAAGAATAAATAATCGTGAAACTGGTCCCTGGTTCAAAAAAGGTTGGGGGCCATTGCTCTATAGCATCATTTTGAGGGAAGGAGTTGAAAACAGTTTATGTCCAGGATGTGAGGGGTCTGTAAATATTTTCACAGCCCTCATTTTGACTCGTGCAGTATACAGGTCCTCAATGGAAGGCAGGGTGGTAGTAATTGTTTTTTTCTGCAGTCCTAAAGTCTGTGTCTGACTTGTTGAGTTGCAAAACCAAATCAGACAGTTATAGAGGTGCAGATGATTGCCCCATCTAGTGGATGGAGAGACAAATACTAAGTATATTGTTGAAGCTGACTCCACCTCATTACTCATCAGCCTGCACTCTCAAACCAAGTGCATGCTGGGAAGCCGGACCATTTGGAGAAGGCAGAAGCACAAAGAAGAATCCATCTTTATCTGTGGCATATGGTCATTCAAGGACAAACTCACATCATACACACAGAACATAGCTGGTGAGATTAAAATTACTTGTATGTATTAATTGTTATGTTCAGCATTAACTCAATACTGCCTATCTTGCACTTGGTTCTCATTGTATGTATTCCTATTTTCCCCAGTTTCACCATATCCTGTTCTTTTAATAAAGCATTCAGATGGACTTGCTAGTCAATTAGCTGCCAAACAGGACCTTTGCAAAAGGTAATAACTGCATTCAGCAAGGACAGGGAGGATTTGGGACATTTTAAGAAGCATTACAATCATTTTTATGAACCAGCAATTTCCTTCTCTAGAATTGGAGGCTGGGTGAAGACAGGATTACAATTTCTATGCCTGCCATTTTGATTGCTCCTGATAGCAAAATGATGGGATGAGGTCGAAAGCAATGTAAGAACTACTGGTTATGGTTGTTGCTAAATTATTGGTTATAAATTGCAAAGAGGAAGGGACACTTGCTAGTTTTATTGGTCAACTGTGGGAGCAGCAGATTCTCCGGCCAAAGCATTAAGTCTAAATGGTGTCACATCCGCTGCCTTATACCCTCACTGCAAATTTGTGTTTCTACCATGTGTTGCTGGTGTCCCTACTCTATTTAATGGGAATGAGAGGTCTGATGACTTTTACTCTCTTAGATGCTGGAGGAAAACACTCACCTTCTTGAACGTCCGACAATGTGCAACTCTTCCAAGGACATTTGAGCCATCTTTTTGATTGCCTCCATCCACCTTATCCATTGTCTTCTACTTCTTTCAGCTTCGCCAAGCATAATCATTTTTCCTCCTCTATCACATTCACCCCACGTACCCAAGGTATGAGTTTCTACTTGCTGATTGTTGCCTCAAGGGAGCAGTCCCTTTTTATTTGTTACAAGTTAGATTAATTGGTTCTACTTGCAGTCCCTGATACTCTTAGCACAAAAAAAATGCCTCCAATCCCATCGTTCAAAGGTGTCTATCTTCTTTCTCTTGTTCTCTGTCAGGACCCAGCTTTCACAGCCTTACTTCATTAGTAAGGCATCTATTTAATTGTTCTGATCTTTGTTATTGTTGAACTACCCTGATCAGCCTTGATCTTCTTTCAGCTGCTTATTCCTTCTTCCCTAAAATTGATGTGTACAGCTATATCAGATGACGCTAGCTTGTTTATTAATGATACTTAATATGATTGTTATTGGAACTGCCATGCAGGTTTAGGCTAAGACACTATAATGAAAATATTTCTAACACCAAAATAACTCGACCGACCTTAGCTGTATAGTTTCTTTAATATAAGCATGTGATATCCATGGTTTTTTTGGAAATCAGGCCTGCTCCAACCTTCATCAAATACAGAGGTCTCCAAACTTGGCAACTTTAAGACTTGTGGACTTCAGCTGGATGGAGAATTCTGGGAGTTGAAGTCCACAAGTCCTAAAGTTGCCAAGTTTGGAGACCTCTGATCAAGTGCTTTGTTTTGACACACTTTATACTTTGTAAAAAGGAATAACCCAAGATTATTTGCTAGACATATTTGCATGTAAATTGAAAAAAATGAATCAACTTCTGCTTGGAAAATACTGTTTTGGATTGTGTCAAACTCCATACCTTGCTTTTGAAGTTGATTTTCCCTTTCTCTGGCAATAAATCTTGAGTGAAGAAAAAACCCTACATTAGGCAGCTGGATTCTGAAGGCATATGCACAGAATCTCATCCTTAGGAGCTCTGGGAAGGAAGGAAGGAAGGAAGGAAGGAAGGAAGGAAGGAAGGAAGGAAGGAAGGAAGGAAGGAAGGAAGGAAGGAAGGAAGGAAGGAAGGAAGGAAGGAAGGAAGGAAGGAAGTTGACCTCATTTGAAGGAAACTAGAGTAAGTCTTGACTACTGCAAACTATAATGAGGGTAAAGTGATGATCTTGTGGGGCAATATCATAATGCAAATTCCACCCAATCATATGTGGGACCCAACATCTGACAAAAATACATAAATCACATTTGTGTGATAACATGATTATGTACATCCCACCATTTGCCATCTTGCTGCCATCCACCCTGTTAGATGCCATCAGCTAGAAAAGTCTAGTTTCAATGGGTGTTCTGGGGTAGGGGAGTCAATCAATTTTATTTTAAAGCTACAAGATCAATATGATAATTGGGTTGTGTAATATTGTCTCATAAATTTCTAAGGAGATAGATGTTATAAAAGGCAGAAAGGAAAATGCTGAGGTGACATGCCTACTACTCCTTGGAATTATCTGTGGTTCATCCTCCCTCCATGACAATGCTAAGAGAACAGAGAATCTGGGCAATGCAATTCTTCCAGGATCCTTCAACTGGCATGTCAGTTGCCATGAAAACTTCTTAAGGTTTTTGTATCTGGAAAACGGCTTCAGGTCTCAAGTGAGTAAATAAGTCTTTAAGTGAACTTTTGAAATAAGCATTAGCAAACAAAGTTGTTTGAAGTAAACAGGATGATATTATGAGACTTCCTGGATCTATGAATGTCAGGTATGACATTCTAACCTAGTTTGCTTGCAGTGACATTATTAGGAAGGCTAGGGTCCAAAATTCTTTATTGGTTGGAGTGGTGTTATGGAACATTGTTTTACTCTAAGAATAAAATTAAATACGTCAAGCCAAGGTATGAATCATTCCATTTTTTAAAATTACTCACATGAAGCCTAGTTAACAGAAGAAAAAAAGAGGCAGTATTAACAATATTATCTAACCTGAAAATTAATAATCATGCTAATAAAAAGGCAAAATCACAACATATTGGTTCATCATTACCTTGATATGCATGCTGGAAGGAAATGGAGTACACAAGTCAACTTGTCAGCCATAACATTGGGGCCATTTGTAGATCAATGTGTGAAGGTTGGGTTTGCCCAACCCAGGGATGAAGCCATTTTGTTTAAAAAATAAAGTAAAGTTTTTTATCCAGCTAATAGCCATGCCAAGAAGGCTATTAAGAAATGATCTCTCTAGGGTAGTAGAAGATTCTGTGGACTTTAAAAACTTACTTAAGTCTTTAAGAGCTTACTTAAAAATTTAGAAAATTTCAAAGGGTATTTTTTTGTATTAAACTTTCTGTATTGCTTCAACATACTTTCTCATCAAGTTCTTTGCCAGACACTTTAGAAGTTACCATGATCTGCTTCCTCCTTGTTATGTCTACCTTAAAAGCAGGGATGGGATTAATTTTTTTTAACAACTGGTTCTGTGGGCATGGCTTAGGTGGTGGGCATGGCTTGGTGGTCATGTGACTGGGTAGGTGTGGCCAACTCAATATCACTCACATCAAGGCACGCATCTCCTCGCCTGGCCTCTCATGACTGTGGGGATGTTGCAACCCACATATGATAAAAATGGTAGCGGAATGAATCTGTTACATGATGAAGCATAGGCCATATGTATAAAAGAAGTATGAATCAGAAATCATCTACCTCTCTTTTAGGTAGTCCAGACCTATATTCTGAGATGTAGAAAATCATCACAAGCCTTCAAGCCCAGCACAATGTAGGGTGCTTCAGAGATTTTTCAGAGATTTCAGAAATGTCAGAGTTTTGGTCACCACATTATAAAAAAGATGTTGAGATTTTGGAAAGAGCTCAGAGAAGAGCAACTAAGATGATTAAGGGCCTGGAGATCAAAACATATGAAGAACCATTGGAGGAATTGGGTATATGTCAGATCCGTGTATCTGCCATTCTTCAATGGAAGAAGAATGGGGGAGGGAAGTTGGTATAAATAATGTTTTTTGATGTAATCTGAATATATTAAACCTTATATTGAATTTGTATAACCTACACATGATATACAACTGAAGGTTGGGGGCCAGATGTCCAGAAACCTATCACCTCTTGAAGAGACAGCAAGGGCAGAAAGGAACATAAAAATTACAGCTCTGGAAGATAAGCTCTGAGAAACTCTTCAAAAGATAGTTCCCAAAGAAGGGGAGGGAGAATTAACAGGTTGGATCTTTGTTTGACAAAATACACATCAAGACAAGGGGAGGGGTGCTAACTTCCCTTATCTACCACTGCATGCCTGGGAACTGTTAGACTTTGCTTTGAATCTTGCTGGAATCATCTCATTTCAATAAAGAATTCCTTTGTAAACATCCAGTGATCAGAAGTTCATTCGTTTTGGTTGAATGGGGAAAATTCAGTAGCTGACTGAATGACTGAATGGCTAGTCTAGAGTGGGAGAAAGGGGCTGGGGTAACATCCTAGCAGCGTTCCAATATTCGAAGGGCTGCCACAGAGAAGAAGTGCGGGGAGGGGGGTTGTCAACCTATTTTCCAAAGCACCAGAAAGCAAGACAAGAAATAATGGTTGGAGACTAACCAAGGAGAGAAGCAATCTGGAATGAAGGAGACATTTCCTGACAGTTAGAATAATTAATCAGTGACCTGACTTATCTTCAGAAGTTGTGCGGGTGCTTCATCACTGGAGGTTTTAAGAAGAGACTGGACAGCCATTGGTCTGAAATTTTATGAGGTCTCCTGCTTGAGAAAGGGATTGGATTGGGAGACCTCCAAGGCAGCAGTGGGATCCTACCCGTTTCATGACCAGTTCAGTGATCACTGCATGCACACGCACCTAACACATACACACCTAATGAGTGTGCACAGCTTTCCCTGCACCAGCTGAGGCCTGCAGTGCCAATCAGCTGAGAGGATTAAGAAAAGAGCAGGGGTGGGTCGGAGGGCTGATCCTGTGATTTTCTCTTCTTTCTCTTCTTTCAGCTGATCATGGGAGGCTTTTTTTTAATTGCCAGTTTGAGTGAACTAGTCCTAACCGGTAGCATACCACCACTGCTCCAAGGTCCCTTCCAACTCTAATTATTCTGTATTCTAGGAGATGCTATTATTATTTCAGGGCTTCCTAGGATGCCTCTGTGAAATCTTTCAATCTATTTAGTGGCAGGCTATTGTAAAACCATCCATCAATTGCAATTGCCAGCAGTCATTCTTTTGTCTCTTTGATAAACACACAACTCAGCTCCCAAAGTGTGATCAGTAATATGTATGGTTCCCCTGTTTTTGTACTTTGTCAGGTCTCTGTTTTGCAAGTGATACGCTCAGGGGTGGTGATTCCGCCTCTTTGATAATGCAAGTTGAATGACCTTTGCTTTCCCAGTGGTAGGAAGATGCTTTGTTTGGTTCACATGAGGCCAGAGGACAAGTTTACCTGCTCTGTGGTTAAACTACTGAGGAGCTGATTTTAGTTTCAAGGAAGCCTCAGAATCATCAAGGAAAATATGACATCTGAGCAACCGCATGCTGGATGTTGTCATACAATGTGAGCTATGAGAGAAACATTTTCCTTGATGTTAGAGGACATTCAAGGAGAAAATATGGATGCTGTGACTTATATTTATAAATGCTACCATATTTAATCTGTGGAAGGCATTGCTTTGATTGAGCAATTGGTTCTAAGAGAGAGAGAGAGAAAGAAACAGACGGACAGACACAGAGAGACAGACAGAGCTTAACAATCAAACAGAAACTGCTGTAGGTCACAATTCTTATGGCTTCTAGAGCTTCAAATTTTTACATGGCTTATACAAGTTTGCATACATGGCTTATACAAGGCTTGAAATTTTGGGCCTGGACAATCTAGAACTGCATCACCTGCGGTCTGATGTAAGCATGTTTCACAAAATTGTCCGCTATAATGTCTTGCCTGTCAATGACTTCTTCAGCCTCAATCACAATGGGCAAACAACCGATACAAACCTCAAGGTAAACCACTCCAAACTCAATTGCAAAAAAGATGACTTCAGCAACAGAGTGGTGAACACCTGAAATGCCTACCTGACTCCCTTGTTTCATCCTCAACCCCTCACAGCTTCAACATCAAACTGTCTACTGTGGACCTCACTCCATTTCTAAGAGGTCCTTAAAGGAGACGTGCATAAGCGCACCAGCGTGCCTACCATCCCTGTCTCACTGTCGCCATTTATCTGTATTTACTTCCTTTGTTCTTGTTTATGTTCATACTTACACTTGATATCTTGTATATGCTTGACAAATAAATAAGTTTAACTTCTCAATCTCAATGATTCTTATTTGGGGAGGAAGAAGTCCAGGCTCCAAAACCTTAAGAAAGACATAGTAAGATTCTTCTAAGTAATTTCCTTTATTGTTTCTTGCCTACAGACAGAATCTTGGCAAACTGAAGCAACTACTTCCATCGTTAAAGATACATTCTGATAATTTCTAGGGAGAAGCTACCTTATCGCTCTTCCTCCCAACCAGCAACTATCTAAAATAACCATCTCTTGCTCATATGGAATGTGACCCCCCACCCCTCCCTCCTGGGAATTCAGACCACATTCCACCACAATGTTGCACCAAAAATAGGGCTGGGTAATTTTACATGACAATTCTAAAAGAGGGCTTTGAAATCTGTGAGAACCCAAACATTGCAGATGTCTGAAATTCTTTAGCACTTTCTTTTTCCCAAGTCTTTTCTTAAGGAAGAAAGTCACCAAAACTACCGCTGATCCCTACCAGAAACTCACTGATTTCCTGTACTTTCCTCAAAAAAGGAATTTGTGAAGGAACTCTTCCCATCCACCCCCACCCCCAATGAGGAAGTATTAGCTCCCAAGGAGGGTATTATTTTATCAAGAGTATAAACTTTACTGAATAAATCAACATTGGTGTTCTGTACGGTCATTTACATTCTTGTAAACGCCGCGCTGTGATTGGGCAAAGCGCGCAGGGATCCGATTGGTCGAGTGAGCTGCTCTGATTGGCCCACTACAGATCTCCCGCGATTGGTGGAAACTAATCGTGGGAGATTCAAAGCGGTGCCATTGACCGCGGCTGCCAGTTTTTCCCCCTAGAACCCGAGCCATTCTCGGGACCAATAAAAGAGCTGAACCAAGTCACTGAGTCCTGGTCTCCTTGCCACGCTGGTCACAACACTGGCGACGAAGGTGGGATTCCAAGGCTAATCCCCCACCAACACGTGTGCGGGGGAAGTGAGACCAACGAGATGACCAGCATCGCACCGCCCGTGCCCTTCAATCCCGCTACCAAGGACTGGGAATCATATACAGACAGATTCCTCATGTTCCTCGAATGTAGCAACATGAAGGACGCCGTCGGGCTGAAGAAAAGAGCCGTCTTCCTGACACACTGCAGGCCCGCAGTGTTCAAGATGGCAAAAGCTCTAGCGAAACCCACGGACATCAAGGAGATGGACTGGGCCGACCTTGAACCATTGCTCCGGAACCACTATGCCCCCGCCGTGCCCACCCTCATCAGGCGGCACGATTTCTACTGGCGGGACCAGAGAGCGGGCAAGAGCATCAGCAATTTTGTGGCTGAGCTATGAAGCCTAGGGGGCATGTGCGGGTTTTCGGACATTGATGAGGCCTTACGGGACCGTGTCGTACTCGGACTCCAAGACCTAGTCCTACAGAGTCAACTGATGGCCAAAGGAGACATCGCCATCGCTGGCGCCATCGCTGAAGCCACCGTAGCCGAGGCAACCCGGAAATCGGCGAACCGCATGCGGAGACCAGACACCGGAGACTGCACCATGACCGCCGACCCAGGACGGGTGTCCGAGGCCCAACTGGAAGCAAGTCACCGCGAGACCACCACCCATCATGGCAAATTCCACTCCGCCTCCGACACCACTGACGAGGAGGAGGAGATCCACCGGCTCTAGATGTGACGTGACCAGCGAAATCGGCGGGGTCGTAAGTTGGGGACCGCATGTGCCGGGTGTGGAGGGGACCACCCTCGAGCAGAGTGCCGTTTCTTCGATGCAGTCTGCTGGCACTGTGACAAAAAGAGTCACATCGCCCGAGTCTGCCGATTGAGGAAGGCCTACAGCCCCAGACGGTGGGACCACAGTGAGCGGAGATGGGACAGCACACCCCCCAGAGCCAGAGATCGCCAAGCTGAAAGCCGATGGGACCGGAGCAGATGGAACCGACGAGGTGGCGAAACCCGGCGGAAGGAGGAAACCCACCAGACGGTCATCATCGGCCACACATCAACCACTGATGCCCGAAAGGTCTACATGGAGGTAGGCATCGAAGGTGAGCCATGCAAAATGGAGGTGGACTCCGGGTCCTACCTCTCCATGGTCGCCTGGCAAGAAATCAAATGCTTGGTGCCTACCATCCACAAGAAGGGACTGGAGAACCAGAGACTAATATTCAAGGACTACCAGGGAAACCACATCCTGGTAGTCGGAACCGGACAATTCAGGGTAACATTCAAGGGCTGCACTGCAAAGCTTCCCCTGACGATCGTGGACCAAGACCGACCCAGCCTTTTGGGACTACAGTGGTTCGCACCGCTTGGCATCGAAGTCACGGGCATCAACCACACCGCCGAGACTGATTGGGAATAGCAACTGGCACGGGACTTCCAGGAAGTGTTCAACGGCACCCTAGGCAAGTACTGAGGGCTCCCCATCTGCTTCAGCCTAGACCCCAACATTCCCCCGATACGCCTAAAACCAAGGCGGGTACCCTTTGCACTCAGGCCAAAAATAGACGAGCAAATTGACAAGCTCGTCAAGCAAGGGGTCCTACAACCAATCGACCACACCTGGTGGGAGACCCCAATAGTCACCCCAGTCAAGCCCGATGGGTCGGTAAGAATCTGCAGGGACTATAAGGCCACCCTAAAAGCGCCTACCCCATCCCAGTAGTGCAGCACCTTCTACACTTACTGAGGGGAGGCAAGGTTTTTGCGAAGCTCAACCTGGCACAAGCATACCAACAGCTGCCGGTCGACGCAGAAACCGCTGAGGCACAAACCACAGTCACCCACCGGGGAGCGTTTCGCTGTAACCGACTCCAGTTTGGAGTCAGCATGGCGCCTGGAATTTTCCAGACCCTCATGGAGAGGCTTTTGCAAGGAATTAAGGGGGTAGTGCCCTACTTTGACGACGTGCTGGTGTCGGCAACAAACCAGCTAGAACTAGAGGGTCGTCTAAGGGAGGTGCTAACGAAATTCAAGGAAACCAGGCTAAAAGTGAAGAGAGAGAAATGCCAACTTTACACAGAGCGGGACGAGTTCCTGGGATACCTCCTAGACCGGCACAGCATCCACCCAACTGCAAACAAAATCAGAGCCATTAAGGAGGCCCCCACACCCAAGAATAAAACAGAACTGCAGGCATTTCTGGGACTGTTTAATTTTTACAATGTTTTCCTGCCCCAAAAGGCAACCGCGGTGGAGCCTTTGCATAGGCTTTTGGACAAGGCGGCCACCTGGATTTGGGGGAAACGTGAGGAAGCCACCTTCAGGAAAACCAAAGACCTGCTCACCTCAGATGCCATCCTCATCCAATACAATGAGACCCTACCACTTGCCATCACATGCGATGCCTCACCCTTCGGCGTCGGCGCCGTCCTCAGTCACACACTCCCGGATGGAAGAGAAGCACCCATTGCTTTCTTCTCGAGGACACTCACCAAACCAGAGAGGAACTATAGCCAGCTGGACAAGGAGGCCCTGGCCATCATCGCAGCAGTGAAGAGGTTCCACGAGTACCTCTATGGCCGCATGTTCACCATTATCACAGACCACAAGCCGCTGCTGGGCATCCTGGTAGGGAACCGGGCCACCCCGAACATCCTATCTCCCAGAATGACAAGGTGGTCTGAATTCCTTGCCGCCTACAGCTACCGGCTCACACACCAACCCGGTAAGACTATCACCCACGCAGACGCCTTGAGCCGCTTGCCGTTACCTGACCTAGACACCAACCCAGCACCCACGACGAGCACCCTCAGCATAGAGACTCTGCCTGATCTACCCATAACCATGTCAGACATTGCCCAAGAAACTAATAAAGACAAATGTCTGGCACGGGTGTTACATTGGGTGGAAAAAGGGTGGCCAGAAAAAGACGATGATGAAGCATTCAAGACATTCCGGAACCGGCAAACAGAACTCTCTCTACAAAAAGGGTGTGTACTTTGGGGGGATAGGGTTGTTATTCTGGAAAAACTACAAGGGAAGGTATTGGGGTTGTTACACGAGGGGCACCTGGGCATAGTTAGAACGAAAGCCCTGGCCAGAAGTTATGCTTGGTGGCCAGGGATGGACAAGCAAATCGAGGCCTGGGTAGCAAGATGTGAATGCTGCCAAGAAACCAGACCGAGCTCTCCCGCGGCACAGATCCTGGAATGGGAAACCCCCAGGGGACCATGGTCCAGGATCCACATAGATTTTGCCGGGCCCACTAAGGGACATACATTCCTTATAACGGTAGATGCTTACTCCAACTGGTTGGAGGTAAGCAACATGAAAACCACCACCACGGAGGAAGTGACCAAGGAACTTAGCAAGCTATTTACAACCCACGGCCTCCCAGATGTCATCGTATCGGACAATGGGCCCCAATTCATGTCGCTAGAATTTGAAAAATTCCTAGTGGAACGGGGCATACGACACGCATTGACAGCTCCGGCACATCCGGTGGCGAACGGAAGGGCGGAACGGATGGTTCAATTTACGAAAAAAAACCATCCAAAAAATCAAACACGGGGAAATCCAAGAAAAAATAAATAAAATGCTCTTCATACAACATAAAACCCCGAACACAACAACGAACAAAAGCCCGGCAGAGTTACTAATGGGGAGGAAAATAAGGTCCCCACTAGACAGGCTGCAACCCACATACAACCCGGAGAAACCCCCAAACTCCTCTAGCAAGCACTGGTCCTTTGCACCAGGCAACACCGTCTATGCAAAGAACCTAACCAGAGACCCACTTTGGTTACCATCAACCATAACCCAACTGACAGGCCCCTGCTCGTACCGGCTGCAAACAACCGACGGACGAGCCTGGAAACGCCATATCGATCAACTAAAATCGAGAACAATCACAGGAAACACAACCGACACGCAACCAAACACAGACAACCCCCTTAATACAAGCCAAGAGGGGAGGGAATACCCCAGGAACCAAAACCCAATAGAAAGAAACCAGCAACACTTACCGACAGCCAGCCAGCTCGAAGCCTCACCAGCAAGAAGCAGCCAGGCCAGCTCAACCAGCCCAGAAAGACTAGGTGGGAGCGGCAGAAACTGCAGCTCAACCAGCCCGGGTAGACCGGGAGGGAGCTGCGACAAGAGGCCCGGCGACACTTTCCAGGCGGTTCCATCGATGAGGCCGAGAGGAACAGAGAACCTGACCAAACCAGCCAGGAGCCAAACAACAACTAACCTGCGCAGGTTCAGTAGGCAAGTACGGAGCCTCGCCTACTTACGGGACTACGTCACGTAGGACCGAATCAAGAGGGGAGGGGTGTTCTGTACGGTCATTTACATTCTTGTAAACGCCGCGCTGTGATTGGGCAAAGTGCGCAGGGATTTGATTGGTCGAGTGAGCTGTTCTGATTGGCCCGCTACGGATCTCCCGCGATTGGTGGAAACTAATCGCAGGAGATTCAAAGTGGTGCCATTGGCTGCGGCCGCCGCGGCTTGAGAATAAAAAGCCGCAGTTTTTCCCCTCGGAACCCGAGCTGTTCTCGGGATCAATAAAAGAGCTGAACCAAGTCACTGAGTCCTGCTCTCCTTGCCGCGCCGGACACAACAATTGGCACAGAAGAAGCGAAACCAGCTCTGAGTTTCCTGTGCAAACGCACACATAGCTCATTTCCCCTCTCCCCATGGGCCACCCACAGTCCATTACATCCACCAAGCACTTCTGTTCATTTTGTTTTGAGAACCAGCAGATCATCCTGTGGCATCTGTTCTGGGTATCCTTGGGTGGGGGTGGGAGAGCAATGTTTCATGGGAACCAATGGTGTTTGGAGGCCATTCCCCCCCCCCCAATCCTTACATTCCAACCCCCCCTTCATTCTTTGTCAAGCTGCAAACAAAGCCAAATATAGATGAAATTTGAGTCAGTCTTGACACCACCTTGCAGCCATAATGCCATCTCAAAGCTGCATCCTTGGGAGGAGCACACTACCTTGAGAAGGCAATCCCTTTTCTACACATGAACTACAAGGACTACTATGTCCTGTCATCATGCAATCTTGAGCAGCTTAAATGGGGTTGGTGTTGACCGGGCATATATGTCCAAGGAGATTCTCAGTCATCCAGGTCATGGTTGTCCCAAAGGTGCTTTTCAAAAGCAACTGGACTTCTGAAGAACCACACAAAACCATTCTGTAGAACTGAAGAAGTTTCTTGGATGAGGAGAAAAACATCTTGAAGGGAAAACAAAGTTAAGTTAAATAGCACCTTTGAAATGGCAGGGCATAGATAGAGTTAGGAATTTTGTCAATGAAACAGTTCCTTTTCATGTTTTCTACAGTCTCCACTTGTAAGTTAGAAGAGATGCCTCACTAAATAGAGCCTATTCAGAAGATGCCTAAATTTGGTAAAATTTTCGATTCAAGTCCTACTGACGCTGCAAAAATATCTGGTTTATACATTATGATTGCTATATGCCCAAGAGCATCAATATATCTGAGTGCATTCTTTCCCATGGGGTCTAATTAAGAAGATTCCTAAAGATGATTTTGCATCAGTGATGCTACATGCTTAGTCCAAAGTAGCAGAATAAGAAAATATAAGTCCTTTCTTCAAAGGGGCTCCGACAGAAATCAGTTGGAATCTGACATATTCCCCCTTTAAGAACAAAATTCCTGGCTAATGTCTTTCTAGTTAGTTTTATTTGCATGTCCGTATGCAAGAAATTAAGATAAAGGATTGGTCCCTGTTGCCTCTCCTTGTACAAGAGACATTAGGACAGCAGATAGGAGGGAAGGGCTTATAGATAAGACCAAATGCAGCAAAATCAGTTCCATTTTCCTAAAAAAAGAAGAGGAGGAGGAGGAGGACCAGAGGTGGTATTCAGCAGATTCTGACCAGTTCTGGAGAACCAGTAGCAGAAATTTTGAGTAGTTCGGAGAACCAGCAAATACCAGCTCTGACTGGCCCTGTCCCCATCTAATCATTGCCTCCAGAGTCCCAACTGATCAGCTGGGTCTTCTTTTGTTGCCCTGCACAGGAGAACAGAGCTGGAAAGCAGGTTAGTGGGGTGGGGAGGGAATAGGGATTTTGCAGTAATCTCCTCCCTGGAGAGGGGAGGGAATTGGGATTTTGCAGTAATCTTCCCCCTGGAGAGGGGAGGGAATGGGATTTTGCAGTATCATTCCCCTGCCACACCCACCAAGCCACACACATAGAACTGGTAGTAAAAAAAAAATGAATCCCACCACTGAGGAGGACAGCTAGTTTTTGGGTTAGAAATGATCTCCTCACATATTTCAATGAGTAGGACAGCCTAGAAATAGCATCTCCAATGTTGGAAATAAGCAAAAGCTTTCATCTCTGTGGAGGGTGTTGTGAATTAATAAAAGTGCTTAAATAAAGATTATTAAAACCTTTAGAAAAGTGCAGGGTTCTGGCCCTGCACTTCTGATTGGCCGATAATAGCGACATCTGATTGGTCCGTTCAGGAGAATCTGATTGGCTATTAGCGGGCCTCTTTCATTGGTTAAGGGAGCTAACGCTTCCCGTTTCTTATTGGTTATTTGATCAGCAGCTTGCCTATAAAAAGGGCTATTGCTGCCGTAGTTTTTGCTCTGTTCCACAATGTTAAATAAAGAGTTGAAGTTCACTGTTCATTGTCTCATCTCCACTTCTTGCGCCCATGCGCAGAATATAACAGAGGGGACAACAACCTAAATCTTCAAGTGCTCAGTTGCTCCTGTTGGGGGAAATGGGTGCAGAAGAGAAGAAGTTTCCTGTCTATCTTTGGGCTTTTCCTTCTTGGCTTCTCTCAGCTGCCATGCAAACATATTTATCAGTTCTTGGTTGTGGCACATAAGTTGTTGAAGAATTCCCCAGCCTGAGGGTTGGCAGAAATCCTTTTGTGATAATTGGGAGAAAAACAGCTCGGGGCGGGGGGGAGGAGAATTCAAGGAGAAGCAGCAGAAGAAACTCAAAGGACCCTGTTCTCTTGTTCTGCCTTTCAAAAAATAAAAATTGATTAAGTTTCATGATAAGATAAAAACATGGGGGAAAAAAAACAAGAAAAAGTACAAAGGATAAAGAAAGAAGAAAAAAGAAAATCAAAACTTTCTTTTGGTGCGGGAGATTACCAAAATAATAAATGGCTGCTAAATGGGCTTCGTCCAATTTTATGATCTTTTTTTGTGACAGTTGTTAAACAAAATGCTGCAGTTGAAAGCTAAATAAATCATGCGGTCATTAGTGGTCTTTTGTTTTTCATTTCACAACTTTTCAAGCCCATTCTAGAATTATCTCTTTTGAATTATTTTTCTTCCTTGAGATCCCTTCTGCCTCTCTAAAAGGCTCCATAGATGCTGAGTAGTGATCAGGAACTCTGGTCCATTTTTGCAATAAATGTTCGTTTTCACTCTAAAGAGAACTATTGGTGAAGTTCTCCTTTAATCTAAGGCAGGGGTCTCCAACTTGGCAACGTTAAGACTTGTGGCCTTCAACTCCCAGAATTCTCAGCCACAAAGCAAAGCTGGAGACCCCTGATCTAAGGCATTCTGTAGGTAGTAAGAATGAAATCTGAACTTGGAAACTATATGGGCAGTCGTCAAAGTTGACAAATACCTTTGGATTTATTTCTGAGCAGCCTTGGTGCAGATAGCGCTGGGCTGGACTAATTGCAGCCAGAAGCTGCTTGAGGTTTGTTTGGGATTTTTTTGTCATCATTCTGCTTGAGACTTGCTAGAAACATGGGAGCAGTTGGGGGAATAAAGGGGTGGTTTGTACTGCCAGCTGTTTGTGTGATTCTTTGTACCATGCCCTGGGTCATCACACAGTGCGTGGAAAAGAGACAGGATACAGTTGTTGATATCATTGTGATTTCTATTGCAATTATTAATATTTTTCTAGTAATAACTAAAAATATTGACTTGCTGATCATTAGCTGTTGTTTACCACTGATCGGCTAGTACAAAGTTCCAATCTGCTCCCATCCAGATGTTTTCAACAAGAGAGATCATAAGCTCTAGTTAGCACAGCTGAAGTTGAGAAGCGATGAGAACTGTAGTCCAAAATGACTGGGGTCTTCTATCACCGGCAATGATCACTGCATGACCTGTCCGGAAAGCAAAGCACTGCTTCATTTTAATTTGTTTCTTCTGATTGGCCTCAGTAGGTGCTCAGCTTTTGTTGGCTGGGTAGCAGGAGCAGATCGTTACATTCATAATTAAGCTGGAATCACTCTGAGAAAACCAAAGGAAGAACAGCCACAGTATGAACAGAACAAAAATAGCGCAGAGTTTTGGAGAAACCATCTCTATCCCCAGAGCCTATTTTCATCTCTGCAAGAGAAATAAGCCAATTTCAATACCAGACTTGTAAAAGAAATGAGAAAATGTGATAACAGAGGAGAGCAAAATAGCCTCCTCTAAGGCAAAGAGGCAAAGCCAGTGTTCTGATCCAGCTCCCAAACACGACAAGCCCTTTTAACAAAACGTTCCCTTTGTTTGGAGTGCCAGCAGCCACTCTCTCACAGCAGGCTATGAAGTCTCTAACTCCTGTGGACAGTGATGCTTGCTCCCTTTCGCCCTGAACTGGCCCAACACACCAGGAGTCTCCCTCTCTCTCTCTTCCCACATTTGCAAAGGAAGTCCTGGAAGGTGCACTTGCTTTCTTCCAGCAGCAGACGCACATATACACACACATACACACACACACACGCTCAAGGTGCTGCAGATCCCAAGAATTCTGATAATTTCCAGACTGTATTCAGAAGTGTAGGCTATCAATGAGGGACCGGCAGAGAGACGAATAGTAGTCTGCCACATCTATTCATCTCTGCTTCCTGCCTTTTATTCCCAGAGCTAGGGTGGGGCTTTGCTAGCAGTGGTGGCTCTTCCATCCCAAGGACAGTCCCATAGATTTCCACTGCTCTCCTCTCCTCTGCCTTCTGTGCATCCATGCATCAGGCACTGGACCCAACCGTTCCTCCTCTTCCTCATCAGCCACCTCCAGACCTGGGAGGTGTTGAGTCTCCATCTGAGGGCTGATGGATGGCCCGGGCACTCTCTCTCTCTCTCTCTCTCTCTCTCTCTCTCTCTGACAGCTCCATTCCCTCTTCCCCCTCAGAGTTCTCAGATTGCCTTGATGCTGGCCCTAACTCCCATGCTGTCTCTTCATCTGATTCATCTGACAAAGAGGGCCGGTAGCCAATGGGCCACATTCAGCCAAGAAATGGGGCTCTTCTTGATCCCAAGTCACTGTAACAAAAGGCTAATGAGATCAAGACATTTTGATCTCTTTCTCTGTCTGAGATTTCAGATTTGGGAGTGAGTCTTTCTGTTATCTTTGAAGGAATGGATCTTGGCTCATCCTACCGCCTAGCTCCTGGGATCTTGCACTGTAACTTTGGATATGATTAGGTAAAGCAACTAAGTGCAAAACTGTTGATGTGTCAGTATCAAGAGTCTGAAAAACCACCAAGGTCTCTCTATAAGGCAGTGGCCCCCAACCTCCTGGGCACCAGCACCGGTTCCATGGAGAGAGGTTTTTCTGAGGACTGGAGGGGCCATAGTTTCATGTGGATGAGGCTTCGTGTGTTTTCCTGGACTGGTTTCTGGCATGTTGCAGTGCAGTGCTGGCCCACAGAACAGGGATTGGGGACTTCTGCTATAAGGGACACAGAAACACAAAGCAGTCATACAGTATTTATTGGTTTTGTGATGAAGACATTTGAAGGACAGGAAATACATCTATTAACAGCTCCATTTTGCACTGGTTAATGAATTCATGTTAATGAAAAAGATTTCATGATTTCTTATGTATGGCATACCTAAGAATTATGGACTATTTATGTCTTCTGATGATGAAGCAAAGGTCTTCTAGATGGACAACTTTATGGTCCATTCTCTTTAGTGGTAAACATGAAGCTCTCAAGTGTTTTCCTAAAGATTCATTGGTGTTGGTTTTACTATCAATGGATGTAGCTCTGTTTACCATCCCAGAGTCAGTATTTATGTGATGGATAGAATATCTGCAATTCTGCATGGTTCACCACAGACTGTTGACATGATGGAATGTCTATTGCATCCTGATGATGCAAGCTTCACCCTTGTGTAAGTCCTCAATTTACGACCACAATTGAGCCCAAAATTTCAGTTGCTAAAAAAAGACATTATCAACTGTCCAACTAGCGAACCCAAAACAAGGAAACACTCCTGGGAGAATTGAGTTCCCCAAAGTAAAACTTTATTGGACACATTGAGTAGGTACTGAAGAAATGAAACCAGCTCTGGTTTCCCACACAAATGCTTGCCCTGTTAAACAATACTTCCTCCTTCTCCCCACCGCTGGTTGATCACATTGTCCAATTATGAGACGGTCTTTTGTTATGGGAATGGTCCATCTCTTTCTCAAGCACCTGCATTGGAGACCTTGATGGCTGCCAGGCTCTCACATTCTCTGCATAGATTCTCCACATTCCCTTTCTCTCCCCCCCCCCCCCATTTCATTGGCATTCAAGTCGAAAAGTACTAGGTTTGAAAGAAGGAAAGAGTCTCAATCTTGACAGACATTTCTTAAGTGAGTTTTGCCCCTGTGATGACCCAGGGCATGGCACAAAAGCAACAAAGTCACAAAAGTAGGTAAAGTCCTTTTATTTTATTTATTGTATTTTATTTTTTCAATTATTAAATTTTATTTAGTTTTCAAAATTTAAAAACATAAAATAAAACTTTATACATTATTATATCAATGTCAAGACATCTTTTACATTTCCTTATCATATTTCTATATACACATTTCTTTCATTATACAGTTTCAACCTAATATATAAATAAATATAGATAGATATGAATATAGATATAAGTTTTTATATAAGTTTCTTATTCTTTACCTAATTGCTATTTGATTTCTTTTTATTCTTAAATGATCCCAGACATTATAATATATCAACTCTTCTTTGTCTCTTAATTTCATTGTTAGTCTGTCCATCTCTGCACGATCTAATTTTTTTTATATAACAACATCCTCTGATGGTACATTTTCCTGCTTCCAAAATTGAGTGTAGGAAATCCTAGCAGCTGTTAAGATATGTAGCATAATGTATTTATCTTTTTATTATATTTTTCTTTAATATGCCTAATAGAAATAGTTCTGGTTTGGGTTCAATTTGCTGTTTTGTTATTTCTTCTGGCCACAATTGAATTATATCTCAATATTTCTTGACCTCTGGGCAGGTCCACCACATATAAAAATATGTACATTTTTCCTTTTTACACTTCCAACAGCTTGGGCTTAGGCTGAACATTTTTGCTAGTCTAGCAGGAGGAAGATGCCACCTATAAAACATTTTATATAGATTTTCCCTGTATGCTGTGGACATAGTTAATTTGTAATTTAGTCCCTTTAATACCTCCAACTTGGTAAAGTCCTTTTAATACCTCCAATCAGTCCAAACCCAAAGTACATATAGATTATAAATAAAAACCAACACAAACCATGCTGCAGCAATTAACGAGACAGGGCAGGATAAGGAATGGCAGACTTCAAAAGAGGATGCCAGAACCCAGATAAGACTTGACAAACAAAGATAATTCACACTTTGCTTCCAGCAAGGTGCTGTGCACCCTTTATATCCTGTTTTCCCAGATGCAGCTCATGAAGGGCATCAGGGCCCCTTCCTCCCCTGTAGACCACGTGACTCACATTTCTCCCTTATCCACTTTTCCCTGCGTGCCTTAGGATGAAGAGGGGATGTCCCTGGGTCTTTCTCTGAAGGCCCAGCTGGACTGTGCCCTTCTCCAGTTTCTTCCACAGCCACCAGAGCCACACTTCCTTTCCCTGTCAGCTGCTCGATCTCCCCCTCGGAAACAGATTCCAACAGCCCCCTTTTACAAACTTTCTTACCACAGTTGTTAAGTGGAATTACTGCAGTTGTTAAGTTAGTAACACAATTGTTAAGTGAAACTGGCTTCCCCCTTGACCCAAGGACACTGCAACCATCATAAATATGAGTCAGTTGCCAAGCATCTGTATTTTGATCATGTGATGCTGCAATGATCATAAGTTGAAAAATGGACATAAGTCACCGGTTTTCAGTGTCATTGTAACCTTGAATGGTTACTAAAGGAACTGTTGTAAATTGAAGAGTACCTCAACTATTTTCAGGCAACATCACTCTGGTTTCAGACTCTGTGATTGTCTTTAAATGTTCACAGATGCATCACAGTCACCGAATTAGTACCAAGTGCTTAAATGAAAAATTTTAGCTGTCAAGGGGATATGGTTATAGAATTCTTTATAACATAGCCTTTAGCATCTGTAAATAGTCCATTGATTCATATCATTAAGTAAACTTGACTAATTCAAAGGATTTAAAGCTATGTCTTGAAATGATTGTTAAATGCTAATTTAATTGGAATCTTGTACTAATACTCCCCCCTCCCCCCCATATTTTGCAGGAGTAGCTTGAAATTCTGCTCTTGGGATAACCCTTGAAGACATACTTCACTGGCCTTGATCCCTTTGCTTTGGCCTCTGCATCTTCTGAGCAACAGTTCAGGGGGAGAACAACATTGGGACTCAAACACTTCATACATGATAAAATTAGGAGAGGTTGCAGTTGGTCTATCACTTGTTAAATCTGAGTGTGTTAAATGAGAGAGGGGTGAACTCTTTAATCTCTTAATGAAATCCATTGTTGTAAGTGTGTAGACCTCATACCCCAACATGAATAGAATCTGCATCAATCTTCATCACAAAGTCGCAGCCAACAATTGATCATGTGGCCAACCTAAAAGCCAAAGATTGTGTGTATGAATGTGTGTATATAATATATATGTACATTAGTTGTCTGGGCATTGGCAGCTTGGGTATATATCAGCCAAAGGTGGCTAGGTCCTGGCAGCATGTTTGTATGTATGTATGTACGCATGCATGCAAGTATGTATCAGAAGTGGTATTCAGCCAGTTCTGACAGGTTCTGGAGAACCAGTAGCAGAAATTTTGAGTAGTTCGGAGAACTGACAAATCCCACATCTGACTGGCCCTGACCCCATCTATTCTCTGCCTCCCATTGAGTCCCAGCTGATTGGCTGGGTCTTCTTTTGTTGCCCTGCACAGGAGAACAGAGCTGGAAACAGGTTAGTGGGATGGGGAGGGAATGGAGATTTTACAGTATCCTTCCCCTGCCACACCCACCAAGCCACACCAGACCCACCAAGCCATGCCCTCAGAACTGGTAGTAATTTTTTTTTTTCATACTACCACTGGTTATGTATGTTCACACACACTCACACAGAGACAGACACACACACAAGCTGCCAGGGCCTAGCCAACTTTGGCTGATCAAAAAAAGCTAATCAGGGATGGCCTGAGTTCATACTTGGATGGGAATCTTGCCTTGAAAGTATTTCACTGACTGTTTTAATGTATCTAAAGATAGGCGTGACAAGTTTACACCTAAAATGAATCTGAAGATCTTCCTCTGTGAATTATTGAAATTCTGCAGGTGTTAGACTTTCCTATGACTTCCCTTTCACTTCTGTTGTTCACCTAGCTTAAATCTGGAAGATTGATTGATTGGCAGAACCCTACTCAACGAACACTGAATGATCATGGCTGGCATGATAAAAATGAACTAGGTTCTTTTTTTCTAAAGATCTTTCTGGAACTTGAGTCAAGCCCAGTTGCTACGACTTAGTTTCCAGACAACTCTACCGAGATAACTGAAAATCCTCATTGACATGTTCTAAAGACTGAACAATGCTTGGAAAAGACCATCATGAATCTACTACTGATTTCTTAGCTTTCTTAGCTTTTTCTCTAGCCTGAGAATCCTTCCCAGGATCCTGCATTGATTACAAGGGCCATTTCTGTGGCGAAGTTCAGCTTGTCTTGAGTCTGATGGGTTGGAAATCAGGTCACTTCTGTACTGAGATCAGTTGTATATATCAGGAGGAATCAGTGGTGGGCTGCAACCGGTTTAACAACCGGTTTGGTGAGTGCACACGCACACGTAACGTTCAATAAACACCCATTTGAATCTCTCCAGCTAACCTTCTAGCCTTCCCCGGTAAGTAGAACAGCTGGGGCATGGCAATCCATCTTGCCTCATGAATCAACTGAACTGCAAAAGGAGAAAATGTAAAAAGGATAGGGCAGGGGCGGCTGATTGTTGTTCGTACCGGTGGCAGCTCACCACTGGGAGGAATCCATTCCACAGCATGAGCTGGGAAGGGCAGCTCAACAAATTAAAAGCAACGAGACAATGATCCAGAAAAATGCTTTCATTTCAAGCATAAATGCAGAGTTTGGGGACCCAAAGCAGAGGAAATGCCTATCTTTCCTTATAGGCATCAAGCAAGCAGTGTCACAGCATTATCAATATTTCATGTTGTATATTCCACTGGGAGAGAAAACTTGGCAATTTCTTTAGTTGTTCTTAGACAACTATGACAACTTAAGATGTCTCCAGGCTTTCAATGCTGCACAATATGAACTGGAGCAACTATGCTCAACAGCACTAATGAAGCTAAAGAGACTTTCTAAATACCCGGGAGGACAAGGATGGAGAACCTTATGGCCTCCAATGTGTTGCTAAACTGTAACTGCAGATCTCCACATGAGCTGAACTGCTGGGAAATGCACTAGTTCTGCAGCATCTGGAGAAACCATCAGTCTTAAACCAACCTTTAGTGCTTGAGAGCTAAAATAGAGAATCAGTTCTCTATCATCTTCAAAATAGACCATCGTCTCTTCTTTCTTCCTCCTTCTTCCTTCCTCCCCCTAGCAGTTATATGTTGGTTGTTCATCTTTCTTTTGCTGAACTACACTAAGGTTCGCTGAGTAGCCATTGCTAAGCCCAAACCACACTTTCACTGCACACAGGTGTCCTGCCTATCTGCTTGGTTCTGTTTCTTTAGTGTTTTCATCATAAGTTAATCTATATATATATAATAGCAAAATACCAGTCACACATCATCACAAAATCTCCAGAACCGTAAAGCCTACAAACTTGAAATTTGGCATGTACGTTCCTCTTGGTTTCTAGGTGCTCACTAAGAAAGGATTTTTTGAAATGACCATCAGAGCATTAGCATTTCATATATTATTATTATTATTATTATTATTATTATTATTATTATTATTATTATTATTATTAACATGCTCTGATTCTAGGGAGTTCTACTCCCCCTCACCACCTGCAAAACATAAGCAGAGGAGAGGAGTTTCAGTTTTAGTTTCACAACAGCAACCAGCTTTAATACAGAACAGTTGAGTTAAGCCAAGCCCATGCCCCTTGCTGTCTTCTTCTCATTCACACAGCAAATACTGTTTCAGTTTCCATGTTTCAGTTTCCTCAACTCTCTCACACACTGACAGGACGCTAGCCAGATGAATACTGATGGATGCTGGTAGGCAGAGGCACAATTTTTTCCCTTATTTTCCTCCTCAAAAACTAAGGCCAACCACATAGTTTCATAGCAAAGCACAGATATGGAGCTAGTTTTACATATTTTAAAGAATTACTTAAGTAGGACCACAGAGTTTTATTTCTGGACCAAGGCACAAATAAAACGGTGTCATATTTTGCTGAGCACCTTATAGCAGTTCAAAACAAGCAACAAGGATAAATAATAATGAAACTAAACAAGATTTGGACAATTAGCAATCGAACGTGACTGATACAGCTTGCCTTCAGAAGTTGTGGGAGCTTCATCATTTGAGACTTTCAAGAAGAGATCGGGCTGCCATTTGTCAGAAATGGTGTAGGCTCTTCTGCTTGGGCAGGGGGGATTGGACTAGATGACCTACCAGGTCCCTTCCAACTCTGTTAAACTGGTTGCATGAGTATGGATTAATCAATTAATAAATAAATAGGTATTAATAAATGTCTCCTTTCTCCTCTGCATCCTCTTCCTCATTATTCTCCTTAAATGTATGCTCCTTCATAGATAAAATTCAGTGCGTTTCTTTACATTTAAATGACTGGACACAGACCATAGAAAATATTGATTATTATGAGGATTAACTCTAACAAAGATCCTACTCATATTGTTGGAAGGTTAGTTTTTCTTCTGTGAATCCAGGAGTTTTGTTCTCCTTTGCTTTGTGTTGTGAATCAATAAATGCTTAATAAAGATCATTAAGAGCTTGAAGTAAAGTGCAGGGTTCTTGCCCTGCACTTCTGATTGGCTGATAATAGCGACATCGGATTGGTCCATTCAGGAGAATCTGATTGGCTATTAACGAGCCTCTCCCATTGGTTAATGGAGCTAGAACTCCCTGTGTTTTCATTGGTTAAATAAGTTAAGAGTTGCCTATATAAAGGGGCCCATCGTGGCCATTGATTGAGCTGTTTCACATGTAAATAAAGAGTTGAAGTTCACTGTTTCGTCTCCATCCTTGCACCCATGCTCAGAACTTAACACTTTGCATGCTGGGAAATGGCCATGCAAGCCTTTCCTCTTCCCAGCCCCCTTGAATTCCTCACATTTTACCTCACACCAAATGTTTCTTTCCCTCCCCCAGTGAAAGTCACCATTTTTCTAGCATGCCTTCCTCCCTCTGGCGCTGCATTCATTTCTATGGGCCACAAGGCCTTCTACCTGCCTCCAGAAGTTATAAATTCTCCAACAACTGGAGGTTTTTTTTTTTTTGAAAAAGTTTTTATTAATTTTCTACAAACAAACAAGACAAACAAAACATAAAAACATCAACTCTTATATGTACATCCAGTGTGTCAGTTGGTTCATCATTTTTGTGCATTCATTCTGTAGTCTCAATTACAATTATGTTACATAATAACTCATATTGTCAATCCAAACTTATATATCCTAATATCACTAAAAAAAGTTTTTGACTATATTTTTAATCATTCATGCTTAATGAGCTAACAATACTTTAAACCAGTTTACTCTATAACAAATCATCTAGTCATATCAAATCAATCCTAAAAAATCCTTTATAAATATAATATCAAATAGCAAAATAATAGCAAAATAAAGATATTCCTTACTATCTAGCATTCTAAATATTCTATTATCGTATTTTATCATCTAGCCATTTATAAAAAAGATCCCAAATTTCGTAAAATTGTTTATCCTCTTGCTCTCTAATTTCAAATGTCAATCTGCTCATCTCAGCACATTCCAATATTTTCTTAATAATTTCTTCCTGTAATGGTATTTTCTCATTCTTCCAATTTTTAGCAAATACAATCCTGGCCGCTGTTAATACATTTACAATCAGGTATTTCAAATCTTTACTATATATATCAGGTAAAATTCTCAATAAGAAGATCTCTGGTTTCAAATCTATATGTTTCTTTGTCATTTTTTCCAACCACATGCGAATTATAGTCCAATATTTTCTAGCATCCTCACAAGTCCACCACATATGGTAATACGAGCCGGGTATCTGATGACATTTCCAGCATTTTTCAGATTTGTTCTTAAACATTCTTGCTATTCTTGTCGGAGGAAAGTGCCACCTGTAAAACATCTTATACAAGTTTTCTTTATATGCTGTTGACATTGTCATTTTATAATTTTGAGACCACAATTTCTGCCATTTCTCTAAATCAATCCCATATCCAAAATTCTTCCCCCAAACAATCATAGTTTCTTTGACTTGTTCTTCCTCTAATTTCATTCCCAGTAAATAACCATATAGTTTTTTAATCACCTTCTCATCAGTACCCATCAAGATCTTATCTAAATCAGTCTGTTTATCATAAAATCCCTCCGTTTTAGAATATTCATCATACCTTGAGTGTATTTGTACATATGAAAACCAATTCATCCTTATACCTTGTTCCTCTAAGTTTTGGATCGATTTAAGTTCACCCTTTTCATCCAAAAGTTCCCCATATCTAACTGTTTGTTCCTTCTTGTAGATTATAGGATAGGAAAATGCTTCAATGGTCGATAACCAAACTGGAATTTTCAAATAACATTGTCTTTTTATCTTCTCCCAATTTAACCACAAAGACTCCCGTACATAATGTCTTCTAAAATAACCCTGTGTTTTAGTTCCCTTATACCATAAAAAAGCATGCCAACCCAACAGCAAGTCATGCCCTTCTAATGTCAACAACCTATGTTTCCTTAATGTTATCCATTCTTTGACCCACATCAAACTTGCAGCTTGATAATACAATTCCCAATTAGGCAGACCAAAACCTCCTCTAATTCTAGCATCTTGCAAAAGCTTTAGCTTTATTCTCGCTTTTTTACCTTGCCATATAAACTTCAACATAATTTTATTTAAATCTTCAAAATAGTCTTTTCCAAGCCTAATTGGTATTGTTTGAAACAAAAATAAAATTCTAGGTAAGATATTCATCTTAATTGTTGAAATTCTCCCTATTAATGACAATTGCAAGTTTTCCCACTTCTTCAAATCTGTAGTTATCTGTTGTTTAAGTTTAATATAATTATTCTCCTTTAATGTGCTACATCTTGTTGTCAAATATATCCCCAAATACTTAACCTTATTTGTAACTTGAATTTTCAAAAGATCTGCCAATTCTTCTCTCTGTCTCAATAGCATATTCTTTGTCAAAATCTTTGTTTTGTCTTTATTTATTTTCAAACCAGCCACCTCTCCATATGCCTCTATCCTTTCCAGTAACTTTGGAGCTGTTTCCAGCGGATCTTCCAAAATAAAAGCTAAGTCATCAGCAAAAGCTTGTAGCTTAAATTCTTCCTTCTTAATTTTCATTCCTTTTATGCTTTTATCATCCCTAATATTTCTATTCAACACTTCCAAGGTCAACACAAATAGCAAAGGAGATAGGGGGCATCCTTGTCTTGTGCCTTTCCTTATATTAATAAAATCTGTAAGTTCCCCCTCCATCATTACCCTTGCTGTCTGTTTATTATATATAGCTTCTATTGCTTGAATAAATTTTTTAGCGAAACCCATCTGCTCCAATAATAATAACATAAATCTCCAGTTCCCGTTATCAAATGCTTTTTGAGCATCTAGGAATATCAAAGCCATTTGCTTTTCAGGATGAGCCTCATAGTATTCCAAAGTGTCCAAGATTACTCTCATATTGTCTCTAATTTGTCTCTTTGGCAGAAATCCATTTTGATCTGAGTGAATAAAATTATTTAAATATTTTTTAAGTCTTTCTGCTAAGATTGAAGCAAAGATTTTATAGTCTGCATTCAATAAAGAAATAGGTCTATAATTCTAAATTTGCAATGGGTCAGTCTCTTCCTTTGGTATGAGTGTAATATAAGCCTCTGACCATGTTTTAGGTATCATCTTTTTTAACATAACTTCATTCATAACTTCTAACAATGGGATGCTCAATAATTCTTGAAATGTTTTATAAAATTCTACTGGAAGCCCATCTGGACCCGGAGCTTTCCCATTATTTTGTCTCTTAAATGCTTCCTTTAGTTCCATCATTGTTATATTGCTTTCTAGCATTTCTTCAGTCTCTTTAGGTATCTTTGGTAAATTAGCTTCCTGTAAATACTGTTTAACTTTTTCTTCATCAATATTCTCTTGTTTATATAGTTGCCCATAAAAATCTCGAATAATTTCTTTTTTCTCCTTATTCCCATAACAAACTTGGCCTTGTTCATCTATTAACTTCAATATTTTTCTTGATTCCTTCTCTTTTCTCAATTTATATGCTAGCCATCTACCTGGTTTATTTGCATCTTCAAAATAATTCTGTTTGGAGTTTCTAATTTTCTGTGCCAGTTCTTCTTTCTCTATTAATTCCATTTTATGTTTGATTACATCCAGCTTCAATTTAATATCCTTTTTCTGTGGCATTTTCTGTAATTCTTTTTCAAGAATTTTATACTCATCTTCCAAGGCCTTAGAAGCTTGCCTTTTCCTAATATTCTTTTTTCTTGTATAATCTATTATCAAACCTCTAGTGTATGCCTTCATTGTGTCCCACACATTTTGCGTTGAAGTATCTTCTTTTTTATTTTCTCTGAAGAAAAAAGCCAATTCCTTCTCCATCCATTGTGTAAAATCTTTCTCCTTTAAAATAGTATTATTTAATGTCCATCTCGATCTTTTTTTTTGTCCCTTCCATTTAATTGTCATTGGGCTATGATCTGCCCAGGTACTTGTTTCAATATTTGTTTCTTTAATATTAGATATTAGTTCTGTTGAGATCCAAATCATATCTAATCTGGACCATGATAAATGTCTATTTGAATAAAAAGTATATTGTTTAGCTTTAACATTTCTTTCTCTCCAAATATCTTTTAAAGTTAATTCATCTGTCATTTTAAAGAAGGACCTTGGGAGAGCCTTTCTATTTTGCTTTGTTGTTGTTGCTATATAGTCCAGTTTATTGTCCACAATTCCATTAAAATCTCCCATCATAATTATATTAACATAGTCCAGTCCAATTATTTTCATGTGCAGCTTTTTATAAAACTCTTCTTGTTTATCATTCGGAGCATAAATTGCAATCAAGAGTATTTTTATATTATTGTCCATTATTTCTACCATTAATACTCTTCCATCTTCATCCGTGTAAATCAATTTTGCTGGAATAGCCTCTTTAATGTATAAAACCACACCTCTTTTCTTACATTGAGTCAAAGAGGTAAATATTTTCCCTAATTTTGGCTGTAATAACAATTGTTCATGTTGTTTTTTAATGTGAACTTCTTGTAAACAAATTATATCAAATTTTAATTTCTCTAATTTATGAAAAGTTTTCCTTCTTTTAACAGCTGAATTAAGTCCGTTTATATTCATTGTAATCAGTTTTTTTTCCTCCATGATTATGCTTTATATTTAGGTCTAACAGCTCTCGTGGATCTCACTTCACGCTGTTCTTTATCATCCATCTGTCCCCCTGCTGCTCCTTTCTCTTTTTCAGTCTCCAGTTGTTCATCTTGAAACTCAATTGATAAGGCCTCTTTCTCTGCTTCCTCTCTTCTTCCTCCAAAGAATTCTGCATGAAAAAGTTCTGCTTTCTCAATTGAATCAATTCTATATCTCTGCTCTTGCCACCTAAACACTAGTCCTTCTGGAATCAGCCATCTATAATTCACTTCGTTTTCCAATAGTATTTTGGTCAGAAATCGATATTCTCTTCTCATCTCTCTCACTCTTCTGGGTATTTGTTTTAAAACCACAACCTCTTTACCCTTGTATTTCAGTGTTTTCTCTCTTGCTACTTGTAATATTTGCGTTTTAATAGATTTTTTGGTAAATCTAATATGGACTTCCTTGGGTAATTTATTTTTCATCGCATATCTTGTATAGACTCGATATATCTCATCTATTCCATCCATCATCTTTTCCTCTGTAATTTCCAAAGCATCTGCCAAAATTTCTATCATTACCGCTGCCAAATTTTCTCTTTTTTCCTCTTCTATATTTTGAAATCTGAGGTAAAATTCTGACCTTTCCATCTCCCACCTCAACATCCCACCTTTTTCTTGTTCAACCGCTGTTAATCTGCTGTCAATATTTCCAATCTTCTTCTCTCTTTGTTTTCCTTCTTCCTCAATTTTTTGGAATCTCTCCTCATACTTAACCATCATTTGTTTAATATTTTCCACTTTTTCATCAGTCTTCTCTATTCTTTGTTCAATATTTTCTGCTCTTTGTTCAATATTTTCTGCTCTTTGTTCAATATTTTCTATTCTTTGTTCAATATTTTCTGTTCTTTGTTCAATATTTCCTGTTCTTTGTTCAATGATATCTGATTTTGTCTTGAGATCTTGGATTCCTTGCATAATCATCTGTAACTGTAAAGTTATTTTTTCTTGTTCCTTATCTTGCTTCAACATTGTCTGAATTAAACGTTGTCCTCCAGCTGGTGGGGAAGCAGAGGTAGAAGCAGAAATGCCAGATGGTATTGGTTTCCTGCTAATGTTTCCAAAACTTCAAATTCTTCTTGACTTTTAATCCAACTGGTAGAGCAGCCAATTATAATCCAAAATGGAGAACTCCAATAGTAAAAAACACGAAACCAAAGAAGAAACAGAAAAAAAGGAAGAAGAAAGATCTTCAGGTTCTTCTAGACCCTAATCCAATTACGAGATAGTCCACCATAAAAAAGGAAAAAATAGAAAGGAAAAAACAAACAAATCCAAAAATAATAATATTGATTAAGAGCAAAAGAAAAAGGAAAAAAGAAAAAGCAAAAAGAGAAAAACAAAAACAAAAAGTTCCTTCAGATTCTTCACACCTTAATCCAATTAAAAAATCTCAATAATCCAAAAAAAAGAAAAAAAAAACAACCTCAACAACAAAGTAGTCCAAAAACATAAATTTATTTATGTTTTTGAACAACTGGAGGTTTTTAAGAAGGGGGATTGGACAACCATTTGTCTGAAAGCGTTTGCCTCCTTCTTGAGCAAGGGGTTGCACTAGAAGACCTCTAAGGTCCCTTCCAATTTTGGTATTCTGTTCTGTGACACTGTTACCAATCCCTTTCATGAGAAAAGGAGCAGCAGCCATAAGGCAGATCTCCTGTGGGTGAAAAGTGTCGTGTCCGCGAAATGACGCCAGGAGTCGGTGACTTAGTGAAAAGCTCTTTATTTGAATTACTGGAACCGAACCGAACCGCCGGAAGGAAAAAAGCCCGCGGCTTTTATTCCTTTCGCTGCGGCGGCCGCGGCCAATGGCAGCGCTTCGAATCTCCCGCGCTCTGAACGAACCAATTGCGGGAGATTCTTAACGAGCCAATCGGCGCGGCTCGCCTGACCAATCGGAAAGCCCCGCGCTTTGGCCAATCAAAGCGCGGGGATTTCAAGTATGTTAATGAGGACAGAACACCCCTCCCCTCTTGGTTCAGTCCTTACGTTGCGTAGTCACGTAGGTAGGCGGGGCTCCGTCTGGTCCTACTTGACCTGCGCAACTCAGTTGTAGGCTGGATCTCGGCCGGTTCGGTCGGGATCTTCGTTGCTCCTGCTGCTGTGGGAACCGGCTGGTCGATCGGGCCGGTTCTTTCTCCGTAGCTCCCTCCTGGGACTTCCGGGTTGGTTGAGCTACGGGTTTCGCCGCTCCCGCTCGGTCTTTCCGGGTCGGTCGAGCTGGCTTGGCTGTTCTTTTCTTGCGAGGGGTCGTGATGGCTGCGTTTCGGTGAGTACTGCTGGTTTATTTTTCCTTGTATTCGGTCTCCTGGGTATTCCCTCCCCCCTTGGCTTGCGTTACGGGGGTTGGGTTTGCTTCCGGTCCTCGACCTAAGTTGGTCGATGTGGCGTTTCCACGCTCGTCCGTCTGCTGTTTGTAGCCGGTACGAGTGTGGGCCTGTTGCTTGGGTGATGACGGCTGGGATCCATAGAGGGTCTCCCGTCAGGTTTTTTGCATATACGGGGTCCCCGGGCGCGAACGTTCGGTTTTTTGTGCTTGAGTCTGGGGGCCGCTCCGGGTTATACGTAGGGTGTAACCTGTCGAGTGGGGACCTTAGCTTTCTACCCATTAGTAGTTCGGCTGGGCTTTTGTTGGTAGTGGTATTCGGGGTTATGTGTTGGGTAAAGAGTAGTCTGTTGATTTTCTCTTGGATCTCCCCGTGGTCTATTTTCCGGATGGTCTTTTTGGTGAATTGGACCATCCATTCCGCCCTACCGTTCGCCACCGGGTGCGCCGGTGCTGTTAGTGCGTGGCGGATGCCCCTTTCCGCCAGGAATTTCTCGAATTCCAGCGAGGTAAACTGGGGCCCGTTGTCGGAGACGACGACGTCTGGGAGGCCGTGTGTTGCAAAGAGTTTGCAGAGTTCTTTGGTCACGGCCTCCGTGGTTGTTGTCTTCATGTTGCTTACCTCCAGCCAGTTGGAGTAAGCGTCAACTGTTATGAGGAAGGTGTGTCCATTTGTGGGCCCGGCGAAGTCTATATGGATTCTGGACCAAGGTCCCCTTGGGGTTTCCCACTCTAGGACGGGTGCTGTGGGTGGGCTGGGCCTTGTTTCCTGGCATCGTTGGCACCTCGCTACCCAGGCCTCTATTTGTTTGTCCATCCCTGGCCACCAAGCGTAACTTCTGGCCAGGGCTTTAGTCCTTACGATGCCAGGGTGCCCCTCGTGCAGCATTTCCAAAACCTTCCCCTGTAGCTTGTCCGGAATGACCACCCTGTCTCCCCATAGAATGCACCCTTTTAACAATGAGAGTTCCGTTTGGTGGTTTCGAAACGTCTTGACGGACTCGTCGTTGTCCCTTTCCGGCCACCCTTTCTCTACCCAATGTAACACCCGTGCCAGACGCCTGTCTTTATTAGTTTCTCGGGCAATGTCTGACGCGGTTATGGGCAGGTTGGGTAGAGTCTCGATGCTGAGGGTGGTCGTCGTGGGTGCTGGGTCGGAGTCGGGTTCCGGTAGTGGCGAGCGGCTTAAGGCGTCTGCATGGGAGATCGTCTTACCCAGTCTGTGTATGATTTCGTAGTTGTAGGCCGCCAGGAACTCGGACCACCTTGTCATTCGGGGAGACAGAATGTTCGGGGTGGCCCGGTTCCCTGCAAGGATTCCCAGCAACGGCTTGTGGTCCGTTATAATGGTGAAGGTCCGGCCGTAGAGGTATTCGTGGAATCGTTTTATGGCGGCAACTATAGCCAGAGCCTCTTTGTCCAGTTGGCTATAGTTTCGCTCCGGTTTGGTGAGGGTCCTTGAAAAGAACGCGATGGGTGCTTCTTTTCTGTCGGGAAGGGTATGGCTGAGGACAGCGCCAACGCCGAAGGGTGAAGCGTCGCAAGTGACGGCCAGAGGCAGGGTCTCGTTGAATTGAATGAGGACGGCGTCGGAGGTGAGGAGGTCCTTTGTTTTTTGGAAGGCGACTTGCTCCCGTTTCCCCCAAGTCCAGGTCGCCGCCTTGTCCAGGAGCCTATGCAAGGGCTCCGCCGCCGTCGCCTTTTGGGGTAGGAAAACATTGTAAAAGTTCAGTAACCCCAAAAATGCTTGTAGTTCAGTCTTTGATTTAGGGGTGGGGGCCTCTTTGATGGCCTTGATTTTTTTGCTTGTGGGGTGAATGCCGTGCCGGTCTAGGAGGTAGCCCAAGAATTCCACTCATTCCGTGCAAAGCTGGCATTTTTCCCTCTTTACTTTTAGTCCCGTCTCTTTAAATTTAGTTAGGACCTCTCTTAGTCGACTTTCTAGTTCGGCTTGGTTGGGTGCCGACACTAGGACGTCGTCGAAATAAGGTACCACCCCCTTGATACCTTGCAATAGCCTCTCCATTAGGCTCTGAAATATGCCCGGTGCCACGCTGACTCCGAATTGGAGTCGGTTGCATTTGAATGCTCCCCGGTGGGTGACAATGGTCTGTGCTTCTGCCGTTTGCTCGTCGACCGGCAACTGTTGGTATGCCTGGGCGAGATCGAGCTTGGCGAAAACCTTGCCCCCTCCCAGGGAGTGCAGTAGGTGTTGCACTATTGGGACGGGGTAGGCACTTTGTTGCAGCGCGCCATTTAGGGTGGCCTTATAGTCCCCACAGATTCTCACCGACCCATCGGGCTTGATCGGGGTGACTATGGGGGTCTCCCACCGGGCGTGGTCTATGGGCTGCAGTACCCCCTGTTTGACGAGCTTATCAATTTGCTCGTCTATTTTGGGTTTCAGTGCGAATGGCACCCGCCTTGGTTTCAGGCGTTTGGGGGGGACGTTAGGGTCTAGGTCGAACGAGATAAGGGGCCCTCGGTACTTGCCCAGGTTTCCGTCGAAAACCTCTTGGAATTCCTGGGCTAGCCGCTGTTCCCAGCCGTCGTCGGTGACGTGGTTGACTCCCGTGAGGGCGATGTCGAGCGGGGCGAACCATTGCAGACCCAGTAGGCTTGGGCGGTCGCGGTCGACGATCGTTAGGGGGAGTCGTTCGGTGCGCCCCTTATACGTTATTTCAAAACTTTTGGTGCCGAATACCGGGATGCGGTTTCCCTGGTAGTCCTTTACAATGAGTCTCTGGTTGTCTACGTTCCTCTTTTGGAGGTTAGGCACCAAGCGCTTTATCTCGTGCCAAGCAATCATGGAGAGGTAGGACCCGGAGTCCACCTCCATTTTGCACGGCTTGCCCTCGATGCGTACCTCGACGTGGATTTTCCGGGCGTCGTTGGTGATGGCGTGGCCGATGGTGACCGTCTGGTGGGTCTCCTCTCTCCGCCGGTTGTCGCCGCCTCGCGAGGATCGTCCGCTCCGGTCCCATCGGCTGTCCGAGTGGCGATCTCTGGTCCGGGGCGGTGTGCTCTCCCTCCTGCGGTCGCTCTGGTCCCATCGAGCCGGACTGCGGTTTTTCTTCAGGCGGCAAACCCGGGCGATATGCCCCTTTTTATCGCAATGCCGGCAGATGGAATCGAAAAACTGGCATTCCAACCTGGGGTGGTCGCCGCCGCAACCGGCACAGTTGGTCCTTGACTTACGACCTTTCCGGTTCCGTTGGTCGCTCCCTGTCTGGAGTCGATGGATGTCCTCCTCGTCTTCGGACGTGCTGGATGCCGAGTGGAAGTTGCCCTGGTGTGTTGTCGTCTCGGTTTTTGGTTCGGTCGACCTTGCCGGGTTGTTGTTTCCGCCGCGGTCCCTCGTGTCTGGTCTGCGCATGCTATCGGCGGAAGTTCGGGTGGCTTCTGCGGCTGCGGCTGCGGTGAGGGCGTCTGCTAAGCTGATGTCGCCCTTAGCCATCAGCCGGCTCTGGAGGGCGGGGTCCCACAGACCGAGCACGATTCGGTCTCTCAGGGCGTTGTTTAGGTTATCAAATTCGCGGAGCCCCCCAGGCGCTGCAGCTCGGCGACGAAGTCGCTCAATTTCTCACCCGCTCTCTGGTCCCGCCGGTAGAACTCGTTACGTCGGATCAGGATGGGGACCTCTGGAGCGTAGTGTCGCCGAAGGATGGGTTCAAGGACGTCCCAGTCCATGGCGGTTGCATCGGCGGGCTTGGCCAACGCTTTGGCCATCTGGAAGACTTCGGTCCCGCAGTGGGTGAGGAAGACGGCGCGTTTTAGCGGGCCCGAGGCGTCCTTCATGCCGGTGCACTCGAGGTACATGCGGAATCGGTCGGAGAACGATTCCCAGTCTTCGGTGGCGGGGTTGAAGGGGGCGGGCGGTGCGATTTTCGCCATCTCGGTGCTTTGTCTGGCTTCCGTCGGACACGGGGTTCGGTTCAGGGTCTGGATCCCATCCTCGTCGCCAGTGTCATGTCCGCGAAATGACGCCAGGAGTCGGTGACTTAGTGCAAAGCTCTTTATTTGAATTACTGGAACCGAACCGAACCGCCGAAAGGAAAAAAGCCTGCGGCTTTTATTCCTTTCGCTGTGGCGGCCGCGGCCAATGGCAGCGCTTCGAATCTCCCGCGCTCTGAACGAACCAATCGCGGGAGATTCTTAACGAGCCAATCGGCGCGGCTCGCCTGACCAATCGGAAAGCCCCGCGCTTTGGCCAATCAAAGCGCGGGGATTTCAAGTATGTTAATGAGGACAGAACAAAAAGAGCTCTGGATAACAGACTTGGATGCTGAGCTCCTAATCCGTGACTTCCCAGTCACTCCGGGGAGCTTCCACATCAGTTTCTCCTCTTCCATTTCAGTGCCTCTTAGTGAAAATGGAAAAAGCTAATTTGGCAATGGCTTGCCTGGGCAGAACCTAGCAGTTGTTCATTCGTGTGCGCTTATAAAAGCAAAAGGAGACATAAAGATCACCTTGCTTGATGTGACCAAACGGCCATCAGAGGTTGAACAATCTGCTTTCAACAGCAGCCCGCCAATAGCCAACAATTAAGACTGGGTAGGTGGCTCCTGAAATTTCATGTAGTAGAACTTCCAAGGAAAAATATCTCAAGCACTCCAAATGCCAGCAGGTTTGTCTCCCCAAAAGGGCTCAACTTTTCACGCAGGGAAGATGAAACTTTCTTCTTCCTTGTGAGCAGCCAGACCAAAAGTTAGGAAAGTCACAACAATCCTGATGGAACCTAGAAAGCTTTGACACAACATTTAGCCTACTCATTTTTGTTTTTCTCATTTGCAATGTTTACCATCTGATTTGGGAACACCAGTAAGATGAGATGCTGCTTAAAATTTGAGGAATCAAGGACTAGTGAATAGAATAGAGCAGAGCAGAGCAGAACAGAACAGAATAGAATAGGAGTTGCAAAAGACTTTGTAGGTCCAAAGTCCAAACCCCTCCTCAAGCAGGACCCTATACCTGGACAGATGGCTGTCCAGTCTGTTTTTGAAACTTTCCAGTTTCAGAAGCACCTATAACTTCCAAGGGCAAGCTGTTCCATTGGTTGATTGTTCTCACTGTCAGAAAAAATACCGTTATTTCTGCGTTGAATCTTTCCTTGATCAGTTTCCATCCATTGTTTCTTGTTTGGCCTTTGGGTGCCTTGGAAAATAGCTTGACACCCCCCCCACCTCTCTGTGGCAACCCCTCAATATTGGAAGACTGCTATCATGTCACCCCTGGTCCTTTTCTTCACTAGACTAGCCAAGCCCAGGTCCTGCAACCATTCTTCCTATGTTCTAGTCTCCAGTCCCCTAATCATCTTTGTTGTTCTTCTCTGCACATTTTCTAGAGTCTCACAAACTTTTTTACAGAGTGGTGACCAAACTTGGATGCAGTATTCTAAGTGTAATCTTACTAAGGCTTTACAGAGTGATACAAAGTGACTGAGTGGGATCGAAATTTGGCTAATTTTTTTCCTCACTCAAAAGAACATTCTTCATGGATTTGATGACAAATTATTCTTTGTCATCAGTTTTCTTGAGAGACTGTATTTATAAACCCAGCTTTATTTAATGTTCCAAACTTGAGCAGCGACAGGGAAGAAAATCCATCTTGCTTTTGAAATGTACATTATAATCTATTTGAATGTTATTAGTGAACTTTGGAATATTCATTTGCTTTGATGGTCTCTTTCCAGCAGATATATTTCAGATAAGACGTTATTTTGCAGCCAATAGCTTTGGATACATCTCCAATTCTTTTTTCAAATACTTTTAAACTTGTGACAATTTGCATGTTCTCTGGAAGTACATGTTCTCCCCATTCCCTAGGGATGTCCAGAGAATGAGGTCAAGAAGACAAGCACAATGGTGCAATCAAAAAATTATTTCATAGCATTACAACTTTCAACTTTCGACATTTAGCAGCTGTCATGCCCCTGTTGGAATCTGATTCTGAGGGGGAGGTTGATCAGCTGACAGGGAGTGGGAATGTGGCTCCGAGGGCTGTGGAGGAAACTGGGGAAGGACACAATCCAGTTGGGCCTTCAGAGGAAGACCCAGGAACACCCTTTCTTCATCCTAGGGCACGCAGGGAGGAACAGAGAAGGGAGCAACGTGAGTTACGTAGGTTATGGGGGAGAAAAAGGCTGTGATTCCTTTCATTAGTTGCAGCTGGCAAAACAGGATTTTAAAAGGCTGTTTGTGAGCAGCACTTTTCTGGAAGCAAACTTTGTTTGTCACATCTTACCTGGGTTCTGGCATCCTCCCAACCGTGTATGTTTTGTTATCTTTTGGAAGTCTGCAATTCCTTATCCTGCCCTGTCTTGTTAATTACTGCAGCGTGGTTTGTTTTTGTATTGGTTGGTTTTTATTTATAATCTATATGTACTTTGGTTTCAGGCTGAATTTCTTCCCTTTAAAGACTATTCTTGGGAGAGGTTTTTCTCCAGTTGATGATCATTGGGGGCCAGGCTGGAGGAATTAAAGGAACTTTACCTACTTTTGTGACTTTGTTGCTTTTGTGCCATGCCCCGGGTCATCACAGCAACCATTCCAACTTACTGCAGCACTGGAAAAAGTGACATGACTGGTTTTCACACTTATAACAATTACAAAAGTTGCAGCATCCCCACAGTCACATGATCAAAATTTGGGCACTTGGCCACTGACATGTATTTAGGGAAGCTGCACTGTGCTGGGATTATGTGACCACCTTTTGGGACCTTCTCAACTTAGATTTTTAAAAAAGCTTGTAAAATGGGACAATGCTCACTTAATTTCCTCATTCCGTTGGGGTCATAAACCAAGGATTACATCTATCCTGGCATCTATTTTATTTTGTTTTTCTTTGTATATATTTTATTGATACATTTTTTAAAAAATACAAATAAAAAAATCCATATCTGTCATGGCCCTGTTGGAATTTGATTCTGACGGAGAGGTGGAACAGCTGACAGGGAGTGGGAGTATGGCTCCGGTGGCTGTGGAGGAAACTGGGGAAGGGCACAGTCCAACTGTGCATTCAGAGGAAGACCCAGGCCCACCCCCTCTTTATCCTAGGGCATGTAGGGAGGAACGGAGAAGGGAGCAACATGGCCTATGGGAGAGAAAAAGGTCCTGGGTCAGTTGCAGCTGAGAGAACAGGATATAAATTGGGTGTTTTACAAAATTCCTTGCTGGAAGCAAAGCGTGAATTATTTTGGTTTGTCAAGTCTTGTCTGAGTTCTGGCATCCTCCCAACTGTTTGTGTTTCATTATTTTTCGAAGTCTTCAATTCCTTATCCTGCCCTGTCTCGTTAATTGCTGCAGTGTGGTTTGTGTTAGTTTTTATTTATAATTGATATGTACTTTGGGTTTGGATGGAATTTCTTCCCTTTCAAAACTGTTCTTGGGAGAGTTTTTTCTCCAGCTGGTGATAACTGGACTTTGGGGGCCAAGTTGGAGGTATCAAAGGGACTTTACCTATTTTTGTGACTTTGTTGCTTTTGTGCCATGCCCCGGGTACCCACAATAACTGTCTGAACAGCATGTTGTCTGGGCACAGTCAGTTTTAAGCAGAGATACAACATTAATCATCATAATAATCATAGTAGACATATCAATATTAATCACAAAATAGTAATACGATTAGTTTGTCCATCTTATAAAATTTTCAAAATTTTTCAAACAATTTTTCTTGTCTTTTTGGTCTTTTTAAGTTCTAACCTCTGTTCTGTTAGTTAACCATTGGTAAAACAAGTCCCATGTTACAAAGTATTCTATTCTGTATTTTTTTTTTTTTTTTACTATACTTTGAGGACACCCTTCTTCTTACCAAAGCCTAAAATAAATTGTTTGAAGCTCCCAAGGGATTTACTGCCTCATTAAATTGACATTTCTGTCTTCTTGATTTTGTCAGAATCTCATTGTTAGGAATAATGAGATATCATGGATCAAACCCCACAGTTTAAGGAGTCTTAGGTTGATCTCCTTGAAAAAACATTGGTGACAAACATCTTCCCAAATTAGCCATGCAGAACCGCCAGTCACTCCCTGTGGGCACTCTCATTGTGAGAGCAACTATTAGCTACATCTTTTCCACTTGTGATTTGCCATGATTTGTTTAACAATGTCTTAGAGGAACCCCCAGGAAGCTTTCAATGGCTTGCTGTGTTTCTGAGACATTTTCAACCTTTGTTTTCTGTTTTCTGTTTCACATTCAGACTTAAGGTGATTGAAACACGTATTAACCAAATAAAGAAGAGGTGTATCCAAACAAAACAAAAGCAAAAAATAGCAGAACTAATTGCCTCGGATTTGAAATATTTGTCCAAGGGGGAAATTACCCTACCATTTTGTCAATGCTGCACTCTATAATATTTTATGGGGAAAAGAAGGGAAACACGATAGAAAGGAGAACTTGAAGAGAAACAATTTACCTCATGTTGTGTTAATGGATATCAAATACCATTTCCTATTTGAGTTGCTTATAGTACTTTCAGAGAACACTTTTTTAAAAAAAAATCTTGTTATCATTCAGTGCCATTACCCCTAGTTATTTTGTCCATCTAACTTGTATGTTATGAACAGGTGTTCAGATACATTTGTTGATCTCCCAGGAGGTGCAAAGTAGACATAGTTTATTGGATTGAAAACTCTACAAAGCCCATGTCCTCCATCATCAACTCCATTACTTTAATCATCTGGAAGACACCAAACTAGAAGACAGTTCCTTTATATGTCTGTGTGCATTTTTAAGGCCTCTTCGCATCATATCTCATCACATCACATATGGAAGCTGCTTGGAAGTTCCTTCCTCTGAAATCTTCCTAGTCTATTCTATCTTCCAAGGCTTTGGGGATGCTTCTCCTCCATACAAATCCTTATTAATTTCCTGAGACCATGTTCTGAATGGGTGCTGCTGATATTAATCTCATCAAGTTCAAATTCAGGTAATCAAGTTGATTCAAATGGAACCATCCAAACTGGGCTGATTCTGTTCAGGTCAAAATGTGCTGCTGCATTGATGAAGGCTGCTCAGATGGAAACAGTAGCAATAGTAGTAGTACTTTATTGTCACTGCACCTCGTACAATAAAATTAAATGCCATCTTCAATGTACATTATATATGAAAACTATAAAAAAATAAAACAAAAACACACATCCTTCATGTTCTATGTAACTGAACTGAAAACCCCTGATATTGCATTAATATTGCCCTACACAGTAGAATTCGATAGAGTTCCTGCCCTGGGATAGAAGCTGTTTTTCAGCCTATTTGTCCTTGTTTTTATTATCCTGTACCGTCTGCCAGATGGCAATAGTTAAAAAAAAGGGATGCCCAGGATGAGATGGATCTTTGAGGATGTTTTGAACTTTCTTAAGGGAGCGGGAGCTATAAAGCTCTTCCAAAGAGAGGAGAGGGCAACCCATGATCCTTTGGGCAATGAGATTAACCCTCTGGAGTGCTGTCCTATCTGCCCCTGTGCAATTGGCACAGGGTGCATTAAGGTGCAGTAAGTTAAGATACTCTCTATGATCCAGTGGTCAAGTTAGGAAGCTGTCAAGTCAACAGTTAAGTTAGGAAGGGTTCCACTCACCCCATGCAATTGTGACTTCAATTTTAAAACTTAGCTCAGGACAGAGGTTCAGTCAAACTATTTTCCAAAGCACCAGAAGGCAAGACAAGAAACAATGGATGGAAACTAATCAAGGAGAAAAGCAATTCAGAATTAAGGAGAACTTTCATAATGGTGAGAGCAATCAAACAATGAAATGGCTTCCTTCAGAAGTTTTGGATGCTCTATCACTGGAGATTTTTAAGAAGAGATTGGACAACCATTTGTCTGAAATGGTATAGGGTCTCCTGCTTGAGCAGAGGGTTGGACTAGAAGACCTCAAAAGTCCCTCCCAACTTTATTATTCTATGTTCTAAATTGTCTTAGAAAGCATTTTCATATTCATGCAGCCCCATTTGGAATCTACTTATCGGGTAACATGTAGTACATAGCCTGTGGTTTATAACTTATACACAATGAGGTTCAGAAAGAAAAGAAAAATATTCATCATAAAATTAAACGTCTACAATTTGCTTGCACTGCAGACATTAATACCAGCATGGAAAGATAATATGAGAAGATCAAGATGCTATGGGTTTGAGGGAGAGAAAAAATCACAAACCTGCTTTGTTGTTTTGCTAGATGAGCTATTCCTAAGAGCATTGTGTGAATCTCTCTTTAATTCTTCCTTTCTGTAGTTTCAAAAAAAAATAACCCTCTCAGCTGCTTAGAGAGGGCCAAGCAAACAGCAACAAATCTTTTGATGCCACACAGCGAATTTCCAGTTATTCTATGCTTTAATTCTTTTGAAGTCCCGCTGAGAGGTATGCAAGGTGCCATTGCTCAGAATTCTCCAAGCAATCTCTCTAGACAGCTCCTTAGCCCAGCGCTTCAAATGCTGTAAACATAATCATCTATTTTCTTGCATAAATAGAAAAAAGACAGACACAGAAGGAAAAGGGAATTGACAGCATTCCGTCAGTTGCATTGCTTAGTCAAAAGCGGCTGCTATTTGTTGAAGCAACGAGTGAACATTTGCATTTTAAACCCTGCAGGTTTCATTTGTACCTTCCCATTGAGCTAGGATTTAGATCTGGAATTGCCAGTGCCACTTAACATGCACCCAATTCAGCCACGTACAGAAGGCGTTTTTTCTTTCTTTTGCTGCTAGTAATTTGCCTGCACTCTCCCTTATCCAAAGTCTTTTAAGTTAAACTGAAAGCTCCTCCTGCTGCTGCAACTGCCACAGGATCCACACATTCCCCTCTTCTTCTTCTGATATCAATTGCAAATTGTTTTCTGAAACAAATCCAAAATATTGTGTGAAGGATAACAAATGGTGCACACCAGCAAAAGGTTCATGATTATACTGTTGTTATTATTTCAGTCCCCACCAGTCATATTCAAGGTTCAATCCATTGCTTTTTCAGCATGAAGAGTGATTTCTGTAGCAGTACCCACGAGAAGTGCCCCAGCTTTCTCTGCTCTATTTCAGAGCAGAGGTTACTACCTTAAGCCTTCTTAATGCAGCACTTCTGAAATAGAGTACACAGAAGGAGAACCAAACAAAAGGAAGAAGCCTATAAGACTATCATCTTTCCTGAGCCTGGAAATGGGTGTTGTGGAAGCACAGAAATTAAACATTGATTGCTGTCTTGCAATTTGCTTCATGAGTTGACATGAGAAATCAATCAATGAGAAGAAGCATGTTCTTTTTAATCTTCCATCCTTGAAGAGAGATCTTGAGCCTGGCAAACTTTCTTGCTGATGTGTTCACTCAAAGTCTGGCTTGTGGCCACTTGGCCATTCCAGGAGATGGAATTAAGAGATGCTGGACTGTATATTCTTCAGTGGGACCAAGCCTGATACAAGGTGGAAGAGACCTGTCCACTGGTTGCTATTTATCTCAGCTTTGAAGATATCTGAATTTATGTCAGGAAATTTGCAAACACAAGTCTCCTCTTTAAGATCCTGCTGCTTTCCAAAATATTTTGTTCCATCTTAATCTGTCTATCTATCTATCTATCTATCTATCTATCTATCTATCTATCTATCTATCTATCTATCTATCTACCTACCTACCTACCTACCTACCTACCTATCTCTATTATCATCCATCCATCCATCCATCCATCCATCCATCCATCCATCCATCCATCCATCCATCCATCCATCTATCTATCTATCTATTTATCTATAACTTCTATTTATTTGCCATTCCCAACTTTCTGTCTAGAAGGCACATAGCTACAATTACAAGTTAAACATAAATGTTTAAGATCTAATTGTAAAGAAGCCATTATCAGCTAAATTAAATTTTAAAAAGCTAGGCTATAGATGTAAGTTGTGACTCCTTTCCAAAAAATTGTAAGAATCTGCTTGTCCATTTTTCTCATCTCCAAAAGATAACCATTTTTTGTAGCTATGGATTATTGATCAATTTTATCATATGTCACTGGATCCACATTTGGAAAATTGGACTAGATGACCTACAAGGTCCCTTCCAACTCTGTTAATCAATATCTGTAAGTCTTCTCTGTGTGGCAAGAATGGCAGGACAGATGGCAATTCGATGGAGCTTCCTATTAGTACAGAGGTTGACAATAATCCTGGTTCATAAAACATATTTCCTGTTTTTCCTCAATTTGGCTGGATCAAAACTCTTACTGCAATTGCAAATATAGGTCTAGAAATTATCCAAGGTTGAGAGCAAGATGTCACCTTAAGCACTGTAAAAAAGTTTAGAAGAAGTAAGTCTGCTGTTTGAAGCCATGATTATGTTCAGCCAATTTATGAAGAAAAACACCATACCATGTCTGTGACCTCAAAGCATAAGTAACCAAAAATCGACTCATTGAAACAAATTATATGGCAAAAAGAAAAAGAATAAGACGTTTCAGAAGAACAAGGTATCTCCTCTCACTAGACCTGATAAGTTGCCTCCTTTGCTTCCACTAGTAGCTTCTGGAAGCTTCAAAATACAGTATTTTGAATCATATTAGCATACACCCCCCCCCCCCACACACAGACAGATACACACACATACCTAATATATGTATTGATTCCAATTAAGTGCTGGGTAAATACTCATGAATAAACTAGTCTTAAAAACCTTTAATTCACATTCTAAGATATTGTCTACCACTATTTTGAAGGTCATAAATTTTATTAATTGTCTGCTGTGCTTTCTAATTATGCTATTTTTCCATTGTTCTAGCATTTGCTTCTCCTTAATTCACTCCTATCTTCTCAGTGTATTTTTGGAGGGGAGATGCGAGACCTACTAGACTGAAAGTAATGGGGAGAGTTATTTAATTTGAGCAGTGATGATCAGAGAGAGGAATTGCTCTGACTGAATGGTGCTCTCCTTGTCAAAGCATTAGACTCTAGGAGGATTTCACAGCAGATACGAGGTCCAATTGTGTAACAGTACATAAAGTCTGTTGTGAAGGTTGTTAAGTACTTGGACATGGGTCGGAGTAAATGGAGACAGCCTCTGAATAGTGAACTTTCAGCTCTTTATTAGCATAGTGACTTCTCAAAACAACAACAGTGAACTCTGCCTTATATAGGCAACCCTTGTAAGAATTGTCCAATAGTGAGCTATGAACGCTAGCTCTTTTAACCAATAAGAATCCTCTGTTAAGGGCCAATCGGATTCCTCAGAACTAACCAATCCGATCTGGCCGCCTAACAGCCAATCAGAAGTGCAGGGTCAGAACCCTGCACTTTACCTCAAGCTCATACTTTATTAACTATGGTACATACACAACAAAGGTACTATATGCTTTGCTCTATTCAGCAACAGCTGTGGCATAGTTCTCATGAAAAACTATTCCACAAAGACCCTCAATTCTCCAGTCTCCAGTTCTTTTTTAAAAAATGTTTTTTAACCATGACTACTTATTTTTCCTAAATATGTACAGTAACAAATTTGCCTGGATTCATGCTCTGCTGGAAACCTCTCAAATCACTGCCAAATTTGGTTTTGATATTGGTGGAGCTTAATTCAGGATTGTTGCTAATCTTACCCAACTCTTTTGAAATCCCTTAGCTGTTTTGTATAAGTAACTATATTGCCGCATTAGTGTTGTGGTGGTATGTAGTTGAGAGTCACAAGAGGCAGAGGCTGTTTCCAGGGTTGGGCTTCAAACATTTTAATAAAGGGTTCTGTTGTGAATGCATAAGATTTAAAAGATAAAGAGAACTGAGCTTACAGTAAAGTGCAAGGTTCTGGCCCTGCACTTCTGATTGGCTGTTAACGGCAGGATCAGATTGGCCTGTTCCGGGGAATCCGATTGGCCATTAACAGAGAGTTCCTATTGGTTAAGGGAGCTAGTGCTCCTCGATTGTTATTGGTTAATAGTTACTGGGGTTGCCTATATAAGGAGGGTTATAACTGCCATTGAGTTGAGAAGTCACTATGTAAATAAAGAGCTGAAGTTCACCGTTCCAGAGGCTTGTCTCCATTCTTTCTCGCCCATGCTCCAAACTTAACACTGGTGATGAGGATGGGATATGGAGAAGTCTGAACCGACGGAACTAAGAAGAAACACTGAGCATGTGGCTGACGATGCTACACAACGGAACCATGTCCGACGGCATCGTACCACCCGCTCCGTTCGATCCAGTGCAGGAAGATTGGGAATCCTACATGGATCACTTCCAAATGTTCTTAGAAACTAACAACTTAAAGGACGCCACAGCGGGGAAGAAACGGGCGGTGTTCCTAACGCATTGCGGTCCAACCGTATTTAAGATGGCTAAAGCACTAGCAAAACCTAGAGAAGTGAAGGCGATGGATTGGGACGACCTCGAACCTCTACTTAGAGATCACTATGCACCGGCCGTGCCTACACTCGTGAGATGGCACGAGTTCTATTAGAGAAACCAGCGAAAAGGAGAAAGTGTCGCTGACTTCATAGCAGACCTCCGAAACCTGGGAGGCCTCTGCGGATTCGCCGATTTGGAAGAGGCACTGAGAGATCGAATAGTTCTGGGATTAGATGAACCAGACGTACAGAGCAAGCTGATGGTGAAAGGCGACATCAGCCTTGCTGATGCCATCGCCGATGCTACTGCAGCAGAAGCAACCAGGAAGTCGGCTGCACAATTACGCCGCAACCGTGCTCCGGTACACCAACCGACAGGCGACATTTTACCCAAGGCAGAAGGGCAACTTTCCACGACACACCACGAGGACCTCTCTTCGTCGTCAGACAGCGACGAAGAAGAGTCCATTGACTGCGGTCCGACTGGGACCATCACCCGAAGTCCCTACGCCCTTGCGCTGGCTGTGGAGCCAACCATGCCAGGTCCGAATGCAAATTCTGCGACGCACTCTGCTATGAGTGTGGAAAGAGAGGCCACATCGGACGGGTCTGCCGAAGTTTACAAGGACCCGGCCAGGCTTCAAAGGGGGCTAACTATCGCCAATCGACAGGAAACCGTCCTGTAAGGCGAGAACCAGTAAGCCACTCCTACAGAAACCGAGCTTTACAGCGAGAAGAGGCTCATCATACTATCACTATCGGTCACGCCTCAGCCTTGGATGCCAAGAAAATCCGAATCACAGTAACCATCGAGAACCAGCCTTGTCCCATGGAAGTCGACTCGGGATCGTCCTCTCGATGGTGTCCTGGAAGACCCTCAAGCAACTCATCCCCACGATTCAGCGTCAAGACCTCCGTTTCCAAAGACTTATTCTTAAGGACTAACAAGGGAATCGAATCCCTGTCGTTGGCTGCTGCCGAGTCCGGGTCTCCTTCAAGAAGCACACAGAGTACTTACCGCTAACTGTGATTGACAAAGATCGGCCTAGTCTGCTAGGTCTCCAATGGTTTACGCCACTTGGCATTGGAGTGGCAGGCATAAACCGAATCAGCGAAAGTGACTGGGAGGAGGACCTCATCCATGAGTTCAAGGACGTCTTTGCGGAATGTTTAGGCGAGTACAAGGGGTCCCCAATCTCATTCAGCCTTGATCCAAAGATAGCTCCCATCCACCTTAAGCCCCATCGAGTTCCGTTTGCCTAAAAGCTGAAAATCGATGAACAACTCGACAAACTAATAGCTCAGGGGGTACTAGAACCTACTGATCACTCCCCCTGGGAAACCCCAATCGTAACACCCATTAAGCCAGACGGGTTGATCCGAATTTGTGGGGACTACCGGGCCACCCTGAACCATGCCCTACAGCAGAATGCATATCCGGTGCCAGTGGTACAGCATCTCCTCCACTCCCTGGGGGGAGGAAAGGTCTTCGCTAAATTAGACTTAGCTCAGGCATATCAGCAACTACTTGTTGATGAAAAGACGGCACAGGCACAAATGATTGTGACGCACCGAGGTGCCTTTAAATGCACCCAGCTCCAATTCGGAGTCAGTGTAGCCCCAGGAATTTTTCAGAGCCTGATGGAGAGGCTATTACAAGGGATTAAAGGCATGGTTCCCTACTTTGATGATGTATTAATTGCTGTACCTACAAAAAAAATCTTACGGGATCGTTTAAAGTTAGTCCTACAAAAATTCCAAGATGCCGGGCTTAAGGTAAAAAAAGAATAAGTGAATAAATTGTCTACAGATAGTGTTGAATTTTTAGGGTACCTAATTGACAGTCAGGGTATTCACTCTACCGACAGTAAACTAAGAGCAATAAAAAATGCTCCCAGGCCTCGGAACAAGGCCGATCTCCAGGCGTTCCTAGGCCTCATCAACTTTTATAATGTATTTCTACCGCTTAAAGTAACGGTCGCTGAACCATTACACTGATTGTTAGACAAGAAAGGAAACTGGTTATGGGGTCATAGAGAAGAACAGGCGTTCCGTAATGTAAAAAAACTACTGACTTCTGACTCTGTACTCATGCAATACAGACTTTGCCGTTAAATATCACATGCGATGCTTCGCTTTTCGGAGTGGGCGCCATTCTGAGCCATGTACTGCCTAATGGTAACGAAGGCCCTGTTGCATATTTTTCAAAGACACTTTCAAAAACTGAGCGAAATTATGGCCAAATCGATAAAGAAGCCCTTGCAATTGTATCGGCCGTTAAAAGATTCTACGAGTACGTATATGGCCGGGCTTTTACTATCGTGACTGACCACAAACCGTTATTAGGGATAATAGCTGGGGATAAGCCAACTCCCTACATATTATCCCCCAGGATGACTCGCTGGTCAGAATTCTTGGCTGCTTATAATTATTGGCTGCAATACCGCCTGGGGAAAGCCATTCTCCACGCCGACGCATTGAGCCGAGCACCGCTTCCAGAGACTCTAGACAATCCTGTACCAATGGTAACCACATTGCAAATTGAAACACTCAACTCGCCGCCATTGACTGTCCGAGATATCGTGAGAGAAACCAAACGTGACCCCACCTTAGCGCAAGTTCTAGGCTGGATAGAATGCGGATGGCCATTGGACCAATTATCAGATGACTTCACACCATTCAAAACTCGACAAACGGAGTTGTTCTCTCAAAAAGGCTGTGTCATCTGGGCCGATAGAGTCGTTATCCCAGAACGACTCCAAAAAGCGCTGCTGAGAACCTTGCATGATGGCCACCCTGGCATCATGCGAATGAAAGCCCTCGCACGAGCTACGCATGGTGGCCGGGCATCGACAAGCAAATCGAAAATTGGGTTAAAGCTTGTCATAAATGCCAGGAAGTGAGCAATGCCCCACCTAAAGCCATCCCTACCAAATGGGAGACACCACGGGGACCCTGGTCCTGTATTCACTTGAACTTTGCGGGACCGACCAAAGGCCACACCTTCTGCTAACCGTCGACGCCTACTCGAATTGGCTCGAGATTCACCGCATGACGAACACAACCACTGAAGCCATTATCAAAAACTTGGAAAGACTCTTTGCAACCCACGGATTACCAGATGTCCTGGTATCCGACTTACAGCGCTGTCCTTCGAGCAGTACCTGGCTGACCGTGGCATCTGACATGCGCTCACCGCGCCTGCGCACCCTGCGACCAATGGCAAAGCAGAGCGCATGGTCCAATTCGTTAAGAAAACCTTGCAGAAGGTAGACTACGATAACATTGACGACAAGATCAATCGACTTCTTTTCCTACAACACATCACACCTCATAGCGTCACCAATAAAACTCCCGCCGAACTGCTAATGGGATGAAAACTCTGTTCCCACCTTGACCAGTTACACCCAGCATATGAACCGGAAAAACCACTAGGATCCAGCGGCCGCTGTCGTGCCTTCCAGGTAGGCAATTTGGTATATGCTAAAAACCTATCGGACGACCTGCTGTGGGTGGAGGTGACAGTAGCTCGTGTAACCAGCCCGAGATCCTACCTTGTACAATGCCTTGACAATAGACTATGGAAACGCCATATCGATCAATTATGATCGTGGCTTCCGTCGGGCATTCCTGAACTCCCTTATGACCAAACTGAGTGGGGGGGGATACGGAAGAGGATGAATTCCAAGTAGATGAAAACCCGATCGAAGGAAATGACGGCGTAATAGAGACACAGGAAGTGGAACCAGAGAGGGAAACAGATGCACCTCAGGGAATTACCAAGAATAATGGCAACGACGAAGAAATGAACTCTGAACCAGAGGCGACCCCATTGCCAAACAACGATCTACCTCAGCATGATTGCAGTCAAATGACACAGCGAAAATCAAAAAGACTAATAAAGCAACCGTCCTACCTAAAGGACTATGTAACTGCGCCCTGCAAACAGAAGCCAGGGGGAAGGGGTGTTGTGAATGCATAAGATTTAATAAAGAGAACTGAGCTTAGAGTAAAGTGCAGGGTTCTGGCCCTGCACTTCTGATTGGCTGTTAACGGCAGGATCGGATTGGCCCGTTCCGGGGAATCTGATTGGCTATTAACAGAGAGTTCCTATTGGTTAAGGGAGCTAGTGCTTCTCGATTGTTATTGGTTAATAGTTACTGGGGTTGCCTATATAAGGAGGGTTATAACTGCCATTGAGTTGAGAAGTCACTATGTAAATAAAGAGCTGAAGTTCACCATTCCAGAGGCTTGTCTCCATTCTTTCTCTCCCATGCTCCAAACATAACAGGTTCTTTGCCAGTTGCTGGGTGTGTGTGGCCTAGTCGGCCTCCTGCACCATGGTGGAGGGGGATTTTTGTTTGCCCCGGGCTCCAGAGGCTTTTCTTGAGCATCCAGGAGGGTGAAAATGGCTTCCCCTGAGCTCCAGAGGTCCTCTGGAGGCCAGAAATGGGCCCGTTTTCAGACTTCCAGCAGGCACATTATGCGCCTTCCATGAGCCTCCGTGCGGGCTCTGCACTTACCTGCATCCAAAATTGGCTGCATGGAGACTCCTGGGAGGAGAGGGGCAAGGTGGGGAGGGCCAGCCAGCAGTGGGATTTGTGGGTTCTTCAAAAGAATCTTAGCTTGGGGCTCTCCCAAACCCCTGCAAACCCTCAGCAGCCCACCCTTGGCTGTTTCCCAGAAGGCAAAGATACAGCAGAGCCTGGAATGTCAGGTGGGCAAGAAGAGAGCAAAGTTGGATCCTCCTTAGCAATTTAGAGAGTATATATCTATAATTATGGAAGACAATTGCTTTAGTCTGGCAAGATTCTGTCTGTAGGTAAACAATGATAAAGAAACCATTCAGACGAATAGAATAGAATAGAATAGAATAGAATAGAATAGAATAGAATAGAATAACAAAATTCTTCATTGGCCAAGTGTGATTGGACACACAAGGAATTTGTCTTGGTGCAGAAGCTCTCAGTGTCCATAAAAGAAAAGAGACATTCGTCAAGAGTCAAGAATCATCAGGTACAACACTTAATAATAATCATAGGGTACAATAAGCAATCAAATCATACTAGGGAACAGTCAATATAAATTGGAAGGACACAAGCAACAAAGTTACAGTCATACAGTCACAAGTGGGAGGGGATGGGTGATAAGGAGTGATGAGAAGGTTAACAGTAATAGTAGTGCAGAAATAACTTCATGTGTTGTTCTTGGTTCTTTGAGTCCAATAAATATTCAGTTTTTGTGCTAAACAAATTCAGTAGACAATCTGGAACTCTGTGAAATTTCTTGGGATGATGGAAGAAGCAGAGTTTATTTAGTTTGGAGACTGTTGGAAAGTTGCACATGATTCTAGTTCTTAGTCTGTGCATCAGCCTATTCAAGATGTCCTCAGTTCACAGCAGGTCTTGTATTAATACTGTAGTTTGGTGCAGATCAGAATTAAGAAACAGTGAAGAAAATGAAAATTGTTCCACCTAAAATTATTCCACCTGGAAAATTGTTCCAGATTATGAAATTGTCTGCTTGATTGAGAGGTTCCTGTGTGGCAGAGTGAAATATCCAACCTTTCCTGGTACATCCAACCCTAACAAATAGTTTTCCCTTTTTTCCCCAACTGATGTTCTGCCTAAAGTTTTGTATGTTGGTAACAATAAATTAGAACCTACATCTTCCCAAGGGATCAGACTTCCTTGTAAATATTTTTAGGCTTTTTATGAATATTACTACACACAAAAATGTGAAATCACAGCTGCCTATTTTTTAGTTGTTGTTGGCCTTCAAATGCATTTAATTCTTTCCCAAAACCAAGGATGCCAGACTGTATGTGCAGTGTGATCTTTCGCAATTGACAAATGGATATTTTGTCAATGCACCGACTATGTCTAAACTCTTTCAGCCATGGTAGTTGACTTTGAAGAGAATTTTTTTTTCCATTATTAAAATAGCTTTGATGACATTTAGAAATTTTAACTCCTTTTTTAAAAAAAAAAAAAAGTTGATGCCCAATTCGGGTCTATCTGCTATATCCCTGTGATCCCCCCAAATGTAATGAAATATAAGTCCCCCTTCCCCGCAGTGGGAAATCTTTAACCAAACAGGTTTTTTTTTTGTTTGTTTGTTTCTCAATGATCTGTGATTACTGACTAAATTGAAAATTACCTATTTTATTTATGTAATTTGTCAAATTTACACACCACCCATCTCATACTCAGAGAGTAGGCAGACTAGAAAGATTGTCAGATATTTCCACTGGATAGAGAATTGCATGGTTCTACCAATTTCTCTGCATGTATTCGTATTCCTTACCTTGTCGTGCTTCACTTCCTGCATGGCATGCCTTTCCCTTTAATTAATCATGATTTGCTAATCACTGTTAGTTCTCTTCCTTAAGTTCTAGGATGATAGTGGTTCTACAACACTGTTCAGAGTAGCTGACTAATATAGCCATGGCAAGGATTTTGCTGACATGACATGAATAGGTGGTCATCGGCCCATCATGAAACTTAACAACTGCAAGATAGGAATCCAATTGTGAAGCTTTGAGCAATAAGAATGATGAAGTTCCATCAGCCTGTGCTCCTTTACCCTTTTGGAATAAATGTTGGAAATCCCACTTCTTATAATTATGGCCTATGCGAGTAAAATTAGCATCCAGCTCATACTGTGAAGGAACACAATAAATCTGTCATCAACTTTTGTCAGGATAAAATAAATGGATGTTGGATTCAGCAGTTACATTTGTAAAGGCCCTGACTGTAAAAAGAATGATGCAGAAAAGCAAAATAAATGTACTTTCAGTGGGAGCTCCATTATATTAAATATCCTTGATAGTGTGAACTGAGTATATCATTATTAGACATTATTTGTTCCAAAAATATTCAGAACAATTAGTGATAATCATCCTGTCAACATTTTCTAAGGTATTATTTTCTTGCTTTGCTTTCTATGGTGTACCAAACCTTTGGATGTTATTACTTTAATTTATCTTTGGATTCTTGTCTACCAGGCCACCTCCCTACACAATAGCTGGATTTTACTCTATGTTAGATCAAGTCATGATGCTTCCTTATTGCCTCCAAAAGGAAGTTCTTATTTCTTGTTTGAATCACATTAGAGAAAGTCAGATTGACTGACTATAGAGTAGGAGATAATTAAGACTATACATTGTTGGCTTTTTGTTTGGCATCACCAATATGTCCTTGCTGGATAAATAGAAAGATTAGTTCAGTGGCCTTGTTGATCTGCTGTGTTTCTGTAAACAAGACTTTAATGTTGAATAATAAATTCTGATCACTTTGAACTAGAAAGGAATATTATCTCCCTCCCTTCTTAGACTGAGAATTGCATTTACTGCTAAAATAATACGCACGATTCATATACAAAATGTAAATTAAATAATGAAAACAACCAAACATGATTCTGATGGCAACTTCATCTCATTTATTCATTTAGAAGAACTCATCAAGCAGTATCTATTTGCTTTTCTGCTAAACTGTTATGAGGTTTGAACAGTTCTGAACATTATCACAAACTGGGAAGACAATTTCTGTGTTCCCCCAAGAGCTGAATAATTGTAAATAAATTGTAATACCCTGCTTGGAGACCATCACAAACCCATTTTAATATTTGTAAAGTAATATCACTGCTTCATTTTTGAAAATAGATGGAAAAAATAAAAATACTGGCATGCCACCCACTTCATTGTAGCTTAACTGGAGCATAGACTTACAAGCTTTTCACTGTTGTATCTCAAAAGCATCACAAGGTTGAATCAGTCTTGGCAGCTTCCATCAGTTTTGGAGAGTTTAATGAGCTTATGCTACATTCATTAACTGGTTTTCAACAATATTTAATATTAAAAAAAGAGAAATGATTTGTAGCAGTTGTGGCCATCCAACCATTCCTTGGATGGTTAGTTTCATCAGAAAAGATTAGCAAAGAATGTCTGTTGAGTTCATTTAAAGCAATGATAACTACTGAAGTGCTGCATGCATAAGCTGAGATTTATAACCAGGCCATTGGTGGAAGTTCAGTGAGAATGCATTCCTGAGAAAGATTCTTGTCCATGTAAGGTTGAGTAGGGAACTCAGGAAGTTAGTGTTCTCTTAGCTTGGTTGTTTTCCTGCAGACATTTCATTATCCAAACCAGTTAACATCATCAGTTGCCTAGTTTGGGTTAATGAAACATCTGCAAGAAAACAATCAAACTCAGAGAGCGCCAAGGGCCCCTCATTTCAACCCTGAGCTACAAAATATTCTCCTTTATTGTTCTTATAGGAAGAATCTACATGGCTTGGGAGGGGCTGACTTTTCATTGGGGAATAGCAATGAAAGCAGGTCTAATACTTTTCCTTGTCCCTTGAACATTTGGGGGGGCGGGGCAGGATATGAGATGATGACAGTTTTATTTTCAAGACACACACACACACATCTTCATTGACTGAGTTTAAACCATCCCATTTTTTCAGGAGCAATCTTATGTGTATAGTCATGGCAGTATGCAGTGAAAGTCAGTAACAACCTTATCCAAACTGACCCAAAGGTGCTTTTTCAAGAAGCAACTGGACTTTCTGGTTTTTCTTTGAAGACATTTTGCTTCTCATCCAAGAAGTTTCTTCAGCTCTGGAAGTTGAGACTAAACTAAAGTAGGTTTTGGAGCAGAACTTCATGATGGTTGACTCAGCCCTCTGGAAATACCCTCCCCTCCAAATCCTGATGTTTGTCACATTTATCATCTTTAGGGATGCTTTAAGATTAGGCTTTTCTGGAATCTTTGACAGACTGACTACCTTGTGCTTTGTCTGGATGCTTTAATCCAATTCTAGTCTTAGTTTTAATTTGTTGATTTGGAGGATTTGGGAAATAGTAGTCTAAGCTAAACAGATGTTCTTGAGCCAAAGACAATATTGATATGTTGTATGATATACCACAGGAAAAACGTGCTCTAAAACAAGGGTCTAAAATTAAATTTGAGTTAATTTCATTCATAATCAATGTTAATAAACATGAATAGTCTCTTGTCAGCATGTCCTATCATTCATCAGTCAGTCCCAGTTCTCTTCAATTTGTGTTGAGCCACTTCTCCCAGCATCCTCTGATGCTATGCAAATGCAATCAGTGATTCAGTTCCTAGGTGACTAGCTTGATCCAATGGACAAAGTCTCAGTTCTCTTCAACTTGTGTTGAACCACTCCTCCCTGAAACCTCTGGGACTATGCAAATGCAACAGAAATGCACCAACAATTCAGTTACCATCTGGCTAGCTTCATCCAATGGACAAGTCGCAGTTCTCTTCAACTTCTGGTGAGCTGCTCCTCCCAGCAACCTCTGGTGCTATACAAATGTAATCAGTGACTCATATCCTTAGGAGTCTGTTTTTTATAAGTGATGTTACAAAGCAGGAAGGAGGATGGGATAGACTTTCAAAGATAGATTTTGTATCTTCTGTTCCTCAGTTGCTAGAACCCATATAATACATGTGAAGAAATGAAAAGGAGTATCTGAGAAAATTCTCAGGTTTCATGGAGGGTGATGCTACAAAGCAGGAAGGAGGATAGGATGGACCTTCAAAGATAGATTTGGTATCCTGAGGAGGCAATTTGCTGTGATGAGCAGAAGATTTCTCATGCTCATGACATATTTTGGAGTAAGATACCTAATTTTGATTCAACAAGTAGAAAAACAAAGTGTTCTTCCTTAGAAGAATATGGGTGAGGGAGGGACAAAGAGGTGAAGCTGCTGAGATACCTATTTTCACTGGTTTTGTTTAATTTGGATAAGAGTTATTGGTCTATTGCAACACAGCACTCTCTAGATCAGGACATGGTGGCTCAGTGGCGAAGATGCTGAGCTTGTCAATCAGAAAGGTTGGCAGTTTGGCAGTTTGAATCCCTAGCGCCACATAACAGAGTGAGCTCCCGTTACTTTTCCCAGCTTCTGCCAACTTAGCAGTTCGAAAGTATGAAAAAATGCAAGTAGAAAAATAGGGACCCCTTTGGTGGGAAGGTAAGAGCATTCCATGCACCTTCAGCATTTAGTTATGCTGACCACATGACCATGGAGATGTCTTTGGACAGCACTGGCTCTTCATCTTTATAATGGAGATGAGCACTACCCCCTAGAGCCAGAAACGACTAGCACATATGTGTGAGGGAAACCTTAACTTTACTTACTCTGTAACTGGAGTGGATAAAATATATTTTTTGACTTATTTGTAGAAAAAAAGGGGTGGTTTAACATAGCCAGGAAATATTTCTCCCAACAGTTCAACACTGGCAAAAATATAATGATTCAAACAAAGGTAAGTCAGTGCCAGACAGAGTTGAATCAGGAGTTGAATCAGGACTCTAAGTTAGTTCAGTTTTGGCAACTGACACAAGTATAAATTTTGTGTCTGGCTCTGAATGGTGTTCCATAAGCTTCCAGAAAAAAAAGTAACTGTGGATGGTTAGGAATTGAGGTTCAGGTTCATATGCCTGAGAACCATTCAGGATTGTTCCAAGCTCCTAAGGAAAATAAGTAGAAGCAGTTCCAATTTTGCAGAGTAATGAGGTAGATGTAGAATCAACTGGAATCAATTTTCCTTTCTAGCCTGTGAAATGCTCTTGTATGTTCACTTGTGAGCTGCCATGCCAACCTTTTCTTTATAACCATCGTATCATTGGTATATCTTTAAAAAAAAAAAAAAACAGTTGACTCATATTTCACTAGCAGGCAGCTTCTGAAGTGGGTGACGGCAGGAAATTGCATTTTGTTCAGCAACCTTCCCTTATTGTTTTCTTGCCTATTCATTGTTTCCAAAAATTCATTTTGCTTCAGAGCTCCCTCTCCGCACTTTGGTTATTTTCCTGGCTGACACATCAGTAGGAAGGAGGAGGAGGAGGAGGAGGGAGTAACAATCTTGTAGCAGAATGGATTGGACAGGCAGAGGTTCCCTGGTTAAAATACAGAGGTGGGGAATGTATATGTATGTATGTATACCTATACCTATACCAATACCTATACCTATACCCATACCCATACCCATATCTATCTATCTATCTATCTATCTATCTATCTATCTATCTATCTATCTATCTATCTATCTATCTATCTATGAAGGAGAGAAAGATCATTCATAAACGTATGATAAATTATGGTTCTCAGGGTTAAAGGGACATCTGGTGTGATGAGTTGGCCCTGAAGGAATCCCGTGGTCCACTTTCATCCCTGGAACATCTGGCATCATCTACTTGCTAGCAATTTAACAGGACAGAGGTTCTGTTACTTAGCACCCTGCAACCTCCCTGCCAGCTGCACAGGTTGCTGAAATCAGCTGCACACTGGTGCAGTCTTCCTTGCCCACAGATTATTAATAATGAATCACATTATCCTGGCTTTTGATGCTACAGGTTGCCTTCTGAGTCAGCAGCACTGATGCTCTGGGGATGTTGTCAATTGACAGTTCTGTCTGCCCTTTGCTCTTCTCGATCCACTACTGACATCTTGTGTACCTGAGTCCTGCAGAGAAAGGAAAGAGGTAGCAATAAAGGGGAAAATTTAACAGAATAACAGAATTGGAAGGGACCTTGGAGGCCATATAATCACACACACCCCTGCTGTAGGAGGAGACCTTATACCATTTTCAACAATTAGTTGTCCAAACTCTTCTTGCAAGCCTCCAGTTTGGAGCACTCAGAACTTCTGAAGGCAAACTGGTTAATTGTTCCGACCATTAGAAAATTTCTTCTTAGTTCTAGGTTGGTTTTCTTCTTGATTAATTTCCATCTGTCGCTTCTTCACTTATCTTCTGGTGTTCTTTAGAGAATAGGTTGACCCCTTTTTCTTTGTGGCAGCCACTCAAATATTGGAACACTGCCATATGTGGTGGACTTGCATAGAAGCTAAAAGATATTGGACTAAAATACACACATGGTTGGAAGAAATGATTAAACAACATATAGATTTGAAACCTGAAATATTTTTGTTAGGAATGATACATGAAGGTTATAGTAAAGAAAAAACATACTTAGTCATACATGTCTAACAACAGCTAGAATTGTATTTGCTCAGAATTGGAAAAATGATAAGATACCGATAGAGGGAAAAGTAATCAAAAAAATATTTGAATGTGCAGAAATTAATAGACAAACATTAGAAATCAAAGTAAAGGAAGAATCTGAATTTTACATGGAATGGGATTTGTTTTATCAATGGTTAGAAAATAAAATAAATTAAAATGGATTAGATGTAGTTATAAAGCAATAAGAGAAGCTGGTGAAATAGATATATTGGATAGTATTTATATGATTCATATGGTAATATGATTATTGTTATATTGATAAGAAGAGATTAGTATTAATTGTAAGCGCACGAAATATGTACCTAATCGATACACAGTTGAAATGGAATGGATTTATTGTATGTAAAAAAAAAATTAGGGAAAAAAATATTGGAACACTGGTATCATGTCACCACCAGTCCTTCTTTTCACTAGGTTAGGATGGTTTTAAATATGTAGCTCAGGGTTCAAAGAAAGGTGCTCCCTGAGCTTGGTGGTTTTCTTTCAGACATTTCATGATCCAAACTAGGTAACGCCATCAGTGCAAAGGAAAGAGGATGTGATGACCCGGGGCATGGCGCAAAGACAACACAGTCACATAAGTAAGAAAAGTCCCTTTGCCCTCGATGTCCAGTTACCTTTGTCTGGAGAAAAAACTCTCCCAAGAACAGTTTTTAAATGGAGGAAATTCAGTCCGAAAACAAAATCCATACAAACTGTAAATAAAAATTCACACAAACCACACGGCAGCAATTAACTGGTCAGGGCAGGATAAGGAATTGCAGACTTCAAAGGCCAACAAAGTACACACAGTTGGGAAGATGCCAGGAACCCAGATAAGCCTCGACAATAAAAGATAACTCATGATTTGCTTCTAATAAGTTGCTGTAGGCAAACTCCCTTTTTAAACACTGTGTGCCCAGCTGCAGCTAATGAAGGGAATCAGGACCATTTCCTTCCCCGTAAGCCATGCAACTCACATTGCTCCCTTCTCCATTCCCCCCTGCATGCCCTAGGATGAAGAGGGAGTGGGCCTGGATCTTCCTCTGAATTCCCTCTCCCTTGCTTTGCCCAGCCAGACTTTGCCCTTCCCCAGTTTTTTCCACAGCCACCAGAGCCACACTCCTACTCTCTGTCAGCTGCTCTGCCTTTCCCTCAGAATCAGATTCTGACAGGGGCATGACAGAGGGCAGAAAAAAGGAGTCAAAACTAGTGAGCCAAGACAGTTGCCAATTGTTCTTCAGTTCTGGTTCCTTCTTTTTTGCTTCCATTCTGTAGGGGACCCGCTTGTCACAAATGTCTTTATTCTTAACTGCAAGCTTTTTACATCAAAGAGGCCATGGAAGTTTCTATCAGCCCAATAGGGCTTGCTGACAACACAAAGGGGCTGCTGATGAAAAGAAAGGAATACTTTATAAATGAAGGGAAAGGATTATTTGTGGAGTGTCTTCCCTCTCAAACAGCCCCTGCTGTCTCTTTCTTGAGGCTGTTGTTCAAACTGGGGAAGGATGGAGATAAAAACAAACCAGGGTTGTTTTTTGCCCTCTGTTGAAGCAACAACTCCAGTGATTCTTTCGGAAAGCTAAGAGAGAGAGAGTGTGTGTGATATAAACATAAGATGGCTTTGATGCCATCTGCTTATTTCTCCCCTTCTCTTATCATAAATCCCCCAGCCTTTGTAAACACTCAAATCTAAGGCTTCTTCTATTCCAATTAGGCTGTCCAGAGTCTGAAGGATCTTAGTTGATTAAACATCTTCTGCATGTTCAAGTAAATTAACTGCATTTCTATCTTGAAAAAAAACATCAGTTGTGTGTTCTTCAGATACTGAGGCAGCAATTTTTAGCAACTCTGTGTATTGGATGCAGATTAGCTCAGAGTACAAATGCATATAGGAGACACCAGTGAGATATCTTCAAAAACTAATTGTTAAGCCAATGTTTTACTGGACCTACTCTCCATATTTATTCATTGAAAACAAGAAACAGATCAGATGGAAAGGTCCCACGCATGCAACATAAGAATAATAGAGTTGGAAGGGACTTCAAAGGGCTTCTAGTCCAAGCAGGAGACCCTGGCCTATACCATTTCAGATAAATGGCTGTCCAGACTCTTTTTCAAAGCCTCCAGTGATGGAGCACCCAAAACCTCTGAAGACAAACTTCCATTAGTTGATTGTTCTCACCGTTAGGAAGTTTCTCCTTAGTTCCAGGTTGCTTTTCTCCTTGGTTAGTTTCTAACCATTGTTTCTTGTCTTGCCTTCTAATGCTTTGGAAAATAGTTTGACTCCCTCATCTTTGTAGATCCCTTCAAATATTGAAATCCTGCTATCATGTCACCCCCTGGTCCTTCTTTTCACTAGACTAACCATACCCAATTCCTGTAACCTTTTTTCATATGTTTTAGACTCCAGACATTCTTGTTGCTCTTATCTGCACTCTTTCCAGAGTCTTAACATCTTTTTAATATTGGGGTGACCAGAACTGGATGCAATATTCCAAGTGGGGCTGTACTAAGGCACCCTGAACATGAAGAGGGGGCACGTTGCAATCACAGGCACAGAATGTTTTTTAAAGGGCTGAAACTTTTTGAACTTGTTACAAAGCAGCTGTGATTTTTGTCTTTTGACTGATGAGCAAAGCAATTCTTAGCCTAACTTCAGAAATAAGCATCTCTTAGGAATTTGACAATTAAAACTTTGGCGTACTTATTGAATTGCTGTTTTTAAAAAACAGACAAAAACTTCCCTGTCCAATGGGCAATAACGAACAAATATTCTCCACATGTTCACAGCCAAAGATATAAAAATGTTCTTCCAAAGGAATATTAAAGGGCTTGGGCAACAGGGATTATTTGAATCTAACAATTTAAAATAGGCTGCCTTTGAAGGATTATCAAACTATGCATTTCCAGAAAAGAGCATCATAGCACTTACCAATAGCCCTTAGACTTATATACTGCTTCATGGTGCTTTTACAGCCCTCTCTAAGCAGTTTGCAGAGTCAGCATCTTGCCCCCAACAATCTGGTTCCTCATTTTGCTGACCTGAGAAGAATGGAAAGCTGAATCAACCTTGAGCCAGTCAGGATCAAACTCCAGGCCATGGGTAGAGTTAGCCAGCAACAGTGCATTCTAACCACATCTTGCTATTCAGGCCGGCATCACAGTAAAGATTTTTTGATCTCTAGAATTTATCTCACTCCATCTTGATCAAATGGGAAGGAGCTTTGGTGAAAAAAGGTAAAGCTAGGGTTTTCTTCAAGCTTTGTTCAACTCTTAGTGATTTGGCAGAAGCTGTGTTGTTTTCCTGGGCAGAACTGTCTTATAATTGCTGCATTCTTTAAAAAAAACCAAAAAGCTCCACCTGTGGGAAAGGCACCTGGAGGTTTCTTCTCAAAGTATTAATCAGGACCAAACCTGTGACCTTCTAATTAGGTTTCTTCTAATGATAGCAGGGAATCTGTGGATTAAAATGGGTCCAAATTAAAATAAATAAATAAACAGAACAGAGAGAGGAGAATGAAATAAGTTATCTCCTGACGAAAAGAGTGCAAAATTGATACCTTTTCTCCCCCATGGGAATGACTAATTTTTTGAAACTATGAGTTTGGACACACTGGACCAGAAAAGAACTATTCAAATTATGTTTGTTATATATATGTAAATAACGTAGTTGGGTTGACAATGTATAAACTACAAATATATATGTTTGTAGCTTTGAGGAAAAATACTGTAATGTATTATGCTGTGTTCTGGTTGGTTAATTATGCTACAAATTGCCATAAGAGGGAGCTATAGATCATGGTTTAATTATCCTTCTCTTTTTCTCTTTTTCAATGATGATCTCTCTGAATACTGACTTGATACTGATGACTACGGACTGATGCTGACTAACCCTGTTTATTTTGATATTCTGTTGATGTCGAAGGTTGTTGTATTATGGTTTGATATTTGTCTGCTGTAAAAGACATGGAACTGGTAAGAAGACTTTATAACTGGATATTTCTGGACTGGTAAAAACATGTATGACATGGACTGTTTATTGGACTGTGCTATTTCTTCAAGTAAACAATAATGCAACTTGTTCAATTCTGTGTGGCTGTATATTTCTTCATAACTGTTCTCATAAACCGTTTTCCGTGTGCATATCCTTTTTGTACAAGGGTTACTCTGCACATATCCTAACATTGGTTATGGGCCCAGTGAGATATTTGAGAACCAGTGTGAATATACAGTTTCATATTAAGACGACTAATTGTGGCTTATTGTTACAATGGCACAAGAACAGTCAACCAGTCTATCCTTGATAACCCAGTTGGATGGAACAAATTATGTTTCCTGGTCTATGAAGTGCAGCCTACTTTTGCGTAAAGAAGAATTATGGACTGTAGTGAATAATCCACCGGATGTAACAACTTTGGATCTATTGATTGATGAAGATAAAGAGAAAATAGCTGAATTTAACTGGAATAATGAAAAGGCTCTTAGTATAACTGGACTGAGTTATACAGCTAGTCCATATTCATGGTCAAGAATCTGCTGCTAGATGTTGGGACGTTCTGAAGATTTATGTTCAAGATAGTGTGGGTGCACACATATACCTTCCATGTAAACTGTTTCAAGCTCATCTTATAAAAGGTGGCAACATGTTAACTCATTTGGAGTTTATGAAAAGAACTTTACAAGAGCTACAAGAAAAGGAGCTGATTTTCTCAGAGTTGCATCAAGTTTACACTATTCTTTCTTTTTTGGATGAAACTTATGATGATTATATGTCTTCACTGGAAGTTTTAAACAGAGATGAACTTACATTGACTGGCATATCTGGAAGACTGTTAGAAGAGTCAAGAAGAAGGCAAGATAGAAATCAACTGAGAGAAAGACAACCTCAGAAAGAAAAACTGTCTTAATCTGCCTATATTGTTAGGAAATATTTTTCTTGTGGGGCTAAAGGTCATATAGCCAGATACTGTAAAAAGGCTAAGAAACAGAATAAAATACAGAGAGCTCATAAGAATGTTAGTTTAGCAATATCACATATAACTAAAAATGTAAACCATGATATATGGGTAGTTGATAGTGGAACATCGCTGTGTATAACTAAAGGTAAAGAGAGATTTGTTAACATGAGAAAGAGTGAACAGCATATATCATTAGCTAATGGATGAAAACTGAAAGCATATAGAGAAGGTACTGCATATTGTTCATGTATAAATGAAATTTTACCGATGTTATATGTACCTGGAATGAAGTTTAATTTGCTATCTGTAAGAGAAATGGAAAAAGCAGGATTTGTAGTAACATTTAAGGGAGATACATGTTTAATAGACAAACATGATCCATCAAGTAATGTTAACTCAGTTTATGAGAATAAGAAGCCTCATGATGAATGCATGCATCTACTCCATAGACATATGGGACATATAAATTTCAAAATGATCAAGAAAACTGTTGAGTTTTCTACTGGTATAGATTTAAAACCTTGTATAAAGTATGTAGATTGCAATATGTGTAATAAAAAGGAAAACAAGGTAATTTCTGAAAATATGGTAAATGGACTGAAAACCAGTAAACCATTAGAGGTTGTGTTTGCTGATATCATTGGACCTAGAAAACCTAGTATAGATGGAACCTGTTATATATTGAGCATTATGGATCATTTTTCCAGATATGGTTTCTGTTACCTAATGAAAACAAAGCAAGAAACATACCAGTATTTTGTAAACTGGCTGAAATTTACTAAAAGAAAACAGAAACAGAAAATTATTAGATTAATTACAAATAATGATACTTAATTTACCAATAAAAAAATTGAAACCATGTTACAAAAAGCTGGAATTAAACTTGAGTATTCTGATCCTTATAGATTACAACATAACTGATATAGTTAATGTAGAAGACAAACATTACAGGTTATGGCTAGGAATATGATGTCTGATTCTGGTATATCAGAGCAACTGTGGGATGAGGCAATAATGTGTGGTAACTATGTTTTGAATAATGTAATAAATTTAACGACTGGTGAATTAAAATTTACTTGTTGGCATAGAAGAAAACCAGATCTTAGTTATTTGCATACATTGGAACCCCAACATGGGTTCATATTCCCACGCAAGTAAGGCAAAAGGGACAATATAGAGCTAAGAAACTGTATTTTGTAGGTTATGGAGCTAATAATAGATTATTTAAATTTTGGGAACCAGGTACTACTAATATATACTGGAGTGCAAGTATTAAATTTCTGGAGCATGTTGGCTGGCGAAAGTTTAAACAAGAACATAATAATAAAAAACATAGTATTATTGTAAAAACTCCATTTTTCATTGATCATAAAAATGATAGGAATATTGATGAATCAGTAAAAGACGAACCATCTATAACTGCAAAAGATTCGATAGGGGAGGTAGAGGAAGAAAATAAACAAACAACATGTACTGATTTTTCTAGAAGATCAATTAGAGAGAGATATAAATATAACAGAGTTCAAACAAGCATTGTCTGTAGAGTTAGATAAAGAATCTTCTAATCTCTATGAAATTGTATGAGTTATTAATTGTGAAAAAATTATGAATTAAAGACGTAATGTTTTATATATTGACCAACCCAAAGGGGAGAATGTTACGTATATGTAAATAACATAGTTGGGTTGACAATATATAAATTACAAATATATATGTTTGTAGCTTTAAGGAAAAATACTGTAAGTATTATGCTGTGTTCTGGTTGGTTAATTATGCTACAAGTTGCCATAAGAGGGAGCTATAAATCATGGTTTTCCGTGTGCATATCCTTTTTGTACAAGGGTTACTCTGCACATATCCTAACAATGTTTTCTCTCCATTCCAAAGACTGCGTACAGTATGTCTACGGGGCACAGGTAACTGAACTGGATCAATGTATCTCTTTTCAAAGGACACATTTTATGAAGTGTAATAAAAGGACAATTTTGAAGGACAAACGTTTTCTTACTGGAGGTGACTATATGACATTAGGATTTGGAGGGGGAGGAGGGGGAATGGTTTCTCACTCATTCTTCTGCTGCATTTCTCTAAGAGAGTCCCCTTTTGTGGTGAGAAAATGGTCAATGTCACGCTCAATCGTGGAACAAGATCTCAGCAGCTTTAATGATAAAATAACTTGTGGCACTAAACTTTTGCTTCACATTTTCCATTCCAGAGGCTCTGCATGACTATTCTCTCTTGCAACCATGTCCCCTGGGATCTTGTAGTTTTTTACTGCAGCATTTGGTTAAGTATGATCTCCATCAAAAATAGGAAGACTTTTTTCCTCAATTTCCCTCCGAGGGTCAACCCTGAAGTTGCCACACTGGAGCTGAGCAATAGAGAGGGGCAATGAGGGATAGCTGGGGTTTTGTAGCCAAAACAAAATACTTTCTCTTGGGAACCAAGGACATTCTCACACCTGGTCAGAGGAAGGAGGAGTGACGTCACCAGGCAACCAGACAGTGCCTTGATTGGACCATGTGACTGTTTGAGAAGGGAAATTTTTGTACTTTTAATTAGGTGAAAACTGCAGGAAACTTCAGAGTCGGTTTTCATCAGATCTGTGCCAATACGATAATCCAGTAAAGCTATACAAATAAAAGGTTAAAAATATAAAATCTGAATATATAAAAAAATTGAAATAGAGGCAAGGGTGGTTAAAATTCAATGTTAAATATTAATTAAAGGCAGGGCTTCAGTGCACCAACAATTCCTTGGCTACATTCTCCTCTGTGAACCCCAAGTGAGATAGCAGGACCAGGTATTTCAATATATTTGAAAGGCCAGAAACCTTTGGACCTGTCTTCACTAAGAGGGAGGGGGCACAATGTTTCAAAGGTGAATCATCATTGTATCCACTTTATTTGTTTATTTGTTTGTCACACATGTACAAAATAACAAGTATAAGTATGAACATAAACAAGAAATATATAAAGGGGAGTAAATGCAGATAAATGGGGACATTAAGACAGGGACGGGAGGCACTCTGGTGCGCTTATGATGCCCCCTTTATGGACCTCTTAGGAATGGGGTGAAGTCCACGGTAAATAGTTTGAGGTTGAAGTTGTGAGAGGTTGAGGCTGTAACAATGGAGTTGGATAGGGCGTTCCAAGCATTGACCACTCTTTGACTGAAGTCGTATTTTCTGCAATCAAGTTTGGAGCAGTTTACCTTGAGTTTGTATCAGTTGTTTGCCCATATTATTGTGGTTGAGGCTGAAGAAGTCATTGGCAGGCAAGATGTTATAGCAGACAATTTTGTGTACTATGCTTAGATCAGACTGCAGGCAGTGCAGTTCCAAATTGTCCAGGCCCAGAATTTCAAGCCTAAAGACATAAGTGTTACATTTTGAGCATGGGCGAGAAAGAATGGAGACAAGTTTCTGAACGGTGAACTTCAGCTCTTTATTTACATCGTGACTTGCTCATTTAACATCAGTAGAACCCGCCTTCTATAGGCAAACCTTATAACGTTTAACCAATAACAAGCTAGGAACGCTAGCTTTTATAACCAATAAGAACTCTCTGTTAAGGGCCAATCGGATTCCCCGGAATGGGCCAATCCGGTCCGGCCGCTTAACAGCCAATCAGAAGTGCAGGGCCAGAACCCTGCACTTACTCCAAGCTCACACTTTATTAATTATATTGCATACACAACACCCCTTCCCCCTGGTTCCTTCGTTCAGGGCGCCGTAACATAGTCCCTTAAATAGGATGGTTGTCTTTTAGTCTCTTTGACTTTCTTTGTATCGGTTGGTTGCAATCTCGCTGAGGTAGATCGTTGTCTGGCAGTGGGGCAGTCTCTGGTTCAGAGTTCACTTCTACGTCGTTGCCCACATTTTCCGTGATTCCCTGAGGTACAAATGTTTCTCCCTCCGGCTCCGCTTCCTGAGTTTCTATTAATTCATCGTTTCCTTTGAACGGGTTTCCTAGGGTTTCATCTTCTTCCATACCTCCCCCCCTCAGTTTGGTCATAGGGGAGTTGCGAACTGGCCGCTGCAAGCCGCAACCGTAATTGGTCGATATGCCGTTTCCAAAGTTTATCATCAAGGCATTGCACGAGGTAGGATCTAAGGCCGGTTACACGTATTATTATCGCTTCCACCCACAACGGGTCGCCCGATAGGTTTTTTGCATAAACCAGGTTTCCTACCTGGAAGGTACGACAGCGGCCGCTGGATCCTAGTGGTTTCTCTGGTTCATACGCAGGGTGCAACCTGTCAAGGTGGGAGCGGAGCTTTCGTCCCATTAGCAGTTCAGCGGGAGTTTTGTTGGTGACGCTATGTGGGGTGATGTGTTGCAAGAAGAGGATTTGGTTGACCTTGTCGTCAATATTGTCGTAGTCTACATTTTGCAAGGTTTTCTTCACAAATTGAACCATGCGTTCTGCTCGGCCATTGCTCGCAGGGTGTGCAGGCGAGGTGAGCGCATGGCGGATGCTGCGGTCAGCGAGGTACTGCTCGAACGCTAGTGCAGTAAATTGTGGGCCGTTATCGGATACCAGGACGTCTAGTAATCCATGGGTTTCAAAGAGTCTGTTTAGAATCTTGATGACCGCCTCGGAGGTCGTAGTCGTCATGCGATGAATTTCGAGCCAATTGGAGTAGGCATCGACGGTAAGCAGGAAGGTGTGGCCCTTGGTTGGCCCCGCGAAGTCCAGGTGAATTCAGGACCAGGGTCCACGTGGTATCTCCCATTCAGTAGGCATGGCTTTTGGTAGGGCTTTGCTGACTTCTTGACATTTGGGACAAGCTTTAACCCACTGTTCGATTTGCTTGTCAATGCTCGGCCACCATACGTAGCTTCGTGCAAGGGCTTTCATTCGCACGATGCCGGGGTGGCCATCGTGCAAAGTTCTCAGCAGCGCTTTTTGGAGCCGTTCTGGAATAACGACTCTATCACCCCAGATGACACAGCCTTTCTGGGAGAAGAGTTCAGTCTGTCGAGATTTGAATGGTGTGAAGTCATCTGATAACTGGTCCGATGGCCATCCGCGTTCTACCCAGCCTAGGACTCGTGCTAGGGTGTGGTCACATTTGGTTTCTCTTGTGATATCTCAGGCGGTCAGTGGTGGTGAGTTGAGCTCTTCGATTTGCAACGTGGTTACCGTTGGTGCCGGATCATCGAGAGTCTCTGGAAGCGGTGCTCGGCTCAATGCGTCAGCGTGGGGAATGGCCTTCCCCGGGTGGTATTGAAGCCGATAGTTATAAGCAGCTAAGAATTCTGACCATCGAGTCATCCTAGGGGATAATATGTAGGGAATTGGCTTATCTCCGACTATTATCCCCAATAAAGGCTTGTGGTCAGTCACAATAGTAAAAACCTTACCATACACATATTAGTGAAATCTTTTCACAGCTGAGACGATTGCGAGGGCTTCTTTATCAATTTGTCCATAGTTCCGCTCCGTTTTTGAAAGAGTCTTTGAAAAATATGCAACAGGGGCTTCGTTCCCATTAGGCAGTACGTGGCTCAAAATGGCGCCCACCCCAAAAGGCGATGCATCACAGGTTATAACACGGCAAAGTCTTGTTATACTGCATGAGTACAGAGTCAGAAGTGAGCAGTTTTTTAACATTTCGGAATGCCTGTTCTTCACGGTAACCCCATAACCAAATTGCTTTTTTATCGAACAATCGGTGTAACGGTTCAGCGACAGTTGCTTTGTGCGGTAAAAATACATTATAAAAATTGATGAGGCCTAGGAACGCCTGGAGATCGGCCTTGTTTCTTGGCCTGGGAGTGTTTTTGATCGCTTTTAATTTACTTTCGGTAGGGTGAATGCCCTGGCTATCAATCAGGTACCCTAAAAACTCAACACTGTCAGTACACAATATACATTTGTTTTTTTTAACCTTAAGACCGGCCTCTTGGAATTTTTTTAGGACTAATTTTAACCGGTCCTGTAAGATTCTTTTTGTAGGGACTGCAATTAATACATCATCAAAATAGGGGACTACGCCCTTAATCCCTTGCAATAACCTTTCCATAAGGCTCTGAAAAATCTCCGGGGCTACACTTACTCTGAATTGCAGCCGGGTACATTTAAAGGCACCTCGGTGCATCACAATACTTTGGGCCTGTGCTGTTTTTTCATCTACTGGTAATTGCTGATATCCCTGAACTAAATCCAATTTAGTGAAAACTTTCCTGCCCCCCAGGGAATGGAGGAGGTGCAGCACCACCGGAACTGGATATGCGTTCTGCTGCAGGGCGTGGTTCAAAATGGCCCGGTAGTCCCCACAAATTCAGATTGACCCATCTGGCTTAAGGGGTGTTACAATAGGGGTTTCCCACGGGGAATGATCGATGGGCTCCAACACCCCCTGAGCTATCAGTTTGTCGAGTTGTTCATCGATTTTCGATTTTAAGGCAAACGGAACTCGACGGGGCTTTAGGCGAATGGGAGCTATTTTTGGATCTAAGCTGAATGAGATCGGGGTCCCCTTGTACTCACCTAAGCTGTCCGCGAAGATGTCCCTGAACTCAGAGATAAGGTCTTCCTCCCAGTCATAGCCACCAACTCGGTTCACGCCGGCCACTTCAATGCCGAGTGGCACGAACCATTGGAGGCCCAGTAGGCTAGGCCTATCTCTATCGATGACCGTTAAAGGTAAGTATGCTGTGTGCTTCTTGAAAGAGACTCGGACTCGGCAGGACCCGACGACAGGGATTCGATTCCCCTGGTAGTCCTTGAGGATGAGGCGTTGGAAGCGGAGATCTTGGCGTTGAATTGTGGGGATGAGTTGCTTGAGTGTCTTCCATGACACCATTGAGAGGGACGATCCCGAGTCAACCTCCATGTGGCAAGGCTGGTTCTTGATGGCTACCGTGACTCGGATTTTCTTAGTGTCCAAGGCTGAGGTGTGACCGATAGTGATAGTATGGTGAGCCTCTTCTCTTTGCAAAGCTCGATTTCTGTAGGAGTGGTTTACTGGTTCTTGCCTTACAGGACGGTTTCCTGTCGATTGGCGATAGTTAGCCCCTTTTGAGGCCTGGCTGTGTCCTGGCAAGCTGCGGCAGACCCATCTGATGTGGCCTCGTTTCCCGCACTCATGGCAGAGTGCATCGCGGAATCTGCATTCGGATCTGGCATGGTTGGCTCCACAGCCAGCGCAAGGGCGTAAGGGCTTCGGGCGAGGGTCCCGGTCAGACCGCAGTCGATGGACTCCCTCTTCGTCGCTGTCTGACGACGAAGAGAGGTCTTCATGGTGCGTTGTCGCAAGCTGTCCTTCCGACTTGGATAAAATGTCACTTATCGGTGGAGGTACTGGAACGCGGTTGCGGCGTAGTTGTGCAGCCGACTTCTTGGTTGCTTCCACTGCAGTAGCCTTGGCAATGGTGTCGGCAAGGCTGATGTCGCCTTTCGCCATCAGCTTGCTTTGGACGCCTGGTGCATCTAATCCCAGAACTATGCGATCTCTTAGTGCTTCTTCTAGATCGGTGAATCTGCAGAGGCCTCCCAAATTTCAGAGGTCTGCTTTGAAGTTGGCCACGCTTTCTCCCTTTCGCTGGCTTCTTTGATAAAACTCGTGGCGTCTCATGAGCGTAGGCACGGTCGGGGCATAGTGACCTCGCAGGAGAGGTTCGAGGTCGTCCCAATCCATGGCCTTCACTTCTCGGGGTTTGGCTAGTGCTTTAGCCATATTAAATACAGTTGGACCGCAATGCGTTAGGAACACCGCCCATTTCTTCCCGGCTGTGGCATCCTTTAAGTTGTTCGTTTCTAGGAACATTTGGAAACGATCCATGTAAGACTCCCAGTCTTCTTGTGTTGGATCGAACGGAGCGGGTGGTCAGATGCCGCCAGACATGGTTCCATTGTTGGCATCGGCTGTCACGTGCTCAGTGTTCTTCGAAGTTTCGTTGGTTCAGATGTCTCCACATCCCATCCTCGTCGCCAGTGTTACGTTTTGAGCATGGGCGAGAAAGAATGGAGACAAGTTTCTGAACGGTGAACTTCAGCTCTTTATTTACATCGTGACTTGCTCATTTAACATCAGTAGAACCCGCCTTATATAGGCAAACCTTATAATGTTTAACCAATAACAAGCTAGGAACGCTAGCTTTTATAACCAATAAGAACTCTCTGTTAAGGGCCAATCGGATTCCCCGGAATGGGCCAATCCGGTCCGGCCGCTTAACAGCCAATCAGAAGTGCAGGGCCAGAACCCTGCACTTACTCCAAGCTCACACTTTATTAATTATATTGCATACACAACAATAGGGAATTCTATTTAGGGATGAGCCGTCTCACAAAAACCCCTTCTTGCTTTGAAAATCATCACTTTTTCTATGTCTTCTTACCAGTTGAAATTCTTGCATTTTTCTACAGGCCACAAAGGTTGAAATATTTCAGAACAACCTCTGTCTCCTGTGTGCTGCTATAAATAGGTCTCTTGTGCTCTATCTATACTGTGAAGGATTATATGAAAGATAGGGCATACGAGACCCATTTAAAGCAGTGCACAAGAGACAGAGATTGTTTGTATGTGTGTGTTGGTTGCATGTGTTGTCAAGGACAAGAATGAAAGTATTATTAGCACCTAAATCAGAGGTCTCCAAACTTGTCACCTTTAAGACTTGTGGACTACAATCCCCAGAATTCTCTAGCCGGCATAGCTGATTTAAATGAACTTAAATGAACAGGACACAAATAAAAAATATTTCAATATTCCCACCTTCTTATTGATTTCAACCATGGTTGTCCCACGCCAGCAAGGTATTAACCATAAGCAGAGCAAATGTCCTCTGTTGAACTGGATAATCTATTGCCCGGTCCTGAAGTGCTGTGGCTAATCTCATGGAAACTGCCCTCTTTCTGACCGCAGCAAAAATACCACTGCTGATTTTAATCACTTTGCGTATCGCATTTTCAATTTGCTTTAGCCAAACAAATGTATGCACAATTGAGCCATTGACTTTGCCTTATAGATCTGATTGTAATGACGAGAGAATTTCTGCTTGGATATGTAGTTCTGGAAATGAACATTGTAATTTGAAAAAATAGATAACTGGGAAGAAGGACTGATATCATGGAAATGTCAAGAAAGGAGAAGGAGAAAAAAGGTGGGGTGAGTAGAATTTATCCATGTCTGCTCAGATGGCAGTTTGATAAAAATGTTTCTGAAAAGGTTTTCTTTTTTAATCTTCCAGTAAAAAGGAAAGTCTTTTCCTGACAAATCTCTACCACGTTTTTTTTTTCTTAATGGTTGTCCTTACCCAGAATATATAACAATGTCTAAATCAGGGATGTCAAACTCAAGGCCCATGGGGTGCTTAAATCAGACCCACAGGGCCAGCCTAGAAATAACTGACCTGCAGTGCCTCTGGCAGCCAAAGTGGGGTGCAGGGCAGAGGTGGTATTGTTGTGGTTAGCCGGCAACAGGTGCAGATGGCTGAGAAGAGCGAGGACTCTGGTGAAGGGCCAGGACCATCAGGGAGTGGACTGCTGCTTTCAGAGATTGTGGGAGCTGGCAGCAGTGATGAGGAGGTTCCTGAGGAGCCTGAGAAGAGCGAGGACTCTGGTGAAGGGCCAGGACCATAAGGGAGTGGACTGCTGCTTTCAGAGATTGTGGGGGCTGGCAGCAGTGATGAGGAGGTTCCCGAGGAGCCTGAGAAGAGCGAGGACTCTGGTGAAGGGCCAGGACCATCAGGGAGTGGATTGCTGCTTTCATAGATTGTTCGGAGAACCAGCAAATACCAGCTCTGACTGGCCCTGTCCCCATCTATTCACTGCCTCCAGAGTCCCAGCTGATCAGCTGGGTCTTCTTTTGTTGCCCTGCACAGGAGAATGGAGCTGGAAAGCAGGTTAGTGGGGGGGGGAATGGGAATTTTGCAGTATCCTTCCCTTGCCATGCCCACCAAGCCACACCCACCAAGCTTTGCCACACACACAAAGCCACACCCACAGAACTAGTAGTAAAAATGTTTGAATCCCACCACTGGAGGAGTGACTGGTATGCTCTGGTTCATGAGGTCATGAAGAATTGGACATGACTTAGTGACTCAGCAACAACAATAATACAGTAGAACCTCTGGTCATGACTGTAATTCCATAACTTTGTTTTCAACCTGGTTTAGTTGTGACCGAAAGCAAGACTGACTAAGCAGGCACTTACAAAAAAATGGTGCAGAAGGGGAAATCAGCCGCGGCTGTGTTTGATCATCACCTGAGTATGGGTTTGTGGCCAGATTCAAAAATTATGTGTATTTTTTGGTTGGAAGCCGATTTGGTCATGGTCAGAAGCGTTCATGATCAAAGGTTCTACTGTAGATTGAATATCAACTTGGAAAAGGTTGGCTACACACTTATCTTCAGCATCACGAGTTACTTTGCTGAGGGATGCTCATTGTAAAGAAAATGGCTATGTATACTGACAGGAGCTCCTGTGGGAAGTGTGAGGCCCAGCAAATAAAATGAAAAATGTGACTCATGAAGTTTGGGGGAAATCATGTTGTCATCATCATCCTCTGGTCCAAATGGTAGGGCGGATTTCATGACAAACAAGAAAATATTTGTAGACCTCTTTACTACAGTCAGGATAAGCCTGGTGCAAATGTTTTACAAACCAAAGCTGCGGGCTCTAAATCTTGAGGGGTTTCAAAATCAAGAAGCAATATTTTTTAAAAAAAAAAATATTAAAAGGTTGTCTTGACAAATCCCTCTGAAGAACGGAAAACAGCACCCTGCACTGAATTCATAAGGCCACAGCTGCCTTTCCTTCCTTCCCCAAATCCCATGCCTACAGTTAGTTGGGTTTCTCCCCCCAGGAAAAGCTTTCCAGATGTTACCTCACAAACATTTTGATCCAATCCCAAAAGCAATTTGAAACCATTTATTTCAATTTGCCCAATTTTCCTGCACAGACAAAACACAGAGCAAAGCATTTTCCATCACTACTAAATAATCAGGGAAGCAAATTAAACATATCCAACAGATGTTGTCATTCAATTCTGTTGCTGTTTTGTGTCTCCTCCTGCCCTCCTTCAATTATTTACAACTAGCCATCAGGGGAAACTCCCCCCACCCCGAAAAAATACACACAGTCATTTTGAAGGTTCCTTATTTTAGAGCGGGTGACGGAGGGTGAGCATGCAATTCTCTTTGCAACTCTTTCTTGGTTAATCTTGGGTGTTGGAAATCACTGCACATTTCAGTTAACATTTTAGCGTAGCTTTAAATCACACCCTTCAATAAACCCTTTTTTTATAGTAAGGATAGGTACATAATCCCCAGTGGCAGGAAAGCCTCTGCTTGGTGCAATTAAACAGTGTCTGTCCTATGATCCCCCCAGAAGCCACAATAATTAATAAGATACATGAATGCACAGAGATGGACAGATTAACGAAGTTATTGAATGACAAGGAAGAAGAATAATATTATAAAATATGGGGTGTTTGGTATGAATGGATAAAAAAAGATGCAAAGGTGTCAAATGATAATCTATGTAATACCATAAAACAATAAAGTTTACATGCAAATAAATGTAAATAAAAATGTATATATGTATAAAATGCCTAAAATGAAGAAGAAGCAAATACAGAGATGTATAACATGTTAATAGAAGATATTTACATTGTAAACACTGCTATAGTAACGTTTTAAAGTGCAGAAATTTGTTTTGAATTTTCAAAACATCGAATAAATAAATTATTTTTTTAAAAAAAATATCTATCTTCCAGTGGTGGAATTCAAACATTTTTACTATCGGTTCTGTGTGCATGGCTTGGTGGGCATAGCGTGGCTTTGTGGGCATGGCAGGGAAAGGATACTGCAAAATCCTCATTCTCTCCCCACCCCACTAACCTGCTTTCCAGCTCCCTTCTCCTGTGCAGGGCAACCTAAGAAGAGCCAGCTGATCAGCTGGGACTCAATGGGAGGCAGAGAAGAGATGGGGGCAGGGCCAGGCAGAGGTGGTATTGGCCAGTTCTCCGAACTACTCAAAATTTCCGCTACCGGTTCTCCAGAACTGATCCGAACCTGCTGAATACCACCTCTGCTGTCTTGGCTGTCTACATAATAAGTGAATTGTTGACATTTAGTATCTTAGAGACAGTAAATGAATTCATCTTCTTGGCTTCTAAAATAGACCAACATGGTAACTGCAGCCCTGAGATCAAAAGGCATATAGCACTTGAAAGAACTGCAATGTCTGGCATGAATAAACTCACAACAAAATATCACTTGAAGCCAAGATTGCCAAACAAAGGCTATCATACTTTGGCCATGTCATGTGAGATGACACACTCAAAAAGTCACTCATGCTGGAGAAAATCCACTGAAAAAGGAGAAGGGAACATCCTACTGCCCATTGGCTGGACACCAGGATGACCATGGCAGAGCTGAAATAGGTGGTGTGAGACAGAGGGGCATGGAAAGTGCTGATCCATAGAGTGGCCAAGGGTCGGACATGACTGAATGGCTAATTATGATTATAATGATGACGACGACGATGACAATATCTTAGCATCAAGCAGTGGGAAAGAGGCACTTTGCCCCTGAGCCCAACTCCCTGCTCAGTGTAAGAATTCCGGCAAAAGCATCTGAAGAACATCTAACTCTTAAATATTTTCTAAACACGTTCATTGATTTCCTGCAGCTTAAAATCATCTCTCTAAGAATGTATATTTGATTATTCATGTATTAACTGCAGCTAGAATTGTATTTGCTCAAAATTGGAAAGGTGAAGAGATTCCTACTGATGAAAATGTCATCAGAAAAATATTACCGTAGAATGCGCAGAAATGAATAGATTAGCACTTGCAATTAAAGAGAAGGAGCAACCCAAATATAATATGGGAACTGTTTATTGATAGCTAGAGGGAAAATATGAAAGTTAAAATAGCTAATAGACTAGTGAAATATAGAAAATATGGTAATAGAATTAAACATGTTAAGAAGAGGAATGTTATAGTAATAGAAATATTATGTATAGAACAAGATAAGAATAGAGAATTAATATGAAAGCTATGAATATGGTTGTAAAATTTAACTGTTATTGCACAAGATATTTGTAACCAGATGATGCACTGTTAAATGAAAGATGAATTGTATGTAAATAAATAAAAATGAATAAAAGAAAAAACTTATTAAAAAAATCATTTATCTATGTCTTGCATCAAGACATGACACTCTTTAATTTATTTGCAGGAGGTCCCCAGTCGTATTTTCCTAAAGCTATTGATTGATTATGTGCCATCAAATCAGATGTGGTATTCAGCAGGTTCTGACCAGTTCTGGAGAACTGGGAGCAGAAATTTTGAGTAGTTCAGAGAACCAGCAAATACCACCTCTGACTGGAGATTTTACAATATCCTTCCCTGCCATGCCCACCAAGCCATGCCCACAGAACTGGTGGTAAAAATATTTGAATTCCACCACTGCATCAAATCTGTGTCAACTCTTAGTGGTTACATAGATAGACTTTCAGAATTATTCTGGTTACAAACTGGCTGTCAGCATTCCAGAAAAAACCAACTCCAATTAAAAACTCCGAGACTGGCATTTTCTCAAAGTTTCCTTTTATTAGAGTAGTTATACTGGCACATCTGGAAAATCCCAAATCTGAAAGTTCTGGGTTTTCCTCCAATAAGTAAAAAATTACAAATCCACCCCCTGCACCCATCATTCCATCACATGCCCCAAACACCATCAGTCCCAACTTGAAACATCCCCTCAACCATTTATCAGCCAGGTACAGGAATAACATAACCTTGACTTAGAAGAAGAATGCTATCATGTCTAACCATACACACTCCATGAAATCCCCGCTCCCATTTTCCCACGCTCAAAAATGTGGCAGCGTTGAAGATTCTGGTGCTGATATGGCTTCCAGACCTGACACTGGCTCTTCTAAGGATGAACCCAGTGGTGACCACTAAGTGGTGGTTCTAAGGATGAACCCAGTGGTGACCACTATGTAACCACTAAGTCCACCACCTTGCTGGTGGTCATCCTCTTCCTGTCTTTCCCAGCATTAAGGGTTTCTCAAGGAATCCAGTGCTATCAGCCATTGATTTCAATTCCTCCAGTTCATTGGACTGAAATGATAGTCCCCAATGCTCTAAAGCTCTTCTCTAACTTTCTGAGTGAATTGTGAAAAATAAAACTTTATGGACATATTTTAAGACTTGGCTTATCCCTGTTTTTCATGGTATTTTAGTTAAAACTGTTAGGGTCACTTAATCCATGGATGAGCTTATATGATAGTATATAGAGTAGTATCAGTTGATCTTACACCATCCTTCACTTTGAAGAAGAAAGGAATTTCTTTCTGGAAATGCATTTGGCAATGATTGTCACCCAATAGATATCAAGATAATTAAATAAAACTTCATGTTTCTTTCGAAGTTCTACAAATGTCTTTCAATTCACACAGAATGCATTTTTGCCAAGAGTCACCAACTTGGCTCCTTCTAGATACACTAAATTACAATTTTCATCATTTCAACAAGACAACAACTATGGTAATGTAAATTTCCTAATAAACAAAAAGTGCTAAATCTTTCCATAAGGTTCAGGGATTAAATAATTCTTTCCAAAGCTTTTTAATAGATATAATATAAACGAAATCTTTTCCTTTCTTCTTCCCTCCCATCTTCCTTCCTTCCTTCCTTCCTTCCTTCCTTCCTTCCTTCCTTCCTTCCTTCCTTCCTTCCTTCCTTCCTTCCTTCATAATTCTCTTCCCCTTCCTCTACTCTTCTCCCTTTCTTTCTTTCTCTCTTTCCTTCCTTCCTTCTTTCTTTCTCTTCTTTTTTTCTTAGAAATGAAAAAAATCTTTTCATATCACTTAAACAAGGTCACTTTCAGATATTTGTTTAGTTTTCTACACACACAAATGCCAATATGTTGTATAAAGTCAAATTGTCAAATGCTTCAGTTTACTTTGCTGTTTTCTGTTTTAATGTTGATTGTGAGGCATAAAAGGGGCAGTCACAATTAAATTTATGGCATTCCTTGGTTGCCTATGGCAGACTGAAAATGAAATTAACTCTTCTGAAATTGCAGCAATTCTTGTTCTATTAGTCTTTTGGCATCCAAGCACCTGTAATGTCTTTTGGTACAGTGAACTCAGGATGATGGATTACATCCTTTTGTCCAAGATAACATTCATGAGTCAAATTTTTTTTAGGAAATCTACTTTTTTTAAAAAAAATGCCTACCCATTTTTTAAACTCAAACCAATTTACCAACTGATCTTTACTATGTATATGCATTCTTTTATACTAAGATATATCTTCCTCCTTCTATCAGAAAAAGAAGAAAAGTCAAGAATAGTGAACAGAAAGGAAGGGGTGCTCTCAGAATGATAACAGGGAAACAAAACTCAAGATGGATGAGAAGAAAGAAAAGGCAGCTAAATCAAGAAATAAGCTATATTTTAGAATTACAAAAAGGATATATATTCATTAGACAAGCACTCCATTCCTCATCAGCAATTAGTATTGATGTTTGTACCTAAGTAGCAATAAAGTTGCAGTTGCTTTCTATTTCTTCTTATACCTGTGTTTTCAACATCTCTTTTGATTATCAGCAGATATATGAAGAGCTGGAGAAAGCAATTATATTTGGAAGAGTTAGCAATAAAAGGAAGCCAGACCACCAAAGAAGATGGTGGCTGTGCACAATCAAAGCTGACACCAGCAAAGTTTAGAACTCAACTCAAAGAAGTAGTGCAAGTAATGTAAGAGTTGGAAAGATGTGGCCCAAATAATTGCCAAGAGATGGACATAATTGAATGGATAACGCTGTCATCATCATTGTTACCACCATTGCCAACATCATCAGAACTTTCCAATTTATAGGTAATGGGGCCGAGACCTTTCTTTTAGTTAGTCAATATGGTTCTTTCCCCTTGAAAAATTGTTAAATGTGGCCCAAGCTAAATCATGCAATGAAAGGAAGAACTCAAAGACTGATTCTGAAATGTCCCACTTGAATTCATGGGAAAGAATTCCATGCAAGCTCCACCTCAGCCTGATCATTGGGTAGTGGTCCTATCACCATGGTTTAAGGGAGGTCCAATTTCTTGGATGAAGGACTAAACCCCATACGACCTGATATCCAAAGAGATACTTCATTATTCACATTTAAATCATGAGTGGTAGTGAGTGTAAATACCTTACAATTCAAGAGATAATCTTCTCTGGTCATTGAAATCCACATGGCTAAATGCTATGTATGCAAGCCAGAGAGCCATTGATTAGACTCTAAGAGTAGATAAATCTCTTACACACATGTGATGAACTATTCATACATTTAGAACACCTGTTCCTTTTCTTATCTTAGTTCTGAATTGTTTGCAGAGCCTAATTTTGCTTCTGGGTTATACAATCATTTCTCACCTTCTTTGCTTGTTTCTTTTTCTTCTTTGGGATTCTCTCCAAATTACTGTTGTTGTTCTAATGTTCCATCAAATGCACCCTGATTCCAAGTCTCTGCAGTCTTCTTGACAAATGTTTGGGACATTGCTTGCCAATATGTTCTTCCCAAGTGGGAAGAGACTGACTGGCCTAAAGGCACACCATCAGTTTTGGCGCCTAAGGCACAGAAACTTCTGGCCTCAGAGAGTTCTGGCCTCTAATCCAGTACAATTTTGGCACTTCAGTTTAGATTCACTGCCTTTTTCTCTCTCCCTCTCATTTTCTTTCTGGTTATTTGTCTCATTTATCTCTTTTTTACAATCCCATTCCCATTTCTTTTCATTTGCTTTTCACTCTCATTTTGTCTAAAACCTCAATATTCTCTTGTCTATTTCTAGTCTCTTAAATTTTTTCTCTTAAATTTTATATTTGTTGTGCTCGATACCAAATCACAACTCATCTAACATAATCTTGTGCATTTCCTTGAGCACATGAATGTCTGCATGTGATCACATATTATTCTAAGCCCAAGTTCCATAACTATGATTGATTGAATAAGGCAAATTGGCTGGGTGTGCCAATTTGATGAAGCCATATATCATAGTTTATAAACCAAAATAGTCCAGTTCATATACAAGATTAATCAAAACACAAATCCTTGGATCAATGTATGAAAAGTTACTGCTTACTTAGGTTAACACACCTTGCCAACCAAAAAGATCTTTTCATATAGAAACTCCACAAAATACTATGCCACAATTAAATCCATTGTTTTCATTTATTGTAAGATGCTGTCAGCCTCCAAGAATCCTTCTTCTGCTTGTCTTTCCAGCTGCCACAGAAATGGGGGAGGGAAGAATAATTGGGCTTCATGTGGGGAAGGATGCTGGAGGTCTAAGTTGGTGAAATGTAAAAGTTGGGATCTTTTTTTTTGACGATGCTTACTTGCTTACTGTGCAGATGTAGCCTCTTATCTCTCTAGGCCAAGGCCAACCATCCTGGTGTGCCAGATGTCTCAAACGCCACTTGAAGATGCCCCACATGACATTACACACACCTCAGACTGGATGGCCAGTTTGAACTGTTGGGGGTGGGAACATGGGATAACTTTCCATGTGTGATTTTTGCACCTATTGCCTCAGATCTTGTATTTCCTCTTGATGTTACCACATCAATTTTCAGTAAAAGTCCTTTTCTCTATAACAATGGAGTCTAAGGTTTTCTTTCTTGGATTTTGAATGGAGCTATACCTGACAGATGCTAAGAACTCTCAACTGCCAAAAAGCATGGGAAAAATGACTTGGCTTAATTGCTACAAAAGGAATATTTGTAAAACTAGTGGGAAAAAACAGATCAGAACCCACAGTTCCTAGAAGGTGCCCTCCAAAATAATAGAATTGAATGAATCATTAGAATGGGTATAATGTAATAGGAAGTGAAAAAATATCTAGAGGTAGTTAGTTAGCTAAAGTTTTAAATATTAACCAAACTTCTTTGAGCTATCAAATCTGGGTTGTAAAAATTTGAATCATCTTAGGTGACAGCAAGGAACAAGTGCTTGATGCCATCCAGTGGATGGCTAAATTTTTCTCAGATACATTTTGTTGGTCCTTATGTGACACACACCGATGGGATCAATGGGAATAAGCAGATGTGCTTCAAACTCATAACTCTTTTAATGATCTCAAAAACACAAGGAAAATGTCCAATTTGTAAAATCCCTCAGCTGATCAGCTCTCCTGACTTACAACAAATGTTCTGAGAACAATGGAGTCCCACTGTAGTTGCTCTACCATTTAAGGTAGCACCATTTCCAAGTAAGATATAAAAAAGGCTGGAGGGATTTTGACTATAATTCGCATGTGGTTGGAAAAAATGACAAAGAAACATATAGACTTGAAACCAGAGATCTTCTTATTGGGAATTTTACCTGATATATATAGTAAAGATTTGAAATATCTGATTGTAAATGTATTAACAGCGGCCAGGATTGTATTTGCTAAAAGCTGGAAGAATGAGAAAATACCATTACAGGAAGAAATTATTAAGAAAATATTGGAATGTGCTGAGATGAGTAGTTTGACATTTGAAATCAGAGAGCAAGAGGATAAACAATTCTATGAAATTTGGGATCTTTTTTATAAATGGCTAGATGATAAAATACGATAATAGAATATTTTAGATAGTAAGAAATATCTTTATCTTGTTATTTTGCTATTATTTTGTTAATCGATATATTTATAAAGTTTTTTTTTTTTTTTTAGGATTGATCTGGTATGATTATATGATTAGTTGAATAATTTGGTTAAAGTATTGTTAGCTCATAAAGCATGAATGATTAAAAGTATAGTCAAAAAAATTTTTTTTTGTTTAGTGATTATAGAATAAAGTTTGGATTGATAATATGAGTTGTTATGTAACATAATTGTAACTGGGACTACAAAATGAATGCACAAAAATGATGAACCAACTGACACACTGCATGTAAATATGAGAGGTGTATGTTTTAATGTTTTGTTTGTCTTGTCTGTTTGTAGAAAAATTAATAAAATTTTCTTTCAAAAAAAAAAGGCTGGTTGAGTAGTCTGGTGGCTTAGTGGTGAAGACCGTTGCCTTCCACTCAGAAGGATGAGAATTCAATCTTAGGGGGCAACAAATATTTCTGTCATAGGGTGCCAAGAAAATATATCTGTGTGAACTCCACATGGTTCCAGGAAGGCCATCTGGCCAGTAAACTCTCAACTCCATCCAGTCACCCCAACTCGACCCTGAACAGAGTCATTAAAAGGGAGGGGGGTTTTGAAGTAAGAAAGGCTGGTCTAGGTGAATATTGAGCAAAGAACTGAAAAGACAGATGAGAAAGTAGAGAATATTCAACAGATGATGATGAAATATGAGGACAGATTTAAGAAAATCAAAGAAAATATACAAAGAGATAAGAAAATTGGAGATATTGATACTCAATTGAGTGATGTTGAAAAGGGCAGGAGTGGACAATTAGGATGGGAAATCGATAGATCAGAATTTTACCTGAGATTTCAAAATGTAGAAGAAGTGAAAACCTTGCTGAAATAATGACAGAAATACTGGCAGAAGCATTAGAGATAACCAAAGAAAAGATGATGGATGAAATGGATAAAATGTTCCATGTCTATACAAGATATGCAATGAGGAATAGGTTACCAAGAGAAGTTCACATCAAATTTACCAAGAAGATTATTAAAACACAGATACTGCAAATGGCAAGAGAGAAAACATTAAAGTACAAATACAAAGAAATTGTGGTGCTGAAACAGGTATCAAGAAGAGTAAGAGAGATGAGAAGAGAATATTTATTTTTGACTAAAGAGTTACTTAAAAGAGGAGTAAATTATAGATGGTTGATACCAGAAGGCTTCTTGTTCCCCTGGCAGGAACAAAGACACAGAATAGACACATTCAAAAAAGCTGAGATATTCTAATTAGAATATCTTAGAGGAAAGGAGGAAAATACAAGAAAAGAAGAGTCGTTAATTAAATTTCAAGAGAAGTGTATAGCAGTAATTGAAAAAGAAAAAGAAGGTGCAGTAGGTGGTGCTCCCAGAGAGCAATGAGAACTAAGATCTACTAGAGCAATAAAGCCCTCTTATAAAGCTTAATAGGGATGAAAGAAAATTGATTACGATTAACATAAATGGACTTAATTTGGCTACTAAAAGAAGAAAAGTATTCCATAGAAAAATTAAAATTTGACATAATTTGCCTACAAGAAGTACATATTAAAAAACAACAAGAATATATATTGAAACAAAAAAAAATAGGGAAATTATTCATGTCATTGACACAATGTAAAAAAAAGAAGTTTAGTCTTATATATTAGAGATACAATTTTGGCAGAACTAATTTATACAGATGACAATGGAAGGATTTTGATGGTGGAAATACAATAATGTTAAAACACTTTTAATTGCAATTTATGCAATTCATGCTCCAAATGACAACCAAGAAGAATTTTACAGGAAATTACATATGAAAATAATTGAACTGGACTATGCTAATATTTCTCAATGGAATAATTAATGATCAGCTGGACTATAAAACGCAGAAATCAACAAAGAAAACTAGAAAGATATTACCAAAATCTTTCTTTCGAATGATAGAAGAAGTAAACTTTAAAAATGCATGGAGAGAGAGAAATGTGGAAAGTAAGCAATATACTTTTTACTCAAACAGACATGCATCATGGTCTAGAATAGACATGATATGGATGTCAGCAGAATTACTTGCCAACATACGAGAAATTGAAATAGAAACAAGCACTTGGGCAGACCAGAACCCAATGACAGTCATTTGGAAAGGACAAAAGAGGAGATGGACTTTAAATAATATGATATTATAGGAAAAAGACTTTGAACAGAAAATAGAGAAAGAATTGGTTTTCTTTTTAAAAGAAAATAGAAAAGAGGATACATCTTTACAGAATCTCTGGGACACAATGAAGGCCTACACAAGAGGCTTTATAATAGACTATACAAGGAAAAGAAACAGAAACAGAAAAAGTCTTTCAAAACATTGGAAGATGACTATAAAAGACTGGAAAAAGAATTACAGAAGTCCCCACAAAAAAAAAAGACATTAAAATTAAAATGGATATAAGTAAACATAATATGGGACTAATGGAAAAAGAGGAATTAGCACAAAAAATTAAAAATGCTAAACAGAATTACTTGGAAGTTTCAAACAAACCAGGCAGATGGTTAGCCTATAAATTGAGAAAGGAAAGAGAATCAAGAAGGATTAGTCAATTAATAAATGAAGAAGGACATGTTTGCTATGGAAATGAGGAGAAAAAAAACATTATACAAGATTACTATGGAAAATTGTATTATCAAGAGAATATTCAAGAAGAAAAAGTGAAGCAATATTTACAGAAAGTGAATTTACTCCAGATATCCAAAGATATTGAAACAATGCTAGAAGGGAACATAATGATAATGGGATTAACAGAAGCTTTAAAAAAACAGAATGTTGGAAAAGCACCAGGTCCAGATGGATTGCCAGTGGAATTTTATAAGACTTTTCAGGAAATATTGAATCTTCACCTATTAGAAGTCATGAATAAAGTTATGTCAAAGAAGAGAATACCCAAAACATGGTCTGAAGTATATACAGTATTACACTTATACTGAAGGAGGATACAAACCCACAGCAAGTTAAAAATTATAGACCTATATCCCTATTAAATTCAGAGTACAAAATCTTTGCTTCAATCTTGGCAGAAAGACTGAAAAGATATTAAATAACTTTTTTCATGCTGACCAAAATGGATTTCTGCCAAAGAGACAAATCAAAGACAGTGTGAGAATAATTCTGGACATTTTGGAATACGATGAGGCACATCCTGAAAAGCAAATGGCCTTGTTATTTCTAAATGCATAAAAAGCCTTTGACAATGTGAGTTGGCGATTCATCTTACTGCAGTTGATACAAATGGTAAAAAAATTATCCAAGCCATTGAAACAATATATCATAAACAAACTGCAGAGGTTATGGTAAATGGAGAATTAACAGAATCCATAGATATAAGAAAAGGGACATGGCAAGGCTGTCCACTGTCACCTCTGCTGTTTGTGTTAACTTTGGAAGTGTTGAATAGGAATATTAGAGTAGAAAAAGAAACAAAAGGAATGAAAATTAAAAAGGAAGAGTATAAATTGCAAGCCTTTGCAGATGATCTGGTATTTATATTAGAGGACCCATTGGAAACAGCACTTAAATTAATAGAAAAGATAGAAGAATATGGAAAAGTAGCAAGTTTGAAAATAAACAAAGATAAAACAAGATATTAACAAAGAAAATGTAAGCAAAACGAAAGGAAGAGTTGGAAGAAGTTTTAGAAATACAGGTCACAAATAAGGTGAAGTATTTAGGGATATACATTACATCAAGATGTAGCACACTGAAGGAGGATAACTATCTTAAACTCAAACAGCAGATTGCAACAGATTTGACAAAATGGGAAAACTTACAACTATCATTAATTGGGAGAATATCTACAGTTAAGATGAATGTATTGCCTAGAATTTTATATTTATTCCAGACAATTATAATTTGACTAGGGAAAGAGTTTTTTGAAGACTTAAATAGAATTGTGCTGAAATATATTTGGCAGGGTAAGAAAGTGAGAATAAAACTTAAACTGTTACAACATGCAAGAACAAGAGAAGCGTTTGCCTTGCCCAACTGGGAGTTATATTACCAAGTGACAAATCTGATGTGGGTAAAGGAATGGATAACACTAAGGAACAGTAGATTATTGACTTTATGACTTGCTGTTGGGATGGCATGCTTTCCTCTGGTATAAGGGAACTAAAACACAGGAGTATTTTAGAAGACATTACATTAGAGAGGCACTGTTTTTGAACTGGGAGAAGATAAAAAGACAATACTACTTAAAAATCCCATTATAGATATCTACTATTGAAGCATTTTCTTATCCAATAATATATAAAAAAGAACAAACAGTTAGATATGGTGAGATATTGAATGAAAAGGGTGAACTTAAATCTATGCAAACGTTGGAAGAACAAGGTGTAAAAATGAATTGGTTTTCACATTTACAAATACAATCTAGATTTGATAAAGATTTCAAAACAGAAGGTATTTATGATAAATCGACTGATTTAGATGAAATTCTGATGGGTACTGATGAAAAGGTAATTAAAAAAACTATGGACATTTTTTAGAATTTAAGTTGGAGGAAGAACAAGTCAAAGAAACAATGATTGCTTGGGGGGGAAATGAATATGGGATTGATTTAGAGAAATGGCAAAAAATGTGGTCTCAAAATTATAAATGACAATGTCAACTGCATACAAAGAAAATTTGTATAAGATGTTTTACAGGTGGCACCTACCCCCATCGAGAATTGCAAGAATGTTTAAGAACAAATCAGATAAATGTTGGAAATGTCATCAGAGGCCTGGTTCATATTACCATATGTGGTGGACATGCTCTATGACTATGACTATGAAAGGATGGCACAAAAGATTTGTAACCAACTGACACACTGTATGTATATAAAATGGAAGGTGGTTTTATGTTTTTATGTTTTGTTTGTATATGTTTGTCTTAAAAATAAAAACTTTATTAAAAAAAAAAGAAAGAAAGGCTGGTCTAGTAACCCCTCATCACCTTATCTCCAAAAATATGTGGAAAATATCAAACTTTATTATAGAGGAGAGTTTTGAAAATGGCAATAAAGAAATTCACTTTAAGTCTGCAATACTAAAGTTAAGAATAAGTAGTACAAGGGAGTCAGAACAAGGTTAAATCATGTCTAATTCCTCATCTCAGGTTTTGATGCTAATTGTTCCTGCTTCTCTTTCGGCCCTGAAGCACTCTGAACATAATCCTGCCCACATTACATTTTCTTAAAAATAAGCAATCCCTGTCATCACAAGTCAAAAATGTCACATTATCATGAGTTTAAAACCCTGTCCCAGACCCCACAACGACCCAGGAGACCCAAAGGCAGATGAAATATTACGTATAGATTTCTGAGGATAAATCAATGAGCAGCAAAATCAAACTTGAAGTTGTCATCCCATTTATTTCTACAGAGGCAGCTCTGGAGTGTCAGCTTTGCCTTTGGAAAAAGACGGATAGAGAAGATCTCGGAGCTCCAAGAAGCATGAAACTCCCCTTTTAAGTCAACTGCAACTCAAATAAATCTAATTAGGCTGAGCTTTCACACTGCCCTCATTTCAGAGAATGTCTTCGGTCCCTCCACAGTTGGCTTTGGGGATGGGGGAATATATGAAATATGCTGCTCAAATAATAGGGACTGATCTGGATGATGCTGATGATTAATTGTACTATTTGCTAAATGTACTAAATGTGTCTTCACAGCACCCATGCAAAATCCCAAGGCAGAGTGAAGAGGCCTAAGGGAGAACACTGTGCAATATAAGGAGAAGCTGGCGAGCTGAAAATCAGATCATTTATGTAGACATTAAGATTCTGCACTGGTTGGAAAGTGACATAGGACTTGAACTGGTTTATTTTTGTCCCAATATTTTTGGAGAACAGATTCCTCACTTGGCTTATAGGGACAGGTTGGAGGCTCTGGGACTCCGTTTCAAAATTGGAAGGGATTCTTACTTCATTTCTCTCGCCAGCAAATCAGTTGCATGTGTGATAAGAAATCCTCCTGCTTGAAATGTATTGGATGATAATTTTGGCTAGCTGTTGCTAAGCACTGGTGATAGTCTCAAATCTCCTATTATTATTTTTTTTCAGCTGTGAAATTAAACTGTTTTGAGATCATTACTGAAGCAATTGGAAATATTAGTTGACTACAAGGACACTTGCTGAAGACAGTCATATATGTCCTGATATTGTGCAAATTATGGGGACACTGTAATGGGAATGACCTAACGCTGATGGTTGTGGCTTCTTATGGATGCCTACATCCAGATAGGTAGACAGTAGGCAGACAAACAGACAATTAGAGAGAGCAATTAGAGTGAGAGCAATTAACCAATGGAACAGCTTGCCTTCAGAAATTGTGGGTGCTCCATTACTGGAGGCTTTTAAAAAGAGACTGGACAACCATTTGTCTGAAATGGTGTAGGGTCTCCTGCTTGAACAGAAGTTTGAGCTAGAAGCCCTCCAAAGTCTCTTCTAACTCTATTATTCTATGTTCTATGTTCTATATTCTATATTATATGTTTTAGAGGAATTGAAACACTGACCTTACAATATTCCTATGTATGATTGATTACCCTACACACAGAATCACATTATCAGGAAGGTGAGCAACATAAATTTAACAAACAAATAAAATATTCTCAAGCACCAGATGCTAGGACACACATCCTATGCAGTGGAATCAATATATTTTCTAGTTATTAAAGCACTTGAGAATAACTATTCAAATAACCTAAATCACTCATAGGCAGTTTCTCATTAACTTCTAATTCCTTCCTACACTGATTTATCCTCATCCCGATTCATTCCTAATGCTCTTCATTCACTCTTCGCCTCACTTCAATTCCTTGAACAGACTCTCTATCTGTTTCACTCATTGAACTTCTGAAATATTGAACTTCTGAAATGCTTCTGTGATTTTAAAACAGCTCTTCCTGTGCTGTTTGAAAGGACCCTGCAGAATACAAGAGGACCTCCCTGGCTGTGTGTTGCTAAGAGAAACATCTCAGAAGTGAAGAAGTGGTTTGTAATGTTGTCGTCTTTGGGCATTCTTGTGGAGTAGTTTTTGTAATATTCCCCCTAACAGCTGACTCTAACTTTGGTGTTGGTATGCCTTGCTTTATGAAAAACAAATAAATAGAGGTAGTAACTGAATTATTATGTTTTGTTTTACTTGAACATACTGTCTATTTTTAGCTCTCCATGGGTAGAAGAATGGTTTAGGATAGTGGTGGGATTCAATTTTTTTATTCCCGGTTCTGTGTGCATGGCTTGGTTGGCATAGTAGGGGAAGGATACTGTAAAATCTCCAGTCAGAGGTGGGATTAGCTGGTCCTCCAACTACTCAAAATTTCCACTACCAGTTCTCCAGAACTAGTTGGAACCTGCTGAATACCACCTCTGCTTTAGGAGTTAGGAATGGATATTTTGGTGGACAGACACAAGAGAAAGACAAATTTAGATTGTTTCAGCAAGAATGGTCATGTGGACTGCTACAGACACCCTTTGGCTGACAACTTCTACCAGAGTTACATATCAAACTCTCTGGAAAAGTTGTTATCATTATATCATCATATCATCATCATCATCTGGATGAGGAAATGGGCCTAAACCCAGCCCATTCTATATTCACGAATAAATTTAATTCTAAGAATATTCTGCCACTTATTGCCATACCAAAATTCTGCTAGTACAATAAAAGAGAAGTTCAAGATTGGACTGTGCAGTCTTTGGTTTTCTCTGAGTTTGATGGTTTTCTTGCAGATGATTCATGACTCAACTACATGACATCTTCAATAACAAAACATCTACAAGAAATCAACCAAGCTCAGAGAGCATCAAGGATTCTACAAATTGTACAATTTCCTTAATAGGAAGGTTGCATAGTGTTATCTCCACCCTATTAGTATTCCTATTTCTGTGTGCTTCTACTATTGTGGAGGATTGAATCCTAGTTGAAAACATTAGCCTTGGCAATGGTACTTAAGCTTCCCAGTCAGTTTTTCACAGCATATGTAGATTTATCTCGGCCTGTTCTTTTGAGCAATTCCTCTAAATCTGGAGGGGGGAGGGGGGAATAGAAACCAGAGCATCTGACACATCTCTATTTCATTTAAGCCATTTGCAAGGCATAGGAACAGATTTTGAAGGAAACTCCATGATCTCTGTTGAACATTGTCTCATGGGACTTTAATTTTACCTTGGCAGTTCTCTGAAATATAATGTGTTGTTCTTTCTTTTTACAAAAAGGAACCTTTTCTGCAAGGTAACGTTGGCTGAAAGAAGACCCAAAGATACAGAAGCAATCTAATGTATCATCACATCTGCAGTTATATCCATAAACAGGTTTCTACACCAATACTTCAATTCTTCACCCAGGGTATCTGAGACAGGCAGCAAAAGCTTTAGAACAGACAATACAAACACCTTGTCATGTCTTATTTCATATTTTTCTGGTCTATTTGTTTACTTAGCAATTAGCACCTCATACTTGATAGAACTTGCTGTGCAGATGACTGGATAAGTGTTACAATCTTATTGTTTTTAAGATAAAGTTATGTGAGTAGACACATATTCCCAAATTCTACCGTCACTTCCTAAACTTCAGGTTACCTTAAAGCACACAATATTTACGGCTTTAACATCTATATATTTATTGCCCTAAGTGCAGATCGAGCTAAGCTGTTTTTTTCAGCCTGCTCAGAATTTTGTTTTGTTTTAGATTTGACCTAATAAGCAAAACTTTATTTGGATGTAGTGTATATTTAGATTGCTAATATTTCCCTCCTACCTAAGTAGTGCCAGAGGCATTTCCTCTGGCAGATCTTTTTTCTCATTTTCCCCAAAAGGAGAAGAAAAAGAGGACATTGTACAGTCAGTTGACTTACAGTGAGAATCTCGGCAAAGTAAAATAGTTGAGAACAGGAAGGCTTACATGCTTCCAGTTCACCAGTCTTATCTTGGAATATTTAAGAAGTATGTATTTTCGCTTTCCATCAATCTGCTTTGATATGATCCAAGACAGACCAGTGGTGGTATTTTACTGGTTCGGCCTGGTTCTGCTGAGCCGGTAGCAGTGATGAGCAGCAGAGACCGAATCAGTTATCTCCAGTGCTCTGCTGTTGGGCCAATCCACCCAGGGCTGGGATTCTACCAGTTCACACCTATTCTCTAGAACTGATTGTTAACATTCTAAGCAGTTCAGAGAACCGGTTGTTAGAATAAATTACTGGCCTAATCCTGTAAGGAAGGCAGCAAGGAAACATTCTGGTGTTGCTTACAGAAACTGCCTCTCCATTAACCCTTATTACTGTCAGGCTACAGAACTTTTTCCCATTCAATTAGCAAGAATGAATTTCTGAGAACCAAACGTATCAAAAGGAATTATTCACTGAGATGAGACAATTCATGTAGGATTGTCAAAGCAGCATCTGAGGTCCCTCAGGCATACAAGGATACATAAGGGAGTTTAGAACCCCTCCCCTTATCTCGATGTGTATTTAGTGAAACAAAAGCCAGTATGTTAATTCCTCCCCACCCCTTTTTGTAAGGAACAATCTTTTTCACAATTTCCCAGGGCATATCTCACTGTGGAATTTTTATGGTCTTCTCATCTCCTGGCTGTGCCTCTCAGATGTGATAGGTTCTGGCCATCTGGGTTTCCTCCCTCCATTGTATCATGTGTAGGTTATAGAAATTCGATATAAGATTAAATATATTCAGGTTACATCAAGAAAGGATTTCTTTATCAGCCTCCCTCACCCCCTTTTTTCTTCTTCTTCCACCAAGATACAGATACACGGATCTGACAATTACGTTCTTGGCAGGACTAGACTTCCTGTCTCTGGAACATCTCTGGAGTCCCCCCCCCCCCTTTTGCTGGTACTTTGCTTGTGTGGAGTGACCATTCAAAGTTACAATGGCACTGAAAAAAGTGACTTATGACCATTTTTCACACTTATGACTGTTTCAGCATCCCCACAGTCATGAGAGGCCAGGCGAGGAGATGCGTGCCTCGATGTGAGTGATATTGAGTTGGCCACACATCCACCCAGTCACATGACCACCAAGCCAGGACCACCCAGTCACATGACCACCAAGCCACATCCACCACCTAGGCCACACCCACAGAATCAATTGTTAAAAAAAATGAATCCCACCCCTGTATCCACCCACCCGGGCTCCCATACTCACCTTTATCCTCTGCTTTTGAGGTGCAGCTGCTTTGCGTGGCACAGAAGAGGGCTGGAGGGCAGCTGCTGAAGTGACCGATAGAGTACAAGCTTGCAGGAGGTGAGTTGGAATGCCTCCATGCCTGCGCCAAGTGCGCGTTTGGCACACATGTGGACGCAAAGTGTGTGCACGCACTCAAAGCGTGCCCACCAAGCCATGCCCACTGAATCGGTGATAAAACTTTTTGAATCCCACCACTGAGACAGACCAATATGACATTTCTAATCATGGATAAAGAACCAGATGTTTTAGACTGAAATGTCTCTAAGCTATCACTGTCAAGGTGATCCAGGACTTCAGAAAAGTGTGGTAGGAAGGTCTGCCTATTGCAAAATAGTCTACCTTTGATCTGCAGAGCTGCTGTGAAATTTTCATGTTTTATCTTCAAGGCCAACCTTCCTCTTCAGGACTACAAATCCCAACCAATTTAGCCCAACTCAGTATTCCAGTCCCCCAAATTTTAAGCAATGGGACTTCTGATTGGGACATGTGGTTAGATATCTGGAAGTTGCCCACTTTGAGAAAGATTGATCTAAATAAAAAGCAGTCTATTTAAATGCTAGCAATGTTGGAACGCTAAAGCAATATGTACATTCTGTTTCTGTTCTATTCTCTAGAATGTTCAATGTCAGTGTTCCAGCAAACCTCCATTCCAATCAGTAACTCCAAGACAAACATATCTCAAAAGTACCTTTTTTAGAATAGCACCTGGCACATCTGTGGAATCCCAAATCTAAAAGCTTTCAGGCTTTCCACAATTTTCCAAACTACAAATCCATCCCCCCTTGGCCATCATCACATCACATGCCCCAATCACCATCTGTCCAAAAGTAAGATCCTTATTTCATCCTGCGCTATACTCAATGACCTTGAACTAACAAAAGAATTTTATTTTGTCTACTTAGAGCTACTTAATTGAAATCAACCCCCTTCCACTCTCCCAGGCTAGGTGGCAGCATGGGATATGGCTTCCAAACCTGACATTCAAGCTCCCAAATGAAGGCGAATGTATGTGTCCCAGGATAATGTTGCAAGATCCAACCTGGGACTTTCACCAGGACCAGAGATTTAGTCTTCTGAGCTTTCAGACTCGTGTTGGAGCCCATCTTCAGGGAGGAAGCTATCCACCAAATTGGAAGAACACAACTGAGTGGCCAGATGAGGAAATCCAAACTTATTGCAATGAACAAGGACATACATTCAATTTTGCAATTACTAAGATTGTTGGATGGGTAAGCACAAAAACAGCCAGTGATTGAAGCCTGGGAAATGAGCCCCTCATTAGTCAACAGGAGTGCTGATTTATCACCAACTTATCAAGTACTTAGGAGGCGAGAGCTTGACAGTACAAGGAAACAACAGCCATCAATTTAATAACCAACCATCAACACCCCAATCAACATCTAAAAAGCCACAGACAAGAAGTTCATGCAAATATCACACACAGAACAGTGCACACTCTACTAGAGAGAAATTCCCTGATGATGGGCCCCAGCGCAAGTCTGAAAAGCTCAGAAGACAAAACCTCTGGTCCCAATGACTGACCCAGATTGGATCCTATTCAAACTCCATTTGAGCAGAATTCAATCAATCAATCAGAATAGAGTTGGAAGGGACCTTGTAGGTCATCTAGTCCAACCCCCTGCCCAAGCAGGAGACCTACACCATTTCTGACAGATGACAGTCCAGTTTCTTCTTGAAAGACTCCAGGGATGAAGCTCCCACAACTTCCAAAGGCAACTTTTGTTCCATGTATTGGATGCTCTCCCTGTCAGGAAATTCCTCCTTATTTCCAGGTTGAATCTCTCCTTGATCAGTTTCCATATGTTGTTCCTTGTCTGACCTTCTCAAAATACACCCTCCACCTGCAGAAGCTCTCTCTCTCTCTCTTCAACTGGCCCAGCTTCCTCACCAAGCCACTTGAGGGTTGGTATAAGCCATGCTAAAAATACTAGGTTGTGATCTCAACGGTGGAGACGCCTGACAGCCTACCAACACTCCAACAGAAATCAGGACAGGGAAAAGTCTAAGTAGATAAGAACTGGATTTTGAGGTCTACATCAAAACAAGCAACGTGGATCTGGGATGCCCTCTACCTGAGTGGGATCGCTGTGTTAAGGATTCCTTTGGGGCAAGGGCTTGGTCCACCAGCTTGAAAATGGCCTCTTGTGTGTTTTTGTCTCTCCTTCACCGCTCCTTCCAGATCGGCCCACATTCCTTGGCCCCTAATCTTTCAAACCCTCTTTGTCCTGGACAAAGATGTCCAGGTGTAAAATATGTTGAAGACCAACAAGTTTCCAGTAGCAAGCTATCTCACAACAGTTTATTTAGCGACCATTCAATGTTACAATGGCACTGAAAAAAAGTGACTTATGACCACTGCAGCATCCCAGATGCTTGGCAGAAGCTAACGCTTGTCTCCCTCTGACCTAGAATCTCATCGCTCTCTGGGGTGTGCTCATTCCATTTCATCTTTCAGAAAGCAAAAGGAATATTTTGCACTTTGCAAATGCAAGAGGTAATATTCGGCAGCCTAACGAGAGGGGAGCAGCGGAAAGAAAGTACAGCATGATTATTCTCCTTTCCTTCCATTGCTTTGCTTGACTTCCTACAGTGAAATTGCTACAGCATCTGGGTAGATAATGGGAAGGAGATGTTAATCTTGATTGCAGACATAATGCCCGATTTCTAAAGGTTCAAGTTTATTCCAGGCATAGTGTTAAGTCCTGGGCATGGGCGCAAAGAACGGAGACGAGACATCGGATGGTGACTTCAACTCTTTAATTAACCAGAAAGAATGGAGCAAAAGACCTGGGCAGCAGTAGCTCTTTTATAGAGCTTGCTGCCGTCAAACAACCAATGATCTGAGTCTATCGCTTTTACAAGCATCCAATCAGGGGTTCCCATTAACAGCCAATCAGACTGGCCAAACCTGACCAATCACAACTCGCTATTCATGGGCCATTGAGAATTGCAGGATTACAAGCCTGCTGTAAGACAAAGCTGCTTAAGGTTGTATTGTTGCGTTGGTTTAATCCATAACACCCCTCCCCCCTTGGTCCCATCTGAGGGGTGGGGTTACGTATTCTCGCAAATAGGCAGGCCGCTTCACCTGTCTGCTCGACCTGCGCTGTTCCACCGGGTTCTGTTCTGGTTCTGGTTCTGGCTCTGGCTCCGGTGGGCTGTCCACTGGGCTGGATAATGAAGACTGTGGTTCCAGGTTGCCCTCGTCAGCGCTGTCTTCTGGGTTCTTCTTCGTCCTCTTCCATGTTCCTTCCCCCCCCCCCAGCTAGAGGTTCCAGCGCTAATCTGGAATGGAGTTGGTCTATGTAGCATTTCCATATCTTACCGTCTGCCATTTGTAGGTGATAGGATCAGGGTCCTGTAAGTTGTGTTATTGTCGCGGGGACCCACAATGGGTCCCCTTCCTGGAATGCCCGACACTTGCTGCTGGATCCCGGGGGTTGTTCTGGCGTGTAATTTGGGTGGAGGCGATCGAGATGCGAGCGAAGTTTCCTGCCCATCAGGAGTTCTGCTGGGGTTTTGTTCATGGTGCTGTTTGGGGTTATGTGTTGGATAAAAAGTATTCGGTTTATTTTGTTGTCAATATCGCTGTGGTCCATTTTGTGTAGGGTCTGTTTTACAAATTGAACCAATCACTCAGCCCTACCATTGGCTGCAGGGTGGGCTGGCGATGTTAAAGCATGGCGGATGCCCCGATCTGCCAGGTATTGTTTGAATGGCAGGCAGTGAATTGGGGGCCATTATCTGAGACGAGGACATCAGGAAGTCTGTGGGTAGCAAATAGTTTATTCAGTTTTTTAGTGACTGCGTCTGTGGTGGTGCTTTCCATTTTTTGGACTTCAAGCCAGTTTGAATAGGCATCCACCGTTAAGAGGAAAGTGTGTACTCTTGTGGGTCCCACAAAATCGATGTGGATACGGGACCAAGGACCTCGAGGCATTTTCCACTGAGTTGGGGGAGTCTTTGGAGGAGCAGAGTGAGTCTCCTGGCATTTACTGCATTTTGCTACCCAAGTTTCTATTTGTCTATCTAAACCAGGCCACCATGCGTAACTCCTGGCCAATGCCTTCATCCGCACGATGCTTGGATGTCCCTCGTGCAGCATTTTCAATACCCTATATTGTAACTTCTCTGGGACTATGACTCTGTCTCCACAAACTATGCAACCTTTCTGGGAGAACAGTTCTGTTTGACAGTTCTTAAATGGCTTGAACGTGTCATCGGTTGCCCTGACCGGCCAACCTCGTTCTACCCAGCTGAGGACTCATGCCAAAACAGGATCCTTTTTTGTCTCTAAGACTATGTCTCGAGCGGTTAATGGCGGCGATTTGAGGGTTTCAATTTGTAGTATGGTTACGGTTGGAGCAGGGTCCTCTATAATGTCTAGTAGTGGCGAGTAGCTCAAATCGTCAGCATGGGGAATGGTTTTCCCCAGGCAATGTTGCAATCGGTAATCGTAGGTGGCTAAAAATTCTGACCAACATGTCATTCTTGGTGATAATATATGGGGAGTTTGTTTGTTTCCCGCCAAAATCCCAAGTAGCGGTTTGTGGTCTGTAATTATGGTAAAGGGTCTCCAATATACATATTCATGGAAGCGTTTAATTGCAGATATCAAGTTGACTATAGTTCCTTTCGGTTTTAGACAAAGTTCTCGAAAAAAACGCAATGGGTGCCTCATTTCCATTTGGTAAGACATGGCTTAAGATGGCTCCTACTCCAAGTGGTGAGGCATCACAGTTAACCATCAAAGGGAGAGTCTCGTTGTATTGCATTAATACAGCATCGAAGGTTAAAAGGTCTTTTATCTCTTTGAACGCTTTCTCTTGACGCCGTCCCCAAACCCAGGGAGCCTTTTTATTGAGAGGTCTATGTACGGATTTGGCTACGGTTGCCTTCTGGGGCAAGAAAATGTTATAAAAGTTAATGAGTTCCAGGAAGGCTTGAAAGTCTGTCTTATTCCTTGGTCTCTGGGCTTTTTTGATTGCAGTTAGTTTTTTTTCGGTGGGGTGGATTCCCTGTTTGTCGAGAAGGTATCCCAGGAATTCCATTCTCTCCATACAAAGTTGACACTTATCTCTTTTTACCTTAAGACCCATGTCTTTGAATTTCTGCATGACTTTTCTGAGTTGTTGTACTAATAATTCTTTAGTGGGGGCAGCTATTAGGACGTCATCAAAATAAGGCACGATGCCTTTTATGCCTTGTAATAGTCTTTCCATTAAACTTTGAAAAATGCCCGGCGCCACGCTTACTCCGAATTGGAGTCTATTGCACTTAAAAGCGCCTCTATGTGTAACTATTGTCTGGGCTTCTGCAGTTGTTGCGTCTACAGGTAGTTGCTGGCATGCCTGAGCTAAGTCCAATTTCGCAAATATTTTTCCGCCACCCAGGGAATGAAGAAAGTGTTGAACCACCGGTACTGGATAAGCACTCTGTTGAAGAGCATGATTTAGAGTAGCCCGATAATCCCCGCAAATTCTTAATGAACCATCTGGCTTCATGGGCATTACTATTGGGGTTTCCCAACGGGCGTGGTCAATCGGTTCCAATACGCTCTGGGCTGTCAGTTTATCGAGCTGCTCATCGATTTTAGGTTTTAAGGCAAAAGGTACTCGATGGGGCTTAAGCCAAATGGGAGCTACATCAGGGCTGAGATTAAATGATATAGGGGTCCCCTTGTACTTGCCTAATGTTCCTGTGAACATGTCCTGGAATTCCTGGATGAGAGTCTCTTCCCAGTCATCATTTCTGGTATGGTGTATGCCGGCTAGTTCAATTCCGAGTGGGGCAAACCACTGTAACCCTAACAAGCTGGGTCGATCATGATTGACGATAGTCAGGGGAAGTGTTGCTGTGCGGTCCTTGAATGATACTTGGACATTGCTGGAACTGACAACTGGGATTCTGTTTCCCTGATAGTCTTTCAGGACGATTCGCTGCATGCTGGTCCTGGCGGCAGATGTCAGGGATCAGTTGTTTGAGGGTTTTCCAGGATACCATCAACAGGGACGATCCCGAATCGACTTCCATCATACATGGTTGATTCTCAATAGTAACCTTCATGCGTATCTTCTTTGCATTGAACGATGAAGCGTGGCCGATGATAATGGTTTGGTGGGCCTCTTTTCATCTCGTTGAAAAGGCAGGTGCTTGCTTTCTGTAGTAGTAGTGTTTGTTCCATTGGTGGTTCAGACAGTACCGGTTCTCAGGAGGTTTGCCTATCTCCCAATGGAGGTTGTTCTCCTTTCGGTTGGGACTGGACTCTCATATGCTGCTGCAGACCTTCGCGATGTGGCCTTTTTTTCAGCAGTTATGGCAGAGTGCGTCAAGGAATTTGCAGTCCGATCGCGGGTGGTTTGCCCCGCAACCCGCACATTGGCGCGGATGTCGCTGGTTCCTTTGCTCTCGTTCCAAGCGGAGCCAGTTGACTTTTTCTTCATCACTGTCTGAGGATGACTCGAGATCTTCGTGGTGGGTAGTGGTAGCGTGCTTCTCAGTGGTGAGTGGGACCTCGTCGGTGAGTTGGCGAAATGGTGCGTTCACTCAGTGCATTCGAGTGGCTGACTTCCTGGTTGCTTCTGCGGCAGTAGTGTCGGCGATGACATCTGTAAGGCTGATGTCGCCTTTTGCCATCAGCTTACTCTGCACATGCGGTGCATTTAATCCCAGGACTATTCGGTCTCTTAGGGATTCCTCTAAGTTTGCAAAACCACAAAGGCCTCCTAAGTTCCAGAGGTCAGCTGCAAAATTACCAACGCTCTCGTCCTTCCATTGGTCCCTCTGGTAAAATTCGTGTCTTCGTATCAGTGTAGGTACTGCGGGTGCGTTATGGGCCCTGAGGATTGGGAAGAGGGTGTCTTCACTTCTGTCGTTTTTGCTAATGCTTTAGCCATTTTGAAAACGGCGGGGCCACAATGATTCAGGAACACCACTCGTTTCTTGCCAGATGTAGCATCTTTTAAATTGTTTGTCTCCAGGAAGATCTGGAAGCGGTCTATATACGAGTCCCAGTCTTCAGTTGCTGGGTCGAATGGAGCGGGTGGTATGGCGCCGCTAATCATCTTGCCGTTTGTTGCATGCACTCTTTCACCACATGCTCTGTCTTTGTCCAATATGTTCTAGTCAGCTCTATCGTCTCCGCATCCCACCTTCATCGCCAGTGTTAAGTCCTGGGCATGGGCTCAAAGAACATAGACGAGATATCGGACGGTGACTTCAACTCTTTAATTAACAAGAAAGAATGGAGCAAAAGACCTGGGCAGCAGTAGCTCTTTTATAGACCTTGTTGCCGTCAAACAACCAATGAACTGAGTCTATCACTTCCATAAGCGTCCAATCAGGGGTTCCCGTTAACAGCCAATCAGACTGGCCAAACCTGACCAATCACGACTCGCTATTCATGGGCCAATGAGAATTGCAGGATTACAAGCCTGCTGTAAGACAAAGCTGCTTAGAGTTGTATCGCTGCGTTGGTTTAATCCATAACACATAGCATGTTAGCAGAATTAGAATGGCTGTTTTCTGTGTGAAACTCCAGAAAAACATAGTCTGATTAAGCAATACTAGAGTGGGAGGACCTGTAGCCTTGTCTTTGTAATAAAAAAAGGTTTATTTGGAAAAAAGGTTTATTTGGAAAAATGGTAAGAGAAAAAAGATTGGGTGAGAAAAATACAAAATGTTGCTTGAAGAATTACAAAGAATTCTACTGATTTAGACTTCAGTGTTCTCCAATGTGCTTTTTGCCTTCACAAAGAGTCATTTTTTGCACACACACACACACACACACACACACAAACAACAACAACCCAAACTTCAGGAAAGCGTGATCTGCAACCCTCTCCCCCCACCCCGGTGTGACTCTCTGTTATAGATGGCTTGTCCCAGTTCTTCTTCAAAATGTTTTGCGAGCCTGCAGTTCAGTGGTAGTAATAACTGTGCAAGAGACTTGCAAGCTCTGATGTTTGCTTGGAGGTTATACTATTAAAAATCTCTTGCTTGGGCTCTCTGTGCATGCGTGTGTGCATATGTATGTATGTGTCCCCCTCTCTCATACTTACACTGCCTGGAGTGACAGAAACCACTCAGCTTTCAAGACACGGTGTGACATCAGCAAACTGATGCCCTGAATCAGATGGTTTGAACATGACCTCCTTTGATCCCTTTTGCAACAGAAAAACACGTCTTCATTTACTGGTTTCTTTCATCTCTTGAGAAATATGAGTGAACTTCTTATACCAGAGCTACATTATCTATTCTTAAACTATGTGTTTACCTAGTCTGATGTGTGAGACTCAAGGTTCTTTTTAGAAGCCTAGAAAATTCTAAATATTTTGGAATGGGATTATCTTCAGGACTTTCTTCCTTTATATGATTCTGTTTGCATACTCTCAATTCCAAGGTTCTCTTCCAAAATTTGTAATTGTTGATGGCAAAGCAGGGCTGAAGTACTGACTGTAGGTTCTTTCTTCTAAATAGTGGCATTTAACCTTTGCAGTAGAGGTGGTATTCAGCAGGTTCTGACCAGTTCTGGAGAACTGGTAGTGGAAATTTTGAGTCATTTGGAGAACAAATGCCAAATCCCACCTCTGATAGGAGATTTTGTGGTATATCGTTCCCCTGCCATGCCCACCAAGCCATGTCCACAGAACCTGTAGTAAAAAAAAATTGAATCCCACCACTGCTTTGCAGCTTATCTTATTCCTTCATAAGCAGTAGTTCATAAAAGTGGAAAGTTTTTAGTCTGTGATGTGTTTCATGAAAGTTATTTTTCTGTCCCAACACTTAAGTGAAAACAGCCATGTCCTCTACTGATGACAAGCCAAAATCAATTCTGTGGGAAATCTGACTCTTGAGAAGAACACCTTGCATGGCAAGGAGATCTTTTCATTAAGGAATCATTCCTTGGAGACTACATCTAATTATGGGGTTGTAGCTTCCACCATATTCTCCTTTAACCATCTATCACAACAGAACAAAGATCAAATCAAACAGTGCCTTGTTGAAGATATCGAGAGTTTGTTTAATCAATATCACAAATTTGAATAGCTTTCCCCAAACTAGTGATTTACAAATATGTTGGCATTGCAGTTCTCCTGGTTTCCAGGCTGGCTGGAAATTCAAACAACGGAAATGCCCAAGCCATGTCCACCTCAAGAAAAGGGTGTTCTGGATGATTCACATTAAGCCATAAATGACCTGGGATCAGGTGTCTTCAATATGGCATCCCAAACTTAACTTACTTTGCAAAAAGAACCAATGCAATTGTTGGAAGAAAATATCCATCTAGTTCAGTTCCAAGTAGGGAAAAAGACACTGGAAACATGGAGGCTGATTGGGAAGCATCACCAAGCATGTGTGATTCTGGGTAGCTGACCACATGGAGTGGAGAGTTATTTATACCCTCTCTTGGGCCTTGAGCTTCCTGTTCCTGTGGCAAGGGCATGTATTCTATTGGTAGCTGTCGCACTCCAGTAGGGCTATGCAAGGGTCGTAGCTGATTTTGTGGGTCATCTGTCCAGTTTGGTTGAAGCTTGGGCTGGTGCAACGAAGGGGCTTTGTTGTGCAGTTTCTATTGTGATTGAATGGCTTTGCCATGAAGGATAATCCCATCATCCTGGAACTCTTTTGTTTTGTAGACAGTTTGGCCCAATCCTTCTCAATGGGCACCAAATATCTGCTGGGGGCAAGGAGCTGAAGCTCTGAGTTTACATCTTTAGAAACATGTTTCTCCTGTAAGGAAAATATAAGATTCTGCCTTTTCAATATTTCCTAAAATATTCCATTCTTCTGGGAGGGGAGTGGCTACCACACAGTTGTGGAGAGATGGACCAGCTTACTTTAATATTGACCAGCAAAAATCAGCTGGCTACCAGCTGGTACTCTCACTCTCAGTGACTAAACTGTTCACTGGAGTCAAATATTTGGTGAAGATGACAAGAGGCTAGACCTTATGTAGCCTCCAACTTCATGCAGGAGAATGGCAAACAAGCGTCACAGTTAAAGTCTCCCGCCCTGCCCCAGCAGAAGATCCACACTCTTTTTGAATGCATATTTTGTTCAGATTTGTGCTCAGCTGTGAAAAAAATGTCAGCTGCCTGTGCATGAGCATTTACAAGTGCCCAAGCAAACAGACAAAGGCAACTGTTAAAATGTCATCTATCACCCTGAGTATAGCAATGCAGATTTGAACACAACTATTTTTTTTCCAGCCCTCTCCAGCTGACAGCCAAACAGATGCCTTATTCATGTTACAACCATTCCAAAATGGTTGATTGACTGAACATTCATCATTGCTTTGTAAAAAAAATCACAGCAGCGCTGCTTTTCCAAGAGAAGAAATCTAACAAAGCAGTTCCAGAGTGCAGGACATGCCAGCTTATTCCGGAGGAAAGGAACGTCAACCGAACACCAACTATTCTAATCGGGAAGGCCAGTTGGTGATTGCCTAAAATCAACTGATGAGGACGGCGAGCTAAAAATGATGCTGGGGGCTCAAGGGCAGGCAAATTTCACACCTGTGCAAAAGAGGCTGGGGCTCGTCTTTGAAAGCCATGGTTTTGCTTCCATCCAAGGTATCACATTGACAGATTTGCCTTGCTGAGGATGAACTGGAAGTAATAATAGACATCCTGTCCATTTCATAGAGTGGCTCTCAGAGGCACATGGCTTAATTTTGTCTTGTTTTATTATTTTATTTTATAGCAATAGCACTTAGACTTATATACTACTTTATAGTGCTTTACAGTCCTATCTAAGTAGTTTACAGAGTCAGCATGTTGCCCCCAACAATCGGGTCCTCAAATTAGAATTTTTATTCTAATCCTGCCTTTATTATTTTTACAAATAACTTACGGTGGCAAATATATCCAACACACCTTCCTCCTACTAAACTAGACTAGACTACACTAGACTAGACTAGACTAGACTGGACTGGACTGGACTGGACTGGACTGGACTAGACTAGACTAGACTAAACTAGACTAGACTAGACAAGAGTAGAGTAGAGTAGAGTAGAGTAGAGTAGAGTAGAGTAGAGTAGAGTAGAGTAGAGTAGAGTAGAGTAGAGTAGAATAGAATAGAATTCTTTATTGGCCAAGTGTGATTGGACACACAAGGAATTTGTCTTTGGTGCATAAGCTCTCAGTATACATAAAAGAAAAGATACATTCATCAAGAACCATAAGGTACAACACTTAATAATAGTCATAGGGTACAATAAGAAATCAAATCATACTAGTAAACAATCAGTTAAAAACCATTAGAATACAAGTGACAAGGTTACAGTCTTACAGTCACAAGTGGGAAGGGATGAGTGATAAGGAGTGATGAGAAGATTAGTAGTAATGGCAGTGCAGACTTTGTAAATAGTTGGGTAGTGTTGAAGGAATTAGTTGCTTAGCAGAGTGATGGCGTTTGGGAAAAAAACTGTCCTTGTGTCTAATTGTTCTGGTGTGCAATACTCTATAGAGTCATTTTGATATAATTTATAATTTATAAAATAATTTATGTCTGGGATGTGAGGGGTCTGTAGATATTTTCACAGCCCTCTTTTTGACTTGTGCAGTATACAGGTCCTTGATTGAAGGGAGGTGGGTAGTAATTGTTTTTTCTGCAGTCCTAATTACTCTCTGAAGTCTGTGTCTGTCCTGTTGGGTTGCAGAACCAATCCAGACAGTTATAGAGGTGCAGATGACAGATTCAATCATTCCTCTGTAGAATTGGATCAGCAGCTCCTTGGGCAGTTTGAGCTTTCTGACTTGGCACAGAAAGAACATTCTTTGTTGCGCTTTTTTGATGACATTTTTGATGCCAGGTATCCATTTTAGGTCCTGTGATATGATAGAACCTAGAAATTTGAAAGTCTCTTGTGTTGATACTGTATTTTCCCTACAACAACAATCCTGTGAGGTGGGTTGAGCTGAGAGATAGGGACTAGCTCAAACTCATCCAGCTGGCTTTCCTTCCTAAGGCAGGACTTGAACCACTAAACTTAACTCTCTCTTCATGCAGAAGTTGGTGGAATATTGAGAATGAAATGGACATTGTTCTGATCAGCGCCCTATAAAATAGGGTCTTCTCTAGTACTGACATGGTTTATAGAGTATTTGATCAGGTTTAGTAGATTTAGTCTATTTCCAGGGGCAGCGGTGGCTCACTTGGTAAGATGCTGGGCCTGTGCACCACTGAGGTTGGTGGCTCAATTCCCCTGAGCAAATAAACTGTGTAGGGACAAGAAATGAGCCTCCCTCTGATTGCCTACTGGCATGCTAGCTCTGGTGGCCTAGAGGTGGAACTCTCGCCTCACAATCAGGAGACTGTGAATTCGATCCTTGGTAGAGGCTAATATTTGGAATCCATTCCTGCTCGAGCATGAGCTTGGACTACATGACCTCCAAGGTCCCTTCCAACTCTTTTATTTGATGATTCAGGCATCCCAAGGGTAAAGATAACACTGCCAGAAAAAAATCCTTTCACGGAGGCAGGCAGCCACCTCAGTGATCCCTGGCTAACATGTGCCATGCATTGTTGTTTTTTTAAAATCCATTTCCAGTTCAATATTCCATAAGTTTCAGTGATTAAACAGATGTTTCTGAGAACAGGGATAACACTGTGTGTTCATTTCATCTGGCCCTCAGTTATACAGATTCTGCCTCCAAGGATCCATCATTTGCCTTAATGCTTGTAAGCCAGGAATCTGATGGCACTATCATATTCAATCTTACATTTTGAAGCTCAGTTTGTTGGTAAGTTAACTAATCAAATACTAATCTAATTCCAGGCTGCAATCTTCCTTGCTATTTTTCCAATTTTCTTCTCCCTGCAAGAGACTTTCCTTTTTCCTACCATATTTTCACATGATTGAAGGTTTCTTTGAATTTCTCTTGGACTATTTATGAACTTATTCATTTGGAGAGTAACGGCAAAGGTTTTTTTTTGCTACCTTCATTTTTTGCAACATGTTTTTCCTCCCCTGCTTGCAAATACCTCCCAGAGACCCGTAAGAAGAGCTCTTTACAAAATCTTTGAGTCTAAACAATAGGGAAGACTTAGCTGAGCAAATGGAAATAGCAGGATCATTGGAGGAAGTGGTTGTGTAATGCTGGGGGTTTTATGTTAAAGGAAACTCAAACTGAGAGCAATCTTATTTATTGACAATTTTGTAAAAAGGCCACCATTTTCTCTTTTCTTTCTTCCAGTCTTCACAAGTTGTTTGAGCAAAGTAGGCTGTTATGTATGTAAATAGTTTAAATAAAAGCAAGCTTGGGGTAAAGTGCAGGGTTCTGGCCCTGCACTTCTGATTGGTTGTTAAGCGGCTCGATCGGATTGGTTGAGTTCAGAGAATCCGATTGGCCCTTAACGAAGGACTCTTATTGGTTCTGGAGCTAGCGTTTTACAGCTCCCTATTGGTTATTTCACATTAAGGTTACCTATATAAGGCAGAGTTGTTATTGTTCAAGTTCTCAAGTCACTATGTAATAAAGAGCTGAAAGTTCACCAACTAAGATTGTCTCCAGTCATTTCACCCATGCCTGAAACCATATCACTGGCGACGAAGGTGGGATTTGGAGACATCTGATCTTAAGGAACCGGGAAGAAAAACAGAGCACGTGCCAAGACGACGCCACCAACGGAAACCATGTCCGGCGGCATCGTACCACCCGCTCCGTTCGATCCGAACCAAGAGGATTGGGAATCCTACATGGATCGCTTCCAAATGTTCCTTGAAACAAACAACCTGAAGGACGCCACACCAGCCAAGAAGCGGGTGCTGTTCCTGACATACTGCGGCCCGGCTGTCTTTAAAATGGCAAAGGCACTCGCGAAACCTCGAGAAGTTAAAGCAATGAGCTGGGACGACCTCGAACCTCTCCTGAGAGACCATTACGCGCCAACCGTGCCTACACTCGTGAGATGTCACGAATTCTATCAAAGAAGCCAGCGAAAAGGAGAGAGTGTGGCTGACTTTGTGGCAGACCTCCGACACTTGGGAGGCCTCTGCGGATTTGCAGACTTAGATGAGGCACTGAGAGACCACTTAATTCTGGGATTAGATGCGCTGGGTGTGCAAAGCAAGCTGATGGCAAAAGGCGACATCGACCTTGCTGACGCCATCGCCGAAGCCACTGCTGCTGAGGTGACCAAAAAGTCCGCGGCGCAACTACGGTGAAGTCGAAACCCAACAACCCCACAGACAGGCGACCTTTTATCCAAGTCAGAAGAGCAGCTTGTTACGATGCATCACGAGGACCTCTCTTCGTTGTTAGACAGCAACGAAGAAGGGGTCCATCGACTGCGGTTCGACCGGGTCCCTCGCTCTAAACCCTCACGCCCTTGCGCTGGTTGCGGGGCAAACCACCCCAGGGCAGACTGCAAATTCCGTGATGCGATCTGTCATGAGTGCGGAAAACGAGGCCACATCAGTCGAGTCTGTCGCAGTTTACCGGGACCAAGTCAGGCTTCAAGGGGAACCAGCTCTCGCCAATCGGCAGGAAACCGTCCTGTAAGGCGAGATCCAGCAAACCACTCCTACAGATATCGAGTGTTGCAGAAAGAAGAGGCCCACCATACTATCACTATAGGTCACGCCTCAGCCATGTACGCTAAGAAGATTCGAGTCACAGTAGCCATAGAGAACCAACCTTGCCACATGGAGGTCGATTCCGGATCGTCCCTCTCAATGGTGTCGTGGAAAACATTAAAGCAACTCATTCCTACCATCCAACGCCAAGACCTTCGAATGCAACGTCTCATCCTTAAAGACTACCAAGGGAATCGGATCCCTGTGGTTGGGTCTTGTCGAGTCCGCGTCTCGTTTAAAAAACATACGGCATACTTACCTCTAACGATCATCGATAGGGACAGGCCAAGTTTGTTGGGCCTCCAATGGTTTGCGCCACTTGGCATCGAAGTAGCTGGCGTGATCCGAGTCGGTGATTGCGAGTGGGAGGAGGACCTTATGTCTGAATTCAGCGATGTCTTCGCAGATCGTCTGGGCGAGTATAAGGAGACCCCAATTTCGTTTAGCCTCGACCCTAAGGTCGCCCCGATCCATTTAAAGCCCCGTCGAGTTCCGTTTGCCCTTAAGGCCAAGACAGATGAACAACTTGACAAACTAATTAAACAAGGGGTACTGCAACCCATTGATCATTCTCCATGGGAAACTCCTATTGTAACCCCCATTAAACCAGATGGGTCAATCTGAATCTGTGGGGACTACCGGGCCACTCTAAACCACGCCCTCCAGCAGAATGTATATCCAGTGCCAGTGGTACAGCACCTGCTTCATTCCTTGGGAGGCGGAAAGGTTTTTGCTAAGTTAGATTTAACTCAAGCCTATCAACAATTGCCCGTGGACGATAAAACAGCCCAAGCTCAAACGATAGTAACGCACAGAGGTGCTTTTAAATGTACCCGATTGCAATTCGGGGTAAGTGTAGCCCCGGGAATATTCCAAAGTTTAATGGAACGATTATTGCAGGGAATCAAGGGCATGGTTCCGTATTTTGATGACGTGTTAATTGCAGCTCCTAGTAAAAAAATTCTACAGAATTGTTTAAAATGTGTTCTTAAGAAATTCCAAGAAGCGGGATTGAAAGTAAAAAAGGATAAATGTCATCTGTATACAGACAGTGTTGAATTTCTAGGTTATCACATTGATAGTCAAGGTATCCACCCTGCTGAGAGTAAATTAAGAGCGATAAAAAATGCTCCCAGACCCCGTAACAAAACAGATCTCCAGGCATTTTTAGGCCTTATTAATTTCTATAATGTGTTTTTACTACATAAGGCGACTGTGGCTGAACCGTTACACCAGTTATTAGATAAGAAAGCATTGTGGCTTTGGGGTTACTGGGAGGAAAAAGCATTTCGAAATGTAAAAGATTTACTTGCATCTGATTCTGTACTTATGCAATATAATGAAACATTACCATTGGTTATAACTTGTGATGCCTCACCGTTTTGGGGTGGGCGCTATTTTGAGCCATGTGCTGCCTAATGGAAACGAGGCCCCTGTTGCATACTTTTCGAAGACTCTTTCTCAGGCAGAACGTAACTATGGACAAATAGATAAGGAAGCTCTTGCAACTGTGGCAGCCGTAAAAAAATTCCATGAGTATGTATATGGAAGGACATTTACCATTGCAACTGACCACAAACCTTTACTGGGGATAATTGCTGGGGACAAACCAACCCCCTATATATTGTCCCCAAGAAAGACTCGATGGTCAGAGTTCCTAGCTGCTTATAATTATCGATTGTTACATCGCCCGGGGAAAGCCATTCCCCACGCCGACGCACTCAGCAGAGCACCACTACCAGAGACTCTCGACGATCCGGCACCAACAGTATCGGCGTTACAAATCGAAACGCTCAACTCGTCTTCTATGACCGCTCGAGATATCGCGAGAGAGACCAGACGAGATCACACCCTAGCTCGAGTCCTAGGCTGGGTAGAACATGGATGGCCATTGGACCAGGTCCCAGATGACTTCGCGCCATTTAAAACAAGACAGACTGAACTTTTTTCGCAAAAAGGCTGTGTCATCTGGGGCAATAGAATTGTTGTTCCAGAACGACTCCAAAACTCACTGTTATAAATTTTGCACGAAGGACATCCCGGGATCGTGCGGATGAAAGCACTCACACGGAGCTACGCTTGGTGGCCAGGCATGGACCGACACATCGAGCAATGGGTCAAGGCCTGCACCAAGTGCCAACAAACCAGCAACGCACCACCAAAAGCTGCACCGACTGAATGGGAGACGCCACACGGGCCCTGGTCCAGAATCCACCTGGATTTCGCAGGGCTGATTAAAGGACATACGTTATTATTGACTGTCGATGCATACTCTAATTGGTTGGAAATTCATTGAATGACCCATACAACCTCCGAAGCTGTCATTAAAGTCCTCAATAGACTCTTTGCAACTCATGGATTACCGGACATCCTGGTGTCCGACAACGGACCACAGTTTACAGTGCTGATGTTTGAACAGTACCTTGCTGATAATGGCATCCGCCATGCGCTCACCTCGCCGGTGCATCCTGCTACCAACGGCCGAGCGGAACGCATGGTCCAATTTGTAAAAAAGACTTTGCAAAAAGTGGACTATGATAATATAGATGAAAAAATAAACTGCATTCTACTTCTACAACACATCACTCCACACAGCGTAACCGGCAGAACTCCCGCAGAACTTCTCATGGGGCGAAAACTCCGTTCCCGCCTCGACCGACTGCACCCTGCTTACGACCCAGAAAAGCTTGCAGGATCTAGCGGACGCTACCATACCTTCAAGGTAGGCTACCCCGTTTATGCAAGAAATTTATTGGGTGACCCAGTTTGGATTGAAGCAACGATAATACGCGAGACTGGGCCCAAATCCTATATTGTAAGATGTATTGATGAAAGACTGTGGAAATGACATATTGACCAATTACGGTCACGACTCCCTTCGGCCAGCCAGCAACTCCCCTGCGACCAAACTGAGGGGGGGGAAGGAATGGAAGAAGACGACATTCCAGAGAACCTGTTCCAAGAGAGCGATGAATCTAGGGAAACTCAGAAAATGGAGCAGGAGGAAGAATCGTACACTCCAAGGGAAATCACACCAGAACGAGAAGCTGAGCCGCTGCCAAACAATATTTTATCTCAACAGGACTGCACACAGCCAGTCCAAAGAAAATCTAATGGACCCAAAAGACAACCGTCCTATTTGAAGGACTATATAACCACACCATAATTGAGGAGCCAGGGGGAAGGGGTGTTATGTATGTAAATAGTTTAAATAAAAGCAAGCTTGGGGTAAAGTGCAGGGTTCTGGCCCTGCACTTCTGATTGGTTGTTAAGCGGCTCGATCGGATTGGTTGAGTTCAGAGAATCCGATTGGCCCTTAACGAAGGACTCTTATTGGTTCTGGAGCTAGCGTTTTACAGCTCCCTATTGGTTATTTCACATTAAGGTTACCTATATAAGGCAGAGTTGTTGTTGTTCAAGTTCTCAAGTCACTATGTAATAAAGAGCTGAAAGTTCACCAACTAAGATTGTCTCCAGTCATTTCACCCATGCCTGAAACCATATCATAGGCAGTTTTTATGCAGGAAATATGTGTTTATTTCAGAGAGAGAGAGAAACATTAATTTTTATGCATTTGGAGTGCAGGACAGAACCTCTTAGTAGTCTCAGAAAATTGAGAAGTAACAGACTTCCTCAGGTTTCAAAGAGATAAAAAGTGAATTAAGAGTTGTTAACTTAATCTTATGTAGCTTTTTCTCTGATAATATCACACTACTAACTAGAGCATACAAAACAGTTGCTAGACCAATACTTGAATACAGCTCATCAGTCTGGAACCCACATTTCATATCTGATATTAACACAGTTGAGAAAGTCCAGAAATATTTCACAAGAAGAGTTCTCCACTCCTCCACTCATTGCAGAATACCTTATGCTACCAGACTTGAAATTCTAGAAGTAGAAAACATAAAACTACGCAGCCTTTGGTCCGATCTAAGTATAGTATATAAAATCATACATTGCAATGTCCTACCTGTCAATGAATACTTCAGCTTCAACCATAACAACACAAGAGCAAACAATAGATACAAACTCAAAGTTAATCACACCAAACTTGACTGCAGAAAATATGACTTCAGCAACAGAGTGGTCAATGTCTGGAATACTCTACCTGACTCTGTGGTTTCTTCCACAAACCCCCAAATCTTCAACATTAGACTGTCTACTATTGAACTCACCCTTTCCTAAAAGTGGGGTGTGCATAAGCGCACCAAAGTGCCTACCGTCCCTGTCCTATTGTTTCCTATTTTTTTTATTTTTCTTATATGTATCCATGTATGCATAACTGTTTTTACTTATACCTATTATCTTGTAAGCAATTGACAAAAATAAATAAATAAATAAAATAAATGAATCACTCACCACCCTCCTAAGTGAGATGAAATTCCTTGCTGAGCGAGCTACAGAGACTAAGTTAGCAGGGAAATTAGGAGCCGTCAACACTTTAATTGCTAAAGCAAAGGTGAAAAGGGAGTATTTTTCCTCTCTAGATTTCACTCAGTTCTGCTACTAAAAGCAATAGGGAGAAGTCTTATGAAATCTGGTTTTCCAACATTGTGGAATTGCATACTTTATGCACTTATTAAGGTAATGCAATTTTCTATTGGCCTCTAAAAACTTCTGGACAGATGTCAGTGCTACCTTGATGACAGTAGAAAAGATGAGGTTGAGTTTTTAAAAGGGAGAGCTGTAAGGATTGCTCAACATGAATGCATAAAGTTCATCAGAGGTTTCATGTCTATGGAGATTCTCCATCATCCAAGTCATGGTTGTCTCAAAGGTGCTTTTTTTTTTTTCTTCAAAAGGCAACTGGACTATGTTTCTTCCTTGAGGAAGAAGATGTTTTACTTCTCATCTAAGAAGTTTCATCGGTTCTGGCTGTAGGGGATGGAAGGATTAATCCTGCCAAGATAAACCTCAACATACCTATTCCAAGTGTTATTTTGTGGATAAAAGTTGGCCACCAAACTTCAGCAATGCATCACCCACATATGATGGACTTTGTTCTCCAATAATTCTGTTCTTTTGTTTTTCAGTTGCTTTTGGCTCTTCATGACATAACGGACATCATTTCACCATGGTTGTTGTGTCAGTCATAGCTTCTTGAGTTTGTGGAAGAACCTGCTTCTATCATCACTGATCGTTTACAGTCACATTGTTTTCTCTCAGCCCTTTTTTCAATTCTTTTCATTTTTTGAAACCTCAGAGTTTTCTCCAACAACGTGTTTGCATTATGTATCTGAAAGATTTGTTCTTGAATTTCATTCTTTGAGTAAGCAGCCTTTGTTTACTTCATCTGGTCCGAAGTGACTGGTTTCTCTTGAGGTCCAAAGCATTCTTGGAAATTTTCTCCAGCATCACAATTCAGAAGTGCGGCTTTTCTAATGATTTAGTTTTCACGGGTGTCTTACACATGAGAAAACCATGGCCTTGACAATTCATACCTTTGTAGTCAGTGTGATGTGTCTGCCCTGCAATCTCTTATCTAGAGCTGTCATTGCCTTCCCAACAATACCCATAGCTATATTGTATGATTTAACAATCTTCTGAGGTCCAAATAGTTTTGCTGCACAGTAAAAAAAAAAAAAAAGTGTGTGTGTGTGTGGAGTTAGAAGACCTTCTCTAGCAACAAGAAAACAACAGCTTCCTCCAGTTCCAAAATGAAAATATGAAAATACGTAAACACCTAAAAGAGTGGGCGTACTGTAATTAAAACAACTGAAAAACTAAGCAGGTATTAATTTGTGATAACTATGCACATATACTTTTTATTCATCATTCCTCCCTTTTAGGAATAATACAACTTATTATCATTGAATACTTTTAATATCTTTATCCTTTGAGCTATGGAACAGTGTGTCTAAGGAGACAATCACCTTATAGCCATTTGCATGCTAATGAACTGTAAATGTGATGTTCAACAGACTGAAAGATTAGTATATTTAACCTTGTATAATTACTTAACAGGTAACAAATATTAGAGTTAAATAAATACAATCAGGGAAAGGGATCTTCCAGGACACATCTGGCATTGATTTCCCCTGGAAATGAAATCTTTTGTCTCCTCTGAAAGAACAGGAACCCAAAATCTTAAAAGTGTTACCATAATGATAGTGTCTCCTGGTTGGATTGTTGAGCTCCATTTCTACTTCAGAAGAAGTCCAGAATGAAGATTAATAAAAAAAATAATACACAAGCAATTTTAGTCTGATAATGTTAAAGGTTGCCTCCTTTCACTCAAATTTAGTTCTGGGTGATTTCATGACCGTGGGGTCACTTCTGGGAGTTTCCAATCTAAACTTCATAATTGATCATTCTTGATGATATCTCATCCAAATTTTATGAGGTCAACCAAGGTTGGCTAGATGTAATCACTAGATCAGGGGTTGCCAACCATTTGGACCTCAGGAACCACCAAACTCATAATTTTAAAACCCACGGACCAGAGACCCTGGGGAAATCCCCAAAAAACTATGCAGGAAAATTCCCCATCCCGTTTTCCTACCGATCGATTGTTCTTTATTTGGGATCACAGGATACTGTCTCCAGCTCCATTCTCAGGGAAAGAGAGAGAGAGAATGTGTGTGTTGGCTTTATGCAAGGAAAGTAGCAGAAGCAACAGAAGTTTTGCTTTCTCTCCCCCAAACTCTGCCAGAAATGAGGCTTTGTGAAGCTTGTTGCACTGGTGCAGCCTCTTGGAGCAGGAGGCCTTGCAGGGCCCCAAAGACTCATTTCTGGTGGAGTTTGGGGGAGAGAAAGAAAGACTTTTGCTGCTTTCCTTATGTGTAGCCAAAAGCAAAAGAAGAAAGAAGCAGCCCAGTGGCCAGGTGAGGCAAGTGGGGTGAGTGGGGTAAGTTCCCCCCTCCACCCTTTCCCCCCTCCCCTCACTACCTCATGTTTTTTGCAATGCAAGTGATACAAACCTTTTGTTCCCGTGGGCCATGTGGGCGGTGCAGCCTTGTGTTCCCACGCAGCCTGGATTCATTGCTTTGGGGGTGACATTTCTCTGTGGACCACCAAAATTTTCTTGTGGACCACCAGTGGTCCCCAGCCCACTCTTTAGTGACCACTGCCCTAGATGAACCTTAGGACTCATCTTTCTGGATCTGTGACTGTATGATCTGCTACCATGAACTTCTGAATATCTATGAACTTTTGAACATACTCATCCTATTTTCTGAAACTCTTCAACATGGCACTAGTTGGCTCATTCAAGGTCCCATGACCAATTGCACGGCAATAAATGCAAGCCAAAATTTTTGTCCTCCTGAAAAAATGGTGCAAAAGTTGAACTGGATTTGTGCATTCCAGCATCCTGTACACAACCAGTATCTGATTCCCACCACATAAAATGTTCCAACAGTTTCTGATTGCAAAGCAGAGAAGCTGTGGCTTAGATATGGACACAAAGGTCATTTGTTGTCCCAATTCATCATCTCGGTCATTTGAAATCTGTCACAGACAACTTTTGGTGCAGCAACCTATCTCTGAGACCAATAGAAAACAGCTTTATTTTCCTCCTCAAAACATCTTCTAAATCAATCACCTTCTTAATGGCTGCTGATGAGTTATTAAGGCTTTTGAGAAGACTGGTCTCATTTCAATAGCATAGATTTAGTGATAATAGCTTTTTAAATATACCACCTTCCTTCAAACCAGCATTCAGATGCTTGACTTCATGCACTGGAAGCTAGACAAGAATATCTAATAAGCATTACTGCTGGAATAGGACTTATATTATTATTCCTGAATTTAATAATGCAAGAAAAATTGTCCCTAAGAAGCCTTGTGATCAGAGTCCAAAGACCAATTTACTTTTGTGTGAATGCAAATACCAGGAGAGGGGGGCACCCCATAGCCTTCACAGCCTATTGCAGCTTCCTTTTGAATGTGTTTAGAAAATACACTTATTTTCAAAGAAATATTCCCCTCCTCCACATTTTCAAGTCTGCATATTTAAAATGTCACCCCTTGAAAAATTAGGTGGCCATTCCATTTCAACACTCTGAAAAATTAGATGGCCATAGTAATAATTTCTGGAGCTTTGCTCTATTTGTTAGGCTGTTACAGAAAATAAAGAAATGGGTATATTTGACCACCTTACCTTTGCAAAAGTACAGAAGAGCAGCTCACTAGTTAAAAGGGATTGGGGCAGATTGGAAGACAATGAAAAAAATGGATCCTTTCCTCACAATGTCAACATGTTCAGCATAGATCTGCCCACAAATCTATCACGGATGCCCATTTTAGACTGACGGACAAGGACCAAAATGATGAGTTTGGGTGGAATAGTTGGCGAAGCAAGAATTTGGATGAAAATTGTCCCTGTGCAGTTTTAGATAAACACCCAAGTAGATAAACAAACCAAATAGATAATTTAAAGAAGCTAGTTAGATTAGTACAGCTCAAAACCTACTCAATTTAATGCATGGACATGACACCTTTTTAACAGGCTGATTGTGTGTAATTTGCAAGGAGAACTGGTGGTCCACAAGCCTTTGGAGCTTGTGGAGGTTGATAGAAGTGATGAAGAGGTCCCTGAGGAGCCTGTGCCCAGTGCACACACACACAGTACACACAGGGCTGCTCAAAGCAAAGAGCAGCTGCAGCAGCAGAGGTGACTTGAGAGTAAGGCTGCAAGGTAATGGCCCCTCTCTCAAGAGATAAAAGCCAGCTGAGAAACTGGAAACTTCTTTGCAGGAAGCAAAGAAGCTTTTGCACTCAAGCCTTGTGGACATTCAGAGTATCTTGGTTGGTGTTTGGAGACTCTTTGTGTTTGAAATATTTCTTAGTAACTTTATTTCATGTTCTTGGCAGCCTTGCACCACCTTGGCAAGGCTCATTCTTATCAGAGACAATTAATTTGAAACAGCCTTTTAACCGGGAAGGAACAGAATTCGTAAAGATTCATTAAAAGGTTTTGCTGTTACCTCCATTTCATGTTTGTTTCCTTGAAACAAGTTTTGGGTTAGAATAGCCCTGTGGGACAACTCTGGGCCTACCATGGGCTGGATTCAGTCTGCGAGCCTCATGTTTGACACGTCTGGTATAGATGATACACAAGTACGTTTGTGTATATTTCAAGAATGCTACATTCCACCAGAATAGGGTGAAAGAACAGAATTTTTAGAAAGAAGCTCTTTGTGCTGAAATGATATAGCACATCCATAGATCTCCACAATCTGTCAAGCAAATACTAGAAATGAGAAAGCAAGGCATCCCTCTTACTCTCACAAGATTAATGAGGAAGTCCACCATGTGTTTATTTTCTCTGCAGTGTAATTTAAGAGAGAGCTCCACACATTCCTTAAAATAACCTGTATCATTTGCATTTAAAATGTATTTATTTACTGGTAAAGTCTCTATATGAGGTTGCAGGGAAGACGCACACATTCAAGTCAAAGTGATGCATATTCTGTGATGCGTAAAACTTCAACCTATGACTTTATGGATAATTGTTCAGAAGTGAAGCCAACATAACTTCCTTCCATGACACAAGCGTGCTGCCATTTTTGCTTTAAGTGTTTTCTGAGTGTTTTCACACTTCACACATCCATCAAGTGAGCTATTCATGAATGAGAGGAAGGACTCAGAACTGGATTCTTCTTTCCCAAGGAATGATTACAATGCAATTATTATATTAAATTAAAAAATAAATAAAGTGAATTTGTTAAAATAAATAGGGAAAGCAAGAAAAAAAATTGTTCATTTGATCATAGACATTGAAGCAGGACAAAGGAGACCTTAGTTTGAAACTTTGTGAGACAAACATCTTACTAGCTTTTCCCAGATGTCATAAAAGGACAGAAACCTTTCCTAACTGTTTTTGCTCAAATACCCTTTGAAGAAGAGCCTAATGGTGGGAAAGATGGAGAGCAACAGAAGAAGAAGGGGACAACAGAGAATGAGGTGGCTGGATGAAGTCATTGAAGCAGTAGGTGTGAGCTTAAATGGACTCCAGAGGATGGTAGAGGACAGGAAGGCCTGAAGGAACATTGTCCATGGGGTTGCAATGGATCAGACACAACTTCACAACTAACAACAACAAGCCTTTGGTTCTGGACACATGACAAATTCTTGTTATAATTCATAGGAGCAGAAAAATGTGGACATGTCAGATATCTCTGAAAAACAGAGTTGTTAAGCCATTGAACCATAAAAACATCAGAAAGGCTCTGTAGAAACAGGCACTCAGCCATCTGGTTTAGCATTCAGTGTCACCTACTACTGGCTAAGCTCCCAAATTTTCACAGAGAAGGGATAGCACTTGTTGCTTCCAGTGTTTCATACCTACTGCTCAGGATGCAAGAGTCATCCGTACCAGCGACAACTGATAGCTTATCTTCCATGAACCTGTCCAGTCTCCTTTGGAAAACCATCTAAATTGGCTGGTAGCAAATTCCGCAACTAAACTCAGTGGTCTGTGAAAAGAGATGTTCTATCTATCTGAGTGTCAGTGGATGGCACTGAATCCATAGTTTCATTGCATGACCTCAAACCCTAACACCGTGAGAGAGGGAGAAACACTTTCTTTTCATGTTATCTTTGTCATGAACGTGTTTGCACAGCTCTGTTGCATCATCTGTGACCTTCTTGGGTTCTAGGCAGGAGTGGGACTCTACCTGGTTGGTCTGGTTCTATAGAACCAGCTGTTATGATTCTCTCAGTTCGGAGAACTGGAAAATCGCAATACTAGCTAGCCCCTCACCTCCCTGCCTACTCACTCCTTACCTGGTATGCACGCCATCGGTCTTGCCTGGGTTTGGTAAGTTGCTATTTTTCCTTTTTTTTCCCCCTGACCATCAACTGGTCTGCTATGTCGGGAGATTTAGATTAGCTTGAAAGCAGGAAATCATTGGATTTCTTGCTTTCTAGTTAATCTAAAAGCAGAGCTGAACATTCCTTAAGACTGAAGGTTCTATTTTTCAGTGCAGATTCAGGTAGCAGATTGCAGAATCATAGATCTCTGTATGAATCTGTGATTCTGTGAGCAACTCAATCTGCCTGCCTGCTTTGCCTGCTTTGGGGTAAAAGTTGCTCTTTTTTGTAAAAATGAATCAATATTTACATCAATATTTATAATATTTAAATACAAGCCATGCCCAGCCAGTCACATGACCACCAAGCCACACCCACAAATTAGGCCATGCCCACAGAACAGGTTGCTAATAAATTTGAATCCCACCCCTGGTTCCAGGTTGATTTCTGCAATTTGGAAAGGAATTCAGGTGAAATTGGAGAAAACCAGTGCACCTTCCTCATCTTCATATCTAGTATCTCAGCCTCTACATAAAATTTCAAGGAAAAATGCATGCATGAGTGCACACTAAACATGCACACAAACATTTATAATGTAAAAGTAAACGTAAATATTCCCCTTGCAAATGCGTGCTAGTCGTTCCTGATTCTAGGGGGCGCTGCTCATCTCCATTACAAAGCTGAAGAGCCAGCACTGTCCAAGACATCTCCGTGGTGATGTGGCCAACATGACTAAACACCAAAGGCAAACAGAGCACCATCAAAGTGATCCCTATTTTTCTACTTGCATTTTTGCATGCTTTCAAACTGCTAGGTTGGCAGAAGCTGGGACAAGGAACGGGAGCTCACTCCATTTCATGGCACTAGGGATTCGAACTGTCGAACTGCTGACTTTTCTGATTGACAAGCTCAGCGTCTTAGCCACTGAGTCACCGCATCCTAATTATCCACTGCGAACTATGGTGGTGAATCCTGTGATGACCCAGAGTGGGACACAAAATCAACAAAGTCACAAAAACAGGTGAAGTCCCTTTAATTCCTTCAACATGGCTTCAAAGGTCCAATTATCATTGACTGGAGAGAAAAACTCCCCCACAAACAGTTGCAAAAAGGAAAACTTCCATTCAAACTCAAAATACATATAAATTATAAATAGGAAAAAACAACACAAACCATACTGAAGCAATTAATGAGACAAGGCAGGCTAAGGGCTTGAAGACGTCCACAGGTATCGAAATACACACACTGGGAAGGATGCGAAAACTCAGATAAGAACTGACAAACTAGAAATATTTTCATGTTTTGCTCCCAGCACTGGCCTATGCGCGGTTTGTCCTTTTAAACAGTCCTCACAACTGCAGTCCATGAAGGGGGTCAAGGCCCTTTCCTCCCTTGTAGACAACGCCATTCACGTTTCTCCCTTATCCATGCCCTATGATGAAGAGGGGATGGGCCTGGGTCTTCCTCTAAATGCCCAGCCAAACTGTGCCCTCCCCCAGTTTCCTCCACAACCTCCAGAGCCACACTCCCACTCCCTATCAGCTGATCCTCCTCTCCCTCAGAGTCAGATTCTAACAGGGGCATGACAAATCCTATCCTTTGGACTAAAAGTCTTTTTTTGCTAATTTTACAAACAATTTAATCTTCTAACAGGAATTTGTTTTTTTATGTTAGCAATGTGCTATGCCGAGAAGAAAAATGAGAATTACAAAGTTGGATGAGACCTTGGAGGTCTTCTCGTTCAACCATTTCATACCACTCCAGACAAATGGTTGTCCAATTTCTTCTTAGAAACCTCCAATGATGGAGCATCTACAGCTTCTTGAGACAAGGAGTTCCACTGATTAATTGTTCTCGCTGTCAATCAACCATTCAATTAATCAATCGCTCCTTGGTTGGTTTCCATCCATTATTTCTTACCCTGCCTTCAGGTGTTTTGGAGAATAAGCTGACCCCCCCCCTCTTCTTTGTGGCAGCCCCTTAGATTTTGGAAGTTGTCGGAACACAGAAAGACGAAAAGTACAGGTTTCCTAACATTTTGAACAGAAGTCCCATGAGCTCCTTGTTCTGTCTCCTCATTAGCATTCTTGAGATCCCCGCGCTTTGATTGGCCAAAGCGCGGGGCACTCTGATTGGCTAGGCGAGCCACGCCGATTGGCTTGCTAGGAATCTCCCGCGATTTGTCTGTTCGAATCGCGGGAGATTCAAAGAGGTGCCATTGGCTGCGGCCGCCGCGGCTAAAGGAATAAAAGCCACGAAGTTTTCCTATAGAGCCAGTTCGGTTCCCACATCAATAAAAGAGCTTGAAACAAAGTCACCGACTCCTGGCATCATTTCCGAAGACAAGACACTGGCGACGAAGGTGGGATTCAGATCCTGAACTGAAGCACGTGTCCGACGGAAGCCAGACGAATCTCCACGATGGCGAAAATCGCACCCCCCGCACCCTTCAACCCCACCAGCGAGGACTGGGAATCGTACTCTGACTGATTCCGCATGTTCCTCGAGTGCAGCGACCTGAAGGATGCCACCGGCCACATGAAGCGAGCCGTCTTCCTGACCCACTGCGGGACTGAGGTATTTAAGATGGCCAAGGCACTTGCCAAACCCGCCGACGTGACCGCGATGGACTGGGACGTCCTCGAGCCAATACTTCGGCGGCACTACGCTCCAGAGGTACCCATCCTAATCCGACCCCACGAATTCTATCGTCAGGACCAGCAGTTGGGTGAGAGTTTCAGCAACTTTGTCGCCGAACTATGGCGCCTAGGGGGGCTGTGCGAATTCGACAACCTGAACGACACCCTGCGAGACCGAATCATGCTCGGCCTGTGGGACCCCGTCCTCCAGAGTCGGCTGATGGCCAAGGGCAACATCACCCTTGCAGACACCCTCACCGAAGCCGCAGCCGCCAAAGCGACCTGAACATCTGCCGACCGCATGCGCCGACCGAATGCCGGGGACTGCAGCGGGAACAACCACCCTGCAAGGTCGGCCGAGGCCCAACCTGAGACGACCACACACCAGGGCGACTTCCACTCGGCATCGGGCACTTCCGACGAGGAGGAGGAAATTCATCGCCTCCAGGCAGGCCGCGACCCACGGAACCGGTGGGGTTGTAAGTCGAGGACCAACTGTGCCAGTTGCGGAGGCGACCACCCCAGGTCCGAATGCCGGTTTTTCGAGTCGATCTGCCGGCATTATGACAAGAAGGGACACATCGCCTGTGTCTGCCGCCTCAAAAAGAATCGCAGCCCGCCACGATGGGACCAGAGCGAACGGAGGCGAGAGAGCACACCACCCCGGACCAGAGATCACCCCTCTGACAACAGATGGGACCGGAACGAATGATCCCTGCGAGGTGGCGAGACCCGGCGAAGAGAGGAGACCCACCAGACAGTCACCATCGGCCACGCCATGTCCAATGACGCCCGGAAGTTCTACGTGGAGGTAGGCATCGAAGGCGAGCCATGCAAAATGGAGGTGGACTCCGGGTCCTACCTCTCCATGATAGCATGGCAAGAAATAAAGCGCTTGGTGCCTACCATCCAAAGGAAAGGCCTAGATAGCCAGAGACTAATTGTAAAAGACTACCAGGGAAACCGCATCCCGGTAGTCAGAACCGGACAGTTCAACGTAACATACAAAGGGCTCACCGAAAGGCTTCCCCTGACAATCGTCGATCGCGACCGCCCAAGCCTACTGGGACTGCAATGGTTCTCCCCGCTCGGCATCGCAGTCATGGGAATCGACCACATCACCGACGACAGCTGGGAGCAACAACTGGCCCGGGAATTCCAAGAGGTCTTCGACGGAAACCTAGGCAAGTACCAAGGGCCCCTTATATCATTCAGCCTAGACCCAAACGTCCCCCCAAAATGCCTGAAACCAAGGCGGGTGCCATTCGCACTTAAACCCAAGATAGACGAGCAAATTGACAAGCTCGTCAAGCAAGGGGTCCTACAGCCAATAGACCACGCCCGGTGGGAGACCCCCATAGTCACCCCGATCAAGCCCGATGGGTCGGTGAGGATCTGTGGGGACTATAAGGCCACCCTAAATGGCGCGTTGCAACAAAGCGCCTACCCCGTCCCAGTAGTGCAACACCTACTGCATTCACTGGGAGGGGGCAAGGTTTTCGCCAAACTCGACCTCGCCCAGGCACACCAACAGTTGCCAGTCGACGAGGAAATGGCAGAAGCGCAAACCATAGTCACCCACCGGGGAGCATTTAAATGCAACCGGCTCCAATTTGGAGTCAGCGTGGCGCCTGGAATATTCCAAAGCCTAATGGAAAGGCTATTACAAGGCATCAAGGGGGTGGTACCTTACTTCGACGATGTCTTAGTGTCGGCAACCAACCAAGCCGAGCTAGAGGGTCGCCTAAGGGAGGTTCTAACCAAATTCAAAGAAACCGGGCTCAAGGTAAAGAGGGAGAAATGCCAATTATACACGGAACGGGTTGAATTCCTAGGATATCTCCTAGACCGTCACGGCATTCACCCCACAAACCAAAAAATCAAGACCATCAAAGAAGCCCCCACACCCAAGTCGAAGACGGAGCTACAGGCATTCCTGGGGCTACTTTACTTTTACAATGTTTTCCTGCCCCAAAAGGTGACGGCAGCGGAGCCCTTGCATAGGCTCCTGGACAAGGTAGCGACCTGGACTTGGGGGAAATGCGAGCAAGCCGCCTTCCAGAGAACAAAGGACCTCCTCACTTCGGATGCCGTCCTTATACAGTACAACGAGACCCTACCTCTGGCCGTCACATGCGACGCATCACCCTTTGGCGTCGGTGCTGTCCTCAGCCATACCCTCCCCGACGGAAAAGAAGCACCCATCGCGTTCTTTTCAAGGACCCTCACCAAACCGGAGCGGAACTACAGCCAGCTGGACAAAAAGGATCTGGCTATCGTTGCCGCAGTAAAAAGATTCCACGAGTATTTCTGCGGCCGGACATTTACCATCATAACTGACCACAAGCCGCTGCTGGGAATCCTTGCAGGGAACCAGGCCACCCCAATCATTCTGTCTCCCCGAATGACAAGGTGGTCCGAGTTCCTGGTGGCCTACAACTACGGACTCATACACAGACCGGGTAAGACGATCTCCCATGCAGACGCCTTAAGCCGCTCGCCGCTACCGGAACCTGACACCGACCCAGCACCCACGACGACCACCCTCAGCATAGAGACTCTACCCAACCTACCCATAACCGCGTCAGACATTGCCCGAGAAACTAATAAAGACAAACGTCTGGCGTGGGTGCTGCATTGGGTAGAGAAAGGGTGGCCGGAAAGGGACAACAACGAGTCCATCAAGACATTCTGGAACCAGCAAACGGAACTCTCTTTATTAAAAGGGTGCATACTATGGGGGGATAGGGTGGTCATTCCAGAAAAACTACAATGGAAGGTTCTGGAACTATTACACGAGGGGCACCCTGGCATCGTTAGGACTAAAGCCCTGGCCAGAAGTTATGCTTGGTGGCCAGGGATGGACAAACAGATTGAGACATGGGTAGCAAGGTGCCAACGATGCCAGGAAACTAGGCCAAGCCCACCCACAGCACCCGTCCTAGAGTGGGAAACCCTAAGGGGACCTTGGTCTGGGATCCACATAGACTTCGCCGGGCCCACAAAAGGACACACCTTCCTGATAACAGTAGACGCTTACTCCAACTGGCTGGAGGTAAGCAACATGAGAACAACAACCACGGAGGCCGTGATCAAGGAACTCGGCAAACTCTTTCCAACGCACGGCCTCCCAGACGTCGTCGTTTCTGACAACGGGCCCCAATTCACCTCGCTGGAATTCGAAAAATTCCTAGCGGAAAGGGGCATCCGCCACGCGCTGACAGCACCGGTGCATCCAGCGGTGAACGGTAGGACGGAACGGATGGTGCAATTCACAAAGAAAACCATCCGGAAAATGGACCACGGGGAGATCCAGGATAAAATAAATAAATTACTCTTCACCCAACACATAACCCCAAATACCACAACGAATAAGAGCCCAGCCGAACTGTTAATGGGGAGGAAATTAAGGTCCCCACTCGACAGATTACACCCCACGTATAACCCAGAGAAGCCCCCAGACTCAACCAGCAAACACTGAACCTTCGCACCAGGCGACCCCGTATACGCAAAAAACCTGACGGGAGACCCGTTATGGGTACCGGCCGTCATCACACAAATAACAGGCCCACACTCGTACCGACTACAGACAATAGACGGACGAGCATGGAAACACCACATCGACCAATTAAGATCGAGGACGACCACCGCGAAGTTTTCCTATAGAGCCAGTTCGGTTCCCACATCAATAAAAGAGCTTGAAACAAAGTCACCGACTCCTGGCATCATTTCCGAAGACACGACACTCCTGTCTTTAGATCCTTCATCGTGTCCACATGGAGCCATTAACTGTGAAGGAATATGGACTTCTATAGAAATACTGCCTCTTAGTCTGCTCCAGTGGTGAAATCCAACCATCTTGCACCACCTCAGGAGAGATGGTAGGGACTATTTGAATCTGTTGGCCCTGCCCACACCTGCCTGCCTTCTTCCTTTTAGAGACTGAGTCCCACCAAGCCACGCCCACAGAGCCAGTAGGGGAAAAAATTGAATTTCACCCCTGTTCTGATCCCCTAAACTGGTTATGACTTCCCTCTCATTTGACCATTTTTGGACCCTCTTTCTTTAGTTTTATTTAATCTCAATATCTCTTAAAATTTTATTTTATCTTCTCTGCTCTTTTGTTGGGTTATAATGGATGATGTCTGCATTTGCCATACAAAAGAGACAGACTTGTAACATTTGTCTTCTAGGAAGGCTCAAGTATTACTCTCTTCCCACATTTGATTTAACAAGAAAATGAATATTTTAGAATGAAGACAATGTGCATCCTTTTCTTCAACAAATTACTCAATTAACTCAGATGCCAGGGTTCAATAAAGCATGCTGAAAGAGAAATTAACCACTTAGGGTGGGCTCATACCACACATGAGATAATCATGGTTTTATAAAAATACCTATTGATTTACATCCTCAATTTGAGCACCCGATGTCTCTAACAATCAATAAAAAGCAGAGAAAGGTTGTACAGATCTCTGAGGGGGTGCTTTCCTTCAATAACAGTTCAAACCAAGAATCCTCCCCACTTGGATTCAATTTGCAAAGCAAGCCACCCTTGTTTCTTCTAAAATCAAATCAAAGGAGAGGTATCGCTTCCTTCACAACTTCCTGCAGAAACTTCTTGTAGGTGCTGGATGTGTCTAAGGATATGAGGTGACAAAAATCATCTTGTTATGGGGAACTTGTTTGAGGTATAAGTGAAGTAAATCAAAGCTGCCTTGTACAGCTCTTTGCAACTGAAATGAGCAAAAATGAAAGATATGTAATAAACCCCTTAATTTAAAGCATGAAATACCAGCAAAGAACCTGGGGAGAGGAGTTGTATCTTTGTAGATCCAAAAGTCTCCTTGAAGGAACAGGAGACTTCTGTGGTCCAGGTACAACAAGCTACTTCTGAAGGTCGCTGCAGAAGAGCCTATCCTGTAGATGTCCAAATAGATCAATCAGTAGTTCAGGCTATCCTGTAAATGAAATCATAAGCATTGAATTGTTTGTCTGAATGAGGAATGAAGTTTAATTTCGCTATGACTATGAGGGCAATCAGAAGACAAATAGCTAGATGGACTTTTAACACTTCTTCCCATTTTTAGAATTAATCAAAATCTTGTTCCTACATTCCAGTTCTGACTCTATCACAATTTTCTCAACATAGCCAATCCACTGGGAAAAGGTCCTTCCTTCCCTCTTCAGCTGTTTAGTTTTACCTGTAGATAGAACAATGTAGGCATCTGATGTGCAAGGGACTTAGAACATTTTTCTATAACTATACTCCAAGTATTCAGTCTTTTCACCATCCAAATTCCAGGCTTTTTGGTGCTGTGAAGGGACTAAACAACACTTAGAATTAGTTCATTTAGTGTGACCACCCAGAGTTGCCTTAGGTGAGATGGAGAAGGATAAAAATTTGATTAGTAAATAATGTATAAAATTCCAGAACTGGTTCAAAGGAATAGAAAAAAGAAATATTGCATGCTCAGGAAATTGTCTCAGATTTGTATTTAAGGGTGTGCAAATCAGCATAAATCTACCATGTGACAGAACCTCAAATACTCCTATGTGTCAACCATGACCAAGGCCATTTTGAGGCTTCAATGTTGCCATACTGGAGCTGAGGGATAGTTGGGGTTTGTAGCCAAAACAAAATACTTTCTCCTGGGAACCAAGGTCATTCCCACGGGTTCTTTGAGTAACCATCCTGCCTCAAAGTTCTGTTTGCTGGGGGTTATTACTTTAAACCCTGATATTCATGCAATCTTTGCCACCTCCTCTGTCACTTGTTGGGTCCCTGAAGGGGCTTGCAGGATTTTCCTGGTTCCACCACAGGCTCCTGTGGCTTCATTTCCTCTCTCCTCCATCTTGCCATCTTTCCTGAGTCTTCCTGCTCCTGGGGTAGTCTGGATATTAGCTGGGGCTCAGGATCCCAGAGACTGGCTCTGGTTGGAGTGGAAAATTAGCAGAGTCAGTGTAATATCAGGGTTTCAAGTAATGCACTCATAGAAAACAGAACTCCGAGGCAGGGTGGTTCCTCAAAAAATAGTTTTATTTGGCACAGGCTGGTGAAAACTGAATATTCCCGTGGTTTTCACCTAATCAAAAGTAAATGTTTCTCCCCTTTCTCAAACAATCAGTCACATGGTTCAATCAAGCTCCCATCCAGTTGCCTGGTGACATCACTTCTCCTCACTCTGGCCACCTGTGGGAATGTCCTTGGTTCCCAGGAGAAAGTATTTTGTTTTGGCTACAAACTCCAACTATCTCTTCCTTCCCTATCCCTCAGCTCTAATATGGTACCACTGAAGCCTCAAAATCGCCTTGGTCAGGCCAGCTTCAGGGTTGACACTACATTTTTGTTTTATCCGCTCTCTCAATCATTTTTATTTTATTTTATTTTATTTATTTTAATGATCAACTGGAGGACAGCCATCTATGGAAATACATCCTGTTTAAAAGGCTGCTCAGTGCAATTCTACCTTGAAGAGCAAAAGGTTGCTCAAAAGTTGTCAATCAGCATTTATAATTTGAAAAACAAACTGCTGGCACAGAAAGAATGTGATCAGAGAGCAGATATTTTCTGTTAAAGTGATATCTGTTCTACTGCCATAATTCCACTTTCATCTCTATTATATCCATTATCATTTGCAAACTTCTCTTTCAATTTTAGAGAATGTGATCTTTCGTAGCAACTACTATCAGATTAATGCTTCTCTAGCTAACCATCCTAAGTAGATTTTTTTTTTAAAAAAGTTGCTGCTGATTTTACTCTGTCAGGATATTTGGTAAGCCTGGATGTCGGAGGATGAGTAAGAAAAGATGGGGGGTGGAGTCAAAAGGGAGATCAGCCTAAAATTCCTACATGACCACAAGCAAATTGAATCCAACCTCCCTTGATTTCATTGACCCTTAACTAACTCTAAGTAGGTGCTGAGAGTTAGTTGATAAGATTCCTATGCATAGGCTTTTTAAAAGGCATCAGTTGAATTGGGCTTTCATGTGTGAACATCATATTTTGTGTACGACACTTGTTAAGATTTTGGGATTAAAAACAGGATTGTTCTAACTGCTTCTAGGACGCTGTGCTTAGCCAAGCTCCCTAGTGATGTGCAATAATGACATGCACTCAGCCCTCTGCCACCCCAGGAACTAACCCGTAACTTTTCCTTCTCAATTATTTGATGCAGTTTCTCCCTCAACACATTCATTTGGCTATCCTCTTCAGATCATGCAAAACATGTTGTCTGACTGAATAATTAGCAGAGTCTGGGTTATTAAGCAAGAAGTGCCTTCCAGCAGGTTTTCCCTCTCTAACCCTTTTTTCCCCCACCCAGCACACCTTTCTCTCTGAAGACAACCCATCATCCGAACACTAATTAAGCTCTGTATCCAGCAATTGACCTGCAGTATCTAGGCTAATGAAAAGGATAGCAATGGCAACCCAGGGACAAGTCAGTGCATCGAGGCAGCAGCCGTCTAAGTGAGAATGGATGGAAGGCTGGAAAGAGTTTATTGGGTAGGGTTGCCAGATCTGGGAATAACCACAGGGTGGCAGCAAAGCGATATAGGGAATGCTTTGTGGCCCTCTAGAGGTAGGCTGGAATTTAACAGATGGAAGCATCAGAAAATAGATTTTGGAATATTCTTCTCCCAGGCTTATTCAGCTCAAATCCTATGATTTTTAGGAGTTTAACAGCCTGTTGTAAATAAAACTACACATGGGGTATGATTGTGAATTGTTTTGATTTATTAATTATGGATTAAATAAATGCCTAAAAACAGATGCAGGGGACACTTTGGCAGGAAGTTAGAGCAGCAAAAAATTGCTATCATAAAACAATCTTACTAAAGATCTTTCTTACATGAGTTTATAATATGCAAAGATTGTTATTAAGCATCTCCCTCACTCACTCACTTGGCAAAACCAGTTTTCATTGGCAAATAATCCTTGTACAAACATTAATAAACCCTTGAGAAATTTCAGTAGAGGGGGAAAATGAAAGAAACAGCAGTTTTTCATCGCTTTCTCTCTCCCACTCCCTCCCTTCCTCCTCCCCTCCTCCCTTAAGAAACAAAGAAAATCAGCACTTTATGAAGAAGGAATGGAATGCCAACTCAGAGCAAAACAGGAGTGAATTGGTCTCATTACTGGATGGGTTGGGGAACTGTTCCATTAGGAGAAAATTTAAATATTTCATTCCCACTGGTGACTTGAAAATCAGCATCCGGTGAAGTTCAATTAACAATTTTCTTTTGGACTCTAGCTTGGAATGCATTTTACGGATTTAGTCTATCATTCTTTCCAGAGTTGTACTGCAATTGTTTCTTTAAAATTTTGAATCCATTTTATCATGCACTTTTTATTTGTTCTGTCTCTTGGTCATATCTAAGTGTGTATTGATTATGTGCCAACAAATCAATTTCAACTTCTACCAACCACATAGATATTCACGTGGATCTGTCCCTTAGTTGGTTTTTCAGGTACTCCTGTAACTGAATTGCAACTAAGTGCAAATATATCTAAGCAGAGATTTATATAAACAAATGATATTGGTTTTGCATTGGATTAGCATTTCAAATTCTTTTTTTCTTTTTCTTAATGTCCCTCCCTTGTTCTTAAGAACAGATTTTGAAATGAAATGTTAGTAAAGTGAAGTGTTCGTACTACTTTGGGATGAACACACTTGGAATATGACAACCAGTTTTTGTCATCACAATATAAAAAAGACATTGAGACGCTAGAACAAGGATCTTCAAACTTGGCAAGTTTAAGACTTGTGGATTTCAACTCCCAGAATTCCTGAGCTAACATGACTGGAGGAGGAATTCTGGGAATTGAAGAGTACAAGTCTTAAAGCTGTCAAGGTTGAAGACTCCTTGCTCTAGAAAGTGTGCAGAAAAGAACAACAAGGATGATTAGGGGACTGGAGGCTGAAACATAGGGAGAACAGTAGCAGGAATTGGGTATGTTTAGTCTAATGAAAAGAAGGAAACTTTTGTTGTTTGTTGCTGTCATTCTGTTATTTTATCCTTCCAAAAATTTATAAAGATGTCAACCATGGTGTGTTCTGACCTTCACCGAATAATTCTGGCTGTGTCTTTCATCTGTTCCTGGTATCTGGGAGGACTATGTCTGCCTCTATAATTACAGGTAGTCCTTGACTTACAACTATTCATTTAACAGATGTACAAAGCTATGCCAGCACTGAAAAAAAATGACTTATTACTGGTCCTTACACTTATGACCATTGCATTCCTGTGGTTACAGAGTCAAAAATCCACTGCTTGGCAGCAGGTCTGTATTTATGATGTTTGCTGCATACTTGGATCATGTAATCATCCTTTGCCACCATCTCAGGGACCTTCCAACAAAATCAATGGGGAAGACTGGATCCATTTAATGACTGAGTGATTCACTCAAAAAATCACAGCTAAGAGGTCATAAAATCAGGCGTGCTTCAATGAAGACATCACTAAGTGATGGAAGTTCAACTCCTAACTGGAATTGAATGTTGATGACTACTGTGTTTCTCTGAAAATAAGACCCTGTCTTTTTTTTTTTTTTTTTTGCCACCAAAAAGGCATCAGGTCTTATTTTGGGGGGAAGTCATCTGCTGACTAACCCCACTTGTGTGCATTGCCACTGACCTCCTTTTTGCTGTCAGAGGCCTTCAGGAATTTCTTCTGAGACTGGCAAGGCTTTCCTGAAGGCCTCTGCAGCCAATAACACAGTTCCTGATCAATCCAGAGTTTTGTTATCAGTTATAGAGTCCTTCAGGAAAGTCTTGCCAACCTTGTCAGCTGCAGAAGAAATGGGCCAGCAAGGCAGGTGTCGGGGTGTGTGAGGCCTGGCTGCCACTGTCCAAAGGTAAGTAGTAGTGCAGTTCCAACCCCATTCCCATCCTAGCTTAATTTTTACCCATGCATTCTGGAGTAGACAGGATCTAAATTAGGGCTTATTTTGGGAGTAGGGCTTATATTTTTACACATGTGTAAAAATCAAGCTAGGACTTACTTTCAGGGTAGGTCGTATTTTCGTGGTACCTGTTAATTTTGTTACCATAATTGTCTCCAACATGAAAAGCATTTGAAAGAAAGGTCAGATTGTTGGGCTTATTATTTTCCTCATAGAATTCCACATCTTTATAAAACTCTTGCCTACTAATATGTCCTTTTCAATGTTTATCTTGGCTTTGTCTCTGTACCATAAATATTTGCAGAGTCCAGAGCACAACAGTTTTCCCTTTATTGACTGGGAATTCTGGGCAGATAGTTCCATGGATGACTAAGCTGTGAAGATATCAGAAACCCTTCCATAACACACTTCCCTGTCGTCTAGCTAAACTGCTTTCACAAATGCAGTGGTATCAAAGGATTGAATGGCAGCATGTGAGACACACGGTCGAGACAATTGAACAAACAGTTGTTATTGATCTGGAAGAGCATTTCGGATTGAACCTTTCATTTGTGTGTTTATGGGTAATGTTCCACAGTTGTTTTTGTAATGTATTCTTTGTAATGTAATGTATTCTTTGTAATCTGTTCTTCTGATGCCATCTCTCAGTCTCCCTCCCTCCCTCTTTCTCTCTCTCTCTCTCTCTCTCTCTCACACACACACACACACATATATATATATATATATATACACATACAGAGAGAGAGAGAGAGGGAGAGATAAAACACATGAGATCACTCTCATTTAAGCCCTAATTTCCGCTAACAGGCTTTCAGCTTTGCACTCTGTAGTCAGAGAGAACCTTTGTGCAAGTCAATAAATCAGATAAGAATTTATTTATTCAATTTTTCTGGTTCTACTGTAATTGCATCCAGCTTACATTTGTGGTCAGAGACAGCATAGAATTGCCTACATGTAGCAAAAGGAGACAAAAACTTGAGGAGATGCCTGGCACTATGATCAGCAGAAAATAGTATCACACAATCCATGAAATCTATTCATAGAGGCCTCCGTGGCTACAGCATCTCCCAAAGACCACTATCTGTAGGAAGTTAAACACTCCCCCTTTCCTGGAAAAATGAAATATTTTGGGAAATATTAAAAAGGCAGAATATTTCCCCTAAAAGGGAGGCAGAAACTCAATCTCCCCCCACTCCTTTGTTAATGGGCCATTGAGGCCTGGGCCAGTTTATTCTACATAACAAAGATCTATCTCCTTCAGGCAGAGCCATTCAATTGCCCTTCATTGTACCACCCACCAAGTTTCAACCAAACTTAGATCACAGACAACCTACCAAGCTAGCTATGACCTCTGACAGCAACCAATCAGGATACTCTTCCTGTGCCCCAGGAAGTTCAAAGCCAGAGTGGGTATAAAACCCAGGGACTCTCAGCATCTCCTCCCTTTTCTTCACCCAAGATCTCCGAGGCATGTGGTCTTGTCCACCATTAAACTTTCTTTCCAAGCAACTTCCATGATTCCAGTGTCTTTTTCCCCACTTGGAAGGGAACCCAGAAGGATATTTCTTCCAACACATCCTTTGCTTAGACACTTTCAGAGAAGCTGCCAGTTCCAGAGGCAGCCCAGTCCATTGTGAAACAGTTCTTGCTATTTGGACTCCCCCCTGCCTAAAAATACAACTACTTGTTGCAAATACTTTAGCTCACCAATATTTTTAAAGCATTGTCTGTATTGCCTTTCTCCACTCACTCATACCCTCCCAAAAGACTTAGAACTGTTTTAGTATTAGTCCACTCTGTCATTGCATCATAACAATATGATTCCTTCTAATCAGGAGGAGAAGGAGCTCATTTTTTCCCCTTTTGTACCAAACTTCATCTGAGCACACTAAGTTCTCTTACATGTTGCTTTTCTCTCTCTCTCCCTCTCTCTAGGCAACTAAATCAAATGCCTATGCCTTGCTAATGTAATGCTTATCCAATTTTCTAGGGTAGTGAGGACAACTCAGCTGAAAAAATTGTTATTATTTAATTAAGCCCGGATCAACTTCATAGTTTCTAGGGATACCGATAGGCCTCCTTGAGGTTCCACAGCTCTGTCTGAATTCACACAAATGCTTCTGTGCCCTCCATAGGCATTTGCAAACGTTTTACAATGGCAAGAGATTGCCACTCAGGATTTTGTTTGGAAGTGTGCCCAATTCCCCAGAAAATTGACAAAAATAAGCACACTAGACAGTTCATGAGAAAATATTCTGTAAATGCAAAACAATATCCCCTGGAGTAGCAATTTTGTAAATAGCCAACCATGAAAATGCAGCCGCTGCCTGTTCCTCACACTCTAAATCTGTCATGTAGCCCTCAAACCTCTGTTTTTTTTTTTTTTTTTTTACCAAACAAGTTTCTCATGGCCAGTCTGTGGCTGGAGATTCAGTTGAAGCTGAATGAATAAGCCATGTGGGAAACCATCCACAAGAAACAGGAGACAGGGAGAAAGATGAACCTGCCCCTGGTTGTAAACTTTCAGAAGACTAGGAAATGCTAGCAAAAAGATATGAAAAAAATGGAGTTTTGCTGCCACCTGATGGTCATCTAGATGTTGCAGCTCAGATCTGGTGGTCCTACAATTAGGAAATAGGCCCTTGGATCTCAACATTGCATCTTGTGCTAGAAGAATTACTCAGGTGCCAGTCTGTGTTTTGGGCTTTGCTGAGAGAAAGGAGGCACCCAATAAATACCAGTTGTTGGGTTTCTTTGATTGACATCTTTCTTCTTCTTCTTCTTCTTCTTCTTCTTCTTCTTCTTCTTCTTCTTCTTCTTCTTCTTCTTCTTCTTCTTCTTCTTCTTCTTCTTCTTCTTCTTCTTCTTCTTCTTCTCCTCCTCCTCCTCCTCCTCCTCCTCCTCCTCCTCCTCCTCCTCCTCCTCCCTTCCCCTCACTCCTTCTTTTACCACTCCAGGTGTTGAGGGAGATTCAAAGTTTTTGCTCTTTTGGCAACCTCAACAGTTGTCATTTGATGTTGTTGTGATATGTAATTATTTTAACACTCACATTATAATTTAGGAGGTAAAATCCATGCTCACAACCCTTTTAGGACATATCCTTTAGAATTTAGAATGCTTAGCAGCAACTGTATCCCACTGTGCCTCTTCTGAAACTGGGGAAAAAACAATCCCTGATGGACTGGTGTGCTTGGAGTCCAGAAATGAGGATGTGAGCTTGAGGCCCTGATCCCTCTCCTCCAGAGGACTCCCCTTCTTTCTACTGCAAGGTCACCAATTCATGGGCTAGGATGACACAGGAAATTATTCATTTGTGTAGGACACCCTGAAGCCAGTGATCTCTTGACTCACAAGGTGCTCTGGGCTGCAGGTTAGCAATTAAGATGCGGGAAGTAGATGGCAAAAGGAAGGGAAGATAGTCAGAGAAGAATAAGAGAGCAGAATAAATACAAGAAGTGCCTCATTAGCTTTTATGCTGCCGCTGCTGCTGCACTAATAAACTGAGCCTCCACAGCTGCAACAAAATCTCAGCTGTACCTTTCCTGAGCAAGGAGTTCATTCCATAGTTATGTGAAATTGGTCCTCCTGCTTGATGTCTAATTCTGGCAGGGACAAGAATTTGGATATGTCCAGGAATGATCCATCTAAAGAGGAAAACTAAAGGGTCACCTAGAGATGCCAAGTTAGTAGGACACCAGATTTTGAAGGGGAAAAAAAAAATCAAATATTGCTTGTGGATTACATGGCTGAAACCTAATTGCCTAATCTCCTTCAAGATTCCTCAGGCTTGGGGGAGGTGAGGGTTGAGAAAAAAAAGAGTGTGGAGAAACCTCTGTCCCTAGTAATCTGCATTCCAGATTTTGAGGGTTTTTCTGTTGACATCTAGGATGCATGGACCTCTATGCTGTGGGCATAGTTCCAGATTGTGTAAATGACATTCTGGGTGCACATTATTGTGGAGTCAATAAAATATTGTGGAGTCAATCAATCAATCAGAATAGAGTTGGAAGGGGCCTTGGAAGTCTTCTGCTTGAAACCCCTGCTCAAGCAGGAGACCCTATACCATTCCGTACAAGTGGCAGTCCAATCTCTTCTTAAAGAGATGTTGAAGTGATGAAGCACCCACAGCCTTTGAAGGCAATTTCTGTTCCACTGGTTAATTGTCCTCACTATTAGGAAGTTTCTCCTTAATTCAAGGTTGCTTCTCTCCTTGATTAGTTTCCATCCATTGCTTCTTGTCCTGCCCTCAGGTGCTTTGGAAAATAGTTTAACCCCCTCTTCTTAGTGGCAGCCCCTCAAATGCTGGAATATTGCTATAATGTCACCCCAATTCTTCTTTTCTTTAGGCTAGCCAAACCCAAACCCTTCAACCGTTCTTCCTATGTTTTAGCCTCCAGGCCTTTAAATAATCTAATTGATCTTCTTTGCACTTGTTCCAAAGTCTCAATATGTTTTTTTTTTTTTTTTGTGGTGACCAAAACTGGATGTAAAATATGGTTTCAGGAATTGGGTGTGTCTGGCCTAATGAAGAGAAGGACTAGGGGAGACATGATTATTTATTCATACCTATTTCCTATATTCTTACTCATGTTTATACTTATACCTATATATATAGGGACCACTTTGATGGGAAGCTAACATGCTGGCCACATGACCATGGAGGCGTCTTCAGACAGCATTGGCTCTTCGGCTTTGTAATGGCGATGAGCACCGGCCCCTAGAACCGGAAACGACTAGCACATATGTGCGAGGGGAATTTCTACCTTTTAAGTACCTGAAATGCTTCTCAATGGTGAAGCAAAGGCTACTTAAAACTCCTGTTCTGAAGATGATTCAGGGATGATTCAGGGAAATTAAAAGTGTTTACAGAACCACAGGAGATTGTCAAAAATCAGTGGTTTATTGTGCTTCTATCTCCCAAAATCTGGCTAATTGTTGATCAACTGGTTGACTCCATAGGGTTGGTCAGCACTAAAAGAAAAAGAAACACAGCCATTTATGGTGTGTTACCTTCTCTTTGTTCTTGAAACAGATTGTCCTACTTCCTTACCCACTCCCCTGTAACTTGGCCTCCTCACCATGAAGTTTGTTGCAGAACAATTATACTCAGCAGTGTAATTCCACACAAGCTGACTTCTCAGGCAGGCAGAGAGCAACATGGATCTTCAAGAGAGCAGCAAGCCTCTTCTTCGGCATCTTGGAGAAGTCTAGATGCAGAGTGCACCATAAAGCTATAACAAGCTGAATTATGGCTTTATTGGCTTTGAGAGAGAGAGACTCTGTTCCTCACTGATGCCTGGTAAAGCTTTTCTGAATTAAGTTCTTATGGAAATCCCTGCCTGCCATCAACAGGAAGGGAAAAATGATGGGTGTATCTTACAAGTTGAACTAAGAGTCAAGGGGATGCATGCAAAAGTGTATCTTGTATTACTAGAATCCATCCTCATTTTAAGTCTCCACCAGGTATTTGAACAATAACATTTGATGCTTCTTTTTCAAAATAAACATTTGGGAAAATATTCAGGATTCTCAAGCCATCCCTGTAATGATTCCCAAGGCAGATCCAGGCTCAAACTTCAGTTGGGTCTTTTCTGCCAAGATGCTAAAGGTGGAAAAATACAAAACTGATTGATATAAAATCTTCTGCTTTCCTTCAAATATTTTTTCCAAGTGTAATATAAATGCATTGTAAAAGAAAAAAAGAAATACTCTCTAAATTATTTAAAGATAGTGAAACTTGAATTGATTAGATAATTATCATTATTTAGAGCAGATCTTGACTTCTGGCTTATTTTTCTTGGAGTACTTCAGAAAGCAGTTAGGCTATTATCAGAACAATAGACACCTGTCTCTTCCTCCCTGTTAATCATTTAATAGTATTTCATTATTTGTTTTCACATAACATCTTGGTTTCTTTTGACACTTTTTCACTGAGGTTAGAACATTTTTTTTTCTAAATAAGCAACACACAAAATCAAGATTTTTCAAAGCTTTGCACTCTTTGGCTTGGAAACAACTTCCTCAAGAAAGTAAACAGATGTTTCACGTGCAAACCATTTTCATCTGAAGGCAATAGGTTTATTCTCCAAAGAACTGGAGGGCAGGACAAAAAGCAATGGGTGGATGCAACCTAGAATTAAGGATAAATTTCATGACAGGGAGAACAATCAGTGAATAATTTATTTCCTGGAGTTATGGGTACTCCATCATGGGAGGTTTTCAAAAATAGACTGGACAACTATTTGAGTAGGATGAGGCTTGTGAGTAGCAGGTTGGACTAAAAGGCTGGACTGAAGGCTAAAACTTATGAAGAACGGTTCCAGGAACTGGGCATGGGTAGTCTAGTGAAGAGAAGGACCAAGGGAAACATGATAGCAGTCATCCAATATTTGAGGGGTTGCCACAGAGTGGAGGGGGTCAAGCTGTTTTTCAAAGCACCTGAAGGCCAGACAAGGAATAATGGATGGAAACTGAACAAGGAGAGATTCAACGTGGAAATAAGGAGAAACTTTCTGACAGTGAGAACAACCAACCAATGGAACAGAAGTTGCCTTTGGAAGTTGTGGGAGCTTCATTGCTGGAGACTTTCAAGAAGAAATTGCACTGCCCTTTGTCAGAAATGGTGTAGGGTCTCCTGCTTGGGCAGGGGGTTGGACTAGATGACCTATAAGGTCCCTTCCAACTCTGTTAATCTGTTAATCTCCTTCTAGCCCTATGCTTCTTTGTTAGTAAATAACAGTTGGAAACCAAAATCCAGCCACAGGAGGTCGGGGTGGACTTCAAAATTCCCTTTCAGCCTTTGTGAATTCCCAAACATGTGTATGTTAAGGTAATCTATTGTCTCCACCTTTCCAATTTTAATTACTGAGCTCGGTAATGGAGCATGCTGAGAGTGTTACAAAAAGCCGCAGACATCCTGGTGGTTTGTCGATGGCGCTAAAGTTGAAGAAAATTAATTAGAGTCATTTCAACTCTTTTGAGTCACTTTCTCTCTGAGGTCATTGTTCTAAATTCTGCACTGCTAGGAAAAGTGACAGTGGCCATAAATTACAAATGGTTGCCTTAACTCCCATTACACAGGTTTCTCCCATTCTCTTGGAGACATTCCTCAATTTGGAAGGTAAGCAAGAGGGACAAGGAATCTTTGGATAACAGAGTTAACTGGCCAGTTTTACCAAACTAGTCAGAGTATTGAAACAACATGCAAAACTTAGTTATCTGTAGCCATTGGTGACCAAAAAGTACCAAAGGCAACATCAAGGCCCTGATTCTTCCAACAATCAAAATAAAGCTGGAAGGGATCTTTGAGATTTTCTAGTCCTAAATTGCATTAACAGATACAGAATACAGTCAAGATCAAGGGAAGTACTAATACCACTCTATAAAGCCTTAAAAAAGTATAAATAAAGTAATAAAGTAAGACCACACCTAGAGTGTGGTCACCATACTATAAAAAAGATGTTGAGAGTCTAGGAAAAGTGCAGAGAAGAGCAACCAGTATGATTAGGGGACTGGAGATAAAACATACAACAAACAGTTACAGGAACTGGCATGGCTATTCTAGTGAAGAAAAGGACCAGGGGAGAGAGGATAGCAGTCTTCCAATATTTGAGGGGCTGCCATTGGTGGCATTTTATTTCATTGTGCCAGTCTGCTGCCTTGACTAAGCAATTAACAGAATATTTCCATCAAGCTGTAAACTTGATGCAACTGAGTTCTGCTGTTAAGGGTGGGATCTAAGAGTCATCTCTAGTGATTGGATATGGAACTTGGCATGTCAGCAAAGTGAGTAGAAAAATAACAGCATTAATAACATTAACAGCTGCTTATAGTTTTTAATCAGAGTGTCAAGCCCTTGTCAGAATCTGATTTGGGGGGAAGGCTGAGCAGCTGACAGGGAGTGGGAGTGTGGCTCCGTTGGCTGTGGAAGAAACTGGGGAAGGGCACAGTCGGGATGGGCAGAGCAAGAAAGAGGCAGAACAAGGGAGAGGGAATTTGGAGGAAGACCCAGATCCACCCTCTCTTCATCCTAGGGCACTCAGGGAGGAATGGAGAAGAGAGCAATGTGAGTTGTGTGCCTTGTGGTGGGAGGAAAGGGCCCTGATTCCCTTCATTAGCTGCAGCTGGGGAAACAGTGTTTAAAAAGGGAAACTGCACACAGCAACTTGTTCGGAGCAAATTGTGAATTATCTGGTATCATCAAGGCTTATCTGGGTTCCTGGCATCTTCCCAACTGTGTGTGTTTGGCTGTTCTTTCAAGTCTGCAATTCCTTCTCTTGCCCTGTCAAGGTAATTACTGCAGCATGGTTTGTTTGGATTTTTAGTTACAGTTTGTATGTACTTTGTTTTCGGACTGAATTTCCTCCACTTAAAGACTGTTCCTGGGATAATTTTTCTCCAGCCGAAGGTAGCCTGGACATTGGGGGCAAAGTTGGAGATAATAAAGGGCCTCTTCTTGCTTATTTGACTGTGTTGCTTTTGTGCCACACCCCAGGTCATCACACAGAGTAAGGGCACTTTTTGCATTGATTCAATCAACTTTTCTATCAACCCTTAGTTAGACAATTCAGAAACTGCTATGCTGCCATTCCTCATCCCTAATTTTAAAAGAGGTTCAAAGGGAAAGTTACAAAACCTGATTGCACTAAAATCTTGAAGGTACCCAGGTAAAACCTAGCCCAACTGAGTTCTTAAGATCTGCCATCTCTGTTATTTTCATCCCAAAGCAGGGGTGGGTTTCTACCAGTTCTTTCCAGAACCAGTTCTATGTCTGCTGATGTTTTTGCCCACCCACCCACCTGGGCTCTTACCTGATCTTTATTTCCTGATTTTTAAACCTCTTCTTATTGAATCAGATGGATTATTTTAACTGAATCAATTCAACACACTGGAGTGAACAATTTATTTGAGTTGGTTCTTTGGGGACTGATTATTTGAGTCTCAGCCAGGAGCTGTCCAAGGTCCTGTTTTGGTTTACTTTTGTCCATCTGCTTTCCATGCCTGCTTTTTTCTTCACCTTCCATGTTCTCCTTGACTCCACTTCCTCTGTTAGGTTTCTTCTACAATACAATCACTAACTATTTCATTTAATTTAACTCAACAATTTTCTTCATTCACGTGAGAAACAAAGCCAAGTTGTTTTAAGGTCATTTCTATTTTTGCTAGGATTAATAAGACTACCCCTTCTCCTAATATTGAATCTCATGCACATAAAGAGTTAAATTTTTTTGTGAGAATTACATTTTTTGAAAACAATATGGACTGTAGTGCAAAACCACCAGGGAATTCAGTGGTGTGAGGTGAGTTATGAAGTTGAAAAACGTCTTAAAAGAAAGGAATGGTAAGTATACAGCTGCCAGGAAAACTGCTCAAAAAGGTTCAGGCACAGATACAGACACAGGAATTGATTTATGTTGTAGTTTGTGTGCATGCACACACAAACCTCTCTCTCTTAGACAATCTGTTAATTCAATTTCATTCCAGACATAGGGGTGGAGAAACTTCATCCCTGATATAGGGATGGAAATATGATTTTGTTCAATTTCTCACTTCTCTAATGTTATATTTTTTCCATCACATATTTGTGTGAGTTTGCATTAAAAATGAATAAAAACTCTACACATTTCTCCTAAAACATGCACTACTGTATGACCTTTTCCTAAAATATGTGAAATCTAATAATATCTTATTAGATAATATCGAGGACAGCTTCCCACTGAGAGGTAGAAACCACAATCCTCACACCTGCTGGAGCAGAGATTTTGATTTCCTTTAAGGTGCTGGAGTAGATTAGAAAAATAGAAAACACATGCATATTGTGTTACTTGGAGATCTTAAGGTCCTTCCATATGAATGTTTTTACAAAAGATGTGACCAAATATAGAAGAATATAACAGAATGCACTAAATGGTTTTATGTGCATCTTCCCCCACTGCATGGATTTTACACTTTTACCCAAATTACACATTTTCTGTAAGATACTTGAGGTTCTGAATTGTAGTAACTGGATATAAGTGACTTGTGGGTACCAGTTACAATAGAATAACAGAGTTGGAAGGGATCTTGGAGGTCTTCTAGTCGAACCCCTGCTGGAGCAGAAGACTTTTTTTTACATTTCAGACAAATGCTTGTCCTTTCTTTTCTTAAAAGCCTCCAATGATGGAGCACCAGAAGTTCTGGAGACAAGCAGTTCCACAGGTTAACTGTCAGGAAATTTGGAGAAATATGAATATTGTGCTAACTATGACAAAGTTGCCTTCTTCAAATCTTTTCCATGTCACTCACTGGTACCCAACAACACAATTGAGTCCTGGAGGACATTCACATCCTATCATCATCGCGATCATAATCATAATCAGGTATGCAAATTAGTGTGTCTCTGCCACACAAAGCTCTGCCAAATTTTCCATTTGAGTGTCCCATAACCTGTTTCTTACAGCATTTTAACTCAGATAAAACTATGCAACTGCAGAACAAATGTAAGCCCCCCCCCCCCCCCCATATGACCTACTTGCCAAGTTATTATTTAAAAAGAAAACAGTATGGAGGTAAAACAAAGTTATTTCAAAAAATCTTGAAAATGGGGAAGGGAGTCTTTGACAATATATTTTACAGAGAGAGGGGGAGGGAGGGAGAGAGAGAGAATGCAAGATTATTAAGACAATTTCCAGAAAGTGAAAACATTTGGAGATAACTCCACTGATAAATAGATAATGACAGCATGTCACCAAGTTTTATGTCTTTGGAAATCTTACCAAGCCTAAATGTGAGTTTATTTCTGCTGCGGCTCAGAATATCTTTCCTTTTCTTGGGCCTGGCACTTGCTTCAAACCGCATATTTCTCCTATTTCTTTCAAAAGTGTGTGTGTGTATGCGTGTGTATGCATATGATCAAATATAATTTATAGACTGCCACTGCTGTTAAGAACAATATAAAAATCATCCTGACAAAAGGCAGATCTATAAATTTGGCAAATAAATCCCATGGCTAATCTCACTTCTGCCACAAGACCTTGCAACAAAAGCAGTTTGCACGGAGCATCCACCTGGTTAGATTGACTCACATCCATCAGCCTTAAAACTCTCATTGTTGTGTTCCCAGTGCCTTGATAGTTATTCAAGACACTTCTTCCACCAAATGCTGGAAGGGAGGGAGGAGGAGGGGGGAGGAAAAGAAATAAAGGAGGGGGGAGGGGAAGGGGAAGGGAGGAGGGAAGGAAAGAACAGAAGAACAGAGGGAGGGAGGAGGAGGGGAGAGAAGGAAAGAACAGAGGGAGAGAGGGAAAGGGAGGAGGGAAGGAAAGAATAGAGGGAGAGAGGGAGGGAGGGGGAGGGGGAGGGAAGGAAAGAAAGGAGGGAGGGAAGGGAGGAAGGGAGGGAGGAGGTGGGGAAGAGAAGAACAGATGGAGGGAGGGGGAGGGGAGAGAAGGAAAGAAAGGTTGGAGGGAAGGGAGGGAGGGAAGAAGAAAGCAAGGAAGCAAGGAAGCAAGGAAGCAAGACAAATTTTGAGCATGGAATTCATATCCAACAATGTTTCATTTGAGGATGACTCCCATCAGAGCGTTGTTGTGGTGTCATTCTCCAATGTTCTCCTTCTAAATCTCCCACTTACAATCTTGCTTGCTCATGGTCTTCCACGCTTATGCAGGCAACTCTACTTCAACAGCTTTTGTCCAGGCTGGCCTTTCTTTTAGCTACAATGAAGCAATCAGTTTGGACAGTGGACCATGACAGATACTGAACTGCAATCAAGCCTCTCTTGTTATCTTACCAAACTGCTCTCCAGGTCAATGGTTTCACTGAAGTTGGAGTACAATTCGGCAACTCGCCTTCCTGCATAGATCTGAGAGGTTCTCTGGAGGGACAGATCATCAGAGTGATACTTACAAGGTGACTAGTTCAATGCTTTCCAGAGGCTGAATGGATAGGGTTGTGATCACCCGGAAAGGTCCTGGACTAATGAGAAGTCCTCTGCCTATCTCATGAGTTACTTCTTTGGAACCATCATTGCCTAGTTTATGCTTCTAAAGTAGGATGGGGCTTTAAAAGTTTTAACTCAAGGGATGGTAGAAGCAGGGCTGGGATTCATTTTTTTTAACAACCGGTTCTATGGGTGTGGCTTAGTTGGTGGGCATGGCTTGGTGGTCATGTGACTGGGTGGGTGTGGCTTGGTGGTCATGTTATTGGCTGGTCGTGGCCAACTCAATATCACTCATATTGAGGCATGCATCTCCTTGCCTGGCCTCTCGTGACTGTGCGGATGCTGCAACAGTTGTAAGTGTGAGAAATGGTCATCAGTCACTTTTTTCAGTGCCACTGTAACTTTGAATGGTCACTCCACACAAGCAAAGTACCAGCAAAGGAGGGAAAAAAACTCCAGAGAAGTTCCAGAGACAGGAAGTCTAGCCTGCCAAGAATGTAATTAGGGTTAACAGAGAGGTAGTTTCTGTAAGCAACACCAAAATGTTTCCTTCCTATCTTCCTTACAGGATTAGGCCAGTAATTTCTTCTAACAACCGGTTCTCCAAACTGCTTAGAATGTTAACAACCGGTTCTAGCGAATAGGTGCGAACCTGTACAATCCCACCCCTGGGTAGAAGTCTAATGAAGGACAGGTCTTATCTTGTCTCTTTCCCCCACAAATTCATACACATATATCCATTCTCATTTCTGCATCATTCTCTGATTTGTTGTTGTTGTTATTGTTCTTTTTACAATATTCATATGAAAATTCAGCAAAGTCTTAAAAGTTTTGCAAATTTACTGTGACATTAGCTTTCTTGGAGTCCGATCCAATTGATCAGTTCCATGGAATATAATGCATGATGAAAGGAGATATTTAACAGATTAACAGAGTTGGAAGGGACCTTGTAGGTCATCTAGTCCAACCCCCCACACACACGCAAGCAGGAGACCCTACACCATTTCTGACAGTTGGCAGTCCAATCTCTTCTTGAAAGCCTCCAGTGATGAAGCTCCCACAACTTCTGAAGGCAACTTCTGTTCCACTGATTGATTTTCACTGTCAGAAAATTCCTCCTTATTTCCAGGTTAAATCTCTCCTTGCCCAGTTTCCATCCATTATTCTTTGTCTGGCCTACAGGTGCTTTAGAAAATAGCTTGACCCCCTTCCTCTCTGGGGCAGCCCCTCAAATATTGGAAGACCACTATCCTGTCTCCCCTAGTCCTTCTCTTTACGGGACTAGCCAAGCCCAGTTCCTGCAACCGTTCATTGTATGTTTTAGCCTCCAGTCTCCTAATCATCCTGGTTGCTCTTCTCTGTCCTCTTTCTAGAGTCTCAACATCTTTTTTGTAACGTGGTGAACAAAACTGGACGCAGTACTCTAGGTGTAGAGTACTTTAGAGTACTGCACACATGTAGGTGTGGTCTAACTGAGGATATGAATATGAAGATTAGTTGCTTCTGACTCAGGACCTGCTTTTTTATTCCAGGATCACAGTAAAGGAAGGATGATCTCTCTTGAGATCTCAGCATTTTTGAAGAAGAAATCTGGATAGATGTATGAAAGTTAATGTAGGCCTACCTTTTAAAAGCACGTAGTATTGCTCAGAATAGGCAGAAATCAGACCATCTTCAAAGATGTTGTTGGACATAATCCTTGCATGACCTCTTGATAACTTGTATAGTTTACATTCCAAAATGGAAAGATTGGGACAAATGGATCTGGGGACTGCCAAATACTAAGTAGACCAACTCAGCCTTCTTCCTTCAACATAGCATGATGATGTTGTGGTTCACTGGCAGCCGGTGCAGATGGCAGAGTTATCGGACAGTGAGGAAGAAAGGGAACCAGTCAGGGAGCTTGGCAAGGACTTGGACGAGGGTCCTGCATCTGATGCAGGAATGAGGCCAGGACCATCTAGGAGTTGTGTACTGACTCCAGAGCTTTCTGGAGTCTGGCAGCAGCAAGGCAGAGGAACAAGGGGAGCTTGTTCCCAGAGTGCATATGCACAGAGCTGCTTAAAGGCGAGAGCAGTTGAAACAAAAGGGGTGACTTGGAGTAAGGCTGGAAGGTGATTGCCCCTCCCATCAGGGATAAGTCAGGCCTAAATGATGAAAGCTTTGCAGGAAGCAAAGTAGTTTGATAGATTCCAAGTCCTCTTTGAAGATCTGGCTGGTATTTTCTGATACTTCAGGTGGTTTCTGTTATAATTGGAGACTTTTGTTTTTGGCAGCATTCCACAGCACTGAAAGATGTGTGCTTATCTTGGGGAATTGTTTATAATTAGTTCTGGCTGGGAATGAAAGTAATTCCCAGAGTTGCAATAAAATAGGTTTTGCTTTTAAAACAAGTTTGTGTTTAAGTACGTTTGACGAAGCCTGCGTCAGAACAGATGACTTCTTTTGTATGTCCAGCATAGCATCTTTCCCCCCCCCCCATAACATTTGTGTAGCTTTTCATTTTTAAATCCACTTTCAGATTAATCTCGGTCTGGTCCGGGAGAACTTGATCTTCTTCCATAATATTTTTCAAACACAGTCTATCCACAGAGGCAGACACTCTTAATTTCTTGGTCTGTTGTTCAAAACTATCTTCTAATATGCCAAAGGTTGAAGTATTTTTCTCCATTCTGCATTAGTAAGTCAAATTTAAGTGTTCTTCTATAATTGTAATGTTTATTTCTTTCTAGTTCCCTCTAGTGTCTAACTTTCAAAGTCCCATCCTATTGTGTGTGGGGTTTTTTGTTTTTAAAAAGAAATCAAAATGAAAGGATTAACCTATGGAACAGATTATTATAACGAACATGAAAATCTTATTTCAAATGTATCTGCATTTATCATTTGCAGCTTTCTAAAATCAGAGTTTTGATTACCTTTTTGCTGCTTATTACCTTTTTTTAAAAAAGGTCCTTAAGCCTTTTCATCCCTGGAAAAATAAACATGTGACCATCACCACTCAATGATTTGGAGAGTTGCTGATATTAACAACTTGCAAACAAATTAATTAACCAAGATATATTAGCTTTGGATGACAATAATGAAATATCTTTTACTGTAATGATGATGTAGAAAAATTATAAATGTATATAGTGATGGTTGGTTAGTCTTTAGGGTTTTCTTTAAATGTTGTTTAGTTTTATATCTTTTTTGTACGTTAATAAAAGCAAAAAATAAAAGCACCAAATTAATAATGACAAGCCTTTGTATCAGTCTAGAACCAGTAAAAGATGAGAAAATCCAGTACTGCTTTGGATCTCTCTCTCTCCCTCGCTCCCTCCCTCTCCTCTGTCTCTTTCTCTCTCCCTCCCTTCAAACTTATGAAGTAATAGTAAAATGAGATGGGTAATCCAAGGGAGTCATTTTGGTTCAGCCTCAAGGAAAGAGATTGCAATAACGTTAGAGTTCCATCCCGCCACCTGCTAGAGAGTCCATGGGATGGTCTGGTGAAGAGGGGGACTGGGGGGAGACAGGATGGCAGCCTTCCAGTGTTTCAGGGACTGCCACAGAGAGGAGGGGGCTCAAGCTATTTTCTAAGCTAAGACCAAACAAGAAATAATGGATGGAAACTGAACGAGGAAAGTTTTAATCTGGAAATAAGGAGAAATTTTCTGACAGTGAGAACAATCAACCAATGGAACAGAAGTTGCCCTTGGAAGTTGTCCACCATCACTTGAGACTTTCAAGAAGAGTTTGGACTCCCATCTGTCAGAAATGGTGTAGGGTCTCCTGCTTGGGCAGAGATTTGGACTATATGACCTACAAGGTCCCTTCCAACTCTGTTATCTGTTATGGCTGCACCTGATTCGGAAACAGTACAGTGAGCACAGCCTAATCTGCCTGGCACCCCAATGCAGAGAAGCCAACAGGATATGGCATAATGTTGCACAGAATAAGAGAAACTAGATGAAAACCTGGAGCAAGAATGACACCACCAAGCAGTCTAAAAATAGATGCCTGCAAACCTTAAAGTAAGATTTTTAACAGCCCAAATCAGGCATCAATAAATAAAGAGATAAATGAAGGGTGGTCCATGTCCCAGGATAATGCAGGTTATCCTGGGACAAGGTTTCATATGCAGGGTTTGAATATAAAGTCAAGGTTCCCCCATGCAAGCATTTTTGGTAGCAGCTGATGAGAGAGAAGTTCCCATGCGGATGGGAATAGTACAAGTACAAAAGCTCAGAAGACTAATCCTTTGGTCTCAGTGTCCAACCCAGATTAGATCCTGCAAAGAGAGGTTGACATGAAGCATTTGAGGTCTTCCAATTCAGCTATTATAAAGAATGTTTGCATGGGGGAAGTCTTGACTTGATATTCAAATCCTGCATATGAACCCTATTTGCATGTGTGTGTATATGAATTCACATTTTGCCAGATCTGTACAACACTAGATATGGAGATGGAGATGCAACCCATGGAGGTTCTTCATCTCTGGGGGTTCTGAAGGGAAGGCTGCCATCCACCTCCCAGTGATTTGTTTTCACACACATTACAGAGGATTTGATTAGTGGCTCCTTGGGGGTACCTTCCACTTCTAAAATTCTGTGATTTTTGTGATTCACTGCAGCCCAGGGCTATTTTACAGAGTTCAGGGAAACTCTCACAAGTTCAAGGAAATGCGCAGAAACACAAAGGAAACTATAAAGTGCTTCTTCTTTTAATTAGGAGGTTAGGAAAAACCAACGTTCTCTGTTAAGAAAGCAAAAAAAGAAAGAAAGAAAGAAAGAAATTATCCACTGCTGCTGATAAACTTTCCAAACAAGTGATGAGGTAGCAGTTAGTTCTATTTAAATGTTGTCTAACATACAGGAGCATCTTGGTTAAAACACACCAGCACACAAAGGACCAACAACCCCCATTCTGGAATAGATAATGTGAGAATTATAATTATATATATTATTATATTATAATTATATATATATATATATATATATATATATATATATATATATATATATATATATATATATATATATATATATATATATATGTCATACCCCCACTAGCAGTTAAAAGGAAGAAGCAGCTGCAAGCTCACATTACTCCGAGAAGCACAAAGCCAAAGACACAAGCCTGAAGATGATGAATGAGACTTCATCGAAACGTCACCTAGATACTTCCAATTTTACGTGGGAGAAAACCCGAATAACCAAAGATCCATATACAAATACCCGCGAAAACCTCAGAAAACAATTATGTATGTATGTATGTATGTATGTATGTATGTATGTATAATGGATAATTATCCATTGTCCTCCACTTAGAGACAAACAACCTACTCTCAAATAAACAATTTGGTTTCAGATAAAAACTATCCTGTAATCTGCAACTCTTACATTGCAAAAATATATGGACTACACAACTCAATCAGGGCAAAGCAATAGAGGCAATCTACATAGACTTCTGTAAAGCCTTTGATTCAGTGGTATACGACAAACTACTCCTAAAACTAAAATCTTATGATATCTCCCTCTGCACACCTGCATAACTGGATAGAAGCATTCCTGTCATACAGACAACAAATGGTCAAAATTGGGGGCATCCTATCAACATCTGTACCTGTCAATAGTGGTGTCTCCCAAGGCAGTGTTTTAGGACCAACTCTCTTCATACTCTACATAAATGACCTCTGTGATCATATCAAGAGCAACTGCGTTCTCTTTGCTGATGATGTAAAGCTGTTTTCAATACCACAGACAATACTGCTACCCTTCAAAAAGACCTCGACTATGTATCAGAATGGTCAAACAACTTCAAATCTCAACAAATAAATGCTCTGTCGTACATATTGGCAAAAAAATCAGAAAATAAAATACAAGCTGAATAGTCAAGACCTTATTGATGATCCAAACTGTGTCAAGAATCTTGGAGTACTCATCTCTAATGATCTAAGTGCTAGAGCCCACTTTAACTACATAGCCAAAAAGGCATTAAGAGTTGTTAACCTAATCTTATGTATCTTTTTATCTGGTAATATTACACTACTAACTAGAGCATATAAAACATTTGCTAGACCAATACTCAAATACAGCTGATCAGTCTGGAACCCACATTATGTATCTGACATTAACACAATTGAGAAAGTCCAGAAATATTTCACAAGAAGAGTCCTCCACTCCTCTACTCATTGCAGAATACCTTGTGCCACCAGACTTGAAATTCTAGACCTAGAAAACCTACAACTATGCCCCCTTCAGTCCAATCTAAGTATAGTATATAAAATCATACATTGCAATGTCCTACCTGTCAATGATACTTCAGCTTCAACCATTACAATACAAGAGCCCACAATAGATACAAACTCAAGGTTAATCACACCAAACTTGATTGCAGAAAATACGACTTCAGCAACAGAGTGGTCAATGTCTGGAATATTCTACCTGACTCTGTGGTTTCTTTCCCAAACCCCAAAAACTTTCACCTTAGACTGTCTACTATTGACTTCACCCCTTTCCAAAGAGGTCTGTAGGGGGCGTGCATAAGCACACCAACGTGACTACCATCCCTGTCCTATTGCTTCTTTTTATTTTTCTTACATGTATCCATTTCATGTATTCATAACTATGTTTATACTTATACCTCTTATCTTGTAAGCAATAGACAAATCAAATAAATAACAAATAAATAACAAATAACAAATAAATAAATAAAATAAAAGGGAGAATGGAAGGACATAAGAAAAGCTCCACAAAAATAATTTTAATGTTCACAGAAAGGCAGAGAATCAGACGAGAACAGCAATAGGAAGAGAATCCTCACCAGGCAGAGAAATTGGGTGAAAGGTTCCTACCACTTTAAATTGGAGACAGTCCATCCAATTTTATTTCTTCTGAATTCCTCAGCTCACTGGACTGCATCTTGTTCTTCCCAGTCTTGATAAAATTGGCCCCAAAAAGGTTTGCAGAGACACTTGCATGATCTTTGCACACCTTTCCTTTAATGTACGCATTTTTCATGCACCTTTTTCCAAGCATCTGTTCTCTTTTTGAAAGTGTCATTTTCTCCTGCTGAAAGATGACCAGATCTTGAAAATGGCAATTCTGGATACATGCACATTCTTTTTGAGTAATCTTATACATTGGCAGGAAAAATATCTTTGTTTAAAAAAAAAAACACAGTTGCGATTGGAAGAATTTCTCTTTTTTTCCCCCTTTTGTCAGAACAAAGTAGGAAAAATGTGCTTTTTAATAACTAGGGGGAAAAGTCAAAGATGTTATGTATGAATCTCCTATTATAACATAAGGGCTAATGGCAGTTTTGTGAAGCACTCTCATTTGGAAAATTGCTGAAAAACAAGGTTGATTTTATTTGATTGTAAGCATGATTAATTTCTTTGCTATTTGCAAGAGCAGCTATTAAGAAGTAGAAGAAGTTGGCATATTAATGAATATCTTAGGTTGAGCAACTATGACTGGCCCAGCAGTTGATTTGAACCTCTGTGTTGTGTATGCAATAAGATTAATAAAGTGTGAGCTTGGAGTAAGTGCAGGGCTCTGGCCCTGCACTTCTGATTGGCTGTTAAGTGGCCGGACTGGATTGGCCCGTTCCGGGGAATCCGATTGGCCCTTAACAGAGAGTTCTTATTGGTTATAAGAGCTAGCGTACCTAGCTCGTTATTGGTTAAACGTTACAAGGTTTGCCTATATAAGGCAGGTTTTACTGCTGTTAAATTGAGAAAGTCACGATGTAAATAAAGAGCTGAAGTTCACCATTCAGAGGTTTGTCTCCACTCTTTCTCTCCCATGCTCAAAACTTAACACTGGCGACGAGGATGGGATTTGGAGATATCTGAACCAATGAAACTTCGAAGAACACCGAGTACGTGACAGACGACTCCAACAACGGAACCATGTCTGGCAGCATCGTACCACCTGCTCCGTTCGATCCAACCCAAGAGGACTGAGAGTCCTACATGGATCGCTTCCAAATATTCCTAGAGATGAACAACTTAAAAGACACCACACCAGGAAAGAAACGGGTGGTGTTCCTAATGCATTGCAGTCCAACCGTATTTAAGATGGCTAAAGCACTAGCCAAACCCCGAGAAGTGAAGCCCATGGATTGGGACAACCTCGAACCTATCCTGCAAGACCACTACGCTCCGACCATGCCTACGCTCATGAGATGCCACGAGTTTTATCAAAGAAGCCAGCGAAAAGGAGAAAGCGTGGCCGACTTCATAGCAGACCTCCGAAATTTGGGAGGCCTCTGCGGATTCACCGATCTAGAAGAAGGACTAAGAGATTGCACAGTTCTGGGATTAGATGCGCCAGGCATCCAAAGCAAGCTGATGGCGAAAGGCGACATCAGCCTTGCCGACGCCATCGCCAATGCTACCGCAGCAGAAGCAACCAAGAAGTCGGCTGCACAACTACGCCGAAACCACACTCTGGTACCACCACCGACCAGCGAAATCTCACCTAGTTCAGAAGGGCAGCTTGCGACAATGCACCACGAGGACCTCTCTTCATCATCAGACAGCGACGAAGAAGGGGTCCATCAACTGCGGTCCGACCGGGACCCTCACCCGAAGCCCTTACACCCTTGCGCTGGCTGTGGAGCCAACCATGCCAGGTCCCAATGCAAATTCCGCGATGCACTCTGCCATGAGTGCGGGAAATGAGGCCACATCGGACGGGTCTGCCGCAGCTTGCCAAGACCCAGCCAGGCCTCAAAAGGGGCTAACTATTGCCAATCGACAGGAAACCATCCTGTAAGGCGAGAGCCAGTAAACCACTCCTACAGAAATCGAGCTTTGCAAAGAGAAGAGGCTACCCATACTATCACTATCGGTCACGCCTCAGCCTTGGACACTAAGAAAATCCGAGTCACGGTAGCCATTGAGAACCAGCCTTGCCACATGGAGGTCGACTCGGGATCGTCCCTCTCGATGGTGTCTTGGAAGACACTCAAGCAACTCATCCCCACAATTCAATGCCAAGATCTCCGTTTCCAATGCCTCATCCTCGAGGACTACCAAGGGAATCGAATCCCCGTCGTCGGGTCCTGCCGGGTCCGAGTCTCCTTCAAGAAGCACACAGCATACTTACCTTTAATGGTCATCGATAGAGATAGGCCTAGCCTACTGGGCCTCCAATGGTTCGTGCCACTCGGCATTGAAGTGGCTGGCGTAAAACGAGTTGGTAGCTGTGACTGGGAGGAAGACCTTATCTCTGAGTTCAGGGACGTCTTCGCGGACAGCTTAGGCGAGTACAAGGGGACCCTGATCTCATTCAGCCTAGATCCAAAAGTAGCTCCCATTCGCTTGAAGCCCCGTCGAGTTCCGTTTGCCTTAAAATCGAAAATCGATGAACAACTCGACAAACTGATAGCTGAGGGGGTGTTGGAGCCCATCGATCATTCCCCGTGGGAAACCCCTATTGTAACACCCATTAAGCCAGACGGGTCAATCCGAATTTTTGGGGACTACCGGGCCACCTTGAACCACGCCCTGCAGCAGAATGCGTATCCAGTTCCGGTGGGGCAGCACCTCCTCCATTTCCTGGGGGGTGGGAAAGTTTTTGCTAAATTGGATTTAGCTCAGGCATATCAGCAATTACCAGTAGATGAAAAAAAGGCACAGGCCCAAACTATTGTGATGCACCGAGGTGCCTTTAAATGTACCCGGCTGCAATTCGGAGTTAGTGTATCCCCGGGGATCTTTCAGAGCCTTATGGAAAGGTTATTGCAAGGAATTAAGGGTGTGGTCCCCTATTTTGACGATGTATTAATTGCAGCCCCTACCAAAAAAATCTTACAGGACCGGTTAAAATTAGTCCTAAAAAATTTCCAAGAAGCCGGTCTTAAGGTTAAAAAAAACAAATGTAAATTGTGTACTGACAGTGCTGAGTTTTTAGGGTACCTGATTGATAGCCAGGGCATTCACCCTACCGAAAGTAAATTAAAAGCGATCAAAAATGCTCCCAGGCCATGAAACAAGGCCGATCTCCAGGCGTTCCTAGGCCTCATCAATTTTTATAATGTATTTTTACCGCACAAAGCAACTGTCACTGAACCATTACACCGATTGTTAGATAAAAAAGCAATTTGGTTATGGGATTACCGTGAAGAACAGGCGTTCCGAAATGTTAAAAAACTGCTCACTTCTGACTCTGTACTCATGCAGTATAACGAGACTTTGCCGTTAGTTATAATGTGTGATGCATCGCCTATCGGGGTGGGAGCCATTTTGAGCCACATACTGCCTAATGGGAATGAAGCCCCTGTTGCATATTTTTCAAAGACTCTTTCAAAAACGGAGCAGAACTATGGACAAATTGATAAAGAAGCCCTCGCAATCGTCTCAGCTGTGAAAAGATTTCATGAATACGTGTATGGCAGGGTTTTTACTATTGTGACTGACCACAAGCCTTTATTGGGGATAATAGCGGGAGATAAGCCAATTCCCTACATATTATCCCCTAGGATGACCCGATGGTCATAATTCTTAGCTGCTTATAACTATCGGTTGCAATACTGCCCGGGGAAAGCCATTCCCCACGCCGACGCATTGAGCCGAGCACTGCTTCCAGAGGCTCTCGACGATCCGGCACCAACGGTAACCACGTTGCAAATCGAGGCACTCAACTCACCACCACTGACTGCTCGAGACATCACGAGAGAAACCAAACGCGACCACACCCTAGCACGAGTCCTAGGCTGGGTAGAACGCGGATGGCCATTGGACCAATTATCAGATGACTTCACACCATTCAAGTCTCGACAGACCGAGCTCTTCTCCCAGAAAGGCTGTGTCATCTGGGGCGATAGAGTTGTTATCCCAGAACGGCTCCGAAAAGCGCTGCTGAAAACTTTGCACGATGGCCACCCCGGCATCGTGCGAATGAAGGCCCTTGAAAGAAGCTACGCATGGTGGCCGGGCATTGACAAGCAAATCGAACAGTGGGTTAAAGCTTGTCCCAAATGCCAAGAGGTCAGCAACACCCCACCAAAAGCCATGCCTACTGAATGGGAGACACCACATGGACCCTGGTCCCGAATTCACCTGGACTTCACGGGGCCAACCAAGGGCCACACCTTCCTGCTTACCGTCGATGCCTACTCCAATTGGCTCGAAATTCATTGCATGACGACTACGACCTCCAAGGCGATTATTAAGATTTTAAACAGACTCTTTGCAACCCACGGATTACCAGACGTCCTGGTATCCGATAACAGCCCACAATTTACTGCACTAGCGTTCGAGCAGTACCTCGCTGACCGCGGCATCCGCCATGCGCTCACCTCGCCTGTGCACCCTGCGACCAATGGCCGAGCAGAACGCATGGTCCAATTTGTAAAGAAAACCTTGCAAAAGGTAGACTACGACAACATTGAGGACAAGGTCAATCAAATCCTCTTCTTGCAGCACATCACCCCACATAGCGTCACCAACAAAACTCCTGCTGAACTGCTAATGGGATGAAAGCTCCGCTCCCACCTCGACCGGTTGCACCCGGCTTATGAACCGGAGAAACCACTAGGATCCAGCGGTCGCTGTCGCACCTTCCAGGTAGGAGACCTGGTTTATGCAAAAAACCTATCAGGTGACCCGTTTTGGGTGGAAGCAACAGTAGTACGTGTAACTGGCCCCAGATCCTACCTTGTGCAATGCCTTGACGATAAACTTTGGAAACGGCATATCGACCAATTACGGTCGTGGCTTCCAGCAGCCAGTCCGCAACTCCCCTATGACCAAACTGAGGGGGGGGGAGGTACGGAAGAAGATGAATTCCTAGGAAACCCGTTCGAAGAAAACGACGATTTAATAGAAGCTCAGGAAGCGGAGCCGGAGGGAGAAATGTTTGCACCTCAGGGAATTGCAGAAAATGTGGGCAACGATGTAGAAGTGAACTCTGAACCAGAGGCAGCCCCACTGCCAAACAACGATCTACCTCAGCAGGATTGCAACCAGCCGATACAACAAAAATCAAAGAGACTAAAAAGACAACCATCCTATTTAAGGGACTATGTAACTGCGCCCTGAAATAAGAAGCCAGGGGGAAGGGGTGTTGAGTATGCAACAAGATTAATAAAGTGTGAGCTTGGAGTAAGTGCAGGGTTCTGGCCCTGCACTTCTGATTGGCTGTTAAGCGGCCGGACCAGATTGGCCCGTTCTGGGGAATCCGATTGGCCCTTAACAGAGAGTTCTTATTGGTTATAAGAGCTAGCGTTCCTAGCTCATTATTGGTTAAACGTTACAAGGTTTGCCTATTATAAGGCGGGTTTTACTGCTGTTAAATTGAGAAAGTCACGATGTAAATAAAGAGCTGAAGTTCACCATTCAGAGGTTTGTCTCCACTCTTTCTCGCCCATGCTCAAAACTTAACACTCTGTCTTCCTGGTTATAGTTCAAGACTTTAACCATTATATTGCACCAGGCAATATATGAGTGTGTTATTCTAGAATTTTTATCTTTAGATTGCAATCACATATCTCATTGTATTCAAGAAGTCTTATTTTTGAGTAAACATCTCTAGGTGTGAGCAAATCTGTAAATCTCAGGTTCTCATTCCAATGTATAAATGGATTGATATATGTCTACCAAGTACTTGTCTTTTTTTAAAAAAAATTCTATGTATTTTCTTTTGAATTTTCCTGATAATATACTGTATCTTGTTCAAGTATTTTCTCCAATGTAAAAATTTTGTCTCCATTTGCGTTTGCATTCCGGCTATCCTACAGTATTAGGAAGTGTGACATTATATATTTCTCTAAACAATGAACAGAAAAAATAAGGATAACAGAGGATATTTGTTATGTAGATTATGTCTGTTCAGGGGTTTTCTGGAAAGAAAGAAAGAAAGAAAGAAAGAAAGAAAGAAAGAAAGAAAGAAAGAAAGAAAGAAAGAAAGAAAGAAAGAAAGAAAGAAAGAAAGAAAGAAAGAAAGGGTAGGTAGGTAGGTAGGTAGCTAGGTAGGTAAGGGGGCCACTGACAAGAACCTATGAGAAAATATTTGATAAACATTTCTGTGATAAAGCACAGGGGAACTATTCTGAATTAATTCTATCTACAAAACTTCAACATGTTAATTCATTTCAAAATGAAAATCATTTTATTTTTGAGACTCAGTTCCTTTGTCAAAAATATAGATACACACAAAACATATATCTATATGTATATATTGAAATAAAGTTACATGTAGATATATTACATTTCATGATGTTTTACAGAATCTGACAAATGTTGCAGCTAGAAAGGAAAAGGCCTATTTTCTCAGGTATTTATAAACAGCTCCTGCTCACAAGTGTTGGAGCACATGTGCAGTCACATGTGGAAGCATGCACCCTTCTTTATAATAAGCTCCAATGGCAAAAAGCCAGGGATGGGATTCAAAATGTTTAACCACCGGTTCTGTGGGCAAGGCTTAGGTGGTGGGTGTGGCTTGATGGTCGTGTGACTAGGTGGACATGGCTTGGTGGTCATGTTATTGGCTGAGTATAGTCAACTCTATATCACTCACATCGAGGCACGCATCTTCTCACCTGGCCTTTTGTGACTGTGGGGATGCTGCAACAGTCGTAAGTGTGAAAAATGGTCATAAGTCATTTTTTTCAGTGCCATTGTAACTTTGAATGGTCACTCCACACAAACAAAATACCAGCAAAGGGGGGGAGGAGGGGAAACTCCAGAGAAGTTCCTGAGACAGGAAGTCTAGGCCTGCCAAGAATGTAATAAGGGTTAACAGAGAGGCAGTTTCTATAAGCAACACCAGAATGTTTCCTTCCTGCCTTCCTTACAGGATTAGGCCAGTAATTATTTCTAACAACCGGTTCTCCGAACTGCTTAGAATGTTAACAACTAGTTCTAGCGAATAGGTGCAAAATGGTATATTCCCACCCCTGCCCTCTCCCCTCATTGGAACAGCTTTATAGCTCCCGCTGCCTTAAGAAAGTTCAAAACATTCCCAAAGATCCATCTCATCATGGGAACCCTTTTTTTAAAACTGTTACCATCTGGCAGACGGTACAGAATAATAAAAACCAGGACAAATAGGCTGAAAAACAGCTTCTGTCCCAAGGGCAGTAGCTCTTTAGTATTCTGCTGTATAGTGCAGTATTGGTGCGGTGTCGGGGGTTCTCAGTTCAATGTGTGGAGTGTGAAGGATGTGTGTTTGTGTTTACTTTCATGGTCACGCTCATGGTCATGATGTGCACTGAAGATGGTGTTTGATTTCATTGTACGAGGTGCAATGACAATAAAGTAAACTAAGAGCCAGCTAATCAATTAATAAGCCAGCCCCCTCCCCCCGTCCCCAAGTGAAGGCAGACAGTTGGTGATTATTTTTCAACTCTCAGGCCCAGGCCAATCAAAGCCGTTGGTCTGTAGAAGAAGCCATCTTTGATGAACAATGGGTCCCTTCCGGAGAGGAGGAGAAAAAGGATAAGAAAAAGGGGATTTTAAGAATTATAAAAACAACCAAAAAAGAGAAAAATGAGCGAAAAGGTGGAGGCAAGGTTAGAAAGCAAAGGAAAAGGAGTAAGAAAAGAGAGGAGAAAAAACAAAGGGGTAAAAAGGGCAAGGAGAAGAATAAGCAAGAGAGAAAGGGGGGGGAGGAGAAGACTTAATGGGGGGAAGCAAGATCTAAAGAAAAAAAGTTTATTTAGAGACAATGGGTGAATTTAATTTAGGATAAAAGAGGGATTCTGGAGGGTACATAAGTTTGTGTTTTTATATGTGTATTTAGAGTATAAAATTCATTGTGTAATTTTAGAATCTTTTAAACGGAATCCCAAGAAAAATTGTTACACGAAGTACTTTTAAGTTAGGGTAATGAGTTATAGATGTTACTCCAATTGGTGTACAGGATACAGAAGTATAGTAAAGTATAGTATAGTAAAAGAAAAAAGATGAATGGATAGTTGGAAATAGAACAGACAAAGAATGTTATTGAAAATGGTAATAAGATATGGAAGGATATATAAAGGCTTTGTTATGGTTTTTTTTTTTTTGGATTTTGTATATTGATAAAAGGCAATAAAATTTTAATTAACAAGAAATAATTTGGATGAAAAGGAGAAGTAGGGATAAGATATGAAGTTAAATAGATAAAGTATTGATACTATAATTTGGAATTGTTATGCTCTATTGGTTTTTTATTATTATTTTTTCCTAGAAAAGAATTTATAAGCTGTTATGCCTTGATTCTTTGTGCATTGTTTTTATAAAAATGGTTTATATATATATATATATATAAAGAAAATGATAATAAGATATGGAAGGATATATGGGGCGAATATGATATTTGAATTTGTGTCTGTGTGAAGAGTTTTAACCCGGGATCAGACAATCTTCAGAAAAAATCTTTTAGTTTTGTTTATGTTTTGTGTTTTGTATGTTTGTGTATTGTGTCTTCTGTAAATTATTAAAAAAAAATTTGAAAAAAAAAAAAGAATTAATAAAACCTTGGAGGAATGTAATTGTAAACAAGTCAGAAAGAAATGAATATGATGACTATAAAATGGATAAATATAGAAAAGAAATGAAATTGAATAAGAGTAAAGAGAAATAATGAGAAATTTGCTGAAAGATATTTATGTGTCCATATGGAAATGGGATAAATTAGAATTATGTTGTATAAAAATAATGTTTTATCCGACTTGTAAAAATTTATAATGTTAAGAGGTTTTATGTACTTAATGGTTAATGATGTGTTGTTTGTCTTTAAAATTAATAAAATTTGTCTCAAAAAAAAAAGAAAGTTCAAAACATTCCCAAAGATCCATCTCATCATGAGAACCCTTTTTCTAAAACTGTTACCATCTGGCAGACGGTACAGAATAATAAAAACCAGGACAAATAGGCTGAAAAACAGCTTCTGTCCCAAGGGCAGTAGCTCTTTAGTATTCTGCTGTATAGTGCAGTATTGGTGCGGTGTCGGGGGTTCTCAGTTCAATGTGTGGAGTGTGAAGGATGTGTGTTTGTGTTTACTTTCATGGTCACGCTCATGGTCATGATGTGCACTGAAGATGGTGTTTGATTTCATTGTACGAGGTGCAATGACAATAAAGTAAACTAAGAGCCAGCTAATCAATTAATAAGCCAGCCCCCTCCCCCCATCCCCAAGTGAAGGCAGACAGTTGGTGATTATTTTTCAACTCTCAGGCCCAGGCCAATCAAAGCCGTTGGTCTGTGACATCAGAGGCCCCTCCTAAGCTCATTGGCTGGCCTTTGCCATGGCAACATCCAGCATCCTTGGTGAGTCTGGACCACAGAGCTGGGAGGCTCTGTTCAAAATCCCTGGAAATGAGTGGATTGGATGGATGGCACAGTGGGCATTGCGAAGGTCTCCCTTGTTCGGGCTTGGCAGAAAGAAGAGACAGTTCCCATTAAGGAAGAACTAAGGGGGTGAGATTAGAAAAGTGGGGTTCAACCCCAGAACACAGACGTGCCTATAACTACTGTGTCAGCAGCCTCCATACCTGGGACTGAACACCTGATGCACCATGGCAAAGGTACATTTTTGCAGAGTTGGGGAAGTGGCTGGTTCAGGGTGCTGATGTGATCTAGGAAAAAAATTTGGCTTTGAGATGTCCCAGTTGGAGAGGCACTGAGGCCCCACAAAGCTACAAAGTCACCTGACTCAATGATTTTGGGAAATTAACCTAAAAAGGGATTCTATCAGTGCAATGTAGTTATTTCCCAAACACCGTGGCCTGGTGCTTGACATATTTATTTATTTTTCATTATTATAATTTAGATTGTTATCTACCTTTATTCTTTCTCTAAAAAGCTTAAGGCCGTAAAGGCTCCTTCGAACCCACAAGAAGAAGCTGGTGAGGTAGGCTACGGCTGAGAGCGAGGGATTGTCTCCAAGTGACCCACCAAGCTTTCATGCCTTGGATGGGACTGGTAAGTCCATGGAGGAGGTGAGCCCTTACCTGATTCGAATGGTCACTACTTTTCACTCTTATCGGAATCAGCCTAGCAGTGCAGAGATGGTTAATTGATTGATTGTTGATTCTGACTGCTTTGGAGTGTTTTGATGGGAGATATCCTTTCAGAATCAAATGGGAATCAAATGGGAAGTCAGGATAGATTGAATGGAGATCCGTTTTCATGGATTACGTAGTGTTTCTCAAACTGGGCCACTTGAAAGCATCTGTGGATTTAAGACCAGTTAGCAAAAGGTCCACAGAACTGAGAAAGGAAGTGACCGTGTCTCTTCATTTATCAAACAGGTCAGCAAGAGTGAAGAAATGGTCCTATAATGAATATCCTTGGGTATCTCTCAGAGACCAGAAATGGTCCCCATCTCCAGATTAAGCAGATGAGAGATTCCTTTGACTTTCAGATCCTGGAATTCAAGAAAAATGAACAACGGATGAAAGAGCAGCACAGGTGTCTCAAGCAGAAGGTAGATCAACTTCATACCACAACAGAAAAACTGCAAAATTGTGCTTGGCAAAAGAGAAAGATTGCACCATGCCACCACAACAATCCATCAGAGAGGCCCAGAGAACAAATCTTTGATGAAAGAAACTGAAGAACTCCAGAAAGTACTGTGCAAGTCATTATCTAAGGAGCCTTCCTCAAACATGGGAAAGCTGCCTTAGAACCTTTGACAAATTCCAAGAAGAGGTCTGGAAAATTCTTAAGAACCACCTGTACATTCTAGAGCATGAACTGGCTCAAATAAACCAAAGTTCCTATGTTGAGAAAAGCCACTACAGCCAACTGAAGGAGAAAATTACCCCTATTCTGAATGTGAAGGAAAACAAGAAGCACATCAACAATTGGCAGCAGAAGCAGTTAGAACATATATGATTTTAGTACAGATTTTTATCTGTAATTTATTATTCTACTCTCGAATTTTTAACTGGATATTCCTTGAGTATTTTTTTATTTGTTCTGATCTCTGCCCTTTGACTGTAATAAATGTGACTGGATTGGATTGGATGTGATTCCATTTAGCAATAATTATACCTAAAAAGACCCATGATAACGTAGGCTGTTCCTCATGCAGTGACCACTTTCTTGAGGGAAAGGAACAATAAGTGTGTCTTAAATAAATGCACCATTACACTGAGGTTGCAGTTATCAAATTTGAAAAAACAAGGACAGAACTGACAATTACTGGACAGGTAGCTGCCACCTGTTAATTCATTGCTGTTGAGTCTCTCTTACTTGTTGCATATCAATTAGAACCCCCAATCTGATGGCCTCCAGATTTCAATTAGTGCAGGCTCATGATTCCTGGATGGTAACAAATAAGGCTACCTTCCTGTGAGAAGGAAGACCCCAACACTAGTGCTGCTCTGTTGGTAGACTGGAGGCTGAGCCTTTCAGGTTGTGTCTGGGGCTGCAGCTCTGGAAGACCCAAAGTAATAGGGGAGATCAACATTGTGACCACATCCTTGGACTTTCACTTGGACCGATAGCTCAGAGTAATTGCCAGCGCCCTTCTCCTTTTTAACTACAGCTCAGTTATCTGGATCTTGATGGAGAGAGCATAGAAATGGCCTCTCTGCATTTTGATCTACAACATTGGAAGGAGACATTTGTCTCCCTGATTACTCAAGGAAATCCTGGTCTTGCTAGCAGCTTCTGGACAATAACTTTACTGAAACCAGGCTTAATAGCAGTAACTGTGAGAGTGATCTTGAAGTCTTAGTCGACAACCAGTTGAATATGAGGCAGCAGCCAAAAAAGCCAGTGGAAACCTAAGTTGCATTAACGAGGATACAATCAAGACCAAGAAAGGTCCTAATACCACTCTATAAAGCCTTAGTAAGACCACACCTAGAGTACTGCATCCAGTTTATTGTCACCACACAATAAAATAGACGTTGAGACTCTAGAAAAAGTGCAGAGAAGAGAAACCAGGATTATTAGGCGACTGAAGGCTAAAACATAGAGTGAACGGTTGCCGGAACCTGACTAGTCAAATGAAGAGAAGGACCAGGGGAGACATGATAGCAGTGTTCCAATATTTGAAGGGCTGCCACAGAGAGGAGGAAAGGGTCAAACTATTTTCCAGGGCACCTGAAGGCCAGACAAGGAATAAGGAATGGAAACTGAACAAGGAGACATTCAACCTAGAAACAAGGGGAGGTTTTCTGAAAATGCGAAAAATCAACCCATGGAACAGAAGTTGCCACCAGACGTCATGGGAGCTTCATCACTGGAAGCTTTCAAGAAGATCCTGGACTGCCAACTGTCAGAAATGGTGTAGGGTCTCCTGCTTCGGTGTGGGATTGGACTAGATGACCTACAGGGTCCCTTCCAACTCTGTTCATCTGTTATCCTCAGAGGGGGATCTGTTACCTGTCAGCACCATGACCTGTCAGCAGCCGATCCTCCCCTGTGTCTGGAGGGCAGGCAGCTCTCAGTCCGGTCGACCACCTCCCCCAATGCCTGAGGTCCTGGAGAGCCTCATCCTCAGCCCCTTCCCTCTCCAAAGAGGCCAAGGGAGATGGGGCATCCCTGTGGGGCATCCCACTTCCAATTCCTCCTCCTCTGAACCAGCTCCGATGGGGCAATGACAAGAACTCCCCCGCTTCGCAAAGGAAAGTGGTCATAAGTCGAGGAATACCTTCATCCCTCAGGTTCTAGAGGTGGATCCCTTGCACTGGTGCAGTCGCTGTCATTAATCGAGACATTGGCTAGTCACTCTGCAGATCCACCGGAATTAAAGCCACATCACCCTTCTCTAATACTAGATTCCAGGTACAAGGGAGACCCCCAAACAAAGGGCAAAATCTGTTCCTTCCCAGCTTTCCCGTCAATGGATGGTTGTCCATTCAAATGGATGAGCTCTGCTTGATGAGGACTCAGGGCTCACTGGCAAAAGGCCCTTAAGACTGGACTATAGAAGGAACAGATCAGACATCCAGCCCTTGCTTATCAATGGAGTCCAAGTGGAGCAAGTGGGCAGTTTTAAGTTTCTGGATGTTACCCGAAAAGGGGGCCTGAACTGGGGTGCCCATATTAGAGCCCTGGTCAAAAGGGTCCAGCAGAGATTACACTACCTGAGTCTTCTCAGGGAACAACGACTGAATGAAAAACTGCTGGTAACTCTTAACTCACTGCACCTCTGTATGGTTTGCCAATTGCACTGTGCCAGATAGGAAAGCACTCCAGAGGGTTAGCGTCATTGCCCAGAAGATCATTGGTTGCCCTCTCCCGGGGTGGGATTCAAAATGTTTAACCACCGGTTCTGGGGGCATGGCTTAGGTTGTGGGTGTGGCTTGGTGGTCATGTGACTGGGTGGACATGACTTGGTGGTCATGTATTGCTGGGTGTGGTCAATTCTATATCACTCACATCGAGGCACACAGCTTCTCGCCTGGCCTCTCGTGACTTTGGGGATGCTGCAACAGTCATAAGTGTGATAAATGGTCATAAGTCATTTTTTTCAGTGCCATTCTAACTTTGAATGGTCACTCCACACAAACAAAATACTAGCAAAGGGGGGGGGAATTCCAGAGAAGTTCCTGAGACAGGAAGTCTATGCTTGCCAAGAATGTAATAAGGGTTAACGGAGAGGCAGTTTCTGTAAGAAACACCAGAATGTTTCCTTCATGCCTTCCTTACAGAATTAGGCCAGTAATTATTTCTAACAACCGGTTCTCCGAACTGCTTAGAATGTTAACAACCGGTTCTAGCGAATAGGTGCAAAATGGTATATTCCCACCCCTGCCCTCTCCCCTCATTGGAACAGCTTTATAGCTCCCGCTGCCTTAAGAAAGTTCAAAACATTTCCAAAGATCCATCTCATCATGGGAACCCTTTTTTTTTAAACTGTTACCATCTGGCAGATGGTACAGAATAATAAAAACCAGGACAAATAGGCTGAAAAACAGCTTCTGTCCCAAGGGCAGTAGCTCTTTAGTATTCTGCTGTATAGTGCAGTATTGGTGCGGTGTCGGGGGTTCTCAGTTCAATGTGTGGAGTGTGAAGGATGTGTGTTTGTGTTTACTTTCATGGTCACGCTCATGGTCATGATGTGCACTGAAGATGGTGTTTGATTTCATTGTACGAGGTGCAATGACAATAAAGTAAACTAAGAGCCAGCTAATCAATTAATAAGCCAGCCCCCTCCCCCCGTCCCCAAGTGAAGGCAGACAGTTGGTGATTATTTTTCAACTCCCAGGCCCAGGCCAATCAAAGCCGTTGGTCTGTGACATCAGAGGCCCCTCCTAAGCTCATTGGCTGGCATTTGCCATGGCAACATCCAGCATCCTTGGTGAGTCTGGACCACAGAGCTGGGAGGCTCTGCTCAAAATCCCTGGAAATGAGTGGATTGAATGGATGGCACAGTGGGCATTGCGAAGGTCTCCCTTGTTTGGGCTTGGCAGAAAGAAGAGACAGTTCCCATTAAGGAAGAACTAAGGGGGTGAGATTAGAAAAGTGGGGTTCAACCCCAGAACACAGACGTGCCTATAACTACCGTGTCAGCAGCCTCCATACCTGGGACTGAACACCTGATGCACCATGGCAAAGGTACATTTTTGCAGAGTTGGGGAAGTGGCTGGTTCAGGGTGCTGATGTGATCTAGGAAAAAAAATTGGCTTTGAGATGTCCCAGTTGGAGAGGCACTGAGGCCCCACAAAGCTACAAAGTCACCTGACTCAATGATTTTAGGAAATTAACCTAAAAAGGGATTCTATCAGTGCAATGTAGTTATTTCCCAAACACCGTGGCCTGGTGCTTGACATATTTATTTATTTTTCATTATTATAATTTAGATTGTTATCTACCTTTATTCTTTCTTTAAAAAGCTTAAGGCCGTAAAGGCTCCTTCGAACCCACAAGAAGAAGATGGTGAGGTAGGCTACGGCTGAGAGCGAGGGATTGTCTCCAAGTGACTCACCAAGCTTTCATGCCTTGGATGGGACTGGTAAGTCCATGGAGGAGGTGGGCCCTTACCTGATTCAAATGGTCTCTACTTTTCACTCTTATCGGAATCAGCCTAGCAGTGCAGAGATGGTTAATTGATTGATTGTTGATTCTGACTGCTTTGGAGTGTTTTGATGGGGGATATCCTTTCAGAATCAAATGGGAATCAAATGGGAAGTCAGGATAGATTGAATGGAGATCCGTTTTCATGGATTACGTCAGTGTTTCTCAAACTGGGCCACTTGAAGGCATCTGTGGATTTAAGACCAGTTAGCAAAAGGTCCACAGAACTGAGAAAGGAAGTGACCGTGTCTCTTCATTTATCAAACAGGTCAGCAAGAGTGAAGAAATGGTCCTATAATGAATATCCTTGGGTATCTCTCAGAGACCAGAAATGGTCCCCATCTCCAGATTAAGCAGATGAGAGATTCCTTTGACTTTCAGATCCAGGAATTCAAGAAAAATGAACAACGGATGAAAGAGCAGCACAGGTGTCTCAAGCAGAGAGTAGATCAACTTCATACCACAACAGAAAAACTGCAAAATTGTGCTTGGCAAAAGAGAAAGATTGCACCATGCCACCACAACAATCTATCAGAGAGGCCCAGAGAACAAATCTTTGATGAAAGAAACTGAAGAACTCCAGAAAGAACTGTGCAAGTCATTATCTAAGGGGCCTTCCTCAAACATGGGAAAGCTGCCTTAGAACCTTTGACAAATTCCGAGAAGAGGTCTGGAAACTTCTTAAGAACCACCTGTACATTCTAGAGCATGAACTGGCTCAAATAAACCAAAGTTCCTATGTTGAGAAAAGCCACTGCAGCCAATTGAAGGAAAAAATTACCCCAATTCTGAATGTGAAGGAAAACAAGAAGAAGCACATCAACAATCGGCAGCAGGAGGACCGGACTTGGTTCTACAATGGAAGAGCAGCAGAAAACTGTGAAGGACAACAGAGAAGGATTGAACCATATCAGAATGGCAATCCAAGAATTAGAGCAGCAGATGTTTGGAGAAAGGCAGGGAAGATCTCCACAGAGAGGTCACCAGCCAAGTGGACTTTCTCAGCAATGACTTTGGCATTCCTAAGTGACCTGCCCACGGGACATTCTCTCCGCACGAAGCTGGATTGGAGGAATGGCGGCCTTTTGCCCTTTTGAAAAAGAAAAGCAATTCTTTCCCTCCCTTCCCTTGACTTGCCACCTAGTGTGCCTAGTGTGCCAGGTCAGGTGAGCCCCACCCTTACCAGGTGAAGCCCCATCCTTACCCCCAAACTTACCAGTCACTGCAGCACTGTCGGCTGAGCTGAAACGCCTCTCAGCCATGGGGCATCAGGTCCTCAGAACACTTAGGAATCCCAGAGATCCAAGCCAAGAATGAGGTGGAGGTGATGGACGCGGCTGTGGTGAGGTTGCGAGATGCACCCAGAGGCTCAGGTCCAAGCCTCAGAGTGCCACCTGAGGACCAGAGGCATTGGAGACGAGGGTGAGGCCTCTGCTATGGGGAGAGCAGAAAATCTGGCCAGACCCAGTCCCGGGATCCAAATCCGAGCAGCCAAAGGACCCGATCAATTGGGATCCGGGCAGTCCGCAGGAGAGGAGAAGAGAGAAGAAGAGCTAGAAGCTGAACTGGGAGCTGAGGGATCTGCAGGAGACGCCTTGAGGCAGCAGAGACCCTCAGAGGCAGTAAGACTAACGGAGCTGGTGGCAGGGCTGGAAGACAGGGCTGGGTTGAGGGTCTCGGGGTAGGCAGAAATTCCTGCTACTCCAGAGCCTGCAAGAGAGAAGCAACAGAAGGGAGAAGACGGGGGACCCCAAGGCCAACTAGAGTTGGTCAGTGGCCTCTGGGTGGTGAAGTAGTCTTAGGGATGGTAGAACATAGGAGATAGATTGATCGGGCTGGAAGGGACTTTGCCCATTCTGGGCCTTTGCTATCCTGACTCCATCCTTGCAAATTCAGTCTCCTTGCTGGTATTCTGCTTTAGTTCTGTGCTTCTCTTTCCATTTTTTCTTCTTGACCTTTTTGTCCCTCCACTTGTCCAAGAGCTCTTTGTGCAAACATGCTGGTATCACATGGTATCTTTAATTTTTTCACGTCTTTTTGTTTTGTTTTGTTTTTGTAAATTTTGTTTGAGTTTTCACAAAAAGAAAAGAAACACAATCAAAACATCTTTTTTGAAAGCAGCATAATCCCAGGTTACATTTCTTCGTGCAGATACAATTTCAGATTCATGCTCATTTTTATATTCTATTCCATATCTTATTATAAATTTACATTTTCTACATAGCTTCTCTCCTCTTTTAATTTCCTCAATTTTATTATATTTATTTCATATCAATTCAAATCATTATATTTATATTTTTTGTCTGTCCTGTTTCAATTGTCTACTATCTTTTCTCATTAAACAAAATTTCTCCTGTAGTTACTGATTGGAGTATGACACCTTTATATCTTTTTCCTAACGTTATAACACTCAATATAATACATAGCTTCCATTCGGATTCTGTTTGGTACATTCTTAAACTACACACAATAGTCTTATAAAAAAGAAAAAAATTATAAATGTATATAATTAAAACAAAATCCCATTCCAATTCAATTCTATCATTAATTTTTGAAATTCATCAGTCGTAAGATTTTTCACGTTACTTTTCAATTCAATATCATATCTCTATGGGAACAATTATTAGCTTTCCATAATCAATTCACCCCTCTTATATTTTATATAACATTGACTAATTAAAGTGTATCCATTCCTTTCTAATTCAATTTTCACATTTATTTTATTTCATTTACTTTATTCACAAACATTTCACTAAGTTACACTAAGCATTCTATCCTAATCATATGTTGTTTCCAATTTTCTAAAGTTATTTCTTTCAAATATAACAACACAATCTTATGTACCTTTACAGAATCCCCCTTTCAGTTAAATTTTTACCCATTATCTCTAAATAGATCCTGTTTCTTTATATCTTGCTCCAGACCTTTGTGACTTCTTTTCCTTTCTTTCTTCCCTCTCTTCTTCTCCCTCCCCCTTTTACCCCCTTGTCTCTCTACCTCTACTTCTCTCTCCTGTATTCCCCTTTTCTGTTGTTTTCCAGTATTATACATATTTTTTGAATTATTTTTCTTTTCTTTGCTTGTTTTTTAACTCTTAAATTCTCCATCTTTTTCCCGCCTTTTCTTTTTCTTCCCCACATAGAGTTACTTCTTCATTAAAGATGGCTTCTTCTTTGTCCCAGTCTTCTTGTTTTGCAGTCTTTTCTTGTTGTTTCTTATAGTTCCAAATCTCCATTGCTAAAAATTGAAAAACAAAGCCAAAGGAACCCTTCCCTTCTTGTGCCTCTTCTTTGTACTTTTCAAGTTCCATTTTCAATTCATTGAAAAGTGATGCCATTGTAAAAAAAAATGTAAACTACCACCCGATTAATTTTAGACATTCAAATATAATAGCCAAAAATCCATATAATAGAGAAAAAAAATAGAGTATAGGCATATATTAGGATTTTTGAGTTACTGGAAGTATTTTTAAGTAATACCTTTGTAAATCATTTGAAATACCTAACACATTACAAAGATATCGTAGAGGTATATATCAGTTATTGGAGGTTTGTTTTTACTTCTTTTCAAAAGTGGGCATATATAAAGCAGGAAAGAAGGAGAGGACAGGTAGATGGTAGGCATGGCCTCTTCCTTCTCTTGCTTTCCCCCTGAGAGGCTCTGGAGCAGCAGGAGCATCTGCCTGCCCCCGAGACCCTCCACCCAGCCCTATCCTCCCATTCTGGCACCTGCTCCCTCAGCCTTGCTGCCTCGGGGCTCTCTGATCCCCCAAGGCCTCCCCTGGGGACCCCTCGGCTCCCCTTCAGCTTCTGCCTGCTTTCCTCTCTTCACCTCTTCAGCAGGCTGCTTGGACGCCGATTGCTCTGCCCATTCGGTTGCTCTATTCCAGCTCCCAGATCGAATTCTGACTAGGCTCACCTGGCACACAAGTTAGCAAGTTCCCCACCCACCTCCTTCCCTCTTTCCCCAAATCCTCCATTCTCAACGATCCATCAGAGAGGTCTAGAGAATCATTCTTTGTGAAATACATGGCAGAAGTCCAAAAAACTCTGTGCAAGTTAATTTCCAAGTTGCCTTCCTCAAACATGGGAAGGTTGCCTTAGAACCTTTGACAAATCCAAAAAGAGTTCTGGAAACTTCTTAAGAACATAAGAACCACCTGTACGGTCTAGATCATCAACTGGCTCAAATAAACCAAAGTTCCTATGTTGAGAAAAGCCACTGCAGCCACCTGAAGGAGAAAATTACCCCAATTCCAAATGTTAAGGAAAACAATAAGAAGCACATCAACAATCGGCAGCAGGAGGACCGGACTTGGTTCCATAATGGAAGAGCAGCAGAAAACTGTGAAGGAAAACAGAGAAGGATTGAACCATATCAGAATGGCAATCCGAGAATTAGAGCAGCTGATGTTTGGAGAAAGGCAGGGAAGATTTCCACAGAGAGGTCACCAGCCAAGTGGACTTTCTCAGCAATGACTTTGGCACTCCTATGTGACCTGCATATGGGACATTCTCTCTGCACGTAGCTGGATTGGAGGAATGGCGGCCTTTTGCCCTTTTGAAAAAGAAAAGCAATTCTTTCCCTCCCTTCCCTTGACTTGCCACCTAGTGTGCCTAGTGTGCCAGGTCAGGTGAGCCCCACCCTTACCAGGTGAAGCCCCATTCTTGCCCCCAAACTTACCAATCACTGCAGCACTGTCGGCTGAGCTGAAAAGCCTCTCAGCCACGGTGCATCAGGTCCTCAGAACACTGAGGAATCCCAGAGATCCAAGCCAAGAACGAGGTGGAGGTGATGGACGTGGCTGTGGTGAGGTTGCGAGATGCACCCAGAGGCTCAGCTCCAAGCCTCAGAGTGCCACCTGAGGACCAGAGGCATTGGAGACGAGGGTGAGGCCTCTGCTATGGGGAGAGCAGAAAATCTGGCCAGACCCAGTCCCGGGATCCAAATCCGAGCAGCTAAAGGACCCGAGCAATTGGGATCCGGGCAGTCCGCAGGAGAGGAGGAGAGAAAAGAAGAGCTAGAAGCTGAACTGGGACATGAGGGATCTGCAGGAGACGCCTTGAGGCAGCAGAGACCCTCAGAGGCAGCAAGACTAACGGAGCTGGTGGCAGGGCTGGAAGACAGGGCTGGGTTGAGGGTCTTAGGGGCAGGCAGAAATTCCTGCTACTCCAGAGCCTGCAAGAGAGAAGCAACAGAAGGGAGAAGACGGGGGACCCCAAGGCCAACTAGAATTGGTCAGTGGCCTCTGGGTGGTGAAGTAGTCTTAGGGATGGTAGAACATAGGAGATAGATTGATCGGGCTGGAAGGGACTTTGCCCATTCTGGGCCTTTGCTATCCTGACTTGCAAATTCAGTCTCCTTGCTGGTATTTTGCTTTAGTTCTGTGCCTCTCTTTCCATTTTTTCTTCTTGACCTTTTTGTCCCTCCACTTGTCCAAGAGCTCTTTGTGCAAACATGCTGGTATCACATGGTATCTTTAATTTTTTCACGTCTTTTTGTTTTGTTTTGTTTTTGTAAATTTTGTTTGAGTTTTCACAAAAAGAAAAGAAACACAATCAAAACATCTTTTTTGAAAGCAGCATAATCCCAGGTTACATTTCTTCGTGCAGACACCATTTCAGGTTCATGCTCATTTTTATATTCTATTCCATATCTTATTACAATTTTACATTTTCTATATAGCTTCTCCCCTCTTTTAATTTCCTCAATTTTATTATATTTATTTCATCTCAATTCAATTCAAATCATTATATTTATATTTTTTGTCTGTCCTGTTTCAATTGTCTATTATCTTTTCTCATTAAACAAAATTTCTCCTGTAGTTACTGATTGGAATATGACGCCTTTATATCTTTTTCCTAACGTTATAACACTCAATATAATACATAGCTTCCATTCGGATTCTGTTTGGTACATTCTTAAACTACACACAATAGTCTTATAAAAAAGAAAAAATTATAAATGTATATAATTAAAACAAAATCCCATTCCAATTCAATTCTATCATTAATTACTGAAATTCATCAGTCTTAAGATTTTTCACATTCCTTTTCAGTTAAATATCATACCTCTTTGGGAACAATTATTAGCTTTCCATAATCAATTCCCCCCTCTTATATTTTATACAACATCGACTAATTAAAGTGTTCCCATTCATTCCTAATTCAATTTTCTCATTTATTTTATTTCATTTACTTTATTCACAAACATTTCACTAAGTGAAACTAAGCATTCTATCCCTCATTCTAATCATACATTGTTTCCAATTTTCTAAAGTTATTTCTATTTCAAATATAACAACACAATCTTATGTATCTTTACAGAATCCCCCTTTCAGTTAAATTTTTACCCATTATCTCTAAATAGGTCCTATTTCTTTACATCTTGCTCCGGACCTTTGTGACTTCTTTTCCTTTCCTTCTTCCCTCTCTTCTCCTCCCTCCCCTTTTTACCCCTTTGTTTCTCTACCTCTACTTCTCTCTTCTGTATTCCCCTTTTCTTTTGTTTTCCAGTATTATACATATTTTTTGAATTATTTTTCTTTTCTTTGCTTGTTTTTTAACTCTTAAATTCTCCATCCTTTTTCCCCCTTTTCTTTTTCCTTCCCACTGAGAGTTACTTGTTCATTAAAGATGGCTTCTTCTTAGTCCCAGTCTTCTTGTTTTGCAGTCTTTTCTTGTTGTTTCTCCTAGTTCCAAATCTCCATTTCTGAGAATTGAAAAATGAAGCCAAAGGAACCCTTCCCTTCTTGTGCCTCTTCTTTGTACTTTTCAAGTTCCATTTTCAATTCATTGAAAAGTGATGCCATTGTAAAAAAAATGTAAACAACGACCTGATTGATTTTAGACATTCAAATATAATAGCCAAAAATCAATATAATAGAGAAGAGAAATAAAGTATAGGCATATATTAGGATTTTTGAGTTACTGGAAGTATTTTTAAGTAGTACCTTTTTAAATCTTTTGACATACATAACACATTACAAACACAACATATATCGGTTATTGCAGGTTTGTTTTTACTTCTTTTCAAAAGTGGGCATATATAAAGCAGGAAAGAAGGAGAGGACAGGTAGATGGTAGGCATGGCCTCTTCTTTCTCTTGCTTTCCCCCAGAGAGGCTCTGGAGCAGCAGGAGCATCTGCCTGCCCCCGAGACCCTCCACCCAGCCCTATCCTCCCATTCTGGCACCTGCTCCCTCAGCCTTGCTGCCTCGGGGCTCTCTGATCCCCCAAGGCCTCCCCTGGGGACCCCTCAGCTTCTGCCTGCTTTCCTCTTTTCATCTCTTCTGCAGGCTGCTTGGACGCTGATTGCTCTGCCCATTCGGTTGCTCTATCCCAGCTCCCAGAGCGAATTCTGACTAGGCTCACCTGGCATACAAGAAAGCAAATCCCCCACCCACCTCCTTCCCTCTTTCCCCAAATCCTCCATCCTCAACGATCCATCAGAGAGGTCTCGAGAATCATTCTTTGTTGAAACACATGGCAGAAGTCCAGAAAGCTCTGTGCAAGTTAATTTCCAAGTGGCCTTCCTCAAACATGGGAAGGTTGCCTTAGAACCTTTGACAAAGTCCAAGAAGAGTTCTGGAAACTTCTTAAGAACATAAGAACCACCTGTACAGTCTACAGCATGAACTGGCTCAAATAAACCAAAGTTCCTATGTTGAGAAAAGCCACTACAGCCAACTGAAGGAGAAAATTACCCCTATTCTGAATGTGAAGGAAAACAAGAAGCACATCAACAATTGGCAGCAGAAGCAGTTAGAACATATGTGATTTTAGTGCAGATTTTTATCTGTTATTTATTATTCTACTCTTGAATTTTTAACTGGATATTCCTTGAGTATTTTTTATTTGTTCTGGTCTCTGCCCTTTGACTGTAATAAATGTGACTGGATTGGGTTGGATGTGATTCCATTTACCAAGAATTATACCTAAAAAGACCCATGATAAAGTAGGCTGTTCCTCATGCAGTGACCACTTTCTTGAGGGGAAGGAACAATAAGTGTGTCTTAAATAAATGCACCATTACACTGAGGTTGCAGTTTTCAGATTTTAAAAAAATAGGACAGAACTGACAATTACTGGACAGGTATCTGCCATCTGTTAATTCATTGCTGTTGAGTCTCTCTTAGTTGTTGCATATCAATTAGAACCCCCAATCTGATGGCCTCCAGATTTTAATTAGTGCAGGCTCATGATTCCTGGATGGTAACAAATAAGGCTACCTTCCTGTGAGAAGGAAGACCCCAACACTAGTGCTGTTCTGTTGGTAGACCGGAGGCTGAGCCTTTCAGGTTGTGTCTGGGGCTGAGCCCTGGAAGACCCAAAGTAATAGGGGACATCAACATTGTTACCACGTCCTTGGACTTTCACTTGGACCGATAGCTCAGATTAATTGCCAACACCCTTCTCCTTTTTAACTACAGCTCAGTTATCTGGATCTTGATGGAGAGAGCATAGAAATGGCCTCGCTGCCTTTTGATCTACAACATTGGAAGGAGACATTTGTCTCCCTGATTACTCAAGGAAATCCTGGTCTTGTTAGCAGCTTCTGGACAATGACATAAAGATGTAAAGTGAACGTAAGCCATTATAACTATGGGGTCTCCTCCAGGAGCCTCCTCCTCCATTGCATCATCTGGCAGTTGGGACAACAATCATTCTGACAACACCCCGAGCTGGGTTGCCCATAAGTCAAGGCATCCACGATGATGCAGTTACAAACTATTTAGATGAGGGAACAGATGGTGATCTTTCTAAATTTGCAGATGATACTAAGCTGGCAGGAATAGCCAACACCCAAGATGATAGGCTTAGGATAGGCATGGATCTGGACAGACTTGAACACCAGGCCCTATCTAACAAAATAAAATTCAATGTAGAGAAAAGTCAAGTCTTACCCTTAAGCAAAAAACAAAAACAAAAAACATGTCTGTATAGTCACTTTTGTTTTTTCTGCCTAAGTCTAAGACTTTACTGAAACCAGGCTTAATAGCAGTAACTGTGAGAGTGATCTTGAAGTCTTAGTCGACAACCAGTGGAATATGATGCAGCAGTCAAAAAAGCCAGTGGAAAACTAAGTTGCATTAACAGGGGGATACAATCAAGACCAAGAAAGGTCCTAATACCACTCTATAAAGCCTTAGTAAGACCACACCTAGAGTACTGCATCCAGTTTATTGTCACCACACAATAGAATAGACGTTGAGACTCTAGAAAAAGTGCAGAGAAGAGAAACCAGGATGATTAGTCGACTGAAGGCTAAAGCTAAGCTTTCTTGTCAATGGATGGTTGTCCATTCAGATGGATGAGCTCTGCTTGATGAGGACTCAGGGCTCACTGGCAAAAGGCCCTAAAGACTGGACTATAGAAGGAACAGATCAGACATCCAGCCCTTGCTTATCAATGGAGACTGCGTGGAGCAAGTGGGCAGTTTTAAGTTTCTGGGTGTTACCCGAAAAGAGGGCCTGACCTGGGCTGCTCACATTGCAGCCCTTGTCAAAAGGGCCCAGCAGAGATTACACTACCTGAGTCTTCTCAGGGAACAACGACTGAATGAAAAACTGCTGGTGAATCTTAACTCACTACACCTCTGTATGGTTTGCCAATTGCACTGTGCCAGATAGGAAAGCACTCCAGAGGGTTAACGTCGTTGCCCAGAAGATCATTGGTTGCCCTCTCCCAGGGGTGGGATTCAAAATGTTTAACCACCGGTTCTGTGGGAATGGCTTAGGTTGTGGGTGTGGCTTGGTGGTCATGTGACTGGGTGGACATGACTTGGTGGTCATTTATTGGCTGGGTGTGGTCAATTCTATATCACTCACATCGAGGCACACATCTTCTCACCTGGCCTCTCGTGACTGTGGGGATGCTGCTACAGTCGTAAGTGTGAAAAATGTTCATCAGTCACTTTTTTCAGTGCCATTGTATCTTTGAATGATCACTCCACACAAACAAAATACCAGCAAAGGGGTGGGGGTGGGGGACTCCAGAGAAGTTCCTGAGACAGGAAGTCTAGGCCTGCCAAGAATGTAATAAGGGTTAACGGAGAGGCAGTTTCTTTAAGCAACACCAGAATGTTTCCTTCCTGCCTTCCTTACAGGATTAGGCCAGTAATTTCTTCTAACAACCGGTTATCTAAACTGCTTAGAATGTTAACAACTTGTTCTGGCAAATAACTGTGAACTGGTAGAATCCCACCCCTGCAAAAAGCCCCAAAGATCCTCATTTACAGCAATCTAATATCATTTAAAGGGATGAGGAATAAGGGAATTTAGAAAAAAAGAGGATTAATTGGAGAAGCCACACAAATAATGCTAGAAAGTTCATTGTTGGGATGAATCCACTATATTGCACTTTATACTATTTTTTCTCTGAAACCATGTGTACAAGATAGAGAAACACATTTGTGTTTTTGTGTATTTGCTTTAAATAATATGAAAAAAACACCCTCCATAATATAAACAGTGAATGTTTGCAACTTGGATTTGGATGTGCTAATATGAGTATAGTGTATCGTATCAGTTCTAGATCTTTAAAAGCTACACATTTCATCTCTCTGGATAGTTTCAATTTCTCTTTTACTTGTTCTTTCTTTGAAAATGTCACATTCCTTCCCATCTTCTTTCTGATGACATGAGTGAATGTGCTAAGGTTGACTTAAGTTCTCCCCTATCCATTGCTAAAAACAGGATATATTCCCCAATAAACCCACTTCTGCTCCTCTTGAAAGATCATTAAAGTTCTCTGTTTCCAGAAGGATAGAATTAGCTTTTTGCCACAAAACAGTGAGTTTTGTGACATCTTAAAAATCCAAAGCATTTATTATTAAATAAGTCTCCTATGAAGTATAATCCATCCAAAACTCATGAGAGAATAAACATGTCAAATTTCAAAATGCCAAGAAATTCTTTCTTGTTAAAGTTAGCAAAGAGCTGTAATTCAGTATACCTTTGAATGCAAAATATTATTTTTTTCCTCCCTTCACCCTTAGAGTTGGCTTTTGTTCAGTCACCCAATCCTACGGTTTCCAAATTTTGATTTTTCAGTTAATTATCTGTGCTTTTTACAGATAGAAAGTTGGTATCACAATGACACAGGAGAGAAAAAAACACGATGGCTTAAGCAGGTGACTGAATCATGCACACACACAAATACAGCAAGGTCTCCACTTTCTGAAATAGTGTCAAAAATGTTGTGATTATCATTTTCAAAAATACTTTGCCTGCACGTTTGAAAGTGCTGATGGGGAGTTTTATTCCAAAGTATTTTGAGTTTTGCTTTGCTCAGATTTTAATGACCATGCAGGAAAGTTTCTCCCAACAAGACTGTATTTTTGTAGTTTTGATGGGGGTAAAATGACTGACTTACTTTAGAACTGAAGCTGATTCTTGTAATGGAACATTTTTTAGGAGACGCCATATGTGTGTTCTTCAGTTATGTACAATAAAAACCTTCCCCTGCTCTCTGGCATGGTAAATGCTCTCTCTTTCTCTCCCCCCCCCCCCTTTCTCTCTTTTTCCCTTCCTTCTGAGGGAAACAGATTGTGGACCCAGGTCTCAATTAATTTCAGCCCATCAGACATTTGCTCATTTTGGGTCTTTCCTTTGAGTTCATTGTTATGTTTTGAGCATGGACGAGAAAGAATGGAGACAAGCTTCTGAACGGTGAACTTCAGCTCTTTATTTACATCATGACTTGCTTGCTTGAACAGCAGTGAAACCCGCCTTATATAGGCAAAACTTGTAACGTTTAACCAATAACCAGCTAGGAATGTTAGCTCTTAAACCAATAAGACATTTCTGTTAAGGGCCAATTGGATTCCCCAGAATGGGCCAATCCGGTCCGGCCGCTTAACAGCCAATTAGAAGTGCAGGGCCAGAACCCTGCACTTAACTCCAAGCTCATACTTTATTAGTTATATTGCATACACAACACCCCTTCCCCCTGGCTTCTTAATTCAGGGCGCAGTTACATAGTCCTTTAAATAGGACAGTTGTCTTTTTAGTCTCTTTGACTTTCGTTGTATTGGGTGGTTGCAGTCCTGCTGAGGTAGATCGTTGTTTGGTAGTGGGGCTGCCTCCGGTTCAGAGTTCACTTCTGCGTCGTTGCCCCCATTTTCCACAATTTCTTGAATTGCAAACATTTCTCCCTCCAGCTCTGCAACCTGGGTTTCTGTTAAATCGTCGTTCCCTTCGAACGGTTTTCCTAGGGCTTCATCTTCTTCCATACCTCCCCCCCCCTCAGTTTGGTCATAGGGGAGTTGCTGACTGGCTGCTGCAAGCCGCGACCGTAATTGGTCGATATGCTGTTTCCAGAGTTTATTGTCACGGCATTGCACAAGGTAGGATCTGGGGCTGGTTACACGTACCACTGTCACTTCCACCCACAACGGGTCACCCGATAGGTTTTTTGTATAAACCAGGTCTCCTACCTGGAAGGTGCAACAGCGGCCGCTGGATCCTAGTGGTTTCTCCGATTCATAAGCAGGGTGCAACCGGTCGAGGTGGGAGTGGAGCTTTCGTCCCATTAGCAGTTCAGCGGGAGTTTTGTTGGTGACGCTATGTGGGCTGATGTGTTGCAAGAAGAGGATTTGATTGACCTTGTCATCAATGTTATCGTAGTTTACCTTTTGCAAGGTTTTCTTTACAAATTGGACCATGCGTTCTGCTCGGCCATTGGTCGCAGGGTGCGCAGGCGAGGTGAGCGCATGGCGGATGCCACGGTCAGCGAGGTACTGCTTGAATGCTAGTGCAGTAAATTGTGGGCCGTTATCGGATACCAGGATGTCTGGTAATCCGTGGGTTGCAAAGAGTCTGTTTAAAATCTTGATGACTGCCTCGGAGGTTGTAGTAGTCATGCGATGAATCTCGAGCCAATTCGAGTAGGCATCGACGGTAAGCAGGAAGGTGTGGCCCTTGGTTGGCCCCACGAAGTCCAGGTGAGTTCAGGACCAGGGTCCACGTGGTGTCTCCCATTCAGTAGGCATGGCTTTAGGAGGGGTGTTGCTGACTTCTTGGCATTTGGGACAAGCTTTAACCCACTGTTCGATTTGCTTGTCAATGCCCGGCCACCATGCGTAGCTTCGTGCAAGGGCTTTCATTCGCACGATGCCGGGGTGGCCACCGTGCAAGTTTCTCAGCAACGCTTTTCGGAGCCGTTCTGGGATAACGACTCTATTGCCCCAGATGATGCAGATGTCGAGACTTGAATGGTGTGAAGTCATCAGACAATTGGTCCAATGGCCATCCGCATTCTACCCAGCCTAGGACTCGTGCTAGGGTGTGGTCGCGTTTGGTTTCTCTTGTGATGTCTCGAGCGGTCAGTGGCGGCGAGTTGAGTGCCTCGATTTGCAATGTGGTTACCATTGGTGCTGGATCGTCGAGAGTTTCTGGAAGCGGTGCTCGGCTCAATGCGTCGGCGTGGGGAATGGCTTTCCCCGGGCAGTATTGCAACCGATAGTTATAAGCAGCTAAGAATTATGATCATCGGGTCATCCTAGGGGATAATATGTAGGGAGTCGGCTTATCTCCGGCTATTATCCCTAGCAAAGGTTTGTGGTCAATCACAATAGTAAAAGCCCTGCCATACACGTATTCGTGAAAACTTTTCAAAGCTGAAATGATTGCGAGGGCTTCTTTATCAATTTGTCCATAGTTCCGCTCCGTTTTTGAAAGAGTCTTTGAAAAATATGCAACAGGGGCTTCGTTCCCATTAGGCAGTACGTGGCTCAAAATGGCACCCATCCCGAAAGGTGATGCATCACAGGTTATAACTAATGGCAAAGTCTTGTTATACTGCATGAGTACAGAGTCAGAAGTGAGCAGTTTTTTAACATTTCGGAACGCCTGTTCTTCACGGTAACCCCATAACCAAATTGCCCTTTTATCTAACAATCGGTGTAACGGTTCAGCGACAGTTGCTTTGTGCGGTAAAAATACATTATAGAAATTGATGAGGCCTAGGAATGCCTGGAGATCGGCCTTGTTTCATGGCCTGGGAGCATTTTTGATTGCTTTTAATTTACTTTTGGTAGGGTGAATGCCCTGGCTATCAATCAGATACCCTGAAAACTCAACACTGTCAGTACACAATTTACATTTATTTTTTTTAACCTTAAGACCGGCTTCTTGGAATTTTCTTAGGACTAATTTTAACCGGTCCTAAAAGATTTTTTTGTTTGGGGCTGCAATTAATACATCGTCAAAATAGGGGACCACGCCCTTAATGCCTTGCAATGACTTTTCCATAAGACTCTGAAAGATCCCTGAGGCTACACTAACTCTGAATTGCAGCCAGGTACATTTAAAAGCACCTCGGTGCGTCACAATAGTTTGGGCCTATGCCGTTTTTTCATCTACTGGTAATTGCTGATATGCCTGAGCTAAATCCAATTTAACGAAAACTTTCCCGCTAAATTTCCCCCCCAGGGAATAGAGGAGGTGCTGCACCACCGGAACTGGATACGCGTTCTGCTGGAGGGCATGGTTCAAGGTGGCCCGGTAGTACCCACAAATTCGGATTGACCCATCTGGCTTAATGGATGTTACAATAGGGGTTTCCCACGGGGAGTGATCGATGGGCTCCAACACCCCTTGAGCTATTAGTTTGTCGAGTTGCTCGTTGATTTTCGCCTTTAAGGCAAACGGAACTCGACGGGGCTTCAAGCGAATGGGAGCTATCTTGGGATCTAGGCTGAATGAGATTGGGGTCCCCTTGTACTCACCTAAGCTGTCCGCGAAGACATCCCTGAACTCAGAGATAAGGTCTTCCTCCCAGTCACAGCCACCGGCTCGGTTTACGCCAGCCACTTCAATGCCGAGTGGCGCGAACCATTGGAGGCCCAGTAGGCTTGGCCTATCACTATCGATGACTGTCAAAGGTAAGTATGCTGTGTGCTTCTTGAAGGAGACTCGGACTCGGCAGGACCCAACGACGGGGATTCGATTCTCCTGGTAGTCCTTGAGGATGAGGTGTTGGAACCGGAGATCTTGACGTTGAATTGTGGGGATGAGTTGCTTGAGTGTTCTCCACGACACCATCGAGAGAGACGATCCCGAGTCGACCTCCATGTGGCAAGGCTGGTTTTTGATGGCTACTGTTACTTGGATTTTCTTAGTGTCCAAGGTTGAGGCATGACCAATAGTGATAGTATGGTGAGCCTCTTCTCTCTGCAAAGCTCGATTTCTGTAGGAGTGGTTTACTGGCTCTTGCCTTACAGGACGGTTTCCTGTCGATTGGTGATAGTTGGTCCCTTTTGAGGCCTGGCTGGGTCCTGGAAAGCTGCGGCAGACCCGTCCGATGTGGCCTCGTTTTCCGCACTCATGGCAGAGTGCGTCGCGGAACTTGCATTCAGACCTGGCATGGTTGGCTCCACATCCGGCATAAGGGCATACAGGCTTCGGGTAGTGGTCTCGGTTGGACCGCAGTCGATGGACCCCTTCCTCGTTGCTATCTGACGATGAAGAGAGGTCCTCGTGGTGCGTTGTCACAAGCTGCCCCTCTACACTAGAAGAGATTTCGCTGGCTGGTGGTGGTACTGGAGTGCGGTTTCAGCGTAGTTGTGCAGCCGACTTCTTGGTTGCCTCTGCTGTGGTAGCATCGGCAATGACGTCGGCAAGGCTGATGTTGCCTTTTGCCATCAGCTTGCTTTGGATGCCTGGAGCATCTAATCCAAAAACTATGCGATCTCTTTGTGCTTCTTCTAGATCGGTGAATCCGCAGAGGCCTCCCAAGTTTCGGAAGTCTGCTATGAAGTTGGCCACGCTTTCTCCTTTTCACTTGTTTCTTTGATAAAACTCGTGGCGTCTCACAAGCGTAGGCATGGTAGGAGCGTACTGGGCTCGCAGGATAGGTTCGAGGTCGTCCCAATCCATGGCCTTCACTTCTCAGGGTTTGGCTAGTGCTTTAGCCATATTAAATACAGTTGGACCGCAATGCGTTAGGAACACCACCCATTTCTTTCCTGGTGTGGCGTCCTTTAAGTTGTTCGTCTCAAGGAACATTTGGAAGCGATCCATGTAGGACTCTCAGTCCTCTTGTGTTGGATCGAACAGAGCAGGTGGTACGATGCCGTCGGACATGGTTCCGTTGTTGGTGCCGTCTGTCACGTGCTCGGTGTTGCTTCTTGGTTCCATTGGTTCAGATGTCTTCATATCCCATACTCGTCACCAGTGTTATGTTTTGAGCATGGGCGAGAAAGAATGGAGACAAGCTTCTGAACGGTGAACTTCAGCTCTTTATTTACATCATGACTTGCTTGCTTGAACAGCAGTGAAACCCGCCTTATATAGGCAAACCTTGTAACGTTTAACCAATAACGAGCTAGGAACGTTAGCTCTTAAACCAATAAGACATTTCTGCTAAGGGCCAATCGGATTCCCCAGAACGGGCCAATCTGGTCCGGCCGCTTAACAGCCAATTAGAAGTGCAGGGCCAGAACCCTGCACTTAACTCCAAGCTCATACTTTGTTAGTTATATTGCATACACAACATTCATGCTGATGAAAAATTCAGAAATGCCAACTGTCCTGCGCAAGAACTGTCATCCTGATTTAGGAACCCATTCCTGATGGAACTGATATTTCCTCAAAGGGGAAGTTGAAAATGTATCTCCAGTGAAGGAACAGAACAGAATCTTTATTGGAAGAATCTTTATTTAGTTGGAAGGCACCTTGGAGGCATCTCCTTGAAGCAGGAGGCCCTATACCAGGGATCCCCAAACTTGACAACTTTAAGACTGTGGACTTCAACTTTCAGAATTCTCCAGCCAGCTGCTGGCTGGAGAATTTTAGGAGTTGAAGTCCACAAGTTTTAAAGTTGCCAAGTTTGGAGACCTTTGTCCTATACCATTTCAGACAAATGGATGTCCAGTCTTTTCTTAAAAACCTCCAGTCTTGGAGCTTTCACTATTTCTAGAGCACCTAAGACCCTTGATTTCAACCGTGAGCTATAAATATTCTTCTCTCTTTGTTCTTCTAAATTGTTAGAAGATCTCATTAAACCGAGTATGAGATGCTCCTAGAATGTTGCTGTTGAGAAGGAAACTCTATAATATCTCTGACAAATGCTTGTCCAACCTTTTCCTTAAAATCTTCAGTGTTGGGACAACTACAACTTCTGGAGGCAAGCCATTCTGTTGGTTAATTGTTCTCACTGTCAGGAAATATCTCCTTAATTCTAGGTTCTAGATTTAGAAGTTCTTGGTTTTAGGAACCCAGGAAGAATAGTGAAAGCTGAGCAGCTACTGGCTTTAACGCCATTGGCTTTTCATTTCAACCATTTTTGTCCAGCTCTTGTTTTACAGACTACTTGTATTATCTTTAAGGCAGCATAGGCAGCATTTTGAAATTTAATTAAACCCTCATTTGGCTAATTAGGAATATTTGAGGTTTTTTTTAAAAAAAGTTAGCCCAAGTCAGAGATGGTATTCAGCAGGTTCTGACCAGTTCTGGAGAACCAGTAGTGGAAATTTTGCATAGTTTGGAAAACCAGCAAATACCACCTCTGACTGGCCCAGCCCCCATCTATTCTCTGCCTTCTTTGGTTGCCCTGCACAGGAGAACGGAGCTCGAAAGCAGGTTAGTGGGTTGGGAATGGGGATTTTACAGTATCCTTCCCCTGCCATGCTCACCAAGCTATGCCCACAAGCCATGCCCACAGAATCAGTAGTAAAAATTTTAAATCCCACTACTGTACAGAAGTGGGTCAAAATACTGTATTTTCATATCACTCTGACATTTTCCCCCTTGTCTTTACATTTCAATGACTATTTGTCATTCTGGCAAAATTATATATATATTTTTATATCATACAAAACACACATTTTTTTTAATAAAAATAATGAACAGTTTTGATTGCAAGAAGGAATGAACCAGACTCCAGCAAGAAAGCTGGCAACATCTCATGTACTTTCCCGGGACAGTTTTTATTTCCAAGAATAAGCAGGAAATGTTACCAACTGCCAATGAAATTCTCTGAGTTAATCTCCAAGGTTACCTAAATGGATTTACACAATATGGATTCTGTGTTCAATTACATTTGAGGCAGAACGTTTTAGAAAATAGGGATGAAAAAGTGTTTTCTCACAATCTTATGCCACCATTAGGCAAGTGCATGTAAGAAGATTTCCCCACTCCTATAGCATGAATAAGTGGAAATAATTGTTCAGTTCAGCTTTGGAAGACTTAGAAGTAGCAAAGAAATTTAAAGCAGAAAAATGAGTTTGCAAAACAGGTGATGTTCATTCGGAACAGTGAGCGCCTGTGTGGCAATTGGAATTTGGAAAAGGGAAAATAGTTTTCTGAGGACTCCTAAGAACACGGGGCCCTGTGATTAAGTTTCAAATAGAAGAGTTATGTGCACTCCATACCGAATAAAGAATAACAGAGTCAGAAGAGACCTTGAAGAGACCGTCTTCAAGGTCCAGCACCCTTCTCAAGCAAGAGATCCTATACCTGTGATGGCAAACCTACGGCACATGTGCCAGAAGTGGCATACAGAACCATCTCTCCAGGAATGCTAGCCATCGCCCATTGCTCTTCTGGGTTTCGGTGCGCACATGCATGCCAGCTAGCTGATCTTCACACATGCGGGAGTGCCAGAAACTGGAATGCATGCGCGCCCTGGGAAATGGAGCTTCTGGTTTTCGGCATGTACATGCATGCTGGCCAGCAGGTCTTTGCATGCGCATGCATGCCAAAAACTAGAAGACCAGGTGGCCGACATGCATGCGTGCATTGGGGAGCTGCTCTTCCAGTTTCTCCCCTGCACACGCACTCCTATTTCAGCACTCGGTGCCAAAAGGTTTGCCAACACTGTCCTATGGCATTCCAAACAAATGACTATCTACTCCTTTCTTAAAAGCCTCCAGTGATGGGGCATCCACAGCTTCTGAAGGCAAGCCGTTTAACTGGATGATTGTTCTCATTTTCAGGAAATTTCTCCATATATCTACATTACTTATCTCCTTGATTAGTTTCCATCCATTGATTCTTTTTTTTTTTTTTTGAAAAGAATTTTATTGATTTTCTACAAACAAGCAAGACAAACAAAACATTAAAACATCAACTCTCTTATGTACATACAGTATGTCAGTTGGTTCATCAGTTTTGTGCATTCATTTTGTAGTCTCAATTACAATTATGTTACATAACAACTCATATTGTCAATCCAAACTTATAAATCCTAATATCACTAAAAAAAAGAAATTTTTGACTATACTTTTAATCATTCATGCTTTATGAGATAACAATACTTTAAATAGTTTATTCTATAATAAACCATATAATCATAGCAAATCTATCCTAAAAACACTTTATAAATATGTCAAATAACAAAGGCGAAAGAAAAAATAAAGATATTCCTTGCTGTCTAACATTCTAAATATTCTATTATCGTATTTTGTCATCTAGCCATTGATAAAAAAGATCCCAAATTTCATAAAATTGTTTCTCCTCTTGCTCTCTAATTTCAAATGTCAATCTACTCATCTCAGCACATTCCAATATTTTCTTAATAATTTCTTCCTGTAATGGTATTTTCTCATTCTTCCAATTTTTAGCAAATACAATCCTAGCTGCTGTTAATACATTTACAATCAGATATTTCAAGTCTTTACTGTATATATCTGGTAAGATTCCCAACAGAAAGAACTCCGGTTTCAAATCTATATGTTTCTTTGTCATTTTTTCCAACCACATGCGAATTTTAGTCCAATATTTTTTAGCGTCCTCACAGGTCCACAACATATGGTAATATGAGCCAGGTATCTGATGACATTTCCAGCATTTTTCAGATTTATTTTTAAACATTCTTGCTATTCTTGTCGGGGGAAAGTGCCACCTGTAAAACATCTTATACAAATTTTCTTTATATGCTGTTGACATTGTCATTTTATAATTTTGAGACCACAATTTTTGCCATTTCTCTAAATCAATCCCATATCCAAAATTCTTCCCCCAAACAATCATAGTTTCTTTAACTTGTTCTTCCTCTAACTTAATTCCCAGTAAATAACCATATAATTTTTTAATCACCTTCTCATCAGTACCCATCAAGATCTTATCTAGATCAGTCTGTTTATCAGAGAATCCCTCTGTTTTAGAATCTTCATCACACCTTGAATGTATTTGCGCATATGTAAACCAATTCATCTTTATACCTTGTTCCTCTAAATTTTGAATCGATTTAAGTTCACCCTTTTCATCCAATAGTTCCCCATATCTAACTGTTTGTTCCTTCTTATAAATTATAGGATAGGAAAATGCTTCAATAGTTGATAACCAAACTGGAATTTTCAAATAACATTGTCTTTTTATCTTCTCCCAGTTTAACCACAAAGACTTCCGTATATAATGTCTTCTAAAATAACCCTGTGTTTTAGTTCCCTTATACCATAAAAAAGCATGCCAACCCAACAGCAAATCATGACCTTCTAGTGTCAACAATCTAGTCTTTCTTAATGTTATCCATTCCTTGACCCACATCAAACTTGCAGCTTAATAGTACAATTCCCAATTGGGCAGGCCAAAACCTCCTCTAATTCTAGCATCTTGCAAAAGCTTTAGCTTTATTCTCGCTTTCTTACCTTGCCATATAAACTTCAACATAATTTTATTTAAATCTTCAAAATAGTCTTTTCCGAGCCTAATTGGTATTGTTTGAAACAGAAATAGGATTCTGGGTAAAATATTCATCTTAGTTGTTGAAATTCTCCCTATTAATGACAATTGCAAGTTCTCCCATTTCTTCAAGTCTGTAGCTATCTGTTGTTTAAGTTTAATATAATTATTCTCTTTTAATGTGCTACATTTTGCTGTCAAGTATATCCCCAGATACTTGACCTTATTCGTAACTTGGATTTTCAACAGGTCTGCCAGTTCTTCTCTTTGTCTCAGCAGCATGTTCTTTGTCAAAATCTTTTTTTTAATCTTTATTTATTTTCAAACCAGCCACCTCACCATATATCTCTATCTTTTCCAATAACTTTGGAGCTGTTTCTAACGGATCTTCCAAAATAAAGGCTAAGTCATCAGCAAAGGCTTGCAGTTTGAATTCTTCCTTTTTAATTTTCATTCCTTTTATGCTTTTATCATCCCTAATATTTCTGTTCAACACTTTCAAAGTCAATACAAATAGCAAAGGAGATAGGGGAAATCCTTGTCTTGTGCCTTTTCTTATATTGATAAAGTCTGTAAGTTCTCCCTCCATCATAACCTTTGCTGTCTGTTTATTGTATATGGCTTCTATTGCTTGGATAAATTTTCTGGCAAAACCCATCTGTTCCAATAGTAATAACATAAATCTCCAGTTCACATTGTCAAATGCATTTTGAGCATCTAGGAATATCAAAGCCATTTGCTTTTCAGGATGTGCCTCATAGTATTCCAAAATATCCAAGATTACTCTCATATTGTCTCTTATTTGTCTCTTTGGCAGAAATCCATTTTGATCTGGGTGAATAAAATTATTTAAATATTTTTTAAGTCTTTCTGCTAAAATTGAAGCAAAGATTTTATAGTCTGCATTTAATAAAGAAATAGGTCTATATTTCTTAATTTGCAGTGGATCAGCCTCTTCTTTTGGAATAAGTGTAATATAAGCCCCTGACCATGTTTTGGGTATCATCTTCTTTGACATAGCTTCATTCATAACTTCTAGCAATGGGATGCTCAATGATTCTTGAAATGTTTTATAGAATTCAGCCAGAAGCCCATCTATTTGTTTCAAAAGTGCTTCATTTAATTCCACCATTGTTATATTGCTTTGTAGCATTTCTTCAGTCTCTTTAGATATCTTCGGTAGGTTAGCATTCTGTAGATACTGTTTGACTTTTTCCTCATCAATATTTTCTTGTTTGTATAGTTGCCCATAGAAATCTCGAATAATTCCCTTTTTCTCTTTATTACCATAACAAACTTGGCCTTAGTCATCTATTAACTTCAATATTTTTTTTGATTCTTTCTCCTTTCTCAATTTATATGCTAGCCATCTACCTGGTTTATTTGCATCTTCAAAATAATTCTGTTTAGCATTTCTAATTTTCTGTGCCAATTCTTCTTTCTCTATTAATTCCATTTTATGTTTAATTATATCCAACTTCTATTTAATATCTTTTTTCTGTGGCATTTTCTTTAATTCTTTTTCAAGTATTTTATACTTATCTTCCAAGGCCTTAGAGGCTTGCCTTTTCCAAATATTCTTTTTTCTTATATAATCTATTATCAAACCTCTAATATATGCCTTCATTGTATCCCAAACATTCTACGTTGAAGTATCTTCTTTTTTATTTTCTCTCAAGAAAAATGCCAATTCTTTCTCCATTCATTGTGTAAAATGTTTTTCCTTGAAGATAGTATTGTTTAATGTCCAACTCGATCTTTTTTTTTTGTCCCTTCCATTTAATTGTCATTGGGCTATGATCTGCCCAAGTACTTGTTTCAATATTTGTTTCTTGAATATTAGATATTAATTCTGTTGAGATCCAAATCATATCCAATCTGGACCATGATAAATGTCTATTTGAATAGAAAGTATTTTGTTGGGCTTTAACATTTCTTTCTCTCCAAATGTCCTTTAAAGTTAATTCATCTGTCATTTTAAAAAAAGACCTTGGGAGAGCCTTTCTATTTTGCTTTGTTGTTGTTGCTATATAGTCCAGTTTATTGTCCACAATTCCATTAAAGTCTCCCATCATAATTATATTAACATAGTCCAGTCCAGTTATTTTCATGTGTAATTTTTTATAGAATTCTTCTTGTTTATCATTAGGAGCATAAATTGCAATCAAGAGTATTTTTATATTGTTGTCCATTATTTCCACCATTAATACTCTTCCGTCTTCATCCGTATAGATCAATTTTGCTGGGATAGCCTCTTTAATGTATAAAACCACTCCTCTTTTCTTACATTGAGTCAAAGAAGTAAATAGTTTCCCCAATTTTGGCTGTACTAACAATTGTTCATGTTGTTTTTTAATATGAACTTCTTGTAGACAAATTATATCAAATTTTAATTTCTCTAATTTATGAAAAGTTTTCCTTCTTTTAACAGCTGAATTAAGTCCATTTATATTCATTGTAATCAATTTTTTTTCTTCCATGATTATGCTTTATATTTAGGTCTAACAGCTCTCATGGATCTCACTTCACGCTGTTCTTTACTATCCAGCTGTCCATCTACTGCGCCTTCCTCTTTTTCAGTCTCCAGTTGTTCCTCTTGAAACTCAATTAATGAGACCTCTTTCTCTGCCTCTTCTTCTCTCCTTCCAAAAAATTCTGCATGGAAAAGTTCTGCTTTCTCAATTGAAACAATTCTATGTCTCTGTTCTTGCCACGTAAACATTAATCCTTCTGGAATCAGCCATCTATAATTCACTTCTTTTTTCAATAGCATTTTGGTCAGGAATCGATATTCTCTTCTCATCTCTCTCACTCTTCTGGGTATTTGTTTTAAAACCACAATCTCTTTGCCTTTGTATTTCAATGTCTTCTCTCTTACAGCTTGTAATATTTGTGTTTTAATGGGTTTTTTTTGGTAAATCTAACATGGACTTCCCTTGGTAATTTATTTCTCATCGCATATCTTGTAAAAACTCGGTATACCTCATCTACTCCATCCATCATCTTTTCCTCTGTAATTTCCAAAGCATCTGCCAAAATTTCTATCATTATCGCAGCCAAATTTTCTCCTTTTCCCCCTTCTATATTTTGAAATCTGAGATAAAATTCTGACCTTTCCATCTCCCACCTCAACATCCCACTTTTATCTTGCTCAACCACTGTTAATCTGCTGTCAATATTTCCAATCTTCTCCTCTCTTTGTTTTCCTTCTTCCTCAATTTTTTGGAATCTCTCATCATACTTCACCATCATTTGTTGAATATTTTCCACTTTTTCATCAATCTTCTCTGTTCTTAGTTCAGTAGTGTCTGTTTTTATCTTGAGATCTTGGATTCCTTGCATAATCATCTGTAAAGTTACTTTTTCTTGTTCTTTATCTTGCTTCAACATTGTTTGAATTAAATGTTGTCCTCCAGCTGGTTGGGAGGCAGAGGTAGAAGTAGAAACACCAGAAGATATGGGTTTCCTGCTCATTTTAATGCTTCAAGAGCTTCAAATTCTTTTTAGCTTTTAATCCAACTGGTAGAATAGCTAATTATAATCCAAAGTGGAAAAATCCAATAGTAAAAAGCCCAATGCCAAAAAAGAAAAAGGAGAAAAAGAAGAAGAAAAATCTTCAGGTTCTTCTAGACTCTAATCCAATTATGGAGTAGTCCACCATAAAAAATGAAAAATAGAAAAAGGAGAAAAGCCCAAAAATAATAATAATAATTGAGAAGAAAAAGAACAAAAATAAAGAAAAGAAGAAATTCCTTCAGGTTCTTCACATCTTAATCCAATTGGGAAGTCTCAATAATAAAAAAGAAAAAGCAGAATGGTCCAAAAACATGGATGGAAAAAGCAAAAGGATCCCAGTAAAAAGATGGAGGAAAAAAAGAAAAATAAAGAAAAAATTCTGAGGCTTTCCCTTTGAAATAAAAAGCAAAAATAAGAATATTACTAGAATTAAAATTTACAAAGAGGCTGGTGAGTAGGGGTATCACAGGTGAAAAAAAAATAAGAAAGCACATTGCACTTTATTTAGTTGTCCAAGGCTCTTATTATGACTCTCTTCTCAACTAGCTTCAAAGCCAAGCCTCAAGTGTTGAAATGTTGATGAGTCCAGGAAAACACCTGTAATAATATTTTGCTGTGCTCTCCCTCTATCTTATCAAATTGAAATGTCCTTAAGAAGGAGTCTTCTCACAGTTCTCTCTAATTCAAATAAAATATCTTCAAGCCTCTAGTTGGCAGTGTTACAAGGTTTCTTAATACACTTCCCCCCCAGCCAGAAAAAAAATAGTTTAAATTAAGAAAAAAGAAAAATTATTTATATATGTGTGTGTGTGTGTGTGTGTGTGTTTTCTTAAGTTTTCACGGGTACTTACATGTATGGCATTCAGCTTTGTTTGGGTATTTTCCCACGTCATAGTAGTGGTGCTTTTAAAGTTGTAGCAACGTTTCAGCAGAATCTCATCTGCCATCATCAGGCTTCTGTATAGTGTTCATCTGTGAGTTAGACTTTTACAGTGGTTTCAGATTTAAATTTGGGGCAGCCTATTGCTGTGACAGAATGGTTTTTTCTTCATCCTGATTGGTTGAGAGTCTTGGTCTGTGTTTATTGGTCTTGGAGTTTGCTGTGTTCTGCTTCTAATATCTTCTGTCTGTTTTTTTGGCTCTTTTTGTATCTTGATTAACTGGCAACATTGTGTTACTTTATTGGAGGCCTTTAGTGCAGCTTGGCTTCGGATAAATGGATGGCTATCATTAGTTAGGAAGCTGGGTTTCATCTGGGTGCCTGGTTGGAGTGTGTTTGAGCTGGAGGTATTGGGGGGATCTGTTTGTGCCCAGGTGTTTGCCTGGCTTGTGGTGTGGAGATTTTTTTGTTTGTGTGTGCAGGCTTCCAAATGATTGACAGCCTGGTGGAATCATCTCTTCTATTCATGCTTTCTGGTCTTTTTTCAATCTCTATGGCTTCTCTGATGATTCTGTGGCTGGGATTTTCTATAGTGGCTAGGGTTTTGGTGCCATTGAAGTTGATGCTATGACCTGTGGCTTCCATGTGTTGGACTAGTGAGGAAGTGTGTTCCAGCTTTTTGACTGCATTTTTGTGTTCCTCCAGGCGGGTACTTATTCTTCTATTGGTCTGTCCAATGTATGTGGCCGGGCATGATGCACAGGGGACTTCGTATATGCCTTGGTTTTCCAGGTCAATTTTGTCTTTGGGGTTTCTGAGGATGGCTGCTATTTTTCTGTCTGTTTTGAAGGCAGTCTTGATGTGGTGTCTGTATAGAATCTTACTAATTTTGTCTGTAGTGCCTCTTATGTAGCGCAGGACAGCTGTTCCATGGGTCTGTTCATCTTCTGGGTCTCTATTATGTCTCAGTGTGTTTTTGTGGATCAAGTTGGTGATTTTGCTTTTGTGGAAGCCGTTGGCTGTCTATATTTTAGTCAAGGTGCATAGTTCAGTCTTAATGTGTGTCTTGTCTGCCAGGTGTTTGGTTCTAGTAATTAGTGTTTTAGCCACGGAGTTTATCTGTGCTGGGTGGTGGTGGGATTGGACGTTGAGGTAGCGGTTGGTGTGTGTTTTCTTCTGGTGTATGGTGTGTCCTAGTGTGCCATCTGTTTTTTTGTAGATTAGTACATCTAGGAATGGTAGTTATATGTTTGTTTCTGTTTCCATGGTGAACTTGATTTTGGGGTGTGCACTGTTTAGGTGTGTTAGGAAATTGTTTAGGTTTTCTTGTCCATGGGGCCAAATCACGAATATGTCATTGATATATCTTAACCATAGTTTGGGTTTGAGGATGGCATTGGCCAGGGCTCTGGATTCGAATTCTTCCATGAACAGGTTTGCAATGACAGGTGACAGTGGTGATCCCATCGGGGCTCCTTCAATTTGTTTGTATCTTTGTCCTTTGTATATGAAATATGTGTTGGTTAAGCATGTTCTGTTAGTTCCATGAGGTGTTTAGCTGGTTGGTATTTATTTTTGATGATTTCAAGGGTCTCTTTTATCGGGACTTGAGTGAATAGTGATATATATATAAAGAGAAAATAGCCAAAGGGAGCCTCTATCTTAAAAGAAAATTAAAAAATCAAAAAGAGCATAAAAATATATATAAGAGAAAATTCAGTCTGGTTAACTACAAAGTCACGCTAAAGTCCCCCCCAAAAAAGTAAGAAAAAAAAATCCAAGCCTCAATTTGACATCCCTTTAAAAAACACCGCTCATACAGTTTTGTCAAAAGAAAAAATCTCACAGGTTTCTTCTCATATTCAGAGTGTCCTTTCAAATCTCAGCAAATTAACAACAACAAAAAAAGAAGTTTCTCACCCAGCTGACACACTTTCACTTCCAGCCTCTTCCTTTCCGGAGCTGTCCCAACTTCAGCAGCTATGGAGGCTGCCTCTCCGCCGCCAGCAAAAGGACTTCTCCCAGATCAAACCAGGGATTTTGCGATATCCCTGGGATCCAGGGACTATGCCCTTCACAGTCACCGTCTCTATGGGACGGTTTAGGTCCGTTGGGACCAACCAGGGGTGAAAATATCAGCTGCAATCTCAGAGCCCCGAGATTGCAGCTGTATCGCCGAAACGAAGCTCCGCCTTCTTCCATCCATTGTTTCTTGTCCTGCCCTCTGGTTCTTTGGACAATAGGTTGACTCCCTTCCCTCTTCTTTGTGACAGTATTGGAACACTTCAATCATGTCATGCCTCGTCCTTCTTTCAATCATCATCTGCACTTCTATAACTGTCTGGTTTCTGCAACCCAACAGGACAGACAGAGACTCCAGAGAGTAATTAGGACTGCGGAAAAAACAATTACTAACAACCTGACTTCAATCGATGACCTATATACTGCACGAGTCAAAAAGAGGTCTGTGAAAATATTTACAGACCCTTCACATCCTGGACATAAAGTGTTTCAACTTCTTCCATCAAAACGATGCTATAGAGCCCTGCACATCAGAACAACTAGACAGAAGGACACTTTTTTCCCCAAACTCCATCACTCTGCTAAACAAATAATTCCCTCAACACTGTCCAACTATTTACAAACTCTGCCCTACTATTACTGTTAATCTTCTCATCACTCCTTATCACCCATCCCCTCCCACTTGTGACCGTATGACTGTAACTTTTGTTGCTTGCATCCTTACAACTTATATTGACTGTTTCCTAGTATGATTTGATTGCTTATTGTACCCTATGACTATTATTCAGTGTTGCACCTGATGATTCTAGACTCTTGACAAATGTATCTTTTCTTTTATGTACACTGAGAGAATTTGCACCAAGACAAATCCCTTGTGTGTCCAGTCACACTTGGCCAATAAAGAATTGTATCAGATTGATGGTTTCTGATTTTGGATTGGACCCATTTCAGGTAATGGCCACAGAAGACCAAGAATATTTCAGAAACTGGTTTTCAAAATTGCAGCCTGTGTGAATATGTCTTGAGCTCTTTTCTGCTGCTCGTGTGACCCAAGAAAAGTAGCTTTCCTCCTATATACAATCCCTTTTTGAAGAGATTCACCTGGAAACCACATTCAAATTTGTGTGGTTTCAGGGAGAGATCCTTTCATCCCTGCAGGCTTTTTAATCCAAATCTATTCACTCCTGGGCTCCTTTATTGCTTTGGGAAAAAAATATGCCTTATCCTCTGTTTGGTACAATTACTTAATTTTTGTTTTCAAGTTAAATTTATGCAAATGCTTTATGTTTTACAAGGCTGTATTTATACAGCTTCTATAATTTAGCTTTTTTATTTTCTAAGTTGTTGCGAGAATGATTGTGATGGGATGAACTCATGAAAAAGTATATAAATAGATCCTTTTTTGTATAAACTATTCTTAATTGGTTTCTATTCGATGCTTTGCAACAGGAAAGCTGTTGGAATTTTTTACAAGGGTGAGGATAGGAGTTAAAGTTTTCTTCCTTGCAACTGATTTCATCTGAGCATATTGTAATTAATTCAGTGCTTCCAGTGCTTTCCTGTTCACAAATTGCCATTGAACAGAAGGATAATGTTTAAGAACATGTTATTTGGAATTATGACACTCATGTTTCATGGACGACATAAAAAGCTATGGATTGCGATGAGCAATTTGCTCTGGTCTGTGTATCAAGTAATTGCTCATCATGTAGAGTCTGCCCAATTTACAGTTTGGTTCAGGATTGATTATTTATGCTACTTGCTAATTTTTACTTAATGAGACACAATATTCCAAGGTGATGGGGAACATAAACACGTTTGGGACTTGACTCAATGCTCTGCTTCATTCCAGTTTCGTTTGTTTTTAGAAAGATTACACACTTGCCTTCTGGGCTCATTTTCACAAGCATGGTGTGGATTTCAAATGCATTTGTTGTTTTTCCTCCTAGGCCAAGGAACAAATGGGAAAGGCTTGTGGCAGTCTGCAGGAGTTGGGAGGGACTTCAGAGGTCATCTGGTCCATCCTTTGCTCTGGGCAGAAGTCAATTAAACCCTTCCCAATCCAACCAGCAAGTATTCATAAGCATTTTTATATATATTTTATTTAAGTTTATTGTCAGATAAAATATAAATAGGTTAGGAAAGTTAAAGGAGAAAAAAGAGAGGTGCAGAAGGAAAGGAAGAGGAAAATAACACAGTTAGTAAGAGTAGCAAAAGTACCATCAAGTACCATCAAGTATCAAAGTACTAAAAACAATACCAAGATTATCAAAAAACACCTCTTGATTCTATTAGGCAAAAATGTCCAGGACTGAATAGCTTCTGTATACAACATACATTGCCTCCTATCAAACTAAAAATTGTTTCCAGAGAGGTGATGTAAAATCAACGCAAGCCAACTTTTCCAGCACCATCTCCAAATCCCTGAAGAAGGTACATCTCATACTTCCCAAATAGGGTGGTCTTGTTTTGGCTTGTCTGGTCTGTTTCATTAGCATTCAGATCTTATAGTCCCCCAGTTTTATTCTCTAATGGTAAGAGTTAAAGTCACTTCTAAACAATGGAGACTCATTGTTGTAATGGGCTAATGAATTTGGCCTGTAAGACTAAGAAAGACTTTTTAGCAGGCAAAACGTTAGCTCATCATTGCAGAATTACCGATGTGTATGTGATCCAGGATTTTAACAAATGTTGTACTAGATGGCAATTGGAAAGATCAACTTGGCTGGCCCAGATGAAGGTCTGTCTGCCAAGGGAGCTCTCATCCTTCAGCCGCTATTGGGCAAGAACAATTAAAACAACAATTACATCATCACAGCACTGTAATTTCCACAAGCAGGCTATTAATGGGCCAGAGTGTATTGAGGCTTAAAATGGTGCCTGGTATTATTTCATGCTCTTGAATTCATTGGGTGCAGATTAAATCTCTTCTTTTTTTGAGCAAAGGTGGGGTGGAGGAGGAGAAGCAACCCAAGACAATTCAAAAAACTCATTGGGCACAAATGTCTATGGAGATTCTCGATCATCCAGGCAGCTGAATTGGACTAAACTGAAGAAACTGAAGAAATTGAAGAAACTTCTTGAATGAGAACATTTTCATAGGAAAAACAACCCCCCCCCCCCCAAAAAAAAAAAAAGCCAAGGAAGTCCAGTTATCTTTTGGGAAAAGCACCTTTGGGACACTGAGCAGGAAGTTGATTGCTCTGTATATCCTAAGTCATCATGTTTTTTTCGCAGGAAGATGTACCTATTTTTAGGCAAAGCAAACTTCCCTGACCCTGTCCTGTGGACACTTCTGAACATAACCATCATGAGTTTCTCTTGAGTCCCTCCTACTGATAAATACTGTTTCCACAGTATTTGGATGCAAATTTGATCTTGTGGCATTCCCATGCTTGGATCATAAGCACATCTCTTATCATTTGGCAGAACTACTGGCATTTATGAGATTTAAAATGTTAAAAACAATCAGACCAAGGAAATCAAAATGGCCTCCAGATTTAAGGCACTACCTTGAAGTATCAAAACTATGTTGTTGTTTTTCCTCACAGGCTGACTTCTTTCCCTTTCTTTGAAAACCTACCAAAACAGAATTCCAGTGAAATTTCTCCTCCTTATTTAATGAAAGAGGCAGAAGATAAAGGATCCCAGGTTTCAATGTTTTCTTCTTTCAATGTAATCAAGCCCATAAAGAATTTTTTCTCCCTTTTTTTTCTCCTTAAAATCTCTCATGGATACTTTTGCATTTTAATTTTTGCCCATATGACAAAACCATTATTATAATAAGCAGGTGAAAATTATTCAATGGAGAAAGAAGACCCATCCTGACAAATTAGCTCTTAATAAATGGAGGCAACCCTCCTTAATTGCTTCAATACTTTTTGGCAGATAATCTGTTTCCATTTATTGTTCCCTATATAAAAACTTCTGCATTGTTACAAAGAGAGAGAGAAAGAGATGTCTATTCTTTCTTGGTTTGGATAAATGTGTTTATTGTTTTCTGAGGTACAAAGTTATTAATGATCATTACTTGAGGAAAAAAATCTAGGAAGATGAAAGAAAAAAAGAATAAAGGGAGAGAAAAAATGATCTACTATAAGTTCAGACCAAAGTAATTCCACACATTTGTAAGGATACTTCAGTAAGAGCTAGTGAAGAATAGCTTTTTGAAATTTTATGCCAAATTTGTGGGCAGTGGAATAGGGCAGAAAGCCTGTAGCAGTAGCAGCCGTGTGTGAATGGATGTATTCTTTAAAATAAATAGATGGACAGGTAGACTTTAATTCCCAGAATTCCCCAGGAAGCCTCTCATCTTAAAGTTGCAACAGTTGAGAAATTATGCCCTAGGCATTACTATATGACCTGCTCAGAAAAAATCAAAATCTGGTGATGAATTAGTAATTGAAAGAGAATTCAGTTTCTTCAAATCAAATCAAATCTGTGTTACATCATAAATCTGAAGCCTAATTTTAACTTTTTTTAAACTTGTTAATCCAGAATTTATTTCCTTTTAATCAAGCATAATAGCTTTGGAAATTAAGGATAAAGCATTAATTTTTAACCTCATCCCAAAACTTATTTTAAATGTTTGTGGTTGCTCGAGACTCCTTTAATATATTATTTTTAAAAAATTATCCAATGAAATCACTAGCAAAAAAGAAACTTGCTGTACAGAATTTCCTCTTTTTTATTTCCTTTGCAATGCAACTTATGTCAGGATGGTGTGCTCTGTATTTTCAAGATGTGCATGGATTGATGGTAGTGTCTCTTCAATATCTTCACAAACGACTCAATGAGGGAATAGAAGGGGAACTTACCAGATTTGTGGATGATACTATGCTACAAGAATAGTAAATACCCTAGATGATAGGCTCAAGATCCACATGGATCTTGACAGTCTTGAACACTGGGCCATTTCTAACAAAATGAAATTCAATGTAGAGAAAAGTAAAGTCCTACACTTAGGCAAGAAAAACCAAAAGTATACATATAGCCTGGGTGAAACCAGGCTTAATAGCTGTAACTGTGAGAGGGATCTTGGAGTCTTAGTGGACAACCAGCTAAATATGAGTCAGCAGTGTGCAGCGACAGCCAAAAAAAGCCAATGCAATCCTAAATTGCATTAACAGAGGGATACAATCAAGATCAAGGGAGGTACTAATACAACTCTATGAAGCTTTAGTAAGACCGCACCTAAAATACTGCATCCAGTTTTGATCACCACACTATAAAAAGAAGTTGAGGCTCTAGAAAGAGTGCAAAGAAGAGCAACCAAGAGGGGACCAAAGGCTAAAACATGCAATGAATGGTTGCAGGGTCTGGGCATGGCTAGTCTAGTGAAGAGAAGGACCAGGGGAGACATGATAGCAGTCTTCCAATATTTGAGAGGCTGCCACAGAGAGGAAGGGGTCAACCTATTTTCTGAAGCACCTGAAGGCCAGACAAAGAATAATGGGTGGAAACTGAATAAGGAGAGATTCAACCTAGAAATAAGGAGTAATTTTCTGACAGTGAGGGCAATCAACCCATGGAACAGCTTGCCTTCAGCAGTTGTGGAAACTTCATCACTGGAAGCTTTCAAGATGAGACTGGACTGCCATTTGTTAGAAATGGTCTCCTGCTTGGGTTGGGGGTTGGACTAGATGACTTATAAAGTACCTTCCAACTCTGTCAATCTGTCAATCTTTAATGCTTCTCTGATTGTGGGTTTTTATCTGTTAAAAGTGGTGCTGGTCTGGTGCTTAGCTTGGTCTCATAAACTTCCAACCCACTCTTGAAAAGTCTTTTTCCCTGCTTTAGCTTTCACTCAAATGTTGAAAAAGCAATATCACTGGTAACCATTTATGAAAAACTGGCAATGAATCTCTAAGAGTGTTTGATCTCAACATTGTGCCATTCATTTAATTCAGAATAGATGTAACCCTTTCCTTACCTGTATTTTTAGCTGAACATGCTATGGCTTCAGGTATTTCCTTCTTTCTTACAATGTCTAGTAAAATAGGTGTGATCAAGGCAGCTTCCAGAAAGAGAAGTGAGAAAGCTTTGTGGTGATTCAAAAGAGTTGAAGAGCAGAAGGATGAAGGGGAGGAAAGTGAAGAAAGTGGCTTTAAATACAGGTGAAACTCAAAAAATTAGACTATTGTGCAAAAGTTCATTCATTTCAGTAATGCAACTTAAAAGGTGAAACTAATATATGAGATAGCACAGCAAGATACTCCAAGCTGTGATGTGTCATAATTGGGATGATTATGGCTTACAGCTCATGAAAACCCCAAATCCACAATCTCAGAAAATTAGAATATTGTGAAAAGGGTCAATATTCTAGGCTCAAAGTGTCCCGTTCTAATCAGCTAATTAAGCCATAACACCTGCAAAGGATTCCTGAGCCTTTAAATGGTCTCTCAGTCTGGTTCAGTAGGAATCACAATCATGGGAAAGACTGCTGACCTGACAGTTGTGCAGAAAACCATCATTGATATCCTCCAATAAGGAGGGAAAGGTAATTGCAAAAGAAGGTGGATGTTCCCAAAGTGCTGTATCAAAGCACATTAATAGAAAGTTATGTGGAAGGGAAAAGTGTGGAAGAAAAAGGTGCACAAGCAGCAGGGATGACTACAGCCTGGAGAGGATTGTCAGGAAAAGACTATTCAAAAGTGTTGGGAACTTTCACAAGAAGTGGACTGAGGCTGGAGTCAGTGCATTTAAGAGCCACCACACACAGCCAGATCCTGGACATGGGCTTCAAATGTCATATTCCTCTTGTCAAGCTGCTCCTGAACAACAAACAACGTCAGAAGCGTCTTACTTGGGCTAAAGAAAAACAGACCTGGTCTGTTGCTCAGTGGTCCAAAGTCCTCTTTTCTGATGAGACAACTTTTGCATCTCATTTGGAAACCAAGGACCCAGAGTCTGGAGGAAGAATGGAGAGGCACACACTGCAAGATGCTTGAAGTCCAGTGTGAAGTTTCCACAGTCTGTGTTGATTTGGGGAGCCATGTCATCTGCTGGTGTTGGTCCACTGTGCTTCATTAAGTCCAGGATCAACACAGCCGTCTACCAGGAGATTTTGGAGCACTTCATGCTTCCTTCTGCAGATGAGCTTTATGGGGATGCTGACTTCATTTCCCAGCAGGACTTGACACACTGCCAAAAGCACCAAAACCTGGTTCAGTGGCCATGGGATTACTGTGCTTGATTGGCCAGCAAACTCGCCTGACCTGAACCCCATAGAAAATCTATGGGGCATTGCCAAGAAAAAGATGACAGACATGAGACCAAACAATGCAGAAGAGCTGAAAGCCGCTATTGAAGCATCCTGGTCTGCCATAATACCTCAGCAGTGCCACAGGCTGATAATTTCCATGCCACGTCACATTGAGGCAGTCATTGCTGCAAAAGGGGCCCAAACCAAGTACTGAGTACATATGCATGCTTCTACTTTTCAGAGGTCCAATATTGTTCTATGTATAATCCTTGTTTTATTGATCTAATTTCCTGAGATTGTGGATTTGGGGTTTTCATGAGCTGCAAGCCATCATCATCACAATTATGACAAATCACAGTTTGAACTATCTTGCTCTGCATGTAATGAGTCTATCTCATATATTAGGTTCACCTTTTAAGTTGCATTACTGAAATAAACTTTTGCATGATATTCTAATTTTTCAAGTTTCAACTGTATAAGGAGAGAAAGTGATTCACAATAAACTCCCTTTTAATGATCTATAATTCCTTAATTTAAGGGACGTGGTGGCTCAGTGGTTAAGACACTGAACTTGTCAATCAGAAAGGTCAGCAATTCGGTGGTTCGAATCCCTAGCACCGCATAACGGAGTGAGCTCCCATTACTTGCCCCAGTTTCTGCCAATCTAGAAGTTTGAAAGCATGTAAAAATACAAGTAGAAAAATAGGGACCACTTTGGTGGGAAGGTCACAGCATTCGGTGATTAGTCCTGCCGGCCACATGACCACGGAGATGTCTTCAAACAGCACTGGCTCTTCAGCTTTGTAACCGAGATGAGCACTGCCCCCTAGAGCCAGAAACAATGAGCACATATATGCAAGGGAAACATTTACCTTTACCTTTAATTCCTTAATTATTCAGGCTAGAGTCGGACTGGATGGGGCTGAGCATTTACTGGCCGAGTTCACAGCATTTTTTTTTTCTTTGCATCTTAGGACAGAAATATCTGCCACTAAGTAGGATTGATCTCTCAACCTTCAGAGTGGGAAGTGAGCATCTTCACCACTAAGCCATCATTCCACTCAGAAAATGATCCACAATGTTTCGACAATTCCAAGCACCCATTGCCCTAAAAGACAGTGACAAGAAAAGTTAAGTGGGTTCAGGCTGCTTTTCAAATAGCCTAGGATCTTCAAAACTGGCAACAGCAATCTCCTCTCAACTACAAGCAACATGTTGATTCCTTTTGACTGCTCTGAAAACAATTAACTCGGGAAATAGCAGCAATCAAAGCACCCAAAGCTATAGATTTTGAAATTCATATTTAATAGATTCAGTAAAAATAAATATTGGTGCGAATCATACCAATACCTGCTATAATATCCATTAATGTAGCTTTTTTTGCCCCCTCAGCAACAAAATTGAAGTTGTTTTGTAACAACCCTCTTTCAGATGCTTTAATAACTATAAGTACATCTCTGGAGTTTCCAAGTAGTAATCAGGTTTAACCTTGTTTACTTTTTATCTCATGATCAGCCAATTGTCAGCTGGTTCCTACTACCTACTGCAGGTCAAGGTTCTTGAATGAACCAAATTTATTAGTTGTTTGGTTTTATTTACAGGTAATGTCTGAAGAGTTGTTGGTCTTTCTGAGCATAGTTGTTTAATTGCAGATGTTTCATTACCCAAACCAGGTAACATCATCATCACTATCACTAGATCACTACAGGTGTTGAAGATGTTACCTAGTTTGGATAATGAAACATCTGCAGCGAGCACCAAGGACCTCTTATTTCAACCCCGAGCTATAAATATTCTCTTTTATTAAGAGTATGATCTTTATTATCAGAAGGCTGATGATGCTATGGTGCTATAGTCCCACGGGATGACCTTACAATGGCCTCCTTTAGATTAACAGAGTTGGAAAGGACATTGTAGGTCATCTAGTCCAACCCCCCACCCAAGCAGGAGACCCTACACCATTTTTGACAGATAGCAGTCCAGTCTCTTCTTGAAAGTCTCCAGTGATGAAGTGCCTCAATCTTCTCCCGCTTCTGCTACACCCAAACCACCATACATAACAACATCCATGATTAGAAACAAATCTAATACTTACAATGCTTTCACAATTAAAGAAAAAAACCACATGCACAAAACAACATAATCAGAAATTGTTTTGAAACTTTTCAATATTTGGGGAACAGAGCAATACAAGGAAAGGTACAAATCCTTTTTCTGTCAACTGGAATCTAAAAGAGGCATGGAAACAGGACCCATTAACTTTCTCCTGAGAGTTTATTTAGAATCAATATGAATCCAAGGAACTTTATAGAAAGTTTAATTGGAATTAGGTGTCTCTTCTGCTTATTGCTCACTTTATGTAACCCTCACTCATTTATGCAGAAGCTCAAAAAATAAAAATAACCATGTATTTCCCTGTGCAGACAAATATTGACCAAGCTGCTATAGCATATTTTTTCCTGCAGAATGCATGCAATAAGCCTTAATTTAGTGGTAATTCAATCATTTGCTTAGTTATTGGTAACATTTAGTTAAAATCCTCTCTCCAAAATTTGGGGACTTCTTTCAGCACACCAGGCAAAAATCCCATGGATCCAATTTGATTATACTGAGTGAATTAATTCAGGAAAATCAATCCAGTTCAATTTGGACATTCAAATTGAATTGCTAAATCCGGTCACATCAATGTGCATTTCCATCCAGGTGGAAAACACCATTCTTTCCAATGTGCAGAAAGGTTTGAATGCAGCCAATTCCTTCAATTAGGTGGCTATATAGAACTGATTTTCCAATTTGAATCAGAAAGTTGATTTGATTAGAGAGTTTGGTATAATTGCATTCTGTTCAAATATCCAAACTGAATATGTGCATAGACCAAAGTGTTTGGCTCAGAGTATAATCTATCCAAGCCCAGGTGTTTTTTTTTTTTAATTTATTAATGAGTAGGAAAGTACAGTCAATGTAAGATGAACGTGTTATAGTCTTCAGGATTCAGACCTATCTACGCAGACACTCTATTGTTAGGAAAACCCTGTTTGGAGCTAGGCCATTATGAGAGAGAGAGAGACAGAGAAAAACACACAGAGAGAGAAACACAGAGAGACAGAGAAACAGAGAGAAACACAGAGAGACAGAAAGAAAAACAGAGAGAGAGAGAGAGAAACAGAGAGAGAAACAGAGAGAGAGAGAAACACAGAGACAGAGAGAAACACAGAGAGAGATAGAGACAGAGAAACAGAGAAACAGAGAGAGAAACAGAGAGAAACAGAGAGAGAGAGAGAGAGAAAAACAGAAAGAGAGAAACACAGAGAGAGACAGAGAAACAGAGAAAGAAACAGAGAAAGAACAGAGAGAGACAGAGAAGCAGAGAGAGAAAGCAGAGAGAGACAGAGACAGAGAGAAACACACAAAGAGAGAAACAGAGAGAGAGAGAAAAACACAGAGAGACAAAGAAACAGAGAGAGAGAAACACAGAGAGACAGAGAGAAACAGAGAGAGAGAGAGAGAGAGAGAGAAACAGACAGAGACAGAGAGAAACACAGAGAGATAGAAACACATAGAGAGAGAAACAGACAGAGACAGAGAGAAATAGACAGAGAGAGAGAAACACACAGAGAGAAAAACATAGAGAGACAGAGAAATAGAGAGAGACAGAGAGAGAAACAGAGAGAAACAGAGAGAGAGAGAAACACAGAGAAAGAGAGAAACACAGAAAGAGCAAGACAGAGAGAGAAACAGAGAGAGACAGAGAGAGAATGTATGATTGCTTTTGACATTACTAATTTGGTACTTTTATTTTTTGCTTTTATTAACTTGATACAAAAAAGATATAAAACTAAACAACATTTTAAAAAAAGACCAACCATTGCTACCCTAACAAGCCCTATGTATAACAGACATATACATTTATAATTTTTTTTACATAAACATTACAGTAAAAGGTAACCATATTTCATTATAGTCATTCAAAGCTAATGTATCTTGGTTAAAAAATTTGTAAGTTGTTAATAGCAGCAACACTGCAAATAATTGAGTGGTGATGGTCACATGTTTAGTTTTCCAGTGCTGAAAAAGAAGCCCTTTTTATGTAGGGCATGTAAAACAATAGAATACTTTATTGGCTATGTGTGATTGGACACACAAGGAATTTGTCTTGGTGTAAATACTCTCAGTATACATTGTTAAGCCTGGTTTCCCCAACCAGGGTTAGGGAGACAAGCTAAACAGAATGTGCAGCTTAGTCAGATAGGCACACAGATAAATGAGTGAGCTAAGCTTGTATGTTTATTAACATACAGTAAAAATAACAGATACGCTTGTGCTATCAAAAATATAGTTTATTCCATTATGAGTTCATAGCATAGTCAAAATAACAGTCCAATAGTCATGTATCATTTAGTCAATCCATTCAGGGATATTCAGTTAGCAAAGTCCGTGTTAGAATATCCTATGTCAATTCACTTACAAGCCAGTCCTTTGTTTTTCTCTCCCGTTCGAGCAATGCAGTCTTGTGTCCTTGCAGTAATCAGGTATCATCAAAGCCAGAGAGTGAGCAAGCTGCAGCCTTGCTTCTTTTAAAATGCTTTCACAACCACTCCCTTAATTACTATCCCACAGTTAAAGTTGCAGACACTTTAACTTACAAACTATGATTACATATTATTATTTACCTAAACCAGTTAGGGTAAAACAATGTTATCGCTAACATTCTCCCCTTTTAGGAAATAATAATAAATATAACTATTTACATCTTTAAATCATATTTGTTACAACTTTCTTTAAACTTAGTTACTCCTTGAGCTTTTGTAAATTGGTCTGCAATGTTTTCTTCTGTCATGCAGTATTCCAATTTAATTAACCCATTCTTTACAGATTCTCTAACATTTAAGTGTCTTAAATCAGTATGCTTTGATCTAGTTTTTACAGCAATACTAGTAGCTAACTTTATAGCTGCTTGGTTATCCTCGTACACAATAATGGAATCTTTTACAGTTATACCCATGTCTAATAATAACTGTTTGTACAAAATCAAGTCAGTGCATAGTAATGACAGACATGAAAATTCCGCTTCCATCGTGGACAAGCTAATATGCTGTTGTCTGATTGACCTCCACCCTATTAGTGTCTTACCAAATAATATAGCCATCCCAGATGTTGATTTTCTTGTGTTTATATCAGTTGCAAAACTTGCATCTGCATAGGCACTAAGACTCAAATCACCCTTTGGTTCTATATACAATGCATGGTTCATTGTTCCTTTAAGATATCTTAAAATTCTCTTTAATGATTGCCAATAACATTGATGTGGCTCAGAATTAAAACGTGCCAGCTGATTTACACTATAAGCTATATCTGGCCTTGACCAATTGCTTATATATGATAAGCTACCAATCAAAGATTGATATATAGACTTATCAAATTTGGGACTTTGATCATCAGTTTGGCAAACTTCCTGACTCATTTGCCGGTTTACAAAGTTCCATTTTAAACATTTTAATTAATTGGCAAATTTTATCTTCTTGAGATATCTCAAAACCATTTTTTGTTTTGTTAATTGTCAATCCTAGATACTTTTTAATTTCACCTAAATGCTTTAATTTTATCTTTTTGGCTAATAATGATATAATCTCATTAGCTTCATTATTAGTCTTAGTTATCAAAGCAATATCATCTGTAAATAATAACAATAATGACACCGTTCCATTATTTTCTTTTTTTAAACACACATGGATCTGCTAAACCAGATTTAAAACCTATATTGTTTAACTCTTTCACAATATATTGGTTCCACTCAAACCCAGATTGTTTCAATCCGTAAAGACTCTTTTTGAGTTTCCAACAATCATTACTATTTACTTTATTGTCTTTTATACCTACTGGTTTTCTTAAATATATAGTGTGCTGCAATGGTGCATGTAGATAAGCAGTTTCTACATCTAAATGGTTAATGACATAGTTTTTCTTAGCTGCCCACACTAATGCTGCTCTTAAAGATGTTGCTTTAAGACTTGGTGCAAAAACTTCATCATAATCAGATGCAGTTTGATTAAATCCTTGAGCTACTAACCTAGCTTTATGGGTAACAGTTCCATCATTTCCAGTTTTTACTTTAAATATCCATTTGCACCCAATGGATTTTTCTCCTGGAGGTAATTTAGCATCTTCATAAACTTTCATTACCTTTAATGAATTTAGTTCCTTTTCCATTGCCTTTTGCCAATTCTCCTGATCCTTAGCAGGATACATCCTAAGTTCATCTACTCTAGTTGGAACTTAGTTACTTGGCAAACTATACTTGCTTGATATCTATCAGGTGGTCTAGTTATATGTGTAGTACGTCTAGGTATTATAGGACTTACAGGTGGACTTTCATTAACTAACTCTTCTTGATTATCTAACTCTTCCTGATCAACTATTTCCTCTTGTTCTGGTCCTATTTGTTCTTCTTGGACTTCTTCTTTAATTGGACTCTTCTTATAACTATTCTGATCTTTCTGCCTTTTGTAGGGTTCAATAATTACTTCATTATTTAAATCTTGCTCTAATCTATTCCATCCTACACGTTCTAGGAATTTTGCACTAGCACTGGTGTAAACTCTAGATATACCTGGTTCCCAGAATCTATAAGATCTATGATTAGATGTATATCCTACAAAATATAATCTTTTAGTTCTATGTTTTCCTTTGTGTCTAAGTTGTGAAGGGATATGCACCCATGCTGGTGCTCCAAATGTGTGCATGTAACTTAAATCAGGTTTTGTACCATGCCACAGTGTGAATGGTAATTCACCTGTTGTTGAATTAACAACATTATTTAATATATGATTACCACACATTATTGCTTCTCCCCACAAATTGTCAGGTAATCCTGAATCAGACATCATAGTTCGTGCCATTGATTGTAATGTTTGGCCTCTTCTCTCTATAAAGGCATTATGTTGTGGCCTATATGGTGCAGACATTTTATGTTGAATACCTAACATTCTTAGTCTGTTCTGCAATTTATTATTTGTAAATTCTGTATCATTATCTGTTATAAGAGTTACTAATTTCTTTTTAGTTTTCCTCTCAGCAAATTTTATCCAATTAAAGAGATTTTGATATGTTTCAGTTTTGCTCTTCATTAAATAGCAAAACCCATATCTAGAATAGTGGTCCATTAAACTTAGTATATAACGAGCTCCTCCTACACTTGGTTTTTTCGAACCTATTAAATCAGCAAATACTACCTCTAAAGGTTCTTTGGTAGTAAATCCATCAACTCTATTAGCTGGTGTGACCCTGGCTTTGCTTTGATTACAGGCATTACATTGCAAATACTTATGACAAGGTTTCAAACTTATTCCCTTAGATAATTCAACAGTTTTCTTAAGTATTTTAAAATTTAAATGCCCTAGCCTTCGATGTAACAAGTGAATACATTCATCATGAGGTTTCTTATTTTCATAAACTGTGTTAGCCACCTTTAAACCATCATCATTTAACACATATAATTCATCTCTTAAAGATGCAGTAATTTTTTTATCTTCTTTCTCAATTATGCAGTTATCTCCCCTAAATGTAACTACATATCCTAGTTTAACCAAAATTCTGACTGAAATTAAATTAAACTTAAGTTGTGGTACATATAACATTTTTACATTCTCTTTTATAAAAGAACAATATGCTATACCTTGACCTTTAACTTTCAGTTTCCAGCCATTGGCTAACGATATCTGCTGTGTACTCTTGGACATTTTAATAAAATGTTTGTTATCATTAGTTATACAATGTGATGCTCCACTGTCAACCACCCATAAATTATTTTTTACAGCTCCGTTAGTATACATGGCTAACTCTAAATTTTTATTTATCTTTTGATGACTTTTTGTATTCTGGCCAGCGTTCTGGCGTTTTGCTTTTTTACAAAATCTTGCCAAATGTCCTCTTCCTCCACAATTAAAACACTTTTTAATTGCGTATGCAGTAGGAGTTTCATTATCTTCTTTTTGAGGTTGCTGCCTCCTTAACTCGTCTCTTTCAAACCTTCTTCTGGCCTCTTCAATCAATCTGCCAGTTATATCAGTTAAAGTTCGGCTTTCCTTTGGCAATATTTCAAGGGAAGTTACGTAGTTATCATAGCTTTCATCAAGGGAAGATAGAATTATGTAGACTTGGTGTAGTTCAGAGAAAATAAGCTCTTTCTCGTGCAGTTCTTAAAAATGCTTTGCATAGTTTTCAAATGACTCAGCATATCACCATTCTTATGGAGATGTGTGCTGAAAAGTTTCCGTGTTAGATTTATGTGAGCACCAACATTATCTCGAACATAAATCCTCTTCAGCTTCTGCCAACACCCAACAGCTGATTTCTCTCCGTGGATATAAACAAGTTGCTTATCAGTTAAGGTTAAAGCAATAATGCAAATAGCTTGTTCATTTTTATGCATAAATTCTTCTATCTTTAATCTGTCTTACTCATCCTCTGGATCCCATTCTTCCACGTTTGGTGGATTTTCAATTATGTTCCACAAACCTTCTCTTCGTAGAAGCAGACTACATTTCATAGACCATGATACATAGTTTGTTCCATCCAACTTGGATATAAGGGACAAACTTTGTAAATTGACTTGTGCCATGTTTTCTTATATGGATATAAAACTATAATTAATAAAACACAGCTGTCTGTTTACTGTAATGTATAACAACACAAACTCTCACTTTTACATAAATCTGTTTTATCCTAGTTAAACTGACTTTGCAGCCTCTGGGCCCATAACCAGTGTTAAGCCTGGTTTCCCCAACCAGGGTTAGGGAGACAAGCTAAACAGAATGTGCAGCTTAGTCAGATAGGCACACAGATAAATGAGTGAGCTAAGCTTGTATGTTTATTAACATACAGTAAAAATGACAGATACGCTTGTGCTATCAAATATATAGTTTATTCCATTATGAGTTCATAGCATAGTCAAAATAACAGTCCAATAGTCATGTATCATTTAGTCAATCCATTCAGGGATATTCAGTTAGCAAAGTCCGTGTTAGAATATCCTATGTCAATTCACTTACAAGTCAGTCCTTTGTTTTTCTCTCCCGTTCGAGCAATGCAGTCTTGTGTCCTTGCAGTAATCAGGTATCATCAAAGCCAGAGAGTGAGCAAGCTGCAGCCTTGCTTCTTTTAAAGTGCTTTCACAACCACTCCCTTAATTACTATCCCACAGTTAAAGTTGCAGACACTTTAACTTACAAACTATGATTACATATTATTATTTACCTAAACCAGTTAGGGTAAAACAATGTTATCCCTAACATACATAAAGAAAAGATACATTCATTAAGAATCAAGACTCATAACGTACAACACTTAATGATAGTCATAGGGTACAATCAACAATCAAATCATACTAGGGAACAGTCAATATAAATTGTAAGGGTACAAGCAACAAAATTACAGTCCTACAATCACAAGTGGGAGGGGATGGCTGATAAGGAGTGATGAGAAGATTAATGGTAATAGTAATGCAGACTTAGTAAATAGTTGAACAGTGTTGAGGGAATTATTTGTTTAGCAGAATGATGACTTTCGGGGAAAAACTGTTCTTGTCTCTAATTGTTCTGGTGTACAGTGCTCTATAGCGTTGTTTTGAGGAAAGGAGTTGAAACAGTTTATGTCCAGGATGTGAGAGGCCTGTAAATATTTTCAGAGCCCTCTTTTTGACTTGTGCAGTATGCAGGTTCTTGATGGAAGGCAGGTTGGTAGCCATGTTTTTTTCTGCAGTCCTAATTACTGTCTGAAGTCTGTGTCTGTCCTGTTGGGTTACAGAACCAAGCCTGACACTTATAGAGGTGCAGATGATAGACTCAATAATTCATCTGTAGAACTGGATCAGCAGCTCCTTGGGCAGTTTGAGCTTTCTGAGTTGGTGCAGAAAGAACATTCTTGGTTGTGCTTTTTTGATGACATTTTTGATGTTAGGTGTCCATTTTAGGTCTTGTGATATGATAGAACCTAGAAATTTGAAGATCTCTACTGCTGATGCTGTGTTGTCTAGCATTGTAAGAGGTGGTAGTATGAGAGGGTTTCTTCTAAAGTCTACCACCATTTCTACAGTTTTGAGTGTGTTCAGTTCCAGATTGTTCCGGTTACACCACGAGGCAAGTTTCATAACCTCCTGTCTATATGCAGATTCATCGTTGTCTTGAATGAGACCTATCACTGTTGTATCATCAGCAAACTTCAGTATTTTAACAGATGGATCTTTTTAGATGCAGTCATTGGTATATAGGGAGAAGAGAAGTGAAGATAGCACACAGCCTTGGGGGGGGGGGGTTGTGCTGATTGTACAGGTATCGGATGTGATTCTGCCTAGCTTCAAAAATAACAGTTATTTCCAAAAAAAATGTTGAAAATGGGAAAGGGAATCTTTGATAAGATATTTTACACAGAGAGAGGGGATAAAAGAGGGAGGGGAGAGAGGGGCGGGAGAAAGAGAGAGAGTATATGGTTTCCAGGTTCTAGGCTGATACACCAAACTTCAGCAAGTTCTGGAGAACCAGTAGTGGAAATTTTGAGTAGTTTGGAGAACCGTCAAATCCCACCTCTGACTGGAGATTTTACAGTATCCTTCCCCTGCCACGCCCACCAAGCCACACCCACAGAACCGGTAGTAAAAAATATTGAATCCCAAACTAGTTCAGTTCCTCAAAGTCAGGGGATGAAAGAAAAAGGAGAAAGGAAAGTTATACTCCCTTTATGAGGCCTGCAGCTGAAATGTCTTAATATTCCATGGTAGAATTTGTTACTTAAAGTAGGAGTTTCCAACCGCAGGTGGCCCAGAATTGGGCTGTGGCATATTTAGAACCCACTGCTCGCATGTCCTGGTCCCCTCCCACCTCCCCAGCCGGGCCACCAAGCCACTGGGGAATAAAACTTTTGTCAGAGTTGATGAGCTCTTGGCCAAATCTACAAAACACAACAATGGTGTAAACAAAGAATTAGAATAGTTGTTTCTATTTGCAGCACAATTTGCAGCGAAGGGCTATATTAGGCAGCAAACTCTCATTATATGAGCACATTTCTTGATTTGTGCTTAGCGGGAGAGCTGATAAGCACTGCTTCAATCACAGCAGCAAATGTTTTGTTTTGTTGGATTTAGGTATTTAAGGCCTCAAGGAATGTATTCTGGAGGAAATCTAAATAGGTGAATTAATAAATAACTTTCTGCGCAGCACATTCTGTTCAGTACATTAAATAAACCATACCCAATTTCTCATCCTGGCACGATGACAGCTGTATTCCTCAACACTGTTGCTCCTTGCCTTAAATGCAAGGTTAGGATAAGTTTTAGGGAAAGAGAAACACAGGGTGAGCCTTGTTCTGAGGGATAAAATTGAGAATGCATTGTAAATGGCAAGGAATGTAAAGAATCTTAATCAGGACATAAGGATGAGGCATTGTTTGAAAAGGTCCCAAGCATGCACCAGAAAGCTAAGCAGAATGTTTCATGATGGTGATCAGAATCAGAATCAGAATAGAGCTGGAAGGGACCTTGGAGGTCTTCTAGTCCAGTCCCCTGCTCAAGCAGGAGACCCTAAACCAGAGATGGCGAACCTTTTGGGTAGGGTGTGCTGAAAGCGTGTGCGTGCCGGCACCCACAATACAATGTGCCCTGGCACATCCGTGAAACATCCCCGCCCTGCCTTTTTACCTGCAGTGCACATGTGCACACTTCCCAGCTGATTTTCAGCCTCTTTGAAGCTGTTTTTGCCCTCCTGGAGACTCAAGGGAAGCCTTTGGAGGTTTACAATTGGCCCGTTTCGGCACTTCCAGTATTTTCGGAAGGCCCGTTTTTCAGCCTCCCGAGGCTGCAGAGGCTTCTCTTGAGCCTCCAGGAGGGTGAAAACAGCCACAAAGAGGCCGAAAATCAGCTGGGAAGTGTGCGCATGTGCAGTGCAGGTAAGTTTGGCTGGGGCTCGCCTGCCCGCATAAAAGGCTCTGCATGCCCCCTGTGGAACGCGTACCATAGGTTCGCCATCACGGCCCTATAACGTTTCAGACAAGTGGCTGTCCAGTCTCTTCTTCAAAACCTCCATTGATGGAGCCACCCACATCTTCTGAAGGCAAACTGTTCCACTAGTTAATTGTCCTCACTCTTGAGAAGTTTCTCCTGAGTTTTAGGTTGGATCTCTCCTTGATTAGTTTCCATCCATTGCTTCTTGTCCTGTCCTCTTGATCCTGGAACTTAGGTGGCTTCCAAGACTTCCAAGAACATGGAGCCAATGTTTGGATGAGAAACACCATTGATTTGGAGGAAGGGGAGGGAGATATGCAAGGCTGTTTAAATTTTGTTTCGTTTAATTTGGATGCCATCAAACTCAAGCAAATTCTTTGGTTATTTGTACTCTGAAAACGTCTGTATCAGAGGTGGTATTCAGCAGGTTCTGGCCAGTTCTGGAGAACCAGTAGCAGAAATTTTGAGTCGTTCGGAGAACTGGCAAATACCACCTTTGACTGGCCCCACCAACCCCATCTCTTCTCTGCCTCCCACGAGTCCCAGCTGATTGGCTGGGTCTCCTTTGGTTGCCCTGCACAGGAGAACGGAGCTGGAAAGCAGGTTAGTGGGGTGGGGAGGGAATGGGGACTTAGCAGTATCCTTTTCCTGCCACACCCACCATGCCACACCATGCCCACCAAGCCATGCGCACAGAACTGGTAGTAAACATTTTTGAATCCCACTCCGCAAATACTTCATCTTCTATTAGAAAGTACAATCTCCTTCCAATTCTTGGTCATCTCCATCTTGGAAGAGATCCAATCACTGGCAGAAAGATCCCTGTTGACTGAAATGTGTATTTCTATGCTTAGGAATTTTTTAAAAATGCAAGAGAAATAGCCTCAAAATAGGACTTGAATGGAAAGCAATGATTTCTCTCACTCATTAGTCCACAGCATTTGATATTCAGAGGTGTAAATGCTTTTTAATTCATAAGGACTTAAGATTGGTTTCCATATTCTAGCAATGCATTTTCTAAAAAAAATCCAAACCACAAATTATGTATATTTAAGCATTTCTTACAAACATTAATTCTCCTTAACTTGTCCATATACTTCAGATTATTCAAACTGTATTTTTCTAATGAACGTGTGCTAATTAATTTTGTTAAGGGCAGGTCAGGATGCATTTTACAAAGGCGTTATAAATTACTACATGTTATTTCACAGCTGGTGAGGTCAAAGGAATAAGAAGCAAAAGAAGTGGATTGCTATCAGTGTATTGATTCCTGTGGAAGTGGCCATCCTGATGAAGTTTACAGAGATCTTCTTACCTACCAGCTTAAAACATTTGACCAAAGATAATGAGAACCCACTAATTAAAAGGGAAAAATCAAAATACAATTACCTCTTTCTGTAAAGAGATGAGGCTGTTCCTGGATGATTCATTAATCAGCCATAAACCTGTTAAAAGAATGAGAACAAACCCCAAATCTGTGTTATTGGAATTATTTTCAAGAGGAGATAATATTTCAGTATGATCCCTCCTTGGAATCTCGGGTAACAGAATAAGATCTGGAAGAGGTCTTCTATTCAAACTCCCTGCTCAAACCCTAGAGTCTAGAGCTTAGACTATTTCAGATAAATGGCTGTCCATTCTCTTCTTAAAAACCTCCAGTGATGGAGCACCCACACCTTCTGGAGATAAGTTACTGCTTAATTGTTCTTACAGTCAGGAAATTTCTCCTTAGTTCTTATTTCTAGGTTCTCTCCTTGATTAGTTTCTACCCCTCACTTCTTGTCCTGCCCTCTAGGGCTTTGGAGAATAGATTGATTTCTTTGCAGCAGCCCCCCAAATATTGGAATACTGCTGTCATGTCACCCCTAGACATACTTTTTATAGACTTAGACATACCCAATTCTTACAGAGTACCCCAAACCATTTCCCACACACTACCCTAAATTCTGATCTTTAGATTTTTGGAATCTCACATTTATTTATTTAGCACATGTTTAAAGAGACACACAAAAGCAAATAGGGGCTTTTATTCTGGCATGCAGAATGAATATTTCATATGCGCAATTTTAATCCTATAAAAATGACGCAATTTTCTAAAAGCAGCCTGAAATAATTCAATCAATCATAATTGATTAAATTCTGGAACAGAGCTGGAATGGACATATTCTAGTCCAATCCTTTCTGAAGCTGAAGACTCTACACCATTTCAGATCGGTGATTGTCCATTGTCCAGTCTCTTCTTAAAAACCTCCAGTGAGGAAGCACCTACAACTTCTGAAGGCAATTGATTAATTGTCCTCCCTTTTAGGAAGTTTCTCCTTAATTCCAGATTGCTTCTCTCCTTGATTAGTTTCCATCCATTGTTCCTTGTCTTTCCTTCAGGTGTTTGGGAAAATAAATTGACCCCCTCTTCTTTGTGGCAGCCCTTCCACTACTGGAACACTGCTACCATGTCAACTCTAGTTCTTCTTTTCTCTAGACCCTAACCCAAATATTGCAACTGTTCTTCATATGTTTTAGTCTCCAGGACTTTAACCATCTTAGTTCCTTTTCTTTGCACATTTTCCAACACCCTCAAAACTTTAACCTTAGACTGTCTACTATTGACCTTTCCTAAGAGGTCTGTAAGGGGCGTGCATAAGCACACCAATGTGCCTACCGTCCCTGTCCTATTGTTTCTTTTTCTTTTTTTAATTTCTTCTATTTTTCTTATAAGTATCCATTTCATGTATCCATAACTATGTATCCATAACTATGTATCCATAACTATGGATATAACATACTTATACCTGTTATTTTATAATTGCTTGACAAAATAAATAAATGAATAAAATAAAATAAATAATGTGGTGACCAAAACTGGATTCCAGGTGTGGTCTTACTAAGGATTTATAAAGCAATCCTAATACTTCTTGTGATTTTGATTCTATGCCTCTGTTTATACAACATAGGATTGTATGAGCTTTTTTGGCTGCTGAAGCAAACTGCAGGCTTATATTTAAGTGTTCATCCACTAGGATTTCAAGGTCCCTCTCACAGTTACTGTTTTTGAGCCAGGTTTTACCTAATCTGTACTTGTACCTTTGGTTTTTCCTGCTTAGGAGAACATTGCCTTTCTTCACATTAAATTTCATGTTTTTGGATAGGGTCCATAGTTCAAGTCTGTCAAGATCTTTTTGGATTCTGAGCTTATCTTCTGGGTTGTTGCCAGCTTAGTATCATCTGCAAATTTGATGTTTTTCCTTTCTATTCCCTTATATAAGTCATTTATGAAGATATTGAAAGTACTGGGCCTACAATGGAACCTTGTACCCCACTGCTTACTTCCCTCCATGTAGATGCAGTACCATTTTTTAAAAAAAAAATTAAAAAAAACTTTATTAATTATAGAACTAAAATATCAAACAAACACATACACAACACTTAGGAAAAAAAAGAAAAGGAAAAAAAGAAAATTATTAAAAACTAACAATTCTACTATCGACAGTCTATGGTTCCTTGTTTGTTATCAATATTGGTGATATATTTACAAATACATCTTATTGTGAATATATAATTACTACCTCTTTTACATTTTACATTGTTTACCAATATATTTTCTATTTTTGTTCTATCCAGTCATACCAGCATTCCCAGCTTCTATAATATTCTGATGTTTCTTTTTCCTTAAGTGCTAAGATTAACTTATCCATCTTTGCACAGGCTGTTATCTTCTGAATAACCATTTCCTCTGTTGGAATATCTGCTTGTTTCCAACACAGTGCAAAGGTTATTCTGGCTGCAGTAAGAATGTGCAGTATTATATATTTGACTTTTTTAGAAATTTGTCTATTAAGTATCCCCAATAAGAAGAATTCTGGTTTTAATTCAATTTACTCTACTGTTATTTCCTCTAACCATTTTTTTTTTATTCTATGCCAGTATCTTTGGGCTTCAGTACAGGACCACCAATGTGAAAGAATGTTCCCTGTTTCTTTTTACATTTCCAGCAATTCGGATTCATGTTAGGAGACATTTTCGCTATTCTCGAGGGTGAAAATGCCATCTATAAAACATTTTATAGGCATTTTCTTTATATGTTGCTGATTTTGTAATTTTATTATTCCTTGTCCAGACCTTTTCCCATTCTAATAATGTAATGTTACATCCTATGTTTCTGCTCCAAGCTATCATGTTGCCTTTGACTACTTCCTCTTCTAATTCCATCTCTAATAAGTAATTATAAAATTTAGTTATTTTTTTTTTATCTGGACCTAATAGGATTTTATCTAAATGTTGTGCCTTAGTATAAATTCCAAAAATTTTCTTGTCCTGGCTATATCTATTTTGAATTTGCAAATAAGCCCACCAGTCTACTTGTAGCCCTTGTTCTTGGAGATCTTGCCATGATTTTAAAGTTCCTTGCGCATCAAGAAGGTCTTTGTATTTTATCATTTTATTGAGATCTAGATTATTTGGATGTATCATCACCTCCATCGTTGAGATCCAGATTGGGATTTTTAAATAATGTTTTTTTTTATTTTGTTCCAATTAGCCAATAAGTAATCTCTAATTATATGTCTGTGGAAGTACTTCTGCTTAATTTTTCAGTGTCCCATAAAAATGCATGCCATCCCCTTTTTAAACCATGGCCTTCCAAAAATAAGATCCTTTTATTCAACAGATTTACCCACTCTTTCAACCAAAGTAAGGAGGCTGCGCTACAGTATAATTCCCAATTTGGGAGTGCCATACCTCCCCTGCTCTTCATATCTTGCATGTAGTACCATTAAAGGAGTATCATTGAGTATGGTTTGTCAGCCAGTTAGAAATCGATCTGGTGGCGATGCTGTCTATCCCACATTTTTCTAATTTACCAAGAAGTAGGTTGTGGTCTACTTTGTCAAATGCCTTGCTGAAGTTTAAATATACTGTGTCCACAGCTTTTTGCTGGTCTACTAATTTAGTCATTTTGTCAAAGAATGAAATAAGATTGGTTTGGCATGAATTTTTTTTAAACAAACCCGTGCTGGCTACTAGTTATAACTTTATTTTTCTACCAGTAGATGTTCACATATCTGGATAAGGAACCAATGATGATTACCATCTTGTTGATTTTGACTCCTTCTATGAACACCTAGGAATCTCACATCTGTTATGAATGTAAGACGGGATGAAATTTCCTTTTAAGAATGTTTTACAGTGCTTCCATTGTGTGAGCACTGCCTTTCCTCCCAAGGCATATAGCAATCAGCTACTCTAAAAAAAGGGAGTGATCAAAATGGGATGGAATTTGTGGTCAGTTAGCAAGGAGAACAGAAGTAAGGCCAATGCTTCACAGAAAATATTGGGAAGGTGGCTGTCACTTCAAGAGGCAGAGGGGATTAGAATAAAAAGCTTCAAGGTTATTGATTATTCTTCATTTCTTTGTTTTCCCTTCATCTTCATTTATAACAATTTAGAATGCCACTGTTACTAAAAGTGTAATTGGCATTTTCTGGTAAAAATAGATCATATTGGAGAGTTTTCACATTTGCTGACCATCGCATTGGGCCGTGCATAGAGGCAATGGTGTATAAAATCAATAAATAATTACAGCATGATAAGATTCTCTTTAATGTCTTAAATTATAAGTTGAAGTTTGTGACCTGCACTCCTGCCATAAGGACAGTTTCTCCTTTTCTCTGGCTTCATATGGGTCTTTGAAGAATGAAGAATGAATCCCCACCTGGGAACTGTTCTATGTACTAACCAGAGATTGGAGCTTTGAGGAAAACCAGCTGGGGTATGTTGAAAGGTACAGTAATATAGTGGTTGAAACGAGTGGACAACAGAATGTGGCAGTTGTGCAGAGAAGCAAATACTTTATAGCACGACTAAGAAATGCAACATATTTCTAACAGTTCCCAGAAGATGATGGTAGAAAGGACCACTGGAGAGTTTGGAAATATATCCAAAGGTGTTCAGAAATCCAGAAGAACTAATGAAGACTCTTTTGGCATACCTCCTCTGTTAAAGTGTCCAAAGCAATCTTACACAGACAAAATCCCAGAATAGGATCTGGAAAATTAATGTCATTTAAATTCATGTATATTTGAGAGGCCACCATCTTCTCAATTACCTGTCTCATAAATGGAACATATAATGTTGCTCTGTAATTGCACAGATTTTTCAGATCAAAGGGAAGTTTCACCAATAAAAGTTTGTTAATGTCTCTTTTAGGTAGAGAGAATTGCATATATCCAGTAAGGGTTAGGGTTAGGGTTAATGTCATTGCCAAGAAGCTCATGGGTTGCCCTCTCCCCTCTTTGGAAGAGCTTTATAGCTCCCGCTGCCTTAAGAAAGTTCAAAACATTCTCAAAGATCCATCTCATCCTGGACATCCTTTTAAAAAAAAACTATTACCACCTGGCATATGGTACAGGACAATAAAAACAAGGACAAATAGGCTGAAAAACAGCTTCTATCCCAGGGCAGTAACTCTGTTGAATTCTACTGTATAGTGAAATATTAATGCAATATGAGGGGTTTTCAATTCAATGTATGGAATGTGAAGGATGTGAGTTGGTGTTTATTTTCATAGTCATAATGTACAGTGAAGATGGTATTTAATTTTGTTGTACGAGGTGCAATGACAATAAACTAAACTAAACTAAGGACTCAATCAAGACCCTTAATTATGGCCCTGTCTTGGCCTGGCCACATTAATTAGCCAGGAAGTGGTAACTCTAATCTCTTCACACAACCTGTCAACATCTGAAAGCTTATAAGGTAAAAAGATTCAGTTATGGAGACTGAACTGAAACAGTTCCAAATGACAAATATATCAATCTGGTCACTTATCCATACAACCTATTAGATCAGCATTAAACACACATTTTAAAGCTTGATGGAAACACCTCTATTTTCATTTACAACTTTCTCTTTCAAATAGTGAGCAATGGTTAATGCAACAGATCTCAAACAAAAGGTAAGGAGAAACTTTTCAATACTTCATCTAAAGTTTCTTGTTAATTTTTCATAGATGGACTTTTTAGAATGCATTTTGCCAATATAAGTCTTATTTTTCTTTTATGCAAGACTTCCTTCCTTCCTTCCTTCCTTCCTTCCTTCCTTCCTTCCTTCCTTCCTTCCTTCCTTCCTTCCTTCCTTTTGTAGAAACCCAGTGAAGAGAACCAGGAAGATGACTGAAGCAAATATTCAGAAGTTGTTACATAAATGAAGAAGTCAAAACACTTCCTTAAGTCCTGCAAAGGAAGATGCTATGGAGAAGAGACTTTCAGTGGCATCAGTTTTCCTCATGTGGTCATCTTCAAAGGGTGGCATAGAGGGAGGGATAGGAAGCAGAGGTACTGCTAGACACAGGAAGAATATTCAATGAACTTTTTGACTAGGGAATTCTGAGAGTTGGTGTCTTCATATCTGGATGTTTCCCTAGTGTATCATACTAAATTCTTAACTTTGGGAAGATAGGAATTGTATAAGGTAAGAATTGTATAAGTATTTGAGGCTTTTTTCAGCACAAAGTCTTTATTTTAAATTAAAATGAATTAATGGATTTGTTAGCAAAATGCAAATGCTCCATTGGATATTGAGCATCTCCCTTCTTGACCACATCACAAATGAAACTTTTCAATAGCATTTCAGTGTGGCACCAATTATAGAGAAGATGAGAGAAGGGGCTTCCAGTTTGAGCTTCTTCGGTGACAGACTGAAAACTGCGATCATGTGCAGTTTCGATCCGTGCTCGCCACTGGAGCACCCTGAGCCGCTGGTTTTGGGGCTAAGCCACCCCGTAGAGGTGATGAAGAGGGGGGAGACTGACAGCAGGGTCGAGGAGAGCCACATCTCTCCTCCCCAGCTGGCCATTACTCCCTTTCCCGAAGGCGGTTGCAGCGGTGGTCAGAAATGGCCACCACAAAGAAGAACTCAACCAGAAAAGTATGTGCAGGAGGAAGATAAGAAGAGAAAGTTTTGGCTGACCGGGTCAAACTGGAAAAACAACAATACAAGGTATCCTGGAATTTGAATTATAAAGAACAACATTGTTCCCAAATAAGATTTTGAAGCTGCGAATAAGAGAGGGGAGGGAAAGGATTTGGTGTTTTTTTTTTTCTTTTTTCTCCTATATTGATAACTAAGAGTTTTAAGCAAGAAACTGGCAAAAATCCACTTTGACATTAACAGGTATTTAAGCTGAAAATAAAATGTCAAAGGGATAATAAAGATTTCTGGATTCTCAAAAACTTTTAAAAGAAGGAAAAAAAACAAAAGGGTGGGATCTGGAAAAATGGAGGAGACCACCTGAAAGTGAAAGGAATTAACAGTGAAACTTTAACAAGATTCCTAAAAGATAGAAAAAGATGGAAAAAAGATGGAAAAAGAAGCAAGAAGAAACAGCTTTTGATTATTTGGATTACTTGGTGATTTTTGGATGTTTGGCTATTGGATCTAAAGGACTAAAATTAATCGGGTGGTTGTTTAAAAGTTTTTAAAATGGTATCACTCTTGCAAGAATTGAGAATGGAACTTAAAAAACAGAAATAAGTTGCACAAGAAGGAAGAGGTTCTTTTGGTTTCGTATTTCAATTTTTAGAAATGGAGATCCTGAACTATGAGAAACAACAAGAAATGCCTGTAGAACAAGAAGGGTGGGACAAAGAAGAAGCCATTTTCAATGACCAAGTATTTCTATGTGGGGAAAAGAAAGAGAAGGGGGGAAGAGAGTGAAAAATTTAAGATCTAAAAAAAACATAACCCCAAAAAAGAATAGTTTGAAAAGTAATTATAACATTAGGAAGAAACAGAAGAGAGGATTACAAAAGAGAGAATCAGAATTAGAGAGAGAAGGGGTCAAAAAAGGAAGGGAGAATAAGAGGGAGAAGAGGGAAAGGAAAGAAAACTATAAAGGACAGAATCAGGACATAGAGAAACAGGGAAAACATACAAGACACAGAGATAATGGGTGAAAACTTAATTGAAAGGGGGATTCTGCAAGGGTACATAAGATAGTATTGTTATATTAGAAATAGAAATGAACTTTGAAAATATGAAACAAGTGTCATTAAAATGATAGATAAAATACTCATTGTAATGTAATGTAATGTTTAATAAATAAATGAAATAAAGAGAATGAGAGAATGAGAGAATGAAATTAGGAAAGGAGGGGAACATTTTAATTATTATAAATGTCTTATAAAAAAATTAAGTGAAGAGGAATATGGAAAGAAACATGAAAAAATTATGAAGTATGATATCCTATTGAAAAGAAATGTTAAAGATGTCAAAGATTATAACTAACATTAATGATAGAACTGAAATAAATAAATAAATAAATAAATAAATAAATAAATAAATAAATAAATAAATATTTCATTTATTATTGTTATATATATATATTCTCTTTAAGAACTTAGTGTGTATTTTAAGAATGTACCAAGCAGAATTTGACTGGAAGTTTTGTGTTATATTGAATGTTATAATTGTAAAGGCATAAATTGAGGTTTAAATAAGAGCTGAATGGATAAAAGTTAAAAGATACAAAGGTGTCATACTCCAATTAGTAACTACAGGGGAAAATTTTGTTTAATGAGAAAAGAAAATATGAAATTGAAACAGGACAGACAAAAGTATAAATATAATGACTAGAAAGCTATTGAAAATTAGAAAATGATATGTATAATTGAATTTAGAAAGGAATGAGATAATTAAAAGTAAGATTGAGAAAACTAAGGGAAGGGAAAAATTATTGAGAAAATTAACATTTTCTCAATAGTAATAAGATATGGAATAGAACACAAAGATGAATATGAAATTGAATTTGTGTCTATATGGAGAAGTGCTAACCCAGGACCATGCTATTCTCAAAAAAAGAAATTTTACTTGTATTATGTTTTATAAAAACCCAAATAAATTTTTTATTAAAAAAAAAAAAAGAAGAAGATGAGAGAAGACCAGCTCCACTGGTATGGATATGTCATGAGAGCAGCACCTTCCATTGTTGCCAAGACTGCCTACCAACTAGAAGTCAATGGCTGGTGACTTCATGGGGATCCAAAACAGAGGTGGCAAGGCATCATTGACAAAGCTATGCAAGCTGTGGGCTTGCACTCTGGAGATGCAGCTGACCATGCAAAATGGTGCTCAATGATCTGAAAAGAAGAAGAAGAAGAAGAAGAAGAAGAAGAAGAAGAAGAAGAAGAAGAAGAAGAAGAAGAAGAAGAAGAAGAAGAAGAAGAAGAAGAAGAAGAAGAAGAAGAAGAAGAAGAAGAAGAAGAAGAAGAAGAGGAGGAGGAGGAGGAGGAAGAAAAGGAGGAGGAGGAGGAGGAGGAGGAAACTGCTATCAATTTGGAAGCTGGTGGTAATGTATATTCAAGATTTTATTTCTCCAATAGAATAAATTGAACTTCTCTCTTGACTACTTAGTGAGGAGAAGCTACATAAATGAATGCCATAAATACATATTATCTAAGTACCGTACCAAAGGCTTTTATATCCCAGAGTTCTTATTTTGTTATATAATATTTCAAGGAAAATGAAATAAAAAACACATACGGGAGTGTTGCTGGAATGAAATACTGATCAATACGTCAAATGATGAAGAAAATACTTCGTTATATTGTCTCTATTACTATATTTCTGTGGCTCAAGTCACAAAATCCAATATTCAATCGATAGAGCACAGAAGAGGAATGTTTTACATTTTCCAGATTTAAATGTAAGTCTTTTCTCACATATTGGTTTTTCTTTTATTTTTTTATTTCTCTTCTCTTCTCTTCTCTTCTCTTCTCTTCTCTTCTCTTCTCTTCTCTTCTCTTCTCTTCTCTTCTCTCTTCTCCTCTCCTCTCCTCTCCTCTCCTTCCCTTTTCCTTCCCTTTCCTTCCCTTTTATAACTAATCTGTTCCCATAGCCAGTTTGGAAGAACCTCAACAGGTGGATTATGTCCTTTCCATATAATTTATCTCTCTTGTATCATATAGTTAAGGACCAAGCTTTCCTCCAGTCCTGAAAGCTAGTCTAGAAAGGAAACTGCAGAATAATTTGATTCTTGAAAGGTCTCATTCCTTCTCTCTCCATTAAAAGGGAACATTTCTGAGCAGAAATTGGATCATTCTAGAAATGCAGCAGCCTAATTGTTGCCATCAACTGGTTTGGATTTATTATTTTGGTATGTTTTTTATAATTCCAAAAAAAAAAAAAAAGACCCACAAAAAAATCATACAAGTGCATGCTTTAAATTTTGAGATTTCTTTGAAAGAGAGAATACTCCACCAAATGAGTGTCTCTGGGATGTTTCTTATATACATCCAGGAACAATTCCTTTCAAGTGTTTTGAGAAATAGCTTTCCATCATTTACTTAAGAATCGTTCTCAATCTCCATCCTCCAAAACAGGCAATTCTCAGTGAAAGAGGAAGCCAAACAATCTTCTAATGCATGCCTAATCATTACTCAAAATTGTTGCCGATGATTTTCCCCATCCTGTTCATGTTCCTACAGCAGCCTGGTGTGCTCTTCCTCTTCCTTCAACAGAAGGCTCTGTAGAACAAGAAAAATATTACTGTAATCCTTTTCTTCCCATGACATCCAAGCTCTGTAATCTTCTTGCAAGGTTAGTGGCAAAATCCTATTTGTTAATGTCAAGGCTGACTTTGCAAGAAAAACTTCTCGTAAGACTTCGTTGTATTGATAAATAGCTATCGGTGACTTAAAAAGAAGCCATCCAGGCAAGCACACTAAGCAAAGGCTGAAGATTAGGCCCAACCTATAATTTAGTCATCAAGTTTGTCTGCATATATAAAGCACTTGGATAACTCACTGACATGTTCTTTTACAAGGAGATTTTGATTGAATAATTACCTAGTATATCTTGGGCATAAAAAACATTTACAAGTATAAATACGTAAGGGAAAACTCAAACTGAAAATGATTTTGATATAGTGTGACAAACATGGTGATAGAGCATACTTTTTATTGACAGCTGACAACAGGCATACAATTATCATATTTAGCCTGCAAAATGTTGTACAGTCACCAGATGGTAGCAGTGAGATCTGGAAACCTGAGCTCTTTGCTGCCAACTAATGGCCACCTGGATTCTTTGCAGTCAAAATATGGAAGTGTTACAGAAGTAAGTCCACAACAATTAATAGTTCCTGAACATTCTATTAACCAAACATTGGAATAGAATGGAATGGAATGGAATAGAATAGAATAGAATAGAATAGAATAGAATAGAATAGAATAGAATAGAATAGAAAGAGACCATGGAGGTCTTCTAGTCTAGCTCTCTGTTCAAGCAGGAGAACCTCTATCATTTCAGACAAGAGACTGTCCAGTCTCTTCTTAAAAACCTCCAGTGATGGAGCACTCACAACTTCTGAAGACAAGCTGTTCCATTGGTTAATTGTCCTCACTGTTAAGGAGTTTCTCCTTAATTCCAGGTTACTTCTCTCCTTGATCAGTTTCCAACCATTATTTATTGTCTACCCCTCTGGTGCTTTGAAGAATAATTTGACCCTCTCTTTTTTTATGGCAGCCCCTAAAATACTGAAATACTGCAATCATGTCACCCCTAAGCAGGGGTGGGATTCAAAATTTTTAACAACTGGCTCTGTGGACGTGGCTTAGGTGGTGGGTGTGACTGGCTGGACATGGCTTGATGGTCATGTTATTGGCTGGGCGTGGCCAACTCAATATCACTCCCATTAAGGCACACATCTCCTTGCCTGGCCTCTCGTGACTGTGGGGAGGCTGCAACAGTCGTAAGTGTGAAAAATGATCATAAGTTACTTTTTTCAGTGCCATTGTAACTTTAAATGGTCACTCCACGTAAAGTACCAGCAAAGGACCAGCAAAGGAGGGGAAAAAAACTCCAGAGAAGTTCCTGAGACAGGAAGTCTAGTCCTCCAAGAATGTAATAAGGGTTAATGGAGAGGTAGTTTCTGTAAGCAACACCAGAATGTTTCACTCCTGCCTTCTTTACAGGATTAGGCCAGTAGTTTCTTCTAACAACCGGTTCTCTGAACTGCTTAGAATGTGAACAACTGGTACTAGCAAATAGGTGCGAACTGGTAGAATCCCATCCCTGCCCCTAAGTCTTATTTTATTTAGACTAGCTAGACCCAAAATGTGCAGCCATTCTTCATTTCATACCCCTTTCTAAGATGCTGGGGTAAATAAAGACCAGACTGCAGTCCCGGACTCTTTGACTGAATTATTAAATGAACTTAAATTTACATTTACATAAATTTAAATTTGCTTAAAAGTAAAAGTCTACTGAGCTTGATGGAACTTGCTTCTGTGTGGGCACTTATAAGACTTAATTAAACTTACTCATCTAAAATGGGAACTGTTAAGTTTGGAGCATGGGTGAGAAAGAATGGAGACGAGCCTGTGGAACGGTGAACTTCAACTCTTTATTTACATGGTGTGACAGCTCGAACTGGATGGCTGCTATAGCCTTGCTTATATAGGCAATCCAATAACTATTTAACCAAAAACAACCCAGGAGCGCTAGCTCCGTTAACCAATACAAATGCCCCGTTAATGGCCAATCAGATTCCCCTGAACGGGCCAATCCGATCTTACCATTAACAGCCAATCAGAAGTGCAGGGCCAGAACCCTGCACTTGACTCCAAGCTCAAGATAACTTTATTAAACCTTTATGCATTCACAACACCCCTTCCCCCTGGCTTCTGTTTACAGGGTGCAGTTACATAGTCCTTAAGGTAGGACGGTTGCTTTATTAGTCTGCTTGATTTTCGCTGTGCGTTTTGCATTTGGCTGCAATCTCGCTGAGGTTTGGCGAAGGGGTTGCCTCTGGTTCAGAGTTTGCGTTTTCGTTGTCACCAATATCTTCGGCAACTCCCTGAGGTGAACCTACTCCCATCTCTGGTTCCAGTTCCCATGTCTCTATTCTGCTATCGTTCCCTTCAAATGGGTTTTCCTCTAGTTGGATTTCATCTTCTTCTGTATCTCCCCCCCCCTCAGTTTGGTCATAAGGGAGTTCAGAAATGCCCGACTGGAGCCATTATCATAATTGATCGATATGGCGTTTCCATAGTCTATCATCAAGGCATTGTACAAGGTAGGATCTAGGGCCGGTTACACGGATTACTATCGCCTCTACCCACAGCGGATCGCCCGATAGGTTTTTAGCATACACCAAATCGCCTACCTGGAAGGTACGGCATCGGCCGCTGGATCCGAGTGGTTTTTCTGGTTCATAAGCTGGGTGTAACCGGTCGAGGTGGGAGCAGAGCTTTCGTCCCATGAGCAGTTGGCGGGAGTTTTGTTGGTGATGCTGTGAGGTGTGATGTGTTGTAGAAAAAGGATTCGGTTGATTTTGTCATCTATGTTATCATAGTCTAATTTCTGCAAAGTTTTCTTAACAAACTAGACCATGCGCTCAGCCCTGCCATTGGTCGCAGGGTGCGCAGGTGAGGTGAGCGCATGTCAGATGCCACGGTCAGCCAGGTACTGCTCGAAGGACAGCACGGTAAATTGGGGCCCATTGTCGGATACCAGAACGTCTGGTAATCCGTGGGTTGCAAACAGTCTTTCCAATCTTTTGATGACCGCTTCAGTGGTCATGTTCATCATGTGGTGAATCTCGAGCCAATTTGAGTAGGCATCGATGGTTAGAAGAAAAGTGTGGCCTTTGGTCGGCCCAGCAAAGTCCAGGTGAATACGGGACCAGGGTCCCCGCGGTCTATCCCATTCGGTTGGGATTGCTTTTGGTGGGGCGTTGCTCACTTCCTGGCATCTATGATAAGCTTTAACCCAATTCTCGATTTGCTTGTTGATGCCCGGCCACCATGCATAGCTTCGTGCGAGGGCTTTCATTCGCACGATACCGGGGTGGCCATCATGCAAGGTTCTCAGAACTGCTTGTTGGAGTCGTTCTGGGATAACGACTCTATCACCCCAGATAGAGAGAACAACTCTGTTTGTCAAGTCTTGAATGGTGCGAAGTCATCTGATAACTGGTCCAATGGCCATCCATGTTCTACCCAGCTTAGGACTCGTGCTAAGGTGGGGTCTCGTCTGGTTTCTCTCACGATATCTCAGGCGATTAATGGCAGTGTGTGGAGTGTCTCAATCTGTAACGTGGTTACCGTTGGTGCAGGATCATCTAGAGTCTCTGGAAGCGGTGCTCGGTTCAATGCGTCAGCGTAGGGAATAGCTTTCCCCGGGCGGTATTGCAGCCGATAATTGTAAACAGCCAAGAATTCTGACCAGCGAGTCATCCTGGGGGATAATATGTAGAGAGTCGGCTTATCTCCGGCTATTATCCCCAATAACAGTTTGTGGTCAGTCACGAGAGTAAAAGCCCGGCCATACACGTACTCGTGAAATCTTTTAATGGCAGATACAATTGCGAGGGCTTCTTTATCGATTTGGCTATAATTTCACTCAGTTTTTGAAAGCGTCTTTGAAAAATATGCAACAGGGGCTTCGTTACCATTAGGCAGTACATGGCTCAAAATGGCACCCACTCCGAAAGGTGATATTTAACGGCAGAGTCTCATTGTACTGCATGAGTACAGCATCAGAAATCAGTATTTTTTTTTACATTACGGAATGCCTGTTCTTCTTTATGACCCCATAACTAAATTGCTTTTTTGTCTAGTAAACGATGTAATGGTTCAGCGACAGTTCCTTTATGTGGTAGAGATACGTTATAAAAGTTGATAAGGCCTAGGAACGCCTGGAGATCGGTCTTGTTCCGAGGTCTGGGAGCGTTTTTTATTGCTCTCAATTTACTGTCGGTAGGGCATGGTTAAAAACTCGACACGATCTGTACACAGTTTACACTTATTCTTTTTCACTTTAAGACCGGCGTCTTGGAATTTCTGTAGAACTAGTTTTAAATGATCCCATAAGATTTTTTTTATAGGTGCAGCAATTAATACATCGTCAAAGTAGGGGACTACACCTTTAATCCCTTGTAGTAGCCTCTCCATAAGGCTCTGAAAAATTCCCGGGGCTACACTGACTCCGAATTGGAGCCGGGTATATTTAAAGGCACCTCGGTGCATCACAATCGTTTGTGCCTGTGCCGTCTTTTCATCAACAGGTAGTTGCTGATATGCCTGAGCTAAGTCTAGTTTAGCGAAGACTTTTCCGCCCCCCAGGGAATGGAGGAGGTGCTGCACCACCGGCACCGGATATGCATTTTGCTGTAGGGCATGGTTCAGGGTGGCCCAATAGTCCCCACAAATTCGAATTGAACCATTCGGCTTAATTGGTGTTATGATTGGGGTCTCCCAGGGAGAGTGATCGGTTGGCTCTAATACCCCCTGAGCTATTAATTTATCGAGCTGTTCATTGATTTTTGGCTTTAAGGCAAACGGAACTTGATGGGGCTTAAGGCGAATGGGAGCTATCTTTGGATTAAGGCTGAACGATATTGGGGTCCCCTTGTACTCGCCTAATTTTTCTGCGAAGACGTCCCTGAATTCATGGATGAGGTCCTCCTCCCAGTCACTGCCGCTGACTCGGTTTATGCCTGCCACTTCAATGCCAATGTCGTGAACCATTGGAGGCCTAGCAGGCTAGGCCGATCTTTGTTGATCACAGTTAGCGGTAAGTATGCTGTGCGATTCTTGAATGAGACCTGGACTCGGTTGGATCCAACAACAGGGATTCGATTCCTTTGATAGTCCTTAAGAATAAGTCTTTGGGGAGACTTCCGGTTTGCGTGGCTTCGGAGCAGCAGGAATTCGCGACAGCTCGCGATTCCTGCTGGCTAGCTGCCGAGGTACCCCCGATCCAGATGGGTCAGGGGGTTATGGCTGCCCTGTAGGGACAGCTGAAGATAGAGGGGAGCCAGTTAAGGAGGTGGGGGCATCGCAGACCCCCCCCTTCTCCGGGAAAACCCCTTTTTCCCAAGGCGGTGGAGCGGCGGTCAGCAATGGCCGCCACGAAGAAGCCAGCAACCGGGTAAGAACTGTGCTGGAGGAAGTGTGAAAAGTGAAAGTTCTGTCTGAGCCGGGTCAAGTAACAACTTTTAAATTGCCTGGAATTGAGCTGCTTGTTGCTGGAGGATACATTGTATCCCTAAGAAGATCGAAAGCGGCGGAGAAGCTGTTAAAGGGAACTTTTTTTTTTTTATTTTTTATTTTACTCTCTCATCCCACGGAAAAAGCAGAAATATTTGGATGTATTAGACACTGAAAGTGGATTGCTTTGAAAGCTAAGCTAAGAGACAAAGAGATTTTTGGACATTGAAAAATTTAAGAAATTGGAAAATCTCTGCTGGAGGTATGGATTTTTGATTATTTAAAATTGTTATTGCAAGTGGGAAGGGAGAAAGAAAAATTGGAGCAGAAACTGAAAAAGGAGGAGACTGTCTAGAACGTCTTGGTGGATCCCAAAAGAAGATATATGGTAATTGGACCTCTTTGATCAAAAATTAATTTGGAAAGAGAAAGAGAAGAAGGAAGAAAAGTATTAACTTTTGGAACTTTTTTCTTTTTTTCCTTTTTTTAATTGCTTTTGATTGTCTTGGATTAAAAATACTTGTGGTTGTTTTGGAAAAAGTTTCCCTTTTCATAATGGCATTCTCTGTGGATGAACTAGAGATTGAATATCAAAAATATAAAAAAGAAGATACTTTGGGCGCTTTGTTCCAATTCTTAGAAATGGCGTTATGTTCCTTAGAAAAGTTGACGCAGCAGAAGGACTGGGACAAGGAAGAAGAGGAAAAAGAAGCCATCTTTGATGAACAATGGGTTCCTTCTGGAGAGGAGGAGAAAAAGGATAAGAAAAAGGGGTTTTTAAGAATTATAAAAACAACCAAAAGAGAGAAAAATGAGCGAAGAGATGGAGGCAAGGTTAGAAAACAAAAGAAAAGGAGCAAGAAAAGCGAAGGGAAAAAGCAAAGGGGTAGAAAGGGCAAGAAGAAGAATAAGCAAGAGAGAAAAGGGGGGAGGAGAAGCCTTAATGGGGGGAAGCAAGATTTAAAGAAAAAAAGTTTATTTAGAGACAATGGGTGAATTTAATTTAGACTAAAAGAGGGATTCTGGAGGGTATTTAAGAGTGTGTTTTTATATGTATGTATATTTAGAATAAAAAATTTATTATGTAATTTTAAGAATTTTTTAAACAGAATCCCAAGAAAGATTTATATGTAGTATTTTTAAGTTAGGTAATGTGTTATAGATGCAACTCCAATTGGTTTACAGGAGAAGTATAGTAAAAGAAAAAAGATGAATGGATGTTTGGAAATAGAACAGACAAAGAATGTTGTTGAAAATGGTAATAATGGAAGGATATATATGCTTTTTTTTTTGATTTTGTATATTGATAAAAGGCAATAAAATTTTAATTGATAAATAATTTGGATGGAAAAGAGAAGTAGGGATAAGATATGAAGTTAATATTATATGAAATATTGATATTATAATCTGGAAATGTTATGTTTTATTGGTCTATCATTATTATTTTTTTTTAGAAAAGAATTTATAAGCTGTTATGCCTTGATTTTGTGTGTATTGATTTTAGAAAACTGATAAAAATGGTTTTTATATATATATATAAAAAAGAAAATGATAATAAGATATAGAAGGAGACTTAGGTTGAATATGATGTTTGAATTTGTGTCTGTGTAAAGAGTTTTTAACCCGGGAACAGACAACCTTCAGAAAAGATCTTGTAGTTTTGTCTATGTTTTGTGTTTGTATGTTTGTGTATTATGCTTATGATAAAACTAACAAAATTTGTTTTTTATTAAAAAAAAGGAAAAAAGAATCAATAAAACCTTGGAGGAATGTTAGATGAGAATAATTTAAACAAGTCAGAAAGAAAAGAATATGATGATTATAAAATGGATAAATATGGAAGAGAAATGAAATTGAATTGGAGTAAAGAGAAATAATGAGAAACTTGATGAAAGATATTTGCGTGTCCATATGGGGATGGGATAAATTGGAATTATGTTGTATAAAAATATTGTTTTGTTTGACTTGTAAGGATTTACAATATTAAGAGGTTTTATGTGTTTATGTATTTAATGGTTAATGATGTGTTGTTTTATCTTTAAAATTAATAAAAATTTGTTTAAAAAAAAAAAAAAGAATAAGTCTTTGGGAATGGAGGTCTTGGCACTGGATAGAGGGGATGAGTTGCTTGAGGGTCTTCCAGGAAACTATCGAGAGAGACAATCCCGAGTCAACTTCCATTTGGCAAGGCTGATTTTCGATGGCCACTGTAATTCGGATTTTCTTGGCATCCAAGGCAGAGGCGTGACCAATAATGATCGTCTGGTGAGCCTCTTCTCGCTTCGTGGGGTGATTCAAAGCTCGGTTTCTGTAGGAGTGGTTTACTCCTACAGAAGTGGTTCTCGCCTTACAGGCCGGTTTCCTGTTGATTGGTGAAAGTTAGCCTCTTTTTTTTTTTTTTTTTGAAAAAGTTTTTATTAATTTTCTACAAACAAACAAGACAAACAAAACATAAAAACATCAACTCTTATATGTACATCCAGTGTGTCAGTTGGTTCATCATTTTTGTGCATTCATTCTGTAGTCTCAATTACAATTATACTATATAACAACTCATATTGTCAATCCAAACTTATATATCCTAATATCACTAAAAAAAGAAGTTTTTGACTATATTTTTAATCATTCATGCTTAATGAGCTAACAATACTTTAAACCAGTTTACTCTATAACAAATCATCTAGTCATATCAAATCAATCCTAAAAAATCCTTTATAAATATAATAGCAAATAGCAAAATAATAGCAAAATAAAGATATTCCTTACTATCTAGCATTCTAAATATTCTATTATTGTATTTTATCATCTAGCCATTTATAAAAAAGATCCCAAATTTCGTAAAATTGTTTATCCTCTTGCTCTCTAATTTCAAATGTCAATCTGCTCATCTCAGCACATTCCAATATTTTCTTAATAATTTCTTCCTGTAATGGTATTTTCTCATTCTTCCAATTTTTAGCAAATACAATCCTGGCCGCTGTTAATACATTTACAATCAGATATTTCAAATCTTTACCATATATATCAGGTAAAATTCCCAATAAGAAGATCTCTGGTTTCAAATCTATATGTTTCTTTGTCATTTTTTCCAACCACATGCGAATTATAGTCCAATATTTTCTAGCATCCTCACAAGTCCACCACATATGGTAATACGAGCCGGGTATCTGATGACATTTCCAGCATTTTTCAGATTTGTTCTTAAACATTCTTGCTATTCTTGTCGGAGAAAAGTGCCACCTGTAAAACATCTTATACAAGTTTTCTTTATATGCTGTTGACATTGTCATTTTATAATTTTGAGACCACAATTTCTGCCATTTCTCTAAATCAATCCCATATCCAAAATTCTTCCCCCAAACAATCATAGTTTCTTTGACTTGTTCTTCCTCTAATTTCATTCCCAGTAAATAACCATATAATTTTTTAATCACCTTCTCATCAGTACCCATCAAGATCTTATCTAAATCAGTCTGTTTATCATAAAATCCCTCCGTTTTAGAATCTTCATCATACCTTGAGTGTATTTGTGCATATGAAAACCAATTCATCCTTATACCTTGTTCCTCTAAATTTTGGATCGATTTAAGTTCACCCTTTTCATCCAAAAGTTCCCCATATCTAACTGTTTGTTCCTTCTTGTAAATTATAGGATAGGAAAATGCTTCAATGGTCGATAACCAAACTGGAATTTTCAAATAACATTGTCTTTTTATCTTCTCCCAATTTAACCACAAAGACTCCCGTACATAATGTCTTCTAAAATAACCCTGTGTTTTAGTTCCCTTATACCATAAAAAAGCATGCCAACCCAACAGCAAGTCATGCCCTTCTAATGTCAACAACCTATGTTTCCTTAATGTTATCCATTCTTTGACCCACATCAAACTTGCAGCTTGATAATACAATTCCCAATTAGGCAGACCAAAACCTCCTCTAATTCTAGCATCTTGCAAAAGCTTTAGCTTTATTCTCGCTTTTTTACCTTGCCATATAAACTTCAACATAATTTTATTTAAATCTTCAAAATAGTCTTTTCCAAGCCTAATTGGTATTGTTTGAAACAAAAATAAAATTCTAGGTAAGATATTCATCTTAATTGTTGAAATTCTCCCTATTAATGACAATTGCAAGTTTTCCCACTTCTTCAAATCTGTAGTTATCTGTTGTTTAAGTTTAATATAATTATTCTCCTTTAATGTGCTACATCTTGTTGTCAAATATATCCCCAAATACTTAACCTTATTTGTAACTTGAATTTTCAAAAGATCTGCCAATTCTTCTCTCTGTCTCAATAACATATTCTTTGTCAAAATCTTTGTTTTGTCTTTATTTATTTTCAAACCAGCCACCTCTCCATATGTCTCTATCCTTTCCAGTAACTTTGGAGCTGTTTCTAGCGGATCTTCCAAAATAAAAACTAAATCATCAACAAAAGCTTGTAGCTTAAATTCTTCCTTCTTAATTTTCATTCCTTTTATGCTTTTATCATCCCTAATATTTCTATTCAACACTTCCAAGGTCAACACAAATAGCAAAGGAGATAGGGGACATCCTTGTCTTGTGCCTTTCCTTATATTAATAAAATCTGTAAGTTCCCCCTCCATCATTACCCTTGCTGTCTGTTTATTGTATATAGCTTCTATTGCTTGAATAAATTTTTTAGCGAAACCCATCTGTTCCAATAATAATAACATAAATCTCCAGTTCACGTTGTCAAATGCTTTTTGAGCATCTAGGAATATCAAAGCCATTTGCTTTTCAGGATGAGCCTCATAGTATTCCAAAGTGTCCAAGATTACTCTCATATTGTCTCTAATTTGTCTCTTTGGCAGAAATCCATTTTGATCTGAGTGAATAAAATTATTTAAATATTTTTTAAGTCTTTCTGCTAAGATTGAAGCAAAGATTTTATAGTCTGCATTCAATAAAGAAATAGGTCTATAATTCTTAATTTGCAATGGGTCAGTCTCTTCCTTTGGTATGAGTGTAATATAAGCCTCTGACCATGTTTTAGGTATCATCTTTTTTAACATAACTTCATTCATAACTTCTAACAATGGGATGCTCAATAATTCTTGAAATGTTTTATAAAATTCTACTGGAAGCCCATCTGGACCCGGAGCTTTCCCATTATTTTGTCTCTTAAATGCTTCATTTAGTTCCATCATTGTTATATTGCTTTCTAGCATTTCTTCAGTCTCTTTAGGTATCTTTGATAACTTAGCTTCCTGTAAATACTGTTTGACTTTTTCTTCATCAATATTCTCCTGTTTATATAATTGCCCATAAAAATCTCGAATAATTTCTTTTTTCTCCTTATTCCCATAACAAACTTGGCCTTGTTCATCTATTAACTTCAATATTTTTCTTGATTCCTTCTCTTTTCTCAATTTATATGCTAGCCATCTACCTGGTTTATTTGCATCTTCAAAATAATTCTGTTTAGAGTTTCTAATTTTCTGCGCCAATTCTTCTTTCTCTATTAATTCCATTTTATGTTTGATTACATCCAGCTTCAATTTAATATCCTTTTTCTGTGGCATTTTCTGTAATTCTTTTTCAAGAGTTTTATACTCATTTTCCAAGACCTTAGAAGCTTGCCTTTTCCTAATATTCTTTTTTCTTGTATAATCTATTATCAAACCTCTAGCGTATGCCTTCATAGTGTCCCACACATTTTGCGTTGAAGTATCTTCTTTTTTATTTTCTCTGAAGAAAAAAGCCAATTCCTTCTCCATCCATTGTGTAAAATCTTTCTCCTTTAAAATAGTATTATTTAATGTCCATCTCGATCTTTTTTTTTGTCCCTTCCATTTAATTGTCATTGGGCTATGATCTGCCCAGGTACTTGTTTCAATATTTGTTTCTTTAATATTAGATATTAGTTCTGTTGAGATCCAAATCATATCTAATCTGGACCATGATAAATGTCTATTTGAATAAAAAGTATATTGTTTAGCTTTAACGTTTCTTTCTCTCCAAATATCTTTTAAAGTTAATTCATCTGTCATTTTAAAAAAGGACCTTGGGAGAGCCTTTCTATTTTGCTTTGTTGTTGTTGCTATATAGTCCAGTTTATTGTCCACAATTCCATTAAAATCTCCCATCATAATTATATTAACATAGTCCAGTCCAATTATTTTCATGTGCAGCTTTTTATAAAACTCTTCTTGTTTATCATTTGGAGCATAAATTGCAATCAAGAGTATTTTTATATTATTATCCATTATTTCTACCATTAATACTCTTCCATCTTCATCCGAGTAAATCAATTTTGCTGGAATAGCCTCTTTAATGTATAAAACCACACCTCTTTTCTTACATTGAGTCAAAGAGGTAAATATTTCCCCTAATTTTGGCTGTAATAACAATTGTTCATATTGTTTTTTAATGTGAACTTCTTGTAAACAAATTATATCAAATTTTAATTTCTCTAGTTTATGAAAAGTTTTCCTTCTTTTAACAGCTGAATTAAGTCCGTTTATATTCATTGTAATCAGTTTTTTTTCCTCCATGATTATGCTTTATATTTAGGTCTAACAGCTCTCGTGGATCTCACTTCACGCTGTTCTTTATCATCCATCTGTCCCCCTGCTGCTCCTTTCTCTTTTTCAGTCTCCAGTTGTTCATCTTGAAACTCAATTGATAAGTCCTCTTTCTCTGCTTCCTCTCTTCTTCCTCCAAAGAATTCTGCATGAAAAAGTTCTGCTTTCTCAATTGAATCAATTCTATATCTCTGCTCTTGCCACCCAAACATTAGTCCTTCTAGAATCAGCCATCTATAATTCACTTCGTTTTCCAATAATATTTTGGTCAGAAATCGATATTCTCTTCTCATCTCTCTCACTCTTCTGGGTATTTGTTTTAAAACCACAACCTCTTTACCCTTGTATTTCAGTGTTTTCTCTCTTGCTACTTGCAATATTTGCGTTTTAATGGATTTTTTGGTAAATCTAATATGGACTTCCTTGGGTAATTTATTTCTCATCGCATATCTTGTATAGACTCGATATATCTCATCTATTCCATCCATCATCTTTTCCTCTGTAATTTCCAAAGCATCTGCCAAAATTTCTATCATTACCGCTGCCAAATTTTCTCCTTTTTCCTCTTCTATATTTTGAAATCTGAGGTAAAATTCTGACCTTTCCATCTCCCACCTCAACATCCCACCTTTTTCTTGTTCAACTGCTGTTAATCTGCTGTCAATATTTCCAATTTTCTTCTCTCTTTGTTTTCCTTCTTCCTCAATTTTTTGGAATCTCTCCTCATACTTAACCATCATTTGTTTAATATTTTCCACTTTTTCATCAGTCTTCTCTATTCTTTGTTCAATATTTTCTGTTCTTTGTTCAATATTTCCTGTTCTTTGTTCAATGATATCTGATTTTGTCTTGAGATCTTGGATTCCTTGCATAATCATCTGTAACTGTAAAGTTATTTTTTCTTGTTCCTTATCTTGCTTCAACATTGTCTGAATTAAACGTTGTCCTCCAGCTGGTGGGGAAGCAGAGGTAGAAGCAGAAATGCCAGATGGAATTGGTTTCTTGCTCATTTCAATGTTTCCAAAACTTCAAATTCTTCTTAACTTTTAATCCAACTGGTAGAGCAGCCAATTATAATCCAAAATGGAGAACTCCAATAGTAAAAAACACGAAGCCAAAGAAGAAACAGAAAAAAAAGGAAGAAAAAAAGATCTTCAGGTTCTTCTAGACCCTAATCCAATTACGAGATAGTCCACCATAAAAAAGAAAAAAATAGAAAGGAAAAAAGAAACAAATCCAAAAATAATAATATTGATTAAGAGCAAAGGAAAAAAGAAAAAGCAAAAAGAGAAAAAAAAACAAAAAGTTCCTTCAGATTCTTCACACCTTAATCCAATTAAAAAGTCTCAATAATCCCAAAAAAAAGAAAAAAAAACAACCTCAACAACAAAGTAGTCCAAAAACATAAATATGAAAAGCAAAAAGGTCCCAATAAAAAAGAAAAGAAAAATAAAGAAGAAAAAACTCTGAGGCTTTCCCTTTAAAATAAAAGGCAAAAATAAAAATATTACTAAAATTAAAATTTAGAAGAAGGCTAGCGAATGGGGTATATATAAGAAAACACACTGCACTTTGTTATTTATCCAAGGCTCTTGTTATGACTCTCTTCTCCAGCAGCTTCAAAGCCAAACCTCAAGTATTGTTGATAACAGTCCAGGAAAGCACCTGCAATATTTTACTGTGCTCTCCCTCTATCTTATCACATTAAAAAGTCCTTGAGATGAGGTTTTTTTGCAGTTCTCTCCAATTCACATAAAGATACTTTCAAGCCTCTAGTTGGCAGTGTTACAAAGTTTCTTAATGCTCTTTCTCCCCGCCCGCCAGAAAAAAGGAACAATATATACAGAAAAAAAAAAAGAAAAAATAGCCAAAGAGAGCCTCTATCCTAAAGAAAGTTAAAAGATCAAAAGAAGCATAAAATCAAAGGAAGCATAAAAATATATATAAGAGAAAATTCAATCCGGTTACCTACAAAGTCACAGTAAAATCTTTCCCAAAAAGTATAAAGAAAAAAAAAAAAAAGCCAAGCCTCAATTTGACATCACTTTAAAAAACGCCGCTCAAAACAATTTCAGTCAAAAAAAAAAATCTCACAGCTTTCTTCTTTATATTGGATGAACTTTCCAACCTTAGCGAATTTACAGCACAAAAGAGTTTTTCTCACCCAGCCGACACACTTCACTCCAATCACTTTCTTTCCGGAGCTGTCCCGACTTCAGCAGCTATGGAGGCTGCCTCTCCGCCGCCAGCAAAAGGGCTTCTTCCGGATCAAACCAGAGATTTTGCGATATCTCTGGGATCCTGGAACAATGCCCTTCACGATCACCGTCTCTACGGCACGGTTTAGGTCCGTTAGGACCGACCAGGGGCGAAAATATCGGCTGCGATCTCAGAGCCCTGAGATCGCAGCTGTATCGCCGGAACGAAGCTCCGCGAAAATTAGCCTCTTTTGAGGCCTGGCCGGGTCCTTGGAACCTTCGGCAGACCCGTCCGATGTGGCCTCTCTTCCCACACTCATGGCAGAGCGCGTCGTGGAATTTGCATTCGGACCTGGTATGGTTGGTTCCACAGCCGGCACATGGGTGTAGGGACTTCGGGTAGGGGTCCCGGTCAGACCGCAGTCGATGGACCTCTTCTTTGTCGCTGTCTGACAATAAAGAGAGGTCCTCATGGTGGGCCGTTAATAGCTGTCCCTCTGACTTGGGTAAAATGTCGCCTGTAGGTTGGTGTACCGGACGTGGTTGCGGCGTAATTGGGCAGCCGACTTCCTGGTTGCTTCTGCTGCAGTAGCATCAGCGATGGCATCGGCAAGGCTGATGTTGCCTTTCGCCATCAGCTTGCTCTGCACGCCGGGTGCATCTAGTCTCAGAACTATTCGATCTCTCAACGCCTCTTCCAAATCGGCGAATCCGCAGAGGCCTCCCAGATTTCAGAGGTCTGCTATGAAGTCGGTGACGCTTTCTCCTTTTCTCTGGTTCCTTTGATAGAACTCGTGCCATCTCACGAGCGTGGGCACGGTCAGTGCGTAATGAGCTCTTAGTAGGGGTTTGAGGACGTCCCAGTCCATCGCCTTTACTTCTGCAGGTTTGGCTAGTGCTTTAGCCATCTTAAATACGGTTGGTCCACAATGCATTAGGAATAGCGCCCGTTTCTTTCCGGTTGTGGCATCCTTTAAATTGTTAGTTTCCAAAAACATTTGGAAACGATCCATATAGGACTCCCAGTCCTCTTGCATTGGGTCGAACGGAGCGGGTGGTACGACGACGCCGGACATGGTTCCGTCGTGTTGCGTTGTCAGCCATGTGCTCATTGTTTCTTCTTAGTTCAGTCAGCTCCGACGTCTCCACATCCCATCCTCGTCGCCAGTGTTAAGTTTGGAGCATGGGTGAGAAAGAATGGAGACAAGCCTGTGGAACGGTGAACTTCAACTCTTTATTTACATAGTGTGACAGCTCGAACTGGATGGCCGCTATAGCCTTGCTTATATAGGCAACCCAATAACTATTTAACCAATAACAACCCAGGAGCACTAGCTCCATTAACCAATACGAATGCCCCGTTAATGGCCAATCAGATTCCCCTGAATGGGCCAATCAGATCCTGCCATTAACAGCCAATCAGAAGTGCAGGGCCAGAACCCTGCACTTGACTCCAAGCTCAAGATAACTTTATTAAACCTTTATGCATTCACAACAGGAACTGAAGAGAAATCAGCAAGCGAATGTCCTTTTCTCATATATGTCTTCTGCTTTTTATTTAAAGAAGATCCTACAGGATAATTTCTCCTCTTTAATGGAGGTTCTGTTCCTTCATCCTGAGGCTAGTAACTGTGGAAAATGTTTACTAAAATGCCCTTTTCCAATCTTGTCTTCTCCAGATGCTTGATCATTGGTCTAGGTCACAAGGGATTTAGTGGTTTAAAAATGTGGAAATCATCAACTTAGGGAACTGTGAACAGATCTTCACTTAATTGCTCCTTTCCTCAGCATTTTACTGAAAGTTTTTAGCATGTGATTGGAATTGTAAGATTACAGAGGTCTGTTTTAGGGTACCATGGGATTATGAAGCCTGTATTTATTATATTGCATTAATTTTGACCAAAAAAGTGGAAAAGAACCATGTTTGCATATCCTTTTTCTAAGTCAACCTCGAGGCATGACAAATATTGGCAGACTTCACTGCAGCCTACAGCCATCAGTTCACAAACAATTCTGAGACGCTCAGCAGGTGAACAAAATGAAACAGGGGATAAAATGAAGTCCCAACAGCTTCCAATCCCATCCATCATGGTTTGTTAACTTAATAGAAGATAGACTCTTTTCCTTGGTGGATGCGAATATATTAAGTCTGAAGCAAAGGTAAAACATACAGTTTTTAAACCTCTCTGTCTGCTTTCATCCTGTTAAATGAACAGAGAAAACACCATTAAGAACATTCCAGAATTTTAAATGTGTCTGTCTCATAGGAGTTGTGGCAATTGGAAATTGCATTTGCTCATGTTCCAAGAGGCTCTAATTGAGGTCATTATTGATTTGTTCCAGAAGGGATTTCTATACCCAAAAAGAACTGTTAAAATCCAGAGTAATTTTGTTTGGTGGAGGGATATTCCAAATTTTGTGAGTTTTTAAGAATAACTTACCCAGGGTTACTAAGACTCCACATAGATGTGTGAAATGCTATGTTGTGAATGAATAAATGTGTAATAAAGTTATCAGAGCTTGAAGTCAAGTGCAGGGTTCTGGCCCTGCACTTCTGATTGGCTGTTAAATGGCAAGATCAGATTGGTCCATTCAGGAGAGTCTGATTGGCCGTTAACGAGCCATTCTCATTGGTCAATGGAGCTAGCGCTCCCAGGTTTTCATTGGTTGAATAGTTAATAAGTTGCCTATATAAGGAAGGCTATAGCAGCCATCCAGTTTGAGCTGTCACACCATGTGTCAGCCCTCAAGATACCTTCCTCTGTTGCTTTTCTGCTATTATTTCATTATTTCTCTGGGCTGTCATGACAATGGTGGGAGGGGGGATTTTGCTAGGGAAGAAGACTGGAGGTGTTTGCATTCCTTGCTGGGCTAGCAAGGGGAGGGGGGATTCTTTTCTTTAACTTTCCGTTTCTTGACTATCTTCTGTCCTCTTTTGCGCAACTGCGAACTTTTATCAAAATATGTCAAGGTCATTTGACAAGATACCTCATCACCATCTGGAGATGACCACATGAGCTTATTCAGAAGTTTTAATTGGAAGAATAATTTCAACTTTGGGGGGTGGGAACAAACCTAATTCTTTGTATGTGGATTCTACCCGCCAATTTCTCAGTTTCGGAATTGATTTGTAGCTTCCACTTTATTTTCCAGTAAAAGGATAACTTTGCTCTACACCATGGAGTCTGAGTATTTCTTTCTTGGGAACTAAAGGGAGCACAGCCTGACATTATTCCAAAAACTCCCACATCAACCCACCCGGAGAAAACAGCAACTTTTCTTCCAAGGAGGTTTCATCTCATGTCGTCTCCAACCAGCGATGAAGAGGATCAGGGAGCTGCGGGGGGGGGGGGTAAGCCAATGCTGCTACCGGAGATGTCGGTGACTGACCTGCTGGCCGACTTGACTCTGGAAGAAACCCCAGCTGAGATGCCCAGATGGTCGTCGGGGGTTGGTTGGAGAGACTCTGAAGACCCCCCTCCTCCCACAATCACTGTAAGACAAAAAGGTGCGAGGGAATGGCTGTGGCAGGAGTGGGAGGAGATGGAATGCAGACTGGATCAAGCTGGGAAATTCCTTATGGATGTTTCTGAGAAGCCCGGCATGGCTCAAAGGTATGAGGGGGAAGAGGGAGCGAGATCAGCCTGGGGAAGTCAAGCTATCCCTACCCCCCTTGCCCAGCCTATGCCAGCGCAGCCACCCGCTGCCGCCCGGGGAGCACCAGCAATAGGGGTGGTTCCTGGAAGATGCCACCTGCCCCCCCTAGATGTGAAGTTTGGAGGAAATCCCAGAGATTTGGGGTTTTTCCTGGTACAAGTTGGGAGTTATATGGCAGAATTTAAGTGGGAGTTCACCTCTGAAGCAGCCAAAGTGAGATGTGTTACCAGAACCTTGGAAGGGATGGCAGCAGACTGGGTGGTGACTTTGTACAGTGATAACTCCCCTCAACTGCAAACCCTCGATGTTTTCATGACTGCACTGAGGAGAAGGTTTGAGGACCCTCTGGCAGAGAGAAAGGCCAGAATCAGAATGAAGACCAAGGGGGGAGATTGGTGGCAGACTACACCCAAGAATTCAGGCAGCTGGCATACCACATCCGAGGTTGGTCCCAGGAGGCCCTGGTGGAAGCCTACAAAGATGGCTTAAATGAAGATGTATACCACACATGCATCTCCAGAAGGGATCCACATGATTTACAGTCGTGGTACTTGCTGGCGGAAGAGGTGGACATTGATCTAGCCCAAAACAGATGCAGGGGAGGTCCTGCCTGGAGAAAACCGCTCCCCCCATGTCTCCGAGAGACCTCAACTCCCCAACCAGGAGGGGTGGCGGCAAGAGCCAAGACCACGGCATGTTTCCGTTGTGGGAAGGAGGGCCACCGGATGGCAGATTGCCGGGTCAAAACAAACCCACCGAAAGCGCGGGACCCCGGGAGGAAGCCAAAAAACCCCTCAACCAAGCCCCGCGAGACCGGGCTGAAGACAAGAGAGGTTGTAGAGGTCGCCCTTTTGGTGGGAGAGGAGCTGGGACCTCCAACCCCACTTGAGAACGAGACAGATTCGGAAGATGACGTCCCGGTAAGTCCTAACCAAGGGCCCATGACCATCCCAATAAAGTTAAGGCAGCCCACCTCTGGGACTGAGGGAGTGATGTTGGCCTTACTGGACTCGGGGTGCACGAGGTGTGTAATTAACATGAAAGTGGTTAAAGGGATGGGCATCAGACTGAGAACTTTAAAAACGCCCATATCTTTCCGCCAACTGGATGAATCGGTGGCGGGAGGTTGCCCCGCACGTTTTATAACAGAACCCCTAGAGATGACCATGGGAAACCACCATGAGACCCTGTGTTTTATTGTGGCCCCTGGGGTGGAACAGCCTCTAATATTGGGACTACCATGGCTTCGGAAGTGGAATCCCCATGTGAACTGGAGAGAGGGGTGGATACGCATCCGCACCAATCGGCCACCGGAAGGGGAGGAGCATCCCCATCCAGAATCCCAGGTACCCGCCGAGATAGCTTCTACAGGTGCCGAACATGTGGAATGGGAGGAGAAAATCCCGAAGGAGTATTGGGACTTAAGAGAGGTACTTAGTGAAGAGGCTTCCAACAAGCTCCCCCCACATCGGTCGACCAATTGTAACATTGAATTCCTGCCGGGGATGATGCTGCTGAAACCAAAGATGTATCCGATGACACCAGGGGAGTTGGAGGAATTGAGGGCATTTATCGACAAGAACTTGCAACGGGGTTTCATCACGCCTGCCAGACCTCAAGTGGCGGTCTCTGTGATGTTCAGCGAGAAGAAAGATGGCTCCAAACGTCTGGTAGTGGACTATAGAAACCTGAACGCAGTATCCGTAGAGAACATGTACCCCCTTCCTCTGATGAAGGACATGTTAGCCCACCTGGCAAAGGGGAAGATTTTCACAAAGCTGGATTTGAGGGAGGCGTACTACCGAATCCGGATAAAGGAGGAAGACAAGTGGAAGACTGCGTTCAACTGCCCAATGGGTTGTTTCCAGTTCAATGTTCTCCCTTTCGGCTTACAGGGGGCGCCTGCTGTTTTCATGCAATTGATCAATCAAGTGCTTCATGAACATTTATACAAAGGGGTTCTGGTATACCTTGATGATCTTCTTATCTACACGGAGACTAGAGACGAACATGTGAAACTGATATGCTCTGTGTTGCACAAGCTGAGGGCCGCCAAATTGTACGCCAAACTATCCAAATGTGAGTTCCATCAAGAAAAAATCGACTACTTGGGATATCGTATCTCCCCCGAGGGCATTGAAATGGACCCAGAAAAGGTGCGAGCTGTTTTGGACTGGGCCCCACTGAGAAATCGTAAACAGCTTCAAAGTTTTCTGGGATTTGCCAACTTTTATCGGCAATTCATCCCGTCTTTTGCAAAAATAGCCATGCCCATCACCAATCTCCTGAAAACAAAGGGGGAATTGAAAACAAAGCCCAGTCAACCATTGAATTGGACCATGGAGTTCCAAGCTGCATTTGAAAAACTTAAGAGACTTTTTGCTGCAGAACCAATACTGAAACACCCAGACATGGACGCCCCTTTCGTGATCCAAGCTGATGCAAGTGATGTAGCAGTGGGGGCAGTCTTACTTCAATTAACTGAGAAGGGGACATGCCAACTATGCGCTTACACTTCTCATAAATTCACTGAGACTGAAAGGAGATGGGCCGTTTGGGAGAAGGAAGCATTTGCAGTACGTTGGGCTTTACTAGCTTGGAGGCATTTTTTGGAAGGAGCGAAACACCCATTTGAAGTGTGGACTGACCATAAGAATCTAGAAGCTTTAAAAACCCCTCGGAAACTATCCCCTAAACAAGTTAGGTGGGCTCAGTTTTGCAAGCGGTTCAATTTATCCTTGAAATATATACCAGGGGGAAAATTTTTTATGGCAGATGCATTGTCTAGAATGCCTCAATACAACAGTATCTGTAAAGAAGTGATAAGGCCAATCATGTCCACTACACAACTGGCTGCCCCTGTAGTTACCTGCGCTCAAAAAAGAAACCAAGAGAAGAATCTATCCACTGATCTGATGGAACAGTTTAAGGAGGCTTTGAAGATGGATGAGTGGTTTCTGTCAAATGCGAACAACTGCACTGTTCGAGATGGCCTAGCCTGGATGGGGGCGAAATTGTATGTACCTCAAAACCTGAGAAGCCACGTATTGCAACAAACTCATGATTCCAAAGTGGCTGGTCATTTTGGGTTTGTGAAGACCTTACATTTGGTGAAACGGCAGTTTTGGTGGCCTTCGTTGAAAAAGGACATTGAGACTTATGTGGCGAGTTGTCTGATTTGCGCCTCAGCAAAAAGACCTCCTGGTAAGCCACCAGGACTGCTGCAAAATGTGGCCAGCCCAACTGCTCCTTGGAAGGAAATTTCCATGGACTTTATAGTAGATCTACCCGAGAGCAGTGGACACCCAGTCATTTGGGTGGTGACTGACTTGTTCTCCAAACAAGCCCATTTCATCCCTTGCTCAAAGATCCCCTCGGCGAGGTCATTGGCCAGACTGTTCATTCTTCATGTCTACAGATTGCATGGTGTACCTGAATGTGTAGTTTCTGATCGGGGAGTCCAATTTACCTCGAATTTCTGGAGGGAATTTTTGAAATTAATAGACTCCACTCAAAGCTTAAGCTCTGCCCATCATCCCCAAACTAATGGATCCTGCGAGAGAACTAATGGGGTGCTAGAACAATACCTCCAATGTTACATAAATTATCAGCAAGACAACTGGGTGGATCTACTACCTTTTGCGGAGGTGGCATATAGTAACTCTGTTCACAGTAGTACGGGGTTTACTCCTTTCAAAATAGCAACGGGGCAAGATTTTGTACCCATACCTGAACTGCCTGGTGAAAACCCAATTGTCCAGTCACTGAGTGATTGGATATCTCAGCTTCAACTTAATTGGCCGGTCGTCCGCAAAGCTTTGGACGAGGCACATCAATCTCATAAGAAATTTGCTGACAGAAAGCGAGCTCCGCAGATGTCATATCAAGTGGGCGATAAAGTATTTCTCTCGACCAAGTATTTGCAGACTACCCAAAAATCGAAGAAGTTGGGTCCTAAGTATGTAGGACCTTTCCCCATTGAGAGGATTATAAATCCTGTGACTGTTCAACTCACTTTACCAAAGACTTCATTGTATTCATCCAGTTTTCCACGTTAGTTTGTTGAAACCAGAATGTACCTGTACCTTGAGACCGACCCAGTCTGATCCCCCCGTACCATTGTTAATTGAGGGTGAACAGCATTTTGAAATTAAAGAAATTCTAGACTCTAGAAAATGGAGGGGTCGTACCCAATACCTGGTAGCTTGGAAACATTTTCCTCTGTCCCATTCTGAGTGGGTAAATGAAAAGGACCTTAGAGCTCCTGAACTATTAAAGAAGTTTAATGCCAAATATCCTGATAAACCATGAAAATGTATAACAATGTTAACATGTAATTATGTTGTTTTCTTTTAGGGACTTATGTCCTTTTTCTAGGGGGTCCGAATGTCAGCCCTCAAGATACCTTCCTCTGTTGCTTTTCTGCTGTTATTTCATTATTTCTCTGGGCTGTCATGACAACAGTGGGAGGGGGGATTTTGCTAGGGAAGAAGACTGGAGGTGTTTGCATTCCTTGCTGGGCTAGCAAGGGGAGGGGGGATTCTTTTCTTTAACTTTCCATTTCTTGGCTATCTTCTGTCCTCTTTTGCGCAACTGCGAACTTTTATCAAAATATGTCAAGGTCATTTGACAAGACACCTCATCACCATCTGGAGATGACCACATGAGCTTATTCAGAAGTTTTAATTGGAAGAATAATTTCAACTTTGGGGGGTGGGAACAAACCTAATTCTTTGTATGTGGATTCTACCCGCCAATTTCTCAGTTTCGGAATTGATTTGTAGCTTCCACTTTATTTTCCAGTAAAAGGATAACTTTGCTCTACACCATGGAGTCTGAGTATTTCTTTCTTGGGATCTAAAGGGAGCACAGCCTGACATTATGTAAATAAAGAGTTGAAGCTCACTGTTTCACCAGCTCATCTCCATTCTTCGCACCCATGCTCCACACTTAACATGCTATAATAACAAAATTACCCCTCTTGGTTTTAGAGTAGACAATTCTAAATTTCCTTCCCAAACAGAAATCTCCACCTTGAGGTAGAGCCATGTCCAGTTTCTCCCACACTCAGAACAGGATAGTTGAGGGCCAGAAAGCTTCCACCTCTGACATCATTGCATGTCTCCATCATGTTCTTCCTTGGAAATGGTGAAGATGGAAGAGCAGAATTTCAGAAGGAAAAAAAGGCCTATTCATGAGAAAAAATAAGGAACGTGGGCTCCATGGCAAGCATTTCAAAGGAATGCTTGAGCAAAAGCTGAGGTGACAAAAGACCAAGAATAGATTTGGTTCAGCTTTTTTCTCTCTCAAAGATGACATATCCCTTAAAAACAAAAGCTCAATGTCAGCCAGAAGGCTATACCCATTGAATGAATCCCTGAGTGGATTGTGCCTGAAATGTATGCTAGAAAAATATGTTACATTACATTTTATCCCCTGAGCTTACTGTAATTTATGTAATAATCAGCCAAGGGGCTTCTTCTGAGTAAAAGCAGTTAATTCAAGCCTGGATGTGAAGCATCAGGGCCAGAGATGTGTAAACACAACAGTGTGCATACATTGTTTCAGGCAGAAATTGACCAATTTGTATGAGTTTGGGACTGGTAGAACCCAAACATCTACTCTTGCCGATAGCGTGACAAAACAAGGTTTCAGAAACATCAAACCTAGGGTCTCAGCAGTTACCATGGAAACTAATGGTTACATCAAGTCACCCAATAGGATTTCAATAAATGTCAGTTTTATGCCTGTCTGGAACTACAAAACAGAGATTTGGGTTGTGGGGTATTTCAGGCTACTAGAACAGGGGTTTTGCTGTGTGTGGTCAGGAAATTGACTGGACCTCCTCATTTTGGATTACCACTTTATCTTCTGGTGCAACTCTAGCAGTGGTAGAATTCATGGTTCGCACCGGTTAAGATGAACTGGTAGCAAGGATTTGGCATGGGTCACCGAACCAGTAGTAAACTGCTGGCTGCCCATGCCCCTGACCCGGTCGCCATTTGCTTACTTGCCCACCCACCTGATGCTCCCTCACACCACCTGCCTGACGCTACCCTGCCTAGTCACTCCTTAAGGTATTTTTTTCCCCTCCTGATAATCAGCTGTTCCAACAATCAGCTGTCCTGGGATTCCTCTCCTTACTTACTGCTTCACCCAGGAGGTTTCCCTGAGGCTGTGCACCCCCCCCCCCAGGCTCAGTTCTCTGCCTTCCTGAGCCCATCTAGGAGCAAAATTCCCCCCCAGGAGGCTTCTCTGAGGCCAAGAAGGGCCCAAAATGAAGAGTGGGGAGGTGCTGCGCAGCAACAAGGCTCAGTTTTCTGCTTTCCTGAGCCCTTGGGAAGCCTTCTGGGAGCAAAAATGCCACCTCCCCCGAGGCTTCCTTGAGGCCCAGAAGGCCCCCCAAAACAGCGGGGTGCTGCAAAAAGCAAAAAATACCCCGCCCACCTAGTCACATGGCCATCTTAGCCACACACCCTAGCCATGCCACAGAACCAGTAGTAAAAATTTTTGAATCCCACCACTGAACTCTAGGATGGCTTGACTGCTGCAGAAATTCAACCAGTTCAGCTGAATTTCCCCTATTAAATTTCAACTGATCTCCCAATTGCTCAAAGCTCAGAGGTCCTCCTGGAATAAAGGGCCAGCCTAGTCTTTATGAAAATATCATGAATGCCCTTGCAATTTTGTTTAACTTTTTCAGCTAAATTGTTTTGAACAAATGTACATTTTCTCCCAGTGACAGGCACTGAATTCTAAGATAGTCAGCTACCAACAATAGCTCCACTGTGTGGGTTGTATAGCAGGTGATCACATCTCCCCATTCCTCTTCCTTTCCTTGAGCATTCAGGGATGGTTGTAGGACTCATTTAAGAAATAGGACTTAGTGATGTCTGCAGCATATCGACAGCAGTTTAGGAAATGAAGCTGAGAAAGAAAAGGGGAAAGGGAAGGGAAGAGTGGGGAAGGGAAGAGAAGGGGGGAGAAAAGAGGAAGAGAAGGAGAAAGGGAAGGGATTTTCAAAACTATGTGTCATGCACCTAATGAGGTCATTTTAAGTTAATTTTGACCCTGCATTTAGCTGACGCCACTTGTTGACACACAAAATGTATTAGAAAGACAGAGGCATTCACTGTAATGAAAGCTCTCATTTGACTCATTCTCTCCCCGAACATGAGAAAAATAATTAAGTCTGCATAATTAAGTCTGCACACAGGAAAGGCATATTTCCAGGCTGTAATCTGAGGATGCAGGAGATACGCTTGGGCTGAATTGGCTCCAACATCTGTTTCACAGGACCTGAAAGTACTTCGAATCCAGTCATGGGCAATCCAAGGAACAAGGGCAAAGACGAGGTGACCTGCATTTTCCTACAGGCTGTGAAACAACTGTACATGGGTGAATCCAAACACTGAACTCCTGGCACTGCATAGCCTCCTTTTCAAGCCCTGCCCTGGTTCTCCCAGGCCTCTTCAAAGTGGCTTTTTTCCAGATGCATCAAGCAGAGATGGCAGAAGACTCTCAGACTCTCCACTTGTATAGAATAACAGAATTGGAAGGTACCTTGTTCTAGTCCAAGCAGAAGGCCCTATACCACTCTGGACAAATGGCTGTCAAGCTTCATCAGACTCCACTGAAGATAAGAGCCATCTACCCCCATAGGGTGTGCCCTGTTGGCACACAGAATTCAAAGGCTTTACAAAGCTCTTATGGTCCAGCTTTATGGTCAAATTGATCCCTATTTTCTTGCTTGATAGCCCTGGGTGGTATAGATGTATCTTCATAATGTCCCAAAGGTGTTATTTTTTTTTCCAATTGGCAACTGGATTTTCTGTATTTTTCTTTCAAAATGTTTTGCTTCTCATCCAAAAAAATCTTCTTCAGCTGTGACTGGATGGTGTGGAATGGAAGGTTTTATCCTCCTTGCAGACAGCTGGTCATTTGCATCCTTTTAGAGAGCATTGAGGCTACTTGGAGGTTTATCTGTGTCCTCAGGGTCACCAGAGTAGTGCAAATGGGTGCGAAGCCTTCTTGGAACTGTTGAAACCAGGACCAGGATGACTGAGACTCTCCATAGATTTCTTCATAATAGTCCTCTCCAGCCTACAATTTGCTGGTTCCTGCCTCACCAGATGGAACTTTTGCCATTCCTGTAACCATTGAGAGCCTATCCTCCATGGGTTCATCCTTTTCAAAGTTGTTTAAATGTACACCTTCCATCATATGGAATGGATTCCATCAAATGGTGGGCTGCAACCAATTTAACAACTGGTTCTGTGAGCGCATGCTTTGCACTGAAAAACACAGAAATATAGGACAGGATAGGGTGGGGCCAGCTGATCATTGGAACTACTGGTTCATTAGAACCGGTCCAAACCAGCAGGAGCCCATCAGTGGATTTCACTTTGCTTTGCTTCCTGTAAGAACCTTTGGGGGTCTCTCAGGATGTTACAGAATGTGAGGGAGCCAAGCTGTGAAGTTGAGCCAAGAAATCTGTAAAAGGTAGCCAAGAAAGTTGCAGCTGTAAAGATTCTTTGATTTGTTAAACCAACTAATTTGCTGACGCAACTGGTTCTTCTCAGTCTTCAAAGATAGTCAAATGCAGTTGTTGATTTGGAATGAGCATTGGTGTTCTTTGGGGAGATATTGTGTCGACACAACTACAGCAAGCCTGCAATTTGTTGCCAGGGTTCTCAAATGTATTTTGTGCTAATTGATAGCTAGATAATACAATAGAGTGACATTGTTTGTCACGCTTCAACATCTAAATGGTCCTTTCAATGTTTTTATTTTAGCAAGGCAGAAATTTATTAATCAGTATTTGTTGAGAATTATTGAGTCTATCTGCACCTCTATAACTGTCTGGTTTGGTTCTGCAATCCAACAAGACAGACATAGACTTCAGAGAGTAATTAAGACTGCAGAAAAAACAATTACTACCAACCTGCCTTCCATTGAGGATCTGTATAGTGCATGAGTCAAAAAGAGGGCTGTGAAAATATTTAGACTCCTCACATCCCGGACATAAACTGTTTCAACTCCCACTGCACACCAGAACAACAAGACACACGGACAAGACACAAGGTTTTTCCCCGAATGCCATCACTCTGCTAAACAAATAATTCCCTCAACTATTTACAAGTCTGCACTATTATTACTATTAATCTTCTCATCTCTCCTTATCACCCATCCCCTCCCACTTGTGGCTGTATGACTGTAACTTTGACGCTTGTATCTCTACGATTTATATTGACTGTTTCCTAGTATGATGTGATTGCTTATTATACCCTATGACTATTATTAAATGCTGCACCTGATGATTCTAGACTCTTGACGAATGTATCTTTTCTTTGATGTCCACTGAGAGCATTTGCACCAAGACAAATCCCTTGTGTGTCCAATCACACTTGACCAATAAAGAATTCTATTGTATTCTATTAATTAAATTTATTTGCCATTTATCTCATTTTGAAAGGGCTCTGGGCAGCTTACAGCATAAACATTAAAATCATCAGAAAGAAATATTCCTAACCCAATAAAATATCCAATTAAAAAGAAATTCTATGCTTATTGTTTGTTTTAAAATATGGAGCCTGCTACAAAGAAGATGGTTCAATCTATTCTCTAGAGCACCAGAAGGCAAGGCAGGAAGTAACGAATGGGAACTAATCAAGGAGAGGACCAACCTAGAACTAAGGAGAAATATCCTGACAGTCAGAACAATCAACCAATGGAACAGCTTGCCTTCAGAAGTTGTGGGTGCTCTAACACTGGGAATTTTAAAGAAGAAACTGGACAGCCATTTGTCTGGGATGGTGTAGAGTTTCCTGTTTGAGCAGCAGGTTGGACAAGAAGGCCTCTAAGGTCCTTCCAACCCAGTTATTCTGCAATATTAAATACAGCAGCAGCAGCAGAATTATTTTGAAAGCATTTATCAGAAAGGAAATTAGATAAATCAATAATGGAAAAACTATAACAACTATGGGACAGCTATGATCTGGATGACTGAGAATCTCCATAGAGGTTTTTTTTTAAAGATTTATACCTCTCATGCAAAATGAGGATATGTGTTTTTTGTGAGTTGATGAACAAGTTTCTCAAAGTCTGTTGGCAAATATTTCCTTATTAGCAGATTAATTATAGTTTCTCCCTACTCAGCCGCCAAGAGAAGTATCATGGAACACTAAATAAATCTTAAAGTGGATTTCATACCAACTGAAATGAAATAATGGTTAGAGCAGAGGTGGTATTCAGCAGGCTCTGACCAGTTCTGGAGAATTAGTAGTGGAAATTTTGAGTAGTTAGTAGAACTGGCAAATACCACCTCTGACTGGAGATTTTACAGTATCCTTCTCCTGCTACATCTACCAAGCCACACCCACAGAACCAGTAGTAAAAATTTGTGAATCCCACCACTGGGTTAAAGATTCATTAAGATAAAATACAAAAATTGGATTGATGGCTAAAAAGTTAGAAAAGAGTTCTGGAAAATTATTTCCATGCATGATAAGCGAGGCAAGATTATTATATTCAGAAAGATGGAAAGATTCATCATGGAGGGATGGTTGGTGAAATTGACAGAACTTGCTGAGATGGACAAACTGACTTCTTTGATTAGAGACAAGTCATTACATTCATCAATGATTGGAAACCACTTATGGACTTTTTGCATGAGGAAGACAATGACTTTGGGATTTATAGTTTTGAAGTTTTGAAAAAGTAGGCTGTTAGGATATTGAGACTTAAGAGCTGACCACCTGCTGTAAGGCTAATGCAATGTAAGCCTGATGAAATGTAAGGCTGATGCAAGAAGGATGAATCAGCAAAGGTGTTGCCCTTTTAAGACTATGTATGTGTCCACAGAGGTTTTACCACTTTAAGAGGTGTTTATATAAGGCAGCCGTTAGAGGGCATATTTCTCTCTCCTTGTGTCCTGTCTCCATTGTAGAATTCTCGGTGTAGACTTAAGAAGATAGATTGCTTGTCAGGTATTTGCCTACCACATATATTTCTGTATATGTCTTGTATATAAACCACTGTTAATGTCTAAGCCTCTGCGTGTGTGTTTTGCTCCTGGGTTGTCTCTCAATTACAGTCACATTGCAAACACTCTGACATAGGCCATGGAAAGAAGGGAAATATAATGAAACTGGACAGAGTGGTTTGATTTGGAATGAGGGTATGAGAACTAGGCACATTAAATATTTACATCCTTTGATGAAACTGTAAGGAAAACTGGTTTTTTTATTTAGTTATTTTATTTACTTTTTTATTCTGCTTTTATTTAGTATGGTTATGAACATACATAATATTTCTTCATCTTCCTATTTTCCCCCTATCAACAACCTTGTGAAGTGGTATGGGCTGAGAGAGGGTAACTGGTCCAAAGTCACCCAGCTGACCTTCATGACTAGAACTCACCATCTCCTGGTTTCCAGCTTGTTACCAATGGGCTTCCAATCTTTATTCCTAATCTCACTCCTGCTGTGATTGTTTCTAATGGGGCTGGACTGGGAAGATCTCCTTCACACGTGTCATGTTGGAGGGTAGAGAGGAGAGTGAGGATTCTTTGGTCTTTGTGAGTCATCTGCCTGACCAAATGGCAGTACTATTGCATTATGTAATAGATTCCAGAGCTGGGAAGGGTGTGAGAAAGTTGTTATGGAGGAACTTGGAGAAGAGATTTCACACCCCATGGAGTGAGAAAGAATTTCAAAATAATCCCACTTTGACTGTATTTCACATAGGATGGTGAGAACAGAGATTAACTCTGAGAGCTTTTGGGGTTCTATTGCTATGCTCTAGAATAAGGTCTGGAGGAGATACACCTGTTGAACATTAAGAAGCATGAACTGAGGGCATCCTTTTCAAGATTTGTGTCCAAGAACCTTGGTTTAGTCTTCTTCAAGACAGATACTTCTAAAGCAAACATTTTAAACATTGTAGATAACATCATATCTTATCCAACCTCACTTGGAAGTCCTATTTGTTTCTGAGCAAGCATGCCTTAAATAGTAAGATGTTCTCTTGAGCCTTAGTCATATGCCAGAAAAATGGCAATAAAGTTTAGCTATGGCAATATTTGCAAGGCTGACTGAGATAAGATATTTGGAGTTCAGCAAGCCCTTGAAATACATTATATAAAAGCTGAGGATTTTATTAAACGAGAGAGGAAATGAATGCAAGGCCCTTAGTGACATTAAGCATGAACAACATGATCAGTCAAAGTAATAAGAGATACTGAAGGACAACGGAGAAGTGAAGCTTTTTGTGGATTTGTATGAGTTGATGAATAAGCCTGAAACACATAAAAAAGCAATTTATATTTAATTTTCAACTCTTCTAGTCCTCAAGTCTGTGGGGAAAAAAATTGAGCCTGGTTACTGCATGAAGTACAGAGACTGCATAAAGAAGAGTGGCAGAGCTGCCTGTTTTGGGCACTCTTTAAAAAAAAAAAAGGAATAGCAATCCCAAAGCTATATCTCCAGTTGTTCACCCTACAGGAAACATTTATGAAGATGCCCCAAATTTCTGCCTCCCCAATATTTCCCCATTGATAACATCGGTGATGAAGCAACCATCAGTCAATGGAAAAAGGCAGCTTTCCTTGAAACATCAGGGGTGTCAGCCTCGGTTTCATCAAGGGCCACATCAGGGTTGTGTTTGACCTCAGGGGGCTGCAGTGGGTATGGCCAGATCGATGTTACTTGTGTCAATAGTGCCTCAGGTGACCCAAACATTATGCCAGTGAAAACTGTCCTGAGCTCCATTTTTGGCTGCGATGGCCTCCTAAGCACCCTGTGGGCCGGATTCAGCTCACAGGCCTTGAGTTTAACACTCCTGGCTTACATTTTGTGGCCTTCAACATCATCAAACCAAAACTTGTGCCTATCTCCTGCCAAATCCAGTCTAAACATCTGGCCAACTGTGTGAATAACTATAATAATAAGGACAATTGTTAAAAAACTATTGTTTAATACTATTTTGGATGGCTCCCTGCTGGCTTCAAGCTGGGTTTAACTCAAAACTCAACTGTAGTAAATAATGGACTGTAGTTAGATCAGGGTCTGAGTTGTTTGGAGTTTGCAGTTAACAGTAAACCTTGCTTACAACATTATCCATGAAATTTTTTTTTATGCAAGGGAAGTTTTCATAATTTCCTGTATGAAGACTTCTCTTCTCAGTATTATTATTTGATGGTTAATGTTTTTATTAAAAGCAACTGGTTTATTTTGCCAGATTTTGCCAGATATATACAGTAGAGAGGTTAATGTCATGCTCCTGTCAGAGTTTGAATCTGAGGAGGAAGCTGGACAGCTGACAGGTAATGGGTCTCAATGGTTGTGGAGGAGGTTGGGTAAGGGCAATGTCCAGCTGGGAAGAGCAGGGAAGAGATAGAACAAAGGAGAGGGAGTTCAGAGGAAGACTCTTATTGCCTACCCCCTCTTCAACCTAGGGCATGCAGGGAGGAATGGAGAAAAGAGCAATGTGAGTTGTGTGGCTTATGGGGGAGGAAAAGGTTTTAATTCCCTTCATTATCCACATATGGGAAGACAGTTGATAAGAATGGCAAGTTGCGTGTGGCAGGCTGCTGGGAGCAAATGTGACTTTATCCTGTGTTGTTGTGGCTTATCTATGTTCCTGGCATCTTCCCAACTGTGTGAGTTTTGCCGTGCCTTCAAGTCTGAAATTCTTGCTCCTGTCCTGCCAAACTAACTACTTCAGTTTGGCTTCTTTGGACTTTAAGTTACAGTTTGTGTTGCTCATGTTTTGGACTTAATTCTCTGCAGTCAAAGGCTGTTCCTAGGAGAGTTTTTCTCCAACCAGAAGGTAACCTGGGCATTGGGAGCAAAGTTGGAGATAATAAAGGGACTCTTATTGCTTAACTGACTGTTTCCTTTCTGCCATGCCCCAGGTCATCACAGGTTTGGGTGGTAAGCACTATCCCCATTAGTGATCAATTATTCTAGGGATGTGTTCAGTGATCTACCATCTTTACTGTCATCACCATGAGTGGGGGCAGGGGGGGAAAGCAAATTTGTAATTTCCTGAGCTGGTTTCCAAGATAGAGTGGGGTTTCTTAACAGCACTGCATGTTGCAATAAAGGTACATCCTGATTGTAATGTGTTAGATATTTTCCCTAGATTTTCCTGGCTAATTCCATATTGCTTCTGCATAACGTAATGTTGATGCAATGTTGTTATAATTGCCAGTCACATGACAATGAGAAAATTGATCTCTGAGGAGGAAAACAGAGAAAAGAAGCACTCAAACACAATCTGACTGCAACCATTTGGATGCTGAGCATTGCTAGAAAGGCTTGTTGCAGCCTTGTTCAGGGGTCTGTGTTTTTACAAGAAACTACCCCCCCCCCTTTTGCACTGAAAGAGCATTGAACCAAAGAGAAATAAACTCAGTGTTTGTCCAAGTGTGCAAACACATTTACACACAGAAGAGGGAGGGGGTTGCTTTATTAAGATTTCTGTTCATTTGGACAATTCTACCCTAAGTTCAGGATGCACATTTCATGTGCCAAAGTTGGTGATGGAGAGAGATAACAGCCATGTTGGCCTGTTGCTCTTTGTACATGATTAAAGGTTAGGAACAAGGAGCTCTTCATTTGGAGCACATCTGACTGTCAGGTCACCTAAATTGTATTAGGCCTCTGTGTGAACTAAGACATGGCTCTATTGTCTTTTGACATTTGCAGGGTTCCAACTTCTGCTGCGCAGCTTCCAAGAAGCCATCAGAAAAAATGTCTCATTACAAGAACTCCTCTAATAGAGAGGGGGGAAAAGGACAAACATTTGCCCTTGCTGCAAATATCTATGAAAATGTATTTGGTTGCTAAAGCCTGCTTGTTTGGGAAATATCATACAAAATGCAAACATACAAAAGATTCCATTTGTCTGACAAATACCAGATACAAACCCAAAAGAAACTGAATAATGGATGGAACAAACTGAACAAGAACACTTGCCTATCTCAGATCTTTGGAAAGGACTTGATAAATGAACATCCTAATTGTTGTTGTTGTTAGCCATGAAATCCATTGTGTGTCCAACCCATTGCGACCCCATGGACAACATTCCTCCAGGCCTTCTTGTCCTCTACCATCCTTCGGAATCCATTTAAGCTCACACCAACTGCTTCACCAAGACAAATTCCTTGTGTGTCCAATCACACTTGGTGTCATGCCCCTGTTGGAGACTGACTCCGAGGGAGAGGAGGAACAGCAGACAGGGAGTGGAAGTGTGGCTCCAGAGGTTGTGGAGGAGGCTGGGGAAGGGCAGAGACTGGCTGGGCAGTCAGAGGAGGACCCAGGCCCATCCCCTCTCCATCCTAGGACACACAGGGAGGAAAGAATAAGGGAGAATCATGAATGACGCGGTCTATGGGGGAGGAGAGGGCCTTGGTCCTCTTCATGGGCTGCAGCTGTGACAACTGGTTAAAAGGACAGACTGTTCATGATCCAGTGCTGGAAACAAAACGTGAAAATATTTCTAGTCTGTTCATTCTTACCTGAGTTTGACATCCTTCCCAGTGTGTGTTCTGATATCTGTGGACGTCTTCATGCCCTTATCTTGCCTGGTTCCCTTAATTGCTTCAGTGTGGTTTGTGTTGTTTTTTCTATTTAAAATGTATAGGTATTTTTAGTTTAAACGACATTTCCTCCTTTTTGCAAGTGTTTGTGGGGGAGTTTTTTGTCTCTAGTCAAGGATATTTGGAGCTTTGAAGCCAAGCTGAAGGAATTAAAAGGACCTCACCTGTTTTTGTGCCTGTGTTGTTTTTGTATCCCACTTTGGGTCATTACACTTGGCCAATAAAGAATTCTATTCTATTCTATTCAGTAACTCCATCCATCCACCTCATTCTCTGTTGTCCCCTTCTTCTTCTTTTGCCCTCAATCGTTCCCATCATTAGGCTCTTCTCCATTCAGTCCTTCCTTCTCATTAGATCAGATACATCCCAATTATGCTTTTTCAAAAGGCAAGTGGGCTTCCTTTGTGTCTCCTTGAAGATACTTTGCTTGTCATTCAAGAAGCTTCTTCAGTTCTGATTGAATGTTGGAAAATGGAAGGATTTATATTCCTTGCAGTCATCTAGTTGTTAGCACTCTTTCTGGGAGTCCTTCCATTGTCCATCATTCAGTCAGAACTGAAGAAATTTTTTGGAATAGAAGGAAAACATCTTCTAGAAAAAACAAAGGAAGTCCAGGTATCTTTTGAAAAGTCACCTTTGGGACAACCATGACCTGGATGACTGAGAATCTCCATAGGGTGACAGATGGACAAAAATACCAAATCCACTCTAAACATCTGGCAACCAGCCATTATGAATTGAGAAGAGCACAATAAAAATGAACTGATGGTCAAGAAGAACTAGTCCCAAGCTAATATTCTCTACTACAGATTAATTGCAATTCTCAACCTTACTGGCAACCATACCTGAGCATGGTAGGTTGGCCACTCTCTATTTTGGAATCTGCTTCTTCCATTTGCATCTAAACCCTTTATCAGGTGTCCACTAGAAAAGTTGGCACATTCTAAGTTTTAAAATCCAGAGCTGCCCAATTCAAGCAAGTTCATAAGATAATGAAGTAAGAGACTATTTCAAAAGAGGAGTGGTTTATTACACTGTACTAATGCCTATTTTGCATCTACCTGTATATTTTTGCATCTACCTGTATATTTTGGATATGATCAAATGACTAAATCCACAACATTTCTGTTCCTAACATGGAATCCATTTATTATAAATAGGTTGTCAGAGGAACTTGGATTTGTCCTGGGCCATGAAGAACTCCTTAATATCCATCCTCCAGAAAGGATACAAGTGGACTGACCTTTTATATTCAAGACCATTTGTAATAGAATGCTTTCATCCCTCCTCCTCCTCCCCTCTTCTTCTTTCTTTGTCAAGCCACTCCTATTTCAAACACCCTTTACCAGCAATTTGGTAATTGCAGCCCAATTTACAGCTGTGGAGTAAGATGGTCCTCACTTAATTAATAGCGCCGTTCTTTGCTTTTCTATTGAGAAAATATTGAAAACACACCGTTACATGATACATAATGGAAGCCAAGTGTTCTATCACAAGCAGCGGATTTGTTTTCCCTGCAGAACGGGAGAAATGAAATCTGTAGCTTGTGGGTTAAGAAATATATACATATATAAGTGGATAAGACATATATACATATATAAGTCTGCACCTGTTTCCTCCTGCTTCATTAGCTAAAATCACTGTGTTTACATTCAGTTTATTGCTGCTGTCCTCCTGACAAAGAGACTTTACAGCTTTTTTGAGTTTAGGCAAGCAGTCCTCTCCCTTGGTATTGCAGCACTCAGAGATCTTGCATCCATCTGTGAGAAAATTTTCACAACTGAGAATCCAGATCATATCCTCAACATTGCATTCTGGTCCAGGCAGGTTCCTCCTTTAAATTTAAATTTAAATCATGGTAAAGGAACCCAGAAATAACTCAGGAAGGCTTTATGCATGTTAAATGTATCACTGGACTTTGTATGTAGAAAAGATGCTTTTCCTTTTCCTTTAAAATAACTGCCACTTACTGAGGTCACACCTGGTATATTGAGTGAAGCCCAGGCTTTTCCATCTAACAATCATAATTTCTGGCTTCACACAGAATGGAAACCAGGCCAATTCTGCCTTATTGAACAACAACAATGGGTTAGTGTATAACCTAGGAATGTATATTATGTTAAATCTATATAATCCAGATTGGAAAGCATTTTCCAGGGAATCAGAAATGGGATTTACAGCTACAGTACAGCTGAAAATGCTAAACCTTTTTTTTTTTTGAAAAAGATTTTATTAATTTTCTAGACAAACAAAACATTAAAACATCAACTCTCATATGTACATCCGGTGTGTCAGTTGGTTCATCAGTTTTGTGCATTCATTTTGTAGTCTCAATTACAATTATGTTACATAACAACTCATACTGTCAATCCAAACTTATATATCCTAATATCACTAAAAAAAAGAAAATTTTGACTATACTTTTAATCATTCATGCTTTATGAGATAACAATACTTTAACCAGTTTATTCTGTAACAAATCATATAATCATACCAAATCAATCCTAAAAAACCCTTACTGTCTAACATTCTAAATATTCTATTATCATATTTTATCATCTAGCCATTGATAAAAAAGATCCCAAATTTCATAAAATTGTTTCTCCTCTTGCTCTCTAATTTCAAATGTCAATCTACTCATCTCAGCACATTCCAATATTTTCTCAATAATTTCTTCCTGTAATGGTATTTTCTCATTCTTCCAATTTTTAGCAAATACAATCCTAGCCGCTGTTAATACATTTACAATCAAGTATTTCAAATCTTTACTATATGTATCAGGTAAAATTCCCAATAAGATGATGGGGAAGTATGAGGAGAGATTCCAAAAAATTGAGGAAGAAGGAAAACAAAAGAGAGGAGAAGATTGGAAATATTGACAGTAGATTAACAGTAGTTGAACAAGAAAAAGTGGGATGTTGAGGTGGGAGATGGAAAGGTCAGAATTTTATCTCAGATTTCAAAATATAGAAGGGGGAAAAGGAGAAAATTTGGCTGCGATAATGATAGAAATTTTGGCAGATGCTTTGGAAATTACAGAGGAAAAGATGATGGATGGAGTAGATGAGGTATATCGAGTTTATACAAGATATGCGATGAGAAATAAATTACCAAAGGAAGTCCATATTAGATTTACAAAAAAATCCATTAAAACACAAATATTACAAGTGGTAAGAGAGAAAACATTGAAATACAAAGGTAAAGAGATTGTGGTTTTAAAACAAATACCCAGAAGAGTGAGAGAGATGAGAAGAGAATATCAATTTCTGACCAAAATGCTACTGGAAAACGAAGTGAATTATAGATGGCTGATTCCAGAAGGATTAATGTTTACCTGGCAAGAGCAGAGACATAGAATTGATTCAATTGAGAAAGCAGAACTTTTCCATGCAGAATTTTTTGGAAGAAGAAAAGAGAAGGCAGAGAAAGAGGTCTCATTAATTGAGTTTCAAGAGGAACAACTGGAGACTGAAAAAGAGAAAGGAGCTGTAGGTGGACAGATGGATAGTAAAGAACAGTGTGAAGTGAGATCCAAGAGAGTTGTTGGACCTAAATATAAAGCATAATCATGGAAGAAAAAAAACTGATTACAATGAATATAAATGGACTTAATTCAGCTGTTAAAAGAAGGAAAATTTTTCATAAATTAGAGAAATTAAAATTTGATATAATTTGTCTACAAGAAGTTCATATTAAAAAACAACATGAACAATTGTTAGTACAGCCAAAACTGGGGGAAATATTTACTTCTTTGACTCAATGTAAGAAAAGAGGAGTGGTTCTATACTTTAAAGAGGCTATCCCAGTAAAACTGATCTACACGGATGAAGACGGAAGAGTATTAATGGTGGAAATAATGGACAATAATATAAAAATACTCTTGATTGCAATTTATGCTCCGAATGATAAACAAGAAGAGTTTTATAAAAAGCAACACATGAAAGTAATTGGACTGGACTATGTTAATATAATTATGATGGGAGACTTTAATGGAATTGTGGACAATAAATTGGACTACATATCAGCAACAACAAAGCAAAATAGAAAGGCTCTCCCTAAATCTTTTTTTAAAATGACAGACGAACTAACTTTAAAAGATATTTGGAGAGAAAGAAATGTTAAAGCTAAACAATATACTTTTTATTCAAATAGACATTTATCATGGTCCAGATTAGATATGATTTGGATCTCAACAGAATTAATATCCAATATTCAAGAAACAAATATTGAAACAAGTACTTGGGCAGATCATAGCCCAATGACAATTAAATGGAAGGGACAAAAAAAAAGATCGAGATGGACATTAAATAATACTATCTTAAAGGAAAAAGATTTTATACAATGGATGGAGAAGGAATTGGCTTTTTTCTTTAGAGAAAATAAAAAAGAAGATACTTCAACGCAGAATGTTTGGGACACAATGAAGGCATATGCTAGAGGTCTGATAATAGATTATACAAGAAAAAAGAATATTAGGAAAAGGCAAGCTTCTAAGGCCTTGGAAGATGAGTATAAAAGACTTGAAAAAGAATTACAGAAAATGCCACAGAAAAAAGATATTAAATTGAAGCTGGATGTAATTAAACATAAAATGGAATTAATAGAGAAAGAAGAATTGGCACAAAAAATCAAAAATTCTAAACAGAATTACCGTATATACTCGAGTATAAGCCGAGTTTTTCAGCACATTTTTTGTGCTGAAAAAACCCCCTCGGCTTATACTCGAGTCAGATTCCCCTCTGAAAAAAAAATGGTGTGGAGCTCCGAAGCTGGGCAGCCGCTTCCCTGCTTCCGTGTTTCTTTTGCAACTTTTAAGCATGGGAGTAATCGGAAGCAGAAAAGTTCTTGCTTGAGGACATATTGTTTTTTCTTTTTTTAACTGTTTTTTTTTTGGGGGGAAGACCCACCGCCATGTGAGAATGCTCAGACACGAAATCTATCCAACCGAAAATAAGTGTGTGTGTGGGGGGGGGATTTTAACAGAGGGAAGATGTAGGGAGAAGGCAAAAGCGACAGAAGATCCTTCAGGGGAAACTGAGGGGGAGACTCACCCTTGGTCCAGATGAGCCCCCTTCCCCTTTCTCTAGGCTGAGAAAACAACGCGAGCCAAGGTTGCTTCGGCTCCACTCAGCTTCATTTCCTCAGCTCCAGCTGCTTTCAGTCCACTTGGGAGGAGGGGGAGGAGGGGGAGGCAGCTAGCGTTGTTTTCTGAGCTCTAGGCTGAGAAAGCAATGCGAGCCGAGGTCGCTCCACTCAGCTTCATTTCCTCAGCTCCAGTTGCTTTCAGTCCACTCGGGAGGAGGGAGAGGAGGGGGAGGAGGAGGGGGAGGCTTTTCTGAGCTCTAGGCTGAGAAAGCAATGCGAGCCGAGGTCGCTCCACTCAGCTTCATTTCCTCAGTTCCAGCTGCTTTCAGTCCACTCGGGAGGAGGGGGAGGCTTTTCTGAGCTCTCCCTCTCTCTCTTTCTCCCCGTAATACAGTAAAGCTCTTTCCAGCACGCGCGCGCGATCCACCCCCACTGCTTTGCACCTTGCAAATGCAAAAACCCTGGGGTTTTGCATTTGCAAGGTGCAAAGGGGCGGGGACGGATCGCGCACATGTGCTGGAAAGGGCTTGACTTTATTGGGGGGGGAGAGAGAGAGAGATCATAAGAACGGCTCTTGGTTTTTTCTTGCAAGGGAGAGAATGACTCCTGCCTACCACTGTCATCATCATCATCTTTTGGGTTAGTGAATCAATCAAACCTTTCATGATAGTGAGATCATTTCCCAAATTACCCTAAAATCAGGGACTGAGAATAAGCCTGTTCCTATGATGCCATTTTTGTTCACTGCAGTGTGAAAAGTGTGAAAAAACACACTTCTTTTTCTTCATCTTCTTGTTCCCTATTTACTGGTCTCTTTCAAAGAGGAAATTGTGAACATCAAACTTATTCTCAACTGTCCTAGTGAAAGTTTTTATTGGCATCTATTTTTATTTTTGAAATTTACCAGTAGCTGCTGCATTTCCCACCCTCGACTTATACTCGAGTCAATACGTTTTCCCAGTTTTTTGTGGTTAAATTAGGTGCCTCGGCTTATATTCGGGTCGACTTATACTCGAGTATATACGGTACTTTGAAGATGCAAATAAACCAGGGAGATGGCTAGCATATAAATTGAGAAAGGAGAAGGACTCAAGAAAAATATTGAAGCTAATAGATGTTCAAGGCCAAGTTTGTTATGGTAATAAGGAGAAAAGGGAAATTATTCGAGATTTTTATGGGCAACTATATAAACAAGAGAATATTGATGAGGAAAAAATCAAACAGTATTTACAGAATGCTAATTTACCGAAGATACCTAAAGAGACTGAAGAAATGCTAGAAAGCAATATAACAATGATGGAATTAAATGAAGCATTTAAGAAACAAAATAATGGGAAAGCACCTGGTCAAGATGGGCTTCCGGCAGAATTCTATAAAACATTTCAAGAATCATTGAGCATCCCATTGTTAGAAGTTATGAATGAAGTTATGTTAAAGAAGATGATACCCAAAACATGGTCAGAGGCTTATATCACACTTATTCCAAAAGAAGAGGCTGACCCACTGCAAATTAAGAACTATAGACCTATTTCCTTATTGAATGCAGACTATAAAATTTTTGCTTCAATTTTAGCAGAAAGACTTAAAAAATATTTAAATAATTTTATTCATCCAGATTAAAATGGATTTCTGCCAAAGAGACAAATCAGAGACAATATGAGAGTAATCTTGGATACTTTGGAATACTATGAGGCTCATCCTGAAAAGCAAATGGCTTTGATATTCCTAGATGCTCAAAAGGCATTTGACAACGTGAACTGGAGATTTATGTTATTACTGTTGGAACAGATGGGTTTTGCCAAAAAAATTATTCAAGCAATAGAAGTCATATATAATAAAGAGACAGCAAAGGTAATGATGGAGGGGAAACTTACAGATTTTATTAATATAAGAAAAGGCACAAGACAAGGGTGTCCCCTATCTCCTTTGCTATTTGTGTTGACTTTGGAAGTGTTGAATAGAAATATTAGGGATGATAAAAGCATAAAAGGAATGAAAATTAAGAAGGAAGAATTTAAACTACAAGCTTTTGCTGATGATTTAGCTTTTATTTTGGAAGACCCATTAGAAACAGTTCCAAGGTTATTGGAAAAGATAGAGACATATGGTGAGATGGCTGGTTTGAAAATAAATAAAGATAAAACAAAGATTTTGACAAAGAACATGCTATTGAGACAGAGAGAAGAACTGGCAGATCTTTTGAAAATCCAAGTTACAAATAAGGTTAAGTATCTGGGGATATATTTGACAGCAAGATGTAGCACATTAAAAGAGAATAATTATATTAAACTCAAACAACAGATAGCTACAGATTTGAAGAAGTGGGAAAACTTGCAATTGTCATTAATAGGGAGAATTTCAACAATCATGATGAATATTTTACCCAGAATTCTATTTCTGTTCCAAACAATACCAATTAGGCTTGGAAAAGACTATTTTGAAGATTTAATAAAATCATGTTGAAGTTTATATGGCAAGGTAAAAAAGCGAGAATAAAGCTAAAGCTTTTGCAAGACGCTAGAATTAGAGGAGGTTTTGGCCTGCCTAATTGGGAATTATATTATCAAGTTGCAAGTTTGATGTGAATCAAAGAATGGATAACATTAAGAAAGCATAGATTGTTGACATTAGAAGGGCACGATTTGCTGTTGGGCTGGCATGCCTTTTTATGGTATAAGGAAACTAAAACACAGAGTTATTTTATGTGATGGACTCCCATGGAAAGAATGAGACACAGAGGCTGGTGTACTCGGGATGGGAGTCTAGAGCAAATTCTAGTGCCCCCTTTTATTGAGAAATTCGTACATAGTAAGCATTCACATTGTGGATTACAATAATTAGATATAGCACACAAAACTGTTTACAATTGTCTGAGCTGCTTAATTGTTTCTGGTGTTTGTTTTTAATTTCCTTGCTTATCTCAGTGACCCTTAGGCAGACATGTATGTATAAGGTCTTAGACTAATCATTACCCAATACTGAAGTCAAAGTTTATTCCCACATCTCCCCTGTTTTAGTTTTTTGATGATCGCGGATGCCTCGGTAGCTTTTCGTCATCTGCAACAACAGTTCTCCTTCCGTAGGCTTCACCCGATACATTCCTAAAAGTCCAGGGAGACTTTGGATACAACAGCACACACAAAGAGAAAGTATAAAAAGCAATATCACTCCAACAATTAGGTGACGAATCCATGAACTATCTGGCAACCAGGACCAAAGTGCAGACCACACGTCCAGTCCCTCGTTCTCCGATTGTAATGGATTCTCACTCAGGGTTTGTTCCATATGCTGTATAGTAGCTGTAAAGTTTGGAGAATAATCAGAGATATACATGCAACAATGTGTATGAATCACAGCGCAAACTCCCCCTTGCGCAGCCAAAATAGTGTCCACCGCATATCTGGTTTGCAGGACAAAGTCAGGGATTTTTTCTTGCTCTTCTTCAAGCAGCCTTAGCGTTTTAATGGTGTCTTTAAACATAGTAACTGTCCAATTGTTTAAACGATGCAAATCTCTATAGTTCATCATGACTCCTAAAGGAGGAATAACTCCCCTTGATATCTGTGTCCAGTAGTCATGATTCAAAACAGAGTTTACTTCCGTTGCGGAACGCGCATTGCGGATATGAGCAGTCCCCAAAGATTTTAAAATGACACGAGATGGGATTACTTTCCCAAAGGTGCAGACTCCTTTCCATCGTGCTGGCATGCAATCATAGGCCATCCGTCCACACAGCAACCATAGATTTGCCCCCAGGAGATGACCAACCATATTTGGTTCAGCATAGATTAATCGTACAAAAGATTCCATTAACATAGCCAAATAAGTGGGCGGTGGTATGTATTTCCCATTTGCACATTTGGGCAGCTGGTTTTCTATCATGATGGGACAACATGTGGAAGGGATAATAGGACACCCATTTTCATTGATCAAAGATATGATATCAAATTTGGAAATATTATGTACAAAGTAAGTGAGATTTTTAGTTTTCATGTCATCCGGATAAACCCGACTTCCATTGCTAATAACAATTGTTTTGTTACAAAATGGATACGTTCCCAAGTAAGTCATATTCTCTACTGTCTCATTGTGAGTCCAGCAGATACCCGCCACCTCTTGGATTCGGCTTCCAAGATGCAATGTAGTCCAACTGTTAGACCACATCCCTGAACAACCATAGCATTGTCCCTTATACCAGTCACCTTCGGCCAAAGGTACTGCAACCATTGGAAGCCCTGATGTTTTGTGAGTTGGCATGTGCATACATACCCAACAATCAGTTTTATTATGAAGGTTTGCTAGCTTCCCCATGTCCTGGATCAATGTGTTTCTTTTCCATTCCCCCAAATCCATCCTCTTGCCCCTTTGGCTGATGATAAGGACGCACGCAGCGAGCAGGAACCCAAACAACTGTCCCCTCATCTTTAACAGCAGCATATCAGCAGGACAGGTCCTTTCCACATTGGATCTGGTAGTCTCTTATACCAAACTTTTGGTCTTGGCGTACCTGCAGAAGGAGAGGAAGCAAAATGCATGGCACTGGGCTTTAAAATGGCCAGGCTTTCCACAATTAAAACAATTCCCTGTAGGTTTCATCCCTTTTTGCAATGCCATAGCCAAAGTCTCCATGTTGTAAACCTGAGAACCCACCACTGCACATGCTTTTAACAGATCAGCCAGAGTAACCTCACCTCTAGCCACCAAGGACTGCAAGATATGCTTGCAGTCAGCATTTGCATTTTCTTTTTTTTTGAAACAAATTTTTATTAGTTTTAAAGATAAAACAACACATCATTAACCATTGAATATCATAAACACATAAAACCTCTTAACATTGTAAGTCCTTACAAGTCAAACAAAACATTATTTTTATACAGCATAATTCCAATTTATCCCATCCCCATATGGACACGCAAATATCTTTCAGCAAATTTCTCATTATTTCTCTTTACTCCTATTCAATTTCATTTCTCTTCCATATTTATCCATTTTATAGTCATCATATTCTTTTCTTTCTGGCTTGTTTAAATTATTCTCATCTAACATTCCTCCAAGGTTTTATTGATTCTTTTTCCCTTTTTTTTTTATAAAAAACAAATTTTGTTAGTTTTATCATAAGCACAATACACAAGACATACAAACACAAAACATAGACAAAACTAAAAGATCTTTTCTGAAGGTTGTCTGTTCTCGGGTTAAAACTCTTTACACAGACACAAATTCAAACATCATATTCAACCCATATCTCCTTCCATATCTTATTATCATTTTCTTTTTTATATATATATATAAAAACCATTTTTATCAGTTTTCTAAAAACAATGCACAAAAAATCAAGGCATAACAGCTTATAAATTCTTTTCTGAAAAAAAAAAATAATAATGATAAACCAATAAGACATAACATTTCCAAATTATAGTATCAATATTTCATATAATATTAACTTCATATCTTGTCCCTACTTCTCTTTTCCATCCAAATTATTTGTCAATTAAAATTTTATTGCCTTTTATCAATATACAAAATCAAAAAAAAAAAGCATATATATCCTTCCATATCTTATTACCATTTTCAACAACATTCTTTGTCTGTTCTATTTCCAATCATCCATTCATCTTTTTTCTTTTACTATACTTCTCCTGTACACCAATTGGAGTAACATCTATAACTCATTACCTAACTTAAAAATACTACATATAGCAATCTTTCTTAGGATTCTGTTTAAAAGATTCTAAGATTACATAATAAGTTTTATGTTCTAAATATACATATAAAAACACACTCTTATATACCCTCCAGAATCCCTCTTTTAATCTAAATTAGATTCACCCATTGTCTCTAAATAAACTTTTTTTCTTTAAGTCTTGCTTCCCCCCATTAAGGCTTCTCCTCCCCCTCTTTCTCTCTTGCTTATTCTTCTCCTTGCCCTTTCTACCCCTTTGCTTTTTCTCTTCGCTTTTCTTGTTCCTTTTCCTTTGCTTTCTAACCTTGCCTCCATCTTTTCGCTCATTTTTCTCTCTTTTGGTTGTTTTTATAATTCTTAAAAACCCCTTTTTCTTATCCTTTTTCTCCTCCTCTCCGGAAGGGACCCATTGTTCATCAAAGATGGCTTCTTCTTCCTCTTCTTCCTTGTCCCAGTCCTTCTGCTGCGTAATCAACTTTTCAAAGGAACATAACGCCATTTCTAAGAATTGAAACAAAGCGCCCAAAGTATCTTCTTTTTTATATTTTTGATATTCAATCTCTAGTTCATCCACAGACGATGCCATTATGAAAAGGGAAACTTTTTCCAAAACAACCACAAGTATTTTTAATCAAAGACAATCAAAAGCAATTAAAAAAAGAAAAAAAAAAAGTTCCAAAAGTTAATACTTTTCTTCCTTCTTCTCTTTCTCTTTCTGAGTTAATTTTTAATCAAAGAGGTCCAATTACCATACGTCTTCTTTTGGGATCCACAAAGACGTTCTAGACAGTCTCCTCCTTTTTCAGTTTCTGCTCCAATTTTTTTTTCTCCCTTCCCACTTGCAATAACAATTTTAAATAATCAAAAATCCATACCTCAGCAGAGATTTTCCAATTTCTTAAATTTTTCAATGTCCAAAAATCCCTTTGTCTCTTAGCTTAGCTTTCAAAGCAATCCACTTTCAATGTCTAATATATCCAAATATTTCTGCTTTTTCCATGGGGTGGGAGAGTAAAAAAAATTAAAAAAAAGTTCCCTTTAACAGCTTCTCCGCCGCTTTTCGCTCTTCTTAGGGATACAATGTATCCTCCAGCAACAAGCACCTCAATTCCAGGCAATTTGAAAGTTGTTACTTGACCCGGCTCAGACAGAACTTTCACTCTTCACACTTCCTCCAGCACAGTTCTTACCCGGTTGCTGGCTTCTTCGTGGCGGCCATTGCTGACCGCCGCTCCACCGCCTTGGGAAAAAGGGGTTTTCTCGGAGAAAGGGGGGGTCTGCGATGCCCCCACCTTCCTTTCCGACTCCCCTCTATCTTCAGCTGTCCCTACAGGGCAGCCATATCCCCCTGACCCATCTGGATCGGGGGTACCTCGACGGCTAGCACAGCAGGAATCGCGAGCTGTCGTGAATTCCTGCTGCCCCGAAGCCACGCAAACCGGAAGTTTTTGAGCATTTGCATTTTCAACTGCCAATTTCAGCAAAAGATCTTTTTGTTCTGTCCCTAATTAGTATTCTTGAGATCCCCGCGCTTTGATTGGCCAAAGCGCGGGGCACTCTGATTGGTCAGGCGAGCCGCACCGATTGGCTCGCTAAGAATCTCCTGCGATTGGTCCATTCGAATCGCGGGAGATTCAAAGCGGTGCCATTGGCCGCGGCCACCGCGGCTGAAAGAATAAAAGCCACGAACCTTTTGTGAAGAGCCAGTTCGGTTCCTACTTTAATAAAAGAGCATGATTTGAAGTCACCAACTCCTGGCATCATTTCGCGGACACAACACTGGCGACGAAGGTGGGATCCAGACCCTGAACTGAACCACGTGTCCGACGGAAGACAGACGAACCACCACGATGGCGAAAATCGCACCCACCGCACCCTTCAACCCCACCAGCGAGGACTGGGAATTGTACTCTGACCGATTCCGCATGTTCCTCGAGTGCAGCAACCTGAAGGATGCCACCGGCCCCATGAAGCGCGCCGTCTTCCTGACCCACTGTGGGACCGAGGTATTCAAGATTGCCAAGGCACTTGCCAAACCCGCCAATGCGACCGCGATGGACTGGGACGTCCTCGAGCCAATACTTCGGCGGCACTACGCTCCAGAGGTATCCATCCTGATCCGACGCAACGAATTCTACCGTCGGGACCAACGGTCGGGTGAGAGCTTCAGCGACTTCGTCACCGAGCTACAGCGCCTAGGGGGGCTCTGCGAATTTGACAACCTGAATGATGCCCTGCGAGACAGAATCGTGCTCGGTTTGTGGGACCCCGTCCTCTAGAGCCGGCTGATGGCTAAGGGCAACATCAGCCTAGCAGAAAACCTCACCGCAGCCGCAGCCGCCGAAGCAACCCGAACCTCCGCTGACCGCATGCGCAGACCGAACGCTGGGGAACGCAGCGGAAACAACAACCCTGCGAGGTTGGCCGAGGCCCAACCCGAGACGACCACTCACCAGGGTGACTTCCACTTGGCATCGGGCACTTCTGATGGCGAGGAGGACATCCATCGCCTCCAGACAGGCCGCGACCCACAGAATCGGCGGGGTCGTAAGTTGAGGACCAACTGTGCCGGTTGCGGCGGCGACCACCCCAGGTCGGAATGCCGGTTTTTCGAATCGATCTGCCAGCATTGCGACAAGAAGGGACACATCGCCCGTGTCTGCCGCCTAAAAAAGAACCGCAGCCCGGCACGATGGGACCAGAGTGACCGGAAGAGAGAGAGCACACCACCCCGGACCAGAGATCGCCCCTCGGACAACAGATGGGACCAGAACAGACGATCCCTGCGAGGCAGCGATAACCCGCGAAGAGAGGAGACCCATCAGACGGTCACCATCGGCCACGCCATAACCAATGAAGCCCGGAAGGTCCACGTGGAGGTAGGCATCGAGGGCCAGCCATGCAAAATGGAGGTGGACTCCGGGTCCTACCTCTCCATGATAGCATGGCATGAAATAAAGCGATTGTTGCCTACCATCCAAAGGAGGAACCTAGACAGCTAGAGACTCATCGTAAGGGACTACCAGGGAAGCCGCATCCCGGTAGTCGGAACCAAACACTTCAACATCACATATAAAGGGCACACCGAAAGGCTTCCCCTGACAATCGTCGACCGCGACCGCCCAAGCCTACTGGGACTGCAATGGTTCGCCCCGCTCGGCATCGCAGTCACGGGAGTCGACCATGTCACCGACGACAGCTGGGAGCAGCAACTGGCCCGGGAATTCCAAGAGGTCTTCGACGGAAACCTAGGCAAGTACCGAGGGCCCCTTATATCATTCAGCCTAGACCCAAACGTCCCCCCAAAACGCCTGAAACCAAGGCGGGTGCCATTCGCACATAAACCCAAGATAGATGAGCAAATTGACAAGCTCGTCAAGCAAGGGGTCCTACAGCCCATAGACCACACCCGGTGGGAGACCCCCATAGTCACCCCGATCAAGCCCGATGGGTCGGTGAGGATCTGTGGGGACTATAAGGCCACCCTAAATGGCGCGCTACAACAAAGCGCCTACCCCGTCCCAGTAGTAAAACACCTACTGCACTCACTGGGAGGGGGCAAGGATTTCGCCAAGCTCGACCTCGCCCAGGCATACCAACAGTTGCCAGTCAACGAGCAAACGGCAGAAGCTCAAACCATAGTCACCCACCGGGGAGCATTTATATGCAACCGACTCCAATTCAGAGTCAGCGTGGTACCGGGAATATTCCAAAGCCAAATGGAAAGACTATTGCAAGGCATCAAGGGGGTGGTACCTTACTTCGACGACGTCCTAGTGTCGGCAACAAACCAAGCCAAACTAGAGGGTCGCCTAAGGGAGGTCCTAACCAAATTCAAAGAGACCGGGCTCAAAGTCAAGAGGGAGAAATGCCAATTATACACGGAACGGGTAGAATTCCTAGGATACCTCCTAGACCGTCACGGCATTCACCCCACAAACAAATCAAGGCCATCAAAGAAGCCCCCACACCCAAGTCGAAGACGGAACTACAGGCATTCCTGGGGCTACTTAACTTTTACAATGTGTTCCTGCCCCAAAAGGCAACGGTGGCGGAGCCCTTGCATAGGCTCCTGGACAAGGCGGCGACCTGGACTTGGGGGAAACGCGAGCAAGCCGCCTTCCAAAGAACAAAGGACCTCCTCACTTCGGACGCCATCCTTATACAGTACAACAAGACCCTACTTCTGGCCGTCACATGCGACGCATCACCTTTCGGCGTCGGCGCTGTCCTCAGCCATACCCTCCCCAACGGAAAAGAAGCGCCCATCGCGTTCTTTTCAAGGACCCTCACCAAACCAGAGCGGAACTATAGCCAGCTGGACAAAGAGGCTCTGGCTATCGTTGCTGCCGTAAAAAGATTCCACGAGTATCTCTACGGCTGGACATTCACCATCATAACCGACCACAAGCCACTGCTGGGAATCCTTGCAGGAAACCGGGCCACCCCGAACATTCTGTCTCCCCGAATGACAAGGTGGTCCGAGTTCCTGGCAGCCTACAACTACGGACTCATACACAGACCAGGTAAGACGATCTCCCATGCAGACGCCTTAAGCCGCTCGCCGCTACCGGAACCTGACATCGACCCAGCACCCATGACGTCCACCCTCAGCATAGAGACTCTACCCAACCTGCCCATAACCACGTCAGACATTGCCCGAGAGACTAATAAAGACAAACGTCTGGCGCGGGTGTTGCATTGGGTAGAGAAAGGGTGGCCGGAAACGGACAACAACAAGTCCGTCAAAACATTCCGAAACCGGCAAACGGAACTCTCGTTATTAAAAGGGTGCATACTATGGGGGGATAGGGTGGTCATTCCAGAAAAGCTACAAGGGAAGGTTCTGGAACTGCTACACGAGGGGCACCCTGGCATCGTTAGGACTAAAGCCCTGGCCAGAAGTTACGCTTGGTGGCCAGGGATGGACAAACAAATTGAGACCTGGGTAGCAAGGTGCCAACGATGCCAGGAAACTAGGCCAAGCCCACCCACAGCACCCGTCCTAGAGTGGGAAACCCCAAGGGGACCTTGGTCTAGGATTCACATAGACTTCGCCGGGCCCACAAAAGGACACACCTTCCTTATAACAGTAGGCACTTACTCCAACTGGCTGGAGGTAAGCAACATGAAAACAACAACCACGGAGGCCATGATCAAGGAACTCTGCAAACTGTTTGCAACGCACGGCCTCCCAGATGTCGTCGTTTCCGACAACGGGCCCCAATTCACCTCGCTGGAATTCGAAAAATTCCTAGTGGAAAGGGGCATCCGCCACGCGCTGACAGCACCGGCGCACCCAGCGGCGAACGGTAGGGCAGAACGGATGGTGCAATTCACTAAGAAAACCATCCGGAAAATAGACCACGGGGAGATCCAGGAGAAAATAAACAAACTACTCTTCACCCAACACATAACCCCAAATACCACAACGAATAAGAGCCCAGCCGAACTATTAATGGGGAGGAAATTAAGGTCCCCATTCGACAGGTTACACCCCACGTATAACCCGGAGAAGCCCCCAGACTCAAACAGCAAACACCGAACTTTCGCACCAGGCGACCCCGTATATGCAAGAAACCTGACGGGAGACCCACTATGGATACCGGCCGTCATCACACAAATAACAGGCCCGCACTCGTACCGGCTACAAACAGCAGACGGACGAGCGTGGAAACGCCACATCGACCAATTAAGGTCGAGGACTGCCAACCAAGAGACCACCGACGCACAAACAGGCGAAACCAACCCCCACAACACAAACCAAGGGGGGAGGGAATACCCAGGGGACCAAAACCAAAGAAGAATAAACCAGCCATACTTTCCGGAAAGCAGCCATCACGACCCCTCGCCAGGAAGAGATAGCCAGGCCAGCTCGACCGACCCGGAAAGACCGAGCGGGAGCGGCGAAACCCGCAGCTCAACCAACCCGGGAGGCCGAGGAGGGCGCTATGGAGAGCGGCCGAGCCCGACCGACCAGCCGGTTCCCACGATGGCATCAGGAGCAGCAGAGATCCCGACCGAACCGGCCGGGATCCAACCTACGACTGAGCTGCACAGGTCCAGTAGGCTCAGACGGAGCCCCGCCTACCTACGTGACTACGCGACGTAAGGACTGAACCAAGAGGGGAGGAGTGTTCTGTCCCTAATTAGCATTCTTGAGATCCCCGCGTTTTGATTGGCCAAAGTGTGGGGCACTCTGATTGGTCAGGCGAGCCGCGCCGATTGGCTCCCTAAGAATCTCCCGTGATTGGTCCATTCGGGTCGCGGGAGATTCAAAGTGGTGCCATTGGCCGTGGCCGCCGCGGCTAAAAGAATAAAAGCCGCAAACCTTTTGCGAAGAGCCAGTTCGGTTCCTACTTTAATAAAAGAGCATGATTTGAAGTCACCGACTCCTGGCATCATTTCGCGGACACAACACTTTTGCAGCTTCCTCATTAGAGATTTGCCTGGTAATAGCCAATTGTAGCCTTTCCACAAAATCATGATAAGACTCAGATGCTGTTTGCTTAATTTGAGAAAAAGACCGTGCTGGCGTTCCCACATCCTGGATGCGGGACAACGCCCCAAGAACAGCTGCCATAACCACTGGAAATACGTGATCAGGTAAATTAGCAGCTTGGATCTGCAGTGGATTCAAACAAGCCTGCCCCATAGATTTGGTCTGGCGTATACAGCTCCCCCGAATTCCTTCCCCTAGTGACAGCCTCCCTTTGGTATTTTGAGTCAAAGACCACATACTGAGTAGAGCTCAATATCATTCTCATTAAATCTTTCCAGTCACTAGGAATCATGCGTGAGCTAGCCAAACTTGTCAGAAGCCCCTTTGTAAAAGGACTTTGAATACCATAATCTTTTACTGCTTTTTTAATTTCCCTAAGAACTGCCAAAGGAATCGGAACCCATTCAGTCTGCAGATTGCCTTGAGCATCCACTTGCCTATTGACTGAAACAAATTCATCTGGGTAATCTCATCAGACTCTAACTTCCTCTCATTGAAAGCCTGATGCATCATGGCTTGAACCTTTCCCATTTTTGATTGGATTTTATCATTCACAGGAATAGGTGCTGTTGGAAATGGTAAAGCACACTCCAGTTTAGGAGAAGGAGGGTGCAATACAATTCCTTTATAAGGAAGAGGTTCTACTAAAGTTTTTAAAAGAGGTTGTTGCTGGGTCTCTAAAGCAGTTATAACAATCTTCCAAAATATCAAAATTTCAGCTGTTGCCCGTGGCTCTTCATGAAGGATATTTCCAATTCTCCTCCATGTGTCTAACTTTAAAGAGCCTTTCTCTGGATACCAGGGACATTGCCGCCAGATCTCTTGCAGTAGTTCTCTCACATTATCTTTTGAAGGAACTATTTGCTCCCCCCCGGAGGGTTTAAAGATAAAAAAATTTGTCCTTATTAACTTCTGCAACTCACTAACATGCCATTCCTGTGGTTGAGAGAGTTTTCCCCCCATGCTCCCTGAATAATCCTATTGTCCAGCAATAGTTAAGTACGTACTTTACCTATTCCAAGCGAGGAAACACAGAGGTCCAGACATGTATCACCTGCTGTGGATCACTTGTGGTGGACTCCCATGGAAAGAATGAGACACAGAGGCTGGTGTACTCGGGATGGGAGTCTAGAGCAAATTCTAGTGTCCCCTTTTATTGAGAAATTCGTACATAGTAAGCATTCACATTGTGGATTACAATAATTAGATATAGCACACAAAACTGTTTACAATTGTCTGAGTTGCTTAATTGTTTCTGGTGTATGCTTTTAATTTCCTTGCTTATCTCAGTGACCCTTAGGCAGACATGTATGTATAAGGTCTTAGACTAATCATTACCCAATACTGAAGTCAAAGTTTATTCCCACAATTTTAGAAGACATTATATACGGGAGTCTTTGTGGTTAAACTGGGAGAAGATAAAAAGACAATGTTATTTGAAAATTCCAGTTTGGTTATCGACTCTTGAAGCATTTTCATGTCCTATAATTTATAAGAAGGAACAAACAGTTAGATATGGGGAACTATTGGATGAAAAGGGTGAACTTAAATCGATCCAAAACTTAGAGGAACAAGGTATAAGGATGAATTGGTTTTCATATGCGCAAATACATTCAAGGTATGATGAAGATTCTAAAACAGAGGGATTCTATGATAAGCAGAATGATTTAGATAAGATCTTGATGGGTACTGATGAAAAGGTGATTAAAAAATTATATGGTTATTTACTGGGAATTAAATTAGAGGAAGAACAAGTTAAAGAAACTATGATTGTTTGGGGGAAGAATTTTGGATATGGGATTGATCTAGAGAAATGGCAAAAATTGTGGTCTCAAAATTATAAAATGACAATGTCAACAGCATATAAAGAAAACTTGTATAAGACGTTTTACAGGTGGCACTTTCCCCCGACAAGAATAGCAAGAATGTTTAAGAACAAATCTGAAAAATGCTGGAAATGTCATCAGATACCTGGCTCGTATTACCATATGTGGTGGACTTGTGAGGACGCTAGAAAATAATGGACTAAAATTCGCATGTGGTTGGAAAAAATGACAAAGAAACACGTAGACTTGAAACCAGAGATCTTCTGAAAATGCTAAACCTTTTGTAGGAAGTTAGCACCCTTCCCTCTCCTAGAAAAATGAAATATCCTGGGAAATATTAAAAAGGCAGAATATTTCCCTTACAAAAAGTAAAAACTCAGAAGCAGAAACTCACGTCAGAGGCAGAAAATCAGCCCCACCTTTGCTAATGGGCCATTAGGCCTAGGCCAGAGTATTCTACATAACAAAGCCCTCTACCCATCTCACTACCTGGCCTGGGAAGATTGCATCAGCCAGCACTCAGGTGAAGCCATGCCATCCAGACAAAGCCTACAAAATTAGTTAAGACCCCACCCCTGGGTGTCTGACAGCCAATGGGATACATTCCTTACACAGGAACAGGAAACACTAAGGTGGGGCCCAACAGAGGGTATAAAACTAAGGGACTATCAGCATCTTTGCCCTTCACCCAACACCTTGAAGCATGTGATCATCTTTTTCACTTTGGCACTCCAAGCCATGTGGTCCTGTCCACCATTAAACCGTCTTTCCAAACAGCCTCCATGTTTCCAGTGTCTTTTCCTCCACTTGGAACTGAACCCAGAAGGATATTTCTACCAACACTTTCTGTCCAAAAGATGCATTCTGTCATCAATTGTATCTTCAAAGTTTCTGAGATGATTTCCCAAAGCTTTTTCTTACAACAGGAATTTAAAAAAAAAAATTATTTGGGTTTTCACAAAAACATAATACAAATCAAACATCTTTTTTTGAGAACAGCATGATCTTGGGTTATCACTTCTCCATACAGTCACAAACTCAATTTTATGTTAATCTTTGTGTTCTATTCCATATCGTATTACTATTTTAACATTTTCTCCATAATTTTTCCTCTCCCTTGGTTTTCTCAACTTTATTTTTAATTATCTCATATCTAAATTCAATTTGTTATGTCTGGAAGGATGGGTCCAAGAACGGAGACGAGACTCAGAAAGGGACTACAGCTCTTTATTAGTGACTTCTGATCTGAGCAAATGCTCCTAGCTGCAGCAGCCCCTTTTATAGAGCTGGCTGCGGCTATACGGCCAATGATAGTGGTTTGAGCTTGCCGCGCTTGGTTTGCCCAATCGCGGCAGCCCATTTAGCAGCCAATTGGATCAGTCTGGAGTGACCAATCATGACCCACTGTTAGCGGACCAATCCGCTTTGCAGGCTTTCAAGCCTGTTAGTCTGGAACAACCCTCCCCTCTAGGTTCCGTCTAAGGGGTGGGGTTATGTAGTCTCACAGGTAGGCGGGTCTTTGCACCTGTCTACCTGACTTGCGCTGTTCGAATTGTCTTTGCTTGGTCTCGGGTTCTGACGGCTGCTCGCCTGGAACCGTGAGCCGGTTCCATAGCTGCGACTCCCTTCAGGTGAACTCGGGCTGATTGGCACACCTCCTTCGCTGCTACTGCTTGTGCTCTCAGGATTCACTGGACCCGTTCGGTTGCTGCTACTAGGTGAGATGATCAATTGCCAAGGCTCTTCATCAGCTGGTGAGTACTGTAGGCTTTGATGTGGTGATTGTGGGGTTCTTACTTCTCTGCCAGATGTTGGTTCAATTTCAGAACCCCCGGTTTCCCTTCCACATCTGGTTTTGTGGTTAGGGTCACTGATGGGGGATGTGGTTAGCTTGGATCGCAGCTGGTCAATGTGGCATTTCCACTCTCTCCCATCTGTGGTTTCCAGGCGGTAAGAGCGGGGGCCTGTAATTTGAGTTATTTTGGCAGGGATCCACAGAGGGTCACCTGAAAAGTTCTTAGCGAATACAGGGTCTCGTACCTGGAAGGCATGGTGTTTACTGCTGGAGCCCAGGGGTTTTTCCGGGGTGTATGCAGGGTGCAGGCGGTCTAGAGGCGGTCTGAGTTTTCTGGCCATCAGAAGCTCAGCTGGGCTTTTGTTTGTCGTGGTGTTTGGTGTAATATGCTGGAGAAGGAGCATCCTGGTGACTTTATCGTGGATGTTGCCTTGTTCCATTTTTTGTAGAGTTCTTTTCGTGAGCTGAACCATTCGTTCAGCTCTACCATTCGCCGCCGGGTGAGTCAGCGATGTCAGTGCATGTCATATGCCACGGTCTGCTAAGTATTGTTCAAAAGCCAAGGCGGTAAATTGAGGGCCATTGTCGGATACCAGGACATCAGGTAAACCGTGCATTGTGAAAAGTCTGCTCAATTTTTTGATGACTGCATCTGTGGTGGTAGTCTTCATCTTGTTAACCTCAAGCCAGTTTGGGTATGCATCTACTGTTATTAGGAAAATATGCCCTTTTGTAGGTCCCACAAAATCAATATGGATACGCGACCAGGGACCCCTGGGCGTTTCCATTTGGCTGGTGAGGCTTTCGGTGTGGCTGAGTGTGTCTCTTGGCACTTGCTACAGGTGGCAACCCAGGTTTCAATTTGTTTGTCCATACCTGGCCACCAGGCGTAGCTCCTCGCCAGTGCATTCATGCGTACAATGCCCAGGTGCCCATCGTGTAGTAACTGTAGAACTTTTTTTTGTAGTTTTGGTGGTATAACCACTTGGTCTCCCCACAATATGCACCCCTTCTGTGAGAAGAGTTCTGTCTGTCTGTTTTTGAAGGGTTTAAAGGTTTCATTGGGTTCGATTTGTGGCCATCCCCTCTCTACCCAGCTAAGGACTCGTGCCAAGCATGAGTCTTTTTTGGTTTCCAATGCAATGTCTTGAGCTGTCAGTGGCGGTGAGGGAAGTGTCTCAATTTGTAGTGTTGATAGTGTGGGAGTTGGGTCATCTTGGAGTACTGGTAATGGAGAGTGGCTCAAAGTGTCTGCGTGGGGAATGGTTTTCCCTGGGCGATGCCTCAATTGGTAGTCGTAGGCGGCTACGAACTCCGACCAATGTGTCATTCTAGGGGATAGAATATGTGGAGTAGGTTTGTCGCCAGCCAAGATGCCAAGTAATGGTTTATGATCTGTGATGATGGAAAATGATCTTCCATACACGTACTTGTGGAACTTTTGATTGCAGATACGATAGCGAGGGCTTCCTTGTCTAGGTGACTATAGTTCCTTTCTGTTTTTGACAAAGTTCTTGAAAAAAATGCAACAGATGCCTCTGTGCCATTTGATAGGACGTGGCTCAGAATGGCTCCTATTCCAAATGGTGAGGCATCGCAAGTCACAGTTAAAGGAAGTGTTTCATTATATTGGATGAGCACTGCATCCGAAGTTAAAAGGTCCTTTACTTGATGAAAGGCCTGCTCCTCCCATTGTCCCCAAATCCAGGAAGCCTTTTTATCGAGGAGTCTATGAAGGGGTTCAGCAACGGTCGCCTTCTGGGGTAGGAAAATGTTATAAAAGTTAATGAGTCCCAGGAAGGCTTGAAGCTCTGTTTTGTTTTGTGGTCTTGGGGCATTTTTGATGGCAGCCAATTTCTTTTCTGTAGGGTGTATTCCTTGTTTGTCAAGGAGGTAACCAAGAAATTCAACGCTTTCAGTGCATAACTGGCACTTTTCCTTCTTTACCTTGAGGCCAGCATCTTTGAACCTTTGGAGGACTGTTCTCAGTCATTGTTCTAACTGATTCCTTGTTGGGGCGGCTATTAACACATCGTCGAAGTAGGGCACGACCCCTTTAATGCCCTGCAACAACCTTTCCATCAGACTTTGGAAAATGCCCAGGGCAACACTTACTCCAAACTGGAGTCTGTTACACTTGAACGCACCTCTGTGCGTAACTATGGTTTGGGCTTCGGCGGTTTCAGCATCTACTGGTAGCTGTTGATAAGCTTGGGCCAGGTCAAGCTTTGCAAATATTCTGCCACCCCCAAGTGAGTGAAGGAGGTGCTGAACCATGGGTACCAGATAGGCCAGGGGTGGGCAAACTTTTTGGCTCGGGGGCCGCATTGACTTTTAAAATTTGACAGACGGGCCGGGTCAGCACAAGATACGATACATATAAAAAACTGCATTTGTTAACAGTTCCCCTTTTCAAAGTGAGGGGAGGAAAGAGTTTTGTTTTTTAAGCAGGAGAGACGCCTACTCAGGGTAGGAAAAATAACTATTTTTTTCTCCGAGACACCTTCCAAAACTCAAGTTTGGCGTCATAGTTAAATTCGCACAACATAGATTGGTAGATAGATAGATAGATAGATAGATAGATAGATAGATAGATAGATAGACAGATTCTTCCCCTATGAATAAATGACTGTGTGTGTGTGTGTGTGTGTGTATGTATGTATGTATGAATGTACCCCCTCAGCTTACACAAGTTGGCCACTTATAAGATAAGAAATAAATAAACTCCCACCCCCCAAAACATAACTCCTCCAGTGCCCACGGATAAACTGTGAACCAACAATTAGTAGCAGGGCTGACCCTCCCTCTTGAACTAACGTCTAATTGGGGGGAACAGACCGGCTGTCAGGCTGCGCTCCTTCTAGATCCCAAGAAAGAAATACTCAGACTCCATGGTATAGAGCAAAGTTATCCTTTTACTGGGAAATAAAGTGGTAGCTACAAAGCAATTCCGAAACTGAGAAATTGGCGGGTAGAATGCACATACAAAGAAATAGGTTTGCTCCCACCCCCCAAAGTTCAAATGATTCTTCCAATTAAAACTTTTGAAACAGCTCATGTGGTCATCTCCAGATGGTGATGAGACGTCTTGTCAAATGACCTTGACATATTTTGATAAAAGTTCGCAGTTGCGCAAAAGAGGAAAAAGATAGCCAAGAAACGGAAAGTTAAAGACAAGAATCCCCCCTCCCCTTGCTAGCCCAGCAAGGAATGCAAACACCTCCAGCTCTCTTCCCATATAAAATCCCCCCTCCCACCGTTGCCATGACAGCCGAGAGAAATAATGAAACAATAGCAGAAAGGTAGAAGGGGAAGGTCTCTTAGCAGAAAGGTAGAAGGGGAAGGTATCTTGAGGCTGACATTCAGACCCCCTAGAAGAAGGACATAAGTCCCTGAAAGAAAGCAAAATAGTTACATGTTAACATTAATGTATATCTCTATGGTTTATCAGGATATTTGGCATGAAATTTCTTTAACAGTTCAGGAGCCCTAAGGTCCTTTTCATTTACCCACTCAGAATGGGACGGAGGAAAATGTTTCCAAGCTACAAGGTATTGGGTACGACCCCTCCATTTTCTAGAGTCCAGAATTTCTTTAATTTTGAAATGTTGTTCCCCCTCAATTAATATTGGCACAGGGGGATCAGATTGGATCGGTCTCAAGGCACAGGTACATTCTGGTTTCAACAAACTAACATGGAAAACAGGATGAATACGACGAAGAGTCTTTGGTAAAGTCAGTTGAACAGTTACAGGATTTATAATCCTCTCAATGGGGAAAGGTCCTACATACTTAGGACGCAGCTTCTTTGATTTTTGGGTAGTTTGTAAATACTTGGTCGAAAGGAATACTTTATCGCCCACTTGATATGACATCTGTGGAGCTCGCTTTCTGTCAGCAAATTTCTTATGAGATTGGTGCGCCTCATCCAAAGCTTTGCGGACAACTGGCCAATTAAGTTGAAGCTGAGATATCCAATCACTCAATGACTGGACAGTTGGGTTTTCACCAGGCAGTTCAGGTATGGGTACAAAATCTTGTCCCGTCGCTATTTTGAAAGGGGTGAACCCCGTACTACTGTGAACAGAGTTATTATACGCCACCTCCGCAAAAGGTAACAGATCCATCCAGTTGTCTTGTTGAAAATTTATGTAGCATCGGAGATATTGCTCTAGTACCCCGTTAGTCCTCTCACAGGCTCCATTAGTTTGGGGATGGTGGGTGGAGCTTAAGCTTTGGGTGGAGCCTATTAACTTCAGAAATTCCCTCCAGAAATTCGAGGTAAATTGGACTCCTCGATCAGAAACTACACGTTCAGGTACACCATGCAATCGGTAAACATGAAGAATGAAGAGTCTGGCCAAGGTTTTCGCCGAAGGGATCTTTGAGCAAGGAATGAAATGAGCTTGTTTGGAAAACAAGTCAGTCACCACCCAAATGACCGTGTGTCCACTGCTTTCAGGTAGATCTACTATAAAATCCATGGAAATTTCCTTCCAAGGGGCAGTTGGTCTGGCCACATTCTGTAACAGTCCTGGTGGCTTACCCGGCGGTCTTTTTGCTGAGGCGCAAATCGGACAACTTGCCACATAAGTCTCAATGTCCTTTTTCAAGGAAGGCCATCAAAACTGTCATTTCACCAAATGTAAGGTCTTCACAAAACCAAAATGACCAGCCACTTTGGAATCATGGGTTTGTTGCAATACATGGCTTCTCAGGGTTTGTGGTACATACAATTTCGCCCTCATCCAGGCTAGGCCATCTCGAATGGTGCAGTTATTCGCATTTGCCAGAAACCACTCATCTGTCTTCAAAGCCTCCTTAAACTGTTCCATCAGATCAGTAGGTAGATCCCTCTCCTGGTTTCTTTTCTGTGCGCGGGTAACTACAGGGGCAGTCAGTTGTGTAGTGGATACGATTGGCCTTATCACTTCTTTTCGGATACTGTTGTATTGAGGCATTCTAGACAAAGCATCTGCCATAAAATTTTTTCCCCCTGGGATATATTTCAAGGAGAAGTTGAATCACTTGAAGAACTGAGCCCACCTAACTTGTTTAGGGGACAGTTTTCGAGGGGTCTTTAAAGCTTCTAAATTTTTATGGTCGGTCTACACTTCAAATGGGTGTTTCGCTCCTTCCAGAAAATGCCTCCAAGCTAATAAAGCCCAACGGACTGCAAATGCTTCCTTCTCCCAAACGGCCCATCTCCTTTCAGTCGCAGTGAATTTACGAGAAGTGTAAGCGCATGGTTGTAGTGTCCCTTTCTTGTTCAATTGGAGTAAGACCGTCCCCACTGCTACATCGCTTGCATCAGCTTGGATCACGAAAGGGGCGTCCATGTCAGGGTGTTTCAGTATTGGTTCTGCAGCAAAAAGTCTGTTAAGTTTTTCAAATGCAGCTTGGCACTCCATGGTCCAATTCAATGGTTGGCTGGGCTTTGGTTTCAATTCCCCCTTTGTTTTTAGGAGGTTGGTGATGGGCATAGCTATTTTTGCAAAAGACGGGATGAATTGGCGGTAAAAATTTGCAAATCCCAGAAAACTTTGAAGCTGTTTACGAGTTTTCGGTGGGGCCCAGTCCAAAATGGCTCGAACCTTTTCTGGGTCCATTTCAATGCCTTCGGGGGAGATACGATATCCCAAGTAATCGATTTTTTCTTGATGGAACTCACATTTGGATAGTTTGGCGTACAGTTTGGCGGCCCTCAGCTTGTGCAACACAGAGCGTACCAACTTCACGTGGTCGTTTCTTGTCTCCGTGTAGATAAGAATATCATCAAGGTATACCAGAACCCCTTTGTATAAATGTTCGTGAAGCACTTGATTGATCAATTGCATGAAAACAGCAGGCGCCCCCTGTAAGCTGAAGGGGAGAACATTGAACTGGAAACAACCCATTGGGCAGTTGAACACAGTCTTCCACTCGTCTCCCTCCTTTATCCGGATTCGGTAGTATGCCTCCCTCAAGTCCAGCTTTGTGAAAATCTTCCCCTTTGCCAGGTGGGCTAACATGTCCTTCATCAGAGGGAGGGGGTACATGTTCTCTACAGACACTGCGTTCAGGTTTCTATAGTCAACTACCAGACGTTTGGAGCCATCTTTCTTCTCGCGGAACATCACAGGGGCCGCCACTCGAGGTCTGGCAGGCGTGATGAAACCCCGTTTCAAGTTCTTGTCGATAAACGCCCTCAATTCCTCCAACTCCCCCGGTGTCATCGGATACATCTTCGGTTTCGGGAACGTCACCCCCGGCAGGAATTCAATGCTACAATCGGTCGACCGATGTGGGGGGAGCTCGTCGGAAGCCTCTTCACTAAACACCTCTCTTAAGTCCCAATACTCCTTCGGGATTTTCTCCTCTCCTTCCACGCGTTCGGCACCCGTAGAAGCTATCTCGGCGGGTGCCTGGGACTTCGGATGGGATTCCTCCTCCCCTTCCGGATAGGGTTGCTCCTCCCCTTCTGGTGGCCGATCGGTGCGGATGCGTATCCACCCCTCTCTCCAGTTTACATGGGGATTCCACTTCCGAAGCCATGGTAGTCCCAATATTAGAGGCTGTTCCATCCCAGGGGCCACAATAAAACACAGGGTCTCATGATGGTTTCCCATAGTCATCTCTAGGGGTTCGGTTACAAAACATGCGGGGCAACCTCCCGCCACCGACCCATCCAGTTGGCAAAAGGATATGGGCATTTTTAAAGTTCTCAGTCCAATGCCCATCCCCTTAACCACTTTCATGTTAATTACACACCTCGTGCACCCCGAGTCCAGTAAGGCCATCATCACTCCCTCAGTCCCCAAGGTGGGCCGCCTTAACTTTATTGGGATGGTCATGGGCCCTTGATTAGGACTTACCGGGACGTCATCTTCCGAATCTGTCTCGTTCTCGTCGAGTGGGGTTGGAGGTCCCAGCTCCTCTCCCGCCGAAAGGGCGACCTCTACAACCTCTCCTGTCTTCAGTCCGGTCTCGCGGGGTTTGGTTGAGGGGTTTTTTGGCTTTCTCCCGGGGTCCCGCGCTTTCGGTGGGTTCACCTTTACTCGACAATCCACCATCTGGTGGCCCTCCTTTCCACAACGGAAACATGCCGTGGTCTTGGCTCCTGCCGCCATCCCTCTCGGTTGGGGCCCTGAGGTCTCTCGGAGATGGGGGGGAGCTGTTTTCTCCAGGCGGGACCTCCTCTGTGTCTGTTTCTGGCTAGATCAATGTCCACCTCTTCCGCCAGCAAGTACCATGACTATAACTCACGTGGATCCCTTCTGGAGATGCACGTGTGGTATACATCTTCATTTAAGCCATCTTTGTAGGCTTCCACCAGGGCCCCCTGGGACCAACCTCGGATGTGGTATGCCAGCTGCCTGAATTCTTGGGTGTAGTCTGCCACCGATCTCCCCCCTTGGACTAGGGTCTTCATTCTGATTCTGGCCTTTCTCTCTGCCAGAGGGTCCTCAAACTTTCTCCTCAGTGCAGTCATGAAAGCATCGAGGGTTTGCAGTTGGGGGGAGTTATCATTGTACAAAGTCACCACCCAATCTGCTGCCATCCCTTCCAGGGTTCTGGTAACGCATCTTACTTTGGCTGCTTCAGAGGTGAATTCCCGCTCAAATTCTGCCATATAACTCCCAACTTGTACCAGGAAAAATCCCAAATCTCTGGGATTTCCTCCAAACTTTACATCTAGGGGGGGCAGGTGGCGTCTTCCAGGAGCCACTCCTATTGCTGGGGCTCCCCGGGCGGCAGCGGGCAGCTGTGCTGGCGGAAGCTGGGCAAGAGGGGTAGAGGTAGCTTGGCTCCCCCGGGCTGATCTCGCTCCCTCTTCCCCCTCATACCTTTGAGTTGTGCTGGGCTCCTCAGGAACATCCATAGAGAATTTCTCGGCTTGATCCAGCTTGCCTTCCATCTCCTCCCCCTCCTGCCATAGCCGTCCCCTCACACCTTTTCGTCTTACAGTGATCCTGGGAGGAGGGGGGTCTTCAGGGTCTCTCCAACCAACCCCCAACGACCATCTGGGCATCTCGGCTGGGGTTTCTTCCAGAGTCAATTCGGCCAGCAGGTCAGCCACCAACGCCTCCGGTAGCGGCATCGGCTGCCCCCCCCCGCAGCTCCCTGATCCTCTTCATCGCCGGTTGGAGACGACATGAGATGAAACCCCCTCGGAAGAAAAGTTGTTGTTTTCTCCGGGTGGGTTGATGTGTTTGAGTTTCGGAATAATGTCAGGCTGCGCTCCTTCTAGATCCCAAGAAAGAAATACTCAGACTCCATGGTGTAGAGCAAAGTTATCCTTTTACTGGGAAATAAAGTGGTAGCTACAAAGCAATTCCGAAACTGAGAAATTGGCGGGTAGAATGCACATACAAAGAAATAGGTTTGCTCCCACCCCCCAAAGTTCAAATGATTCTTCCAATTAAAACTTTTGAAACAGCTCATGTGGTCATCTCCAGATGGTGATGAGACGTCTTGTCAAATGACCTTGACATATTTTGATAAAAGTTCGCAGTTGCGCAAAAGAGGAAAAAGATAGCCAAGAAACGGAAAGTTAAAGACAAGAATCCCCCCTCCCCTTGCTAGCCCAGCAAGGAATGCAAACACCTCCAGCTCTCTTCCCATATAAAATCCCCCCTCCCACCGTTGCCATGACAGCCGAGAGAAATAATGAAACAATAGCAGAAAGGTAGAAGGGGAAGGTCTCTTAGCAGAAAGGTAGAAGGGGAAGGTATCTTGAGGCTGACACCGGCCTTCAGTCTCTTGTGAGAAACTGCTGGCTAACCCTGCAAACTGCTTGCCGAGGTGTGTGTGCGTGGGGGGCTTTCGCCTGCCTTTCCCCCCACCTGCCCAGCACCCATCCTGCCGCCATTTTTACTATTAAACCACGAGTCCTCCCGGGCACTTGGGAAGCCTGCTCGGCAGGAAACATCTGCGCGCCTTTCCCAGGACCTGCCCGTTCCGCCCAGCCTCCCATCCCGGCTTACCTTGAAGGCCACGGGGAGGGTCTTGTTGCATCTCCAGTGGGAAGGCAGCACCGAGCACAAGAAGTTGGGGCTGTTGGTCCTCACCAGTTCTCCCAGATGATCGGCCAGGACGTTCACCACCGAGGCCGCCTCAGTCCGGCTGTGAGGTCCCGGGACTGGCATGCTGAGGGCGCCGCTGTTCTCTCCCATCTTACCGCAGGGGAAGTGGAGGAAGGTGTGAAGCACCTGCTGGTGCTCAGGTCTACGGGAATATGCATCACAACAGTGGGCATTAGGGGAGGAAGGAGGCAGTGGCAGAGCTGCTACTGCTGCTGCTGGCCAAGAGGCGAGGGAAAGGTGCGCCCAGGACGCAGTGAGCCAGATGCCCAAGAGCGCACGGTGGGCCACTCCGAAACAGGGTGCAGGAGAAAACCATCCCAGGCCCCCGCTGCGCAGGTCGGGCCCTCGCTGTCACTGCCAGTCCCGGCCGCTCTGGCCGCCAGTTGCTCCTTGGGGTGCAGCTCTTCCCATGGCCCCATTGCGCTTCCCGTGCTCCTCACTGCCGGCGATGCTCGGGGCTCAGGTGCCTCGGCAGAGGGGGATTCCCCGGGACCGAGAGATCTGAGCTGGCCTCTGCAGCTCCGAACACACCTCCTCCTGCCACTCGGCTTTGCCGTCCCATGGCGCTGGGTTCCGGAGCGCAGCCCCAAGATCTACTGGCCATGGTGGCGATCCCGGAGGAGCTCAGCGGGCAGTTGGCCGAACCCCAGATTGCTCCTTTGGTGCTGCCTCCCATACCCCCTTCCAAATCAAACACAGCTCAGGTGACATCAAGCTGGCCTCCATCGGTGGTAGCTGTGAGAGCAGTGCTCAGGGCTCCTTCTCCTGCAGTCACGATGGAGGGGTGGGGAGGCGAGCTGGCAGCATCCCATGCTTCTCCCGGCTCGGTGGCTTCTCTCCCTGTGAAGGGACTGTGGTGAGACTTCCACAGGTTTCAGCTCTCTTCGCTCCACTGGGCTCCTGCTCCCATTTCCTGCTCCGCCTGACAAGCCCACCAGGCGCCCTGCTCGCTCGCCGCTGCCCGCACTCCGCCTCAACTGCCTCCTCTTGACACGTCTGAAAGCAGCCGAAAAGTGGCCACGGTTACATACGGACCAATCTTCAATGGGCCGGGTAAAAAAGACCAACGGGCCAGATGTGGCCCATGGGCCGTAGTTTGCCCACCCCTGAGATAGGCGCTGTGCTGTAAAGCATGGTTTAGGGTGGCCTTGTAGTCCCCACAAATTCTCAAAGATCCGTCAGGTTTTATGGGGGTTAAAATTGGGGTCTCCCATCGGGCATGATCAATGGGTTCTAGCACGCCTTGTACAATTAGTTTGTCTTCTGTGTGGGTGTGAGTCTGCTTTTTATGTGGAAGATGTGACACGACCACAGACCAGAAGCTGCACTGCAGCTGCATCACTACCCACTTCAAACCCCTCCGAGCCATACATGAAGCAAACTGACCCCCACCATGACCACGAACTTGAAGCCAAACAGCAAGATCACAGCTCACCAACTCAAATCCCCCAGCAACTGACTAACCTGAGCATAACCAAGTCCCCAATTGAACAGAACACAACTCCGGCCAATCAGAACACGGCCAACCCCCCAACCAATCAGAACACAGCCAAAACCCCAACCAATGAGAACACACCCCCACCCAATCAGAACACAGCCAAGCCCCCACCCAATCAAGTCATACCCCCACTAGCAGTTAAAAGGAAGAAGCAGCTGCCAGCTCACATCACTCTGAGAAGCACAGAGTTGAAGACACAAGCCTGAAGATGATGAATCTCATCTGCCATCATCAGGCTTCTGTATAGTGTTCATCTGTGAGTTGGACTTTTACAGTGGTTTCAGATTTAAATTTGGGGCAGCCTATTGCTGTGACAAAATGGTTTTTTCTTCATCCTGATTGGTTGAGAGTCTTGGTCTGTGTTTATTGGTCTTGGAGTTTGCTGTGTTCTGCTTCTAATATCTTCTGTCTTGATTTTTTGGCTCTTTTTGTATCTTGATTGGCTGGCAACATTGTGTTACTTTATTGGAGGCCTTTGGTGCAGCTTGGCTTCGGGTAAATGGACGGCTATCATTAGTTAGGAAGCTGGGTTTCATCTGGGTGCCTGGTTGGTGTGTGTTTGAGCTGGAGGTATCAGGGGGGATCTGTTTGTGCCCAGGTGTTTGCCTGGCTTGTGGTGTGGAGATTTTTTTTGTTTGTGAGTGCAGGCTTCCAAATGATTGACAGCCTGGTGGAATCATCTCTTTTGCTCATGCTTTCTGGTCTTTTTTCAATCTCTATGGCTTCTCTGATGATTCTGTGGCTGGGATTTTCTATAGTGGCTAGGGTTTTGGTGCCATTGAAGTTGATGCTATGACCTGTGGCTTCCATGTGTTGGACTAGTGAGGAAGTGTGTTCCAGCTTTTTGACTGCATTTTTGTGTTCATCCAGGCAGGTGCTTATTCTTCTATTGGTCTGTCCAATGTATGTGGCTGGGCATGATGCACAGGGGACTTTGTATATGCCTTGGTTTTCCAGGTCAATTTTGTCTTTGGGGTTTCTGAGGATAGCTGCTATTTTTCTGTCTGTTTTGAAGGCAGTCTTGATGTGGTGTTTGTATAGTGTCTTACTAATTTTGTCTGTAGTGCCTCTTATGTAGGGCAGGAACAGCTGTCCTCAGATTGGATCAGGGAAGATGCTGACATCCCATGCCGAATCAAACATTATCACCCTCCGGCACCATCTGGATGTGAATCAGGGAGAAGGAAAACTCTAGAGGTGTTGTAAGAGGTGAATCTTAGCAGATAGTTAGTTCAAATCAAATAATTGCAGCCTCTAAGTGACAAATTGCAAAAATTGAGATATTATGAGGCAAACAACCATCTCAGGGGGCATAAAACCCTGAGAAATACTGTAGTTGTCTTACTGCATATGATTTTTCTCCCTTTTGTAATACCAGATACACAAACTGTTTCAATTTTGTGACTGAGAAGAACAGAAAGTGTAATATTTTCTAGGAATGGACTGCTCAGGGTACACAACCATGCTACAAATGTTCACAGGTTCTGATCTCATTGATCCCCTAGGATCCATCTCTAGATTCTCTTCTCCCTTGTTCACCTCAATGTGGTATCTTCTGCTTTACAGCAGAGATTTGCAGGGGAATGGAATGGAATAGAATAGAATAGAATGCAGAATAGAACAGAAAAGAATGCAGAATGGAATGGAATAGAATAGAATAGAATAGAATAGAATAGAATAGAATAGAATAGAATAGAATAGAATAGAATAGAATAGAATGCAGAATGGAATGGAATGGAATAGAATAGAATAGAATAGAATAGAATAGAATAGAATAGAATAGTTGGAAGGGACCTTGGAGGTCTTCTAGTCCAGCCCTCTGCTCAAGCAGAAGATCTTAAATAAGCTATAACATTTCAGACAAATGGATGTCCAGTCTCTTCTTAAAAGCCTCCAGTGATAGAGCACCCACAACTTCTGAAGGTAAGCTCTTCCACTGGTTGATTATTCCCTAGTTCTTGGTTGGTTCTCTCCTTGATTAACTTCCATCCATTGCTACTTGTCCTGCCTTCTGGTACTTTGGAGAATAGATTGATCCCCCTCTTCTTTGTAGCACCTTTTCTCAAGACTGGCCAAACCCAAATCCTGCAACTGTTCTTTATATATTTTTGTCAGATCCGTGTATCTGCCATTCTTCAATGGAAGAAGAAAGGGGGGGGAGTTGGTACAAGTAATGCTTTTTGATATAACCTGAATATATTAAATGTTATATTAATTCTGTATAACTTTCACATGATATACAACTGGAGGACTGGAGCCAGAAGTCTAGAAACTTGTCACCTCTTGAAGAGCTAACAAGATGAGAAGGGACCTGTCAGCCTCAAGATATCTTCCACTGTTGTTTCTCTGCTGCTATGCTAATTTACTTCTTTCGGCTGTCATGACAATGGTGGGAGGGGGGATCTTGGAGGGGAACAAGGCTGGAGGTGTTTTGCATTTCTTTGCTGGGTTAACTGGGTTAGCAAGGGGAGGGGGATTCTTTTCTTTAACTTTCCATTTCTTGGCTAGCCTCTGTCCCTTTTGTGCAACTGCAAACTTTTATCAAAATATGTCAAGGTCAGTTGACAAGAAGCCTCATCACCACCTGGAGAAGACCACATGATCATATATTTAGAAATTTTAATTGGAAGAGTCATTTGGACTTTGGGGGGTGGGAGCAATTCTATTCCTTTGTAAGTGTGTTCTACCCGCCAATTTCTCAGTTTCATAATTGGATCCTAAGTTTCCACTTTATTTTTCAGTAAAAGGATAACTTTGCTCTACACCATGGAGTCTGAGTATTTCTTTCTTGGGATCTAAAGGGAGCACAGACTGACATTATTCCAAAACTCCCATATCAGCCCACCCGGAGAAAATATCAACTTTTCTTCCGAGGGGTTTCATCTCATGTCATCTCCAGCCAGTGATGAAGATGACCAGGGAGCTGCAGGGGGGCAGCCGATGCTGCTACCAGAGATGCCGGCTGCTGACCTGCTGGCTGACCTGACTCTGGAAGAAACCCCAGCTGAGATGCCCAGATGGTCGTTGGGGGTTGGTTGGAGAGACTCTGAAGACCCCCCTCCTCCCAGAATCACTGTAAGACGAAAAGGTGCAAGGGAACGTCTGTGGCAGGAGGAGGAGGAGATGGAATGCAGGCTGGATCAAGCCGGAAAATTCCTTATGGACGTTTCTGAGAAGCCCGGCAAGGCTCAAAGGTATGAGGGGGAAGAGGGAGCGAGGTCAGCCCGGGGAAGTCAAGCTATCCCCACCCCCCTAGCCCAGCCTATGCCAGCGCAGCTGCCTGCTGCCACCCGGGGAGCCCCAGCAATAGGTGTGGTTCCTGGAAGACGCCACCTGCCCCCCCAGATGTGAAGTTTGGAGGAAATCCCAGAGATTTGGGGTTTTTCCTGGTACAAGTCGGGAGCTATATGGCAGAATTTGAAAGGGAGTTCACCTCTGAAGCAGCCAAAGTGAGATGTGTTACCAGAACCCAATGATAACTCCCCCCAACTGCGGAGCCTCAATGTTTTCATGACTGCATTGAGGAGGAGGTTTGAGGACCCTCTGGCAGAGAGAAGGGCCAGTATCAGAATGAAGACCCTAGTCCAAGGGGGGAGATCGGTGGCAGACTACACCCAAGAGTTCAGGCAGCTGGCATACCACATCCGAGGTTGGTCCCAGGGGGCCCTGGTGGAAGTCTACAAAGATGGCTTAAATGAAGATATATACCACATGTGCATCTCCAGAAGGGACCCACGTGATTTGCAGTCGTGGTACTTGCTGGCGGAAGAGGTGGATATTGATCTAACCTGAAGCAGACACAGAGGAGCTCTCGCCTGGAGAAAACCGTTCCCTCCACGTCTCTGAGAGACTTCCACCCCGCACAAAGGGGGGATGGCAGCAAGAGCCAAGACCATGGCCTGTTTCCATTGTGGGAAGGAGGGCCACCAGATGGCAGATTGCCGGGTCAAAATGGGCCCACCGAAAGCACGAGGCCCAGGGAGGAAGCCCGAAAACCCCTCAACCAAGCCTCGCAAGACCGGGCTAAAGACAAGAGAGGTTGTGGAGGTCACCCTTTCAGCGGGAGAGGAGCTGGGACCTCTAACCCCACTCGACGAGAGCAAGACTGATTCGGAAGATGACGTCCCAGTAATTCCTAACCAAGGGCCCCTGACCATCCCAACAAAGTTAAGGCAGCCCACCTCTGGGACTGAGGGAAAGATGTTGGCCTTATTGGACTCAGGGTGCATGAGGTGTGTAATTAACATGAATGTAGTCAAGGATATGGGCATCGGACTGAGAACTTTAAGAACGCCCATATCCTTCTGCCAACTGGATGGATCTGTGGCAGGAGGTTGCCCCGCACATTTTATAACGGAACCCCTAGAGATGACCATGGGAAACCACCATGAGACCCTGTGTTTTATTGTGGCCCCTGGGATGGAACAGTCTCTAATATTGGGATTACCTTGGCTTCGAAAGTGGAATCCCCATGTGACCTGGAGAGAGAGGTGGATACGTATCCGCACCGATCGGCCACCGGAAGGGGAGGAGCAACCCTATCTGGAAGGGGAGGAGAAATCCCATCTGAAACCACAGATTTCGGCTGAGACAGCTTCCGCAGGTGCCAAACTTGTGGAAGGGGAAGAGAAAATCCCGAAGGAGTATTGGGACTTAAGAGAGGTTTTTAGTGAAGAGGCTTCCGACGAGCTCCCCCCTCATCAGTTGACCGATTGTAGTATTGCATTCCTACCGGGGGTGACGTTCCCGAAACTGAAGCTGTATTCGATGACATCAGGGGAGCTGGAGGAACTGAGGGCATTTATCAACAAGAACTTGCAATGGGGTTTCATCACATCTGCCAGGCCTTGAGTGGCGGCCCCTGTGATGTTCTACGAGAAGAAAGATGGCTCCAAATATCTGATGGTTGACTATAGAAACCTGAACGCAGTGTCCGTAGAGAACGTGTACCCCTTTCCTCTGATGAAGGGCATGTTAGCCCACCTGGCAAGGGGGAAGATTTTCACAAAGTTGGGCTTGAGGGAGGCGTACTACCGAATCCGGATTAAAGAGGGAGACGAGTGGAAGACTGCGTTCAACTGCCCGATGGGTTGTTTCCAGTTCAATGTTCTCCCTTTCGGCCTACAGGGGGCGCCTGCTGTTTTCATGCAAATGATCAATCAAGTGCTTCACAAACATTTACACAAGGGGGTTCTGGTATACCTTGATGTTATTCTTATCTACATGGAGACTAGAGACAAACATGTGAAACTGGTACGCTCTGTGCTGCACAAGCTGAGGGCCACCAAATTGTATGCCAAACTATCCAAGTGTGAGTTCCATCAAGAAAAAATCGACGACTTGGGATATCGTATCTCCCCCAAGGGCATTGAGATGAACCCAGAGAAAGTGTGAGCAGTTTTGGACTGGGCCCCACCAAGAACCCATAAACAGCTTCAAAGTTTTCTTGGATTTGCCAACTTTTATCGGCAATTCATCCCGTCTTTTGCTAAAATAGCCATGCCCATCACCAACCTCCTGAAAACAAAGGGGGAATTGAAACCAAAGCCTAGCCAACCATTGAATTGGACAATGGAGTGCCAAGCTGCATTTGAAAAGCTTAAAAGACTTTTTGCTGCAGAACCAGTACTGAAACACCCAGACATGGATGCTCCTTTCGTGATCCAAGCTGATGCGAGCGATGTGGCAGTGGGGGCGGTCTTACTTCAATTAAACGAGAAAGGGACACTACAACCGTGTGCTTACACCTCTCATAAATTGACTGACACTGAAAGGAGATGGGCCATTTGGGAGAAGGAAGCGATTGCAGTCCGTTGGGCTTTACTAGCTTGGAGGCACTTTCTGGAAGGAGCGAAACACCTATTTGAAGTGTGGACTGACCATAAAAATCTAGAAGCTTTAAAAACTCCTTGGAAGCTGTCCCCTAAGCAAGTTAGGTGGGCTCAGTCTTTCAAGCGATTCAATTTCTCCTTGAAATATATCCCAGGGGGGAAAACTTTATGGCAGATGCTTTGTCTAGAATGCCTCAATACAACAGTATCCATAAAGAAGTGATAAGGCCAATTGTGTCCACTACACAGCTGGCTGCCCCTGTAGTTACTCGCGCACAAAAGAGAAACCAGGAGAGGCATTTTGGTTTTGTGAAGACCCTACATCTGGTGAAACAGCAGTTCTGGTGGCCTTCATTGAAAAAAGACATCGAGACTTATGTGGCGAGTTGTCCGATTTGCACCTCAGCAAAAAGACCTCCTGGTAAGCCACCAGGGCTGCTGCAAAATATGGCCAGGCCAACTGCTCCTTGGAAGGAAATTTCCATGGACTTTATAGTAGACCTACCCGAGAGCAGTGGACACACAGTCATTTGGGTGGTGACTGACTTGTTCTCCAAACAAGCCCACTTCATCCCTTGCTCAAAGATCCCTTCGGCAAAGTCATTGGCCAGACTGTTCATTCTTCATGTCTACAGGTTGCATGGTGTACCTGAGCGTGTAGTTTCTGATTGAGGAGTCCAATTTACCTTGAATTTCTGGAGAGAATTTTTGAAGTTAATAGGCTCCACTCAAAGCTTAAGCTCTGCCCACCATCCCCGAACTAATGGGGCTTTTGAGAGAACTAACGGGGTGCTAGAGCAATACCTCCTATGTTACATAAATTATCAGCAAGACAACTGGGTGGATCTACTGCCTTTTGCGGAGGTAGCATACAATAACTCTGTTCACAGCAGTACAGGGTTTACTTCTTTCAAAATAGCAACGGGGCAAGATTTTGTGCCCATACCTGAACTGCCTGGTGAAAAACCAAGTGTCCAGTCATTGAGTGACTGGATATCTCAACTTCAACTTTATTGGCCCGTCGCCCGCAAAGTTTTGGACGAGGTGTACCAGTCTCATAAGAAATTTGCTGACAGAAAGCGAGCCCCGCAGATATCGTATCAGGTGGGTGATAAAGTATTCCTCTCGACTAAGTATTTGCAGACTACCCAGAAATCGAAGAAGCTCGGTCCTAAGTATGTGGGGCCTTTTACCATTTAGAGGATTGTAAATCCTGTGACTGTTCAACTGACTTTACCAAAGACTCTTCGTCGTATTCATCCGGTTTTCCACGTCGGTTTGTTGAAATCCGAACGTACCTGTACCTTGAGACCAACCCAGTCTGATCCCCCTGTACCATTGTTGATTGGGGGTGAACAACATTTCAAGATTAAATAAATTCTAGACTCTAGGAAATGGAAGGGTCGTATCCAATATCTTGTAGCTTGGAAACATTTTCCTCCGTCCTATGCTGAATCGGTTAATGAGAAAGACATTAGGGCTCCTGAACTGCTCAAGAATTTTTATGCCAAATACCCTGATAAACCATAGAAATGTATATCAATGTTAACATGTGATTACGTTATTTTTCTTATAGGGACTAATGTCCTTCTTCTAGGGGGTCCGAATGTCAGCCTCAAGATATCTTCCACTGTTGCTTCTCTGCTGCTATGCTAATTTTCTTCTTTTGGCTGTCATGACAATGGTGGGAGGGGGGATCTTGGAGGGGAAGAAGGCTGGAGGTGTTTTGCATTTCTTTGCTGGGTTAACTGGGTTAGCAAGGGGAGGGGGGATTCTTTTCTTTAACTTTCCATTTCTTGGCTAGCCTCTGTCCCCTTTTGCGCAACTGCAAACTTTTATCAAAATATGTCAAGGTCAGTTTACAAGAAGCCTCATCACCACCTGGAGATGACCATATGATCATATATTCAGAAATTTTAATTGGAAGAGTCATTTGGACTTTGGGGGGTGGGAGCAATTCTATTCCTTTGTATGTGTGTTCTACCCGCCAATTTCTCAGTTTCGGAATTGGATCTGTAGTTTCCACTTTATTTTCCAGTAAAAGGATAACTTTGCTCTTCACCATGGAGTCTGAGTATTTCTTTCTTGGGATCTAAAGGGAGCACAGACTGACAGGACCATAAAAATTCCAGCTCTGGAAGACACTCCTGGGAACTCTGCTAAGATATGTTCCCAGAGAAGGGGAGGGGGGAATTAACATGTTGATTCTTTGTTTGACAAAATCTACATCTAAATAAGGGGAGGGATTTGAACTCCCTTTATCTATACTGTATGCCTGGAAACATATACATAAATAAAACAATGAAGAATTACATCCCTTACTTTTGACACATAGTTCCTATAAACAGATTTTGTTGTAGTTTAGTCCTATATTTCTTCCCTTGTTGCATCCAGGCACATTTAGATTGTAAAGTTTATATTGTAACAATAATTTTGCAGCAACCTTCCTTCTAATCTTTTGTAAATTAGGGATTGTAAAATTTCACACGAAGTGCAATATGCTGTTTAAATGTGTGGGGGATGAATTGTGAATTCTTCCATTCACTGAGGAAACTCTGGTATATCTATACTGCAATTTTGAGGTTGAGGTTGACATAATAAAAGGTTATGAGTGCACACAAAAATGATAAAGTTCAGCCGAACTGAGAAATAAATAGGAAAAGCACACCTGACATTTGAAAAGGTGTGTGTGTGTGTGTGTGCTTCTGTGTTGAAACTGATAAAGATCTTCTTTCTTCTAGGCTGGATTGACTCAGTTGGGATAAAGTGGTAATTGCCAAAGTGCCAAAGTTGGAATTGTTTCATATAATTTTTACAGGAAAGATGGACAATCAAGTACCTAAGACTCTGTATGAGTTCCAAATTTTAGTTTGATGCACCTCCCTGAATGTTTTCTGACTACTACTGGAAGGAACTTTAAAGGAAGGAAAGGAGGAAGGAAGGAAGGAAGGAAGGAAGGAAGGAAGGAAGGAAGGAAGGAAGGAAGGAAGGAAGGAAGGAAGGAAGGAAGATATTTCTACAGCAAATATATTTTTTGGATTGGAAGAGAGGACTATGAGAATCAACTTTGGAGGTTGGGATACAAAGATAGATAGAGGATACCACTTTGCAAAGAAGATCTACCATCAAAGACCTCATTATGAACACAAAGAACTGGACAATGAAAAATCTATGTTGATGTTACAAATTAAGACAAAAAGTAACATTCTTGATGAACGAAGAGTTGATATCAAGAAAGGGAAGGTGATAGTTTAATTTCTTTGTCTCAATTACAGATAAAGGTGGACAATGGACTTGAGAAGTGAAGAAGAGATTAATCCTAGAGAGGAAAACATTGGCAAGCCATGATAAGTTTATAAAGGTTGAAGATGTTTTACGATCCTCCCAAAAGAAAAGAATAAATTAATTAAGACACACTTTTTCTACTGGAAATGTATGGCTGTGGAAGATGGGCATTAAGAAAAGATGAGAGAAAGAAAACATCACATCATTCATTATTTATTAAATCAATAAGCATCACTTTGAATTACAGATTTGAAAATGACTACTTAGAGTACCATGGATTTCAGGAAGAACCAACCAATCTTCAAAGGAGGATTAACTACTACCTTGAAGCAATTATTAACAAGCAGAATCTCATATTCTTTGGGCATGAGTTGATAATTGATTAGGAAAATAAATAAATATGATGTCAAGACAGAAGGAAGTAGAAGAAGAGGGAAACAGTGGATGTAGGGATGGATGGGACCAAGGAGATGAGAGGGTATGCTTGGAAAATCTGCAAGTTGAGGTGGAAGGCAATTGTCCATGTCACTGCTAGGAGTCAGGGTTGACTTGATGAAACCTACCCAGCTAAAGTAGACCTGTAAAGAAATTTTACAGATTTTGTTTCATTCAATTCCTTTATTTATGCTTTAAACTTTTTTCAAAAGCATTTAGCAATGTATTTTTTGGAGTGAAATTGATGATGATGTTATATATTCAGTCCTGTCTGACTCTTGGTGACTTTGTGGGTCAGGTTTCTCCACATCTTCCAATCTTGCACTACTTCTTTGAGTTGTCCTATGCTCTGGCTGGTGTCAGCTTTGATGGCATCCAGCCAGCTTGTCCTTAGTTGGCCTGGCTTCCTTTTACCAGTAGCTCTTCCAAACATAATTGCTTTCTTCAGTGAATTCTCCCACATGACATGGCCAAAATAAGTGAGATGACTTGTGTTAAGTTCTGCGCATGGGCACAAGGAACAGAGATGAGGCAGTGAACAGTGAACTTCAACTCTTTATTAATCATTCTAAACAGAGCAAAAACCCTAGGGCAGCAGCGGCCCTTTTATAGGGCAGGCTGCTGACCTATTAACCAATGAGAAACATGGAAGTGTTAAACCCTTGAACCAATAAGAGTGGCTTGTTAACAGCCAATCAGATTCCCCAGAACGGACCAATCCAATATCACTATTATCGGCCAATCAGAAATGCAGGATTAGAACCCTGCTTTTTCTTTAAGGTTTGTTAAAACTTTATTTAAGCGTTTTTATTAGTTCATAACATCCCTTCCCCCAGAGTTCCGTTTGAGGGGTGCGGTGACGTAATCCTTAAGATATGTAGGTTGTTTTAACTGTCTATTAGATTTGCGCTGTCCCACCGGTTCCTGTCTGTAGTGCGGTTTCGGTGGGACGTTTTTGGACATATTTTGTACAGGCGGTTCTGCATTCTCACTGGACGACTCGGTGCCGCTAATTCTGTCGTTGTTGTCCTCCGATCTTTGCGGGCTAGCCTCCGTTGAGGTATTCCTCTGTGGTGAGGACACTCCCCTCCTTGATTCTTCTTCATTTATCGCGCCCGATTGCTGACTTCCTTCGCTTCTGCTTTCCACCATCTCGAATTCGGTTTCTTCGACATCCCCTCCCCCCTCAGTTTGGGAGTCACAAGAGTCGCGGGAACTAGGTTGTAGCCTAGAGCGAAGCTGATCTATATGGCGTTTCCATATTTTTCCATCGCAGGTTTGCACACGGTATGATCTGGGCCCGGTGGTTTGAATTATGGTTGCTTCAACCCATAATGGTTCGCCGGAGAGGTTTCTGGCGAAAACTAAGTCGCCTACCTTGAACTCGCGGCTAGATCCACAGGGTTTCTCTGGCTCGTAGGATGGGTGAAGCCGGTCGAGGTGGGAACGGAGCTTACGTCCCATCAACAGTTCAGCTGGGGTTTTGTCAGTGACGCTGTGTGGAGTGATGTGTTGCAGTAGTAGTATTCTGTTTATTTTGTCGTCAATGTCCCCATAGTCCATTTTGTGGAGAGCTTTTTCAACAAATTATACCATGCGCTCGGCCCTGCCGTTAGCCGCAGGATGCGCTGGCGAAGTTAGCGTGTGGCGGATACCCTGGTCCGCTAAGTATTGTTCAAACACTGGGGTCCATTGTCGGAGACCAGAATGTCTGGCAGCCCGTGCGTTGCGAATAGCCTATTCAATTTTTGGATGACGGACTCAGTTGTAGTATTCTTCATTTCGTGGATCTCGAGCCAGTTGGAATAGGCATCCACTGTTCGGAGGAACGTATGTCCTTTAGTAGGTCCTGCAAAGTCAATGTGGATGCAGGCCCCCGGCTCCCGGGGGGGTTCCCATTCTGTTGGAGTTGCCCTAGGTGGGGCACTGCTGACTTCTTGGCACTTTAAACAAGTCTTTATCCAGGCTTCGATCTGTTTGTCGATGCCCGGCCACCACGCATAGCTTCGTGCGAGCGCTTTCATACGCACGATGCCGGGGTGACCGTCATGCAATGTTTTCAAAACTGCTCGTTGTAACTGCTCTGGGATGACGACTCTATCTCCCCATAGGATGCAACCTTTTTGCGAAAAAAGTTCTGTTTGTCAGTTTCTGAAAGGGGTGAAGTCATCAGCGGTTTGTTCTATTGGCCATCCTTGTTCGACCCAGCTAAGAACTTGCACCAAGACAGGATCTTGTTTTGTTTCGATTGCAATGTCTCTGGCTGTTAGTGGTGGTGAATGTAGCGTTTCAATCTGGAGTGTCGTAAGGGTTGGAGCTGGATCGTCGACGGTTTCTGGAAGTGGGGCACGGCTCAATGCATCAGCGTGGGGAATGGCTTTCCCCGGGCGGTGTTGTAATTTATAGTTGTACGCAGCTAAAAACTAAGCCAGCGAGTCATTCGAGGTGACAATATAAAGAGGGTTGGCTTGTCTCCCGCTATAATCCCCAGCAAAGGTTTGTGGTCGGTAATAATAGTAAAAACTCACCCTTACACATATTCATGAAACCGTTTCACAGCAGATACAACAGCAAGAGCCTCTTTATCGATCTGCCTATAGTTACGTTCAGCCTTTGATACGGTCCTTGAAAAATAGGCAATAGGGGCCTCACTACCATTTGGTAACACATGACTCAAAATGGCTCCTACTCCAAATGGTGATGCGTCACATGTAATTGTTAAAGGCAGAGTCTTGTTTTACTGCATTAAAACAGCATCTGAGGTTAGTAAGTTTTTCACTTGTCAGAATGTGTGCTCCTCGTGGTGTCCCCAGACCCAGGTTGCTTTTTTGTCGAGAAGTCTATGTAGGGGCTCAGCTACGGTCACTTTCTGGGGCAAGAAGATGTTGTAAAAGTTAATGAGCCCCAGGAAAGCTTGCACATCAGTTCTATTTCTGGGTCTTGGGGCGTTTTTGATTGCCCTTAGTTTGCTATTAGTGGGGTGGATGCCTTGTTTATCGATTAGGTACCCCAGGAACTCTACTTTGCCTGTACACAGTTGACATTTATTTTTTTTAACCTTAAGGCCAGAGTCTTTAAATTTCTGGAGAACCATTTTAAGCCGCTTTTCTAGTATTTCTCTATTCGGGGCAGCAATTAAAACGTCATCAAAGTATGGCACAACCCCCTTGATCCCTTGCAAGAGTCTCTCCATCAGATTTTGAAAAATCCCTAGGGGTACGCTCACTCCAAATTGGAGTCGGTTGCACTTAAAAACACCTCGATGCGTATCAATTGTCTGTGCCTCTGCGGTTTTTTTATCTACAGGCAGTTGTTGGTACGCCTGTGCTAAATCCAATTTAGCGAAGACTTTTCCACCCCCCAGGGAATGGAGAAGGTGTTGTACCACCGGCACCGGGTAAGCGTTCTGTTGAAGAGTGTGATTAAGGGTAGCCCAGTAATCCCCACAAATCCTTCACGATCCATCCGGTTTGATGGGTGTTACAATTGGGGTTTCCCAATGAGCATGGTCAGTTGGTTCTAAAACACCCTGAGCTATTAATTTATCGAGCTGCTCGTCAATTTTTGGTTTAAGGGCAAAAGGCACCCGACGAGGCTTAAGGCGGATGGGGGCTACTTCAGGGTTAAGGTTAAATGATATCGGGGTCCCCTTGTACTCGCCTAGTTTGTCTGTGAAAACGTCCTGGAATTCCTGGACGATGGCCTCCTCCCAGTCGTCGCTTCTGGTTTGGTGAATGCCAGCTACCTCGATCCCAAGTGGGGCGAACCATTGATGGCCTAACAAGCTAGGCTGGTCACGGTCGACGACGGTCAGTGGTAATGACGCAATATGATTTTTGAATGATACTTGGACTTGGCTGGATCCAACAACCGGAATTCGGTTCCCCTGATAATCTTTGAGTATGATTCTCTGGGCTCTGAGGTCTTGACACCGGATGGTAGGGATTAATTGTTTAAGAGTCTTCCAGGAAACCATCGAGAGGGACTATCCTGAATCAACTTCCATCACGCAAGGCTGGTTTTCGATGGCGACCTTCACTCAGATCTTCTTTGCATCCAACGATGAGGCGTGACTGATTGTACTGGTTTGGTGTGCCTCTTCTCATATTGTTGAAAGTGTTTTATTTCTGTATGAGTGGTTGTTCCATTGGTGGTTCAAATGTTCCCGACTCACAGGGCGATTCCCTGTGGTCTGGCAGTAGTTGTTTCCCCTCTGAAGTGGGCTGGATCCTTGCTTGCTTCTACAGACCTTCCCGATGTGGCCTCTTTTCCCACAGAAATGGCAGAGCGCGTCGAGGAATTTGCAGTCTGATCGCGGGTGGTTTGCCCCACAACCCACGCATTGGTGCGGTAGTCTTTGATTCTGCTGGTGGTGTTGGTCATGTTCAGACCGGAGCCGGTTGACCTCCTCCTCATCACTTTCTGATGGCGATTCGAGGTCCTCGCGGTGGGTCGCTGTTTTGTGCCTCTCTTGGTGAGGTGAGGTATCGCTGGCGAGTTGACGGAGCAGTGCGTTGGTGCGGCGCATTCAGGCAGCCGATTTCCTGGTTGCTTCTGCTGCAGTAGTGTCCTTGATGACATCAGCAAGGTTGATGTCCCCTTTGGCCATGATCTTGCTCTGCGTAGTGTGGTCATCTAATCCCAGAATTATTCGGTCTCTCAGAGCTTCTTCGAGGTCTGTAAACCCACAGAGGCCTCCCAGGTTCCGGAGATCTGTGATGAAATCTGCAACGCTCTCTCCTTTCCGCTGGTCCCTCTGGTAAAATTCATGTCTTCGGACAAGCGTTGGTACGGCGGGTGCATAGTGGGCCCGTAGAAGGGGCGCGAGGATATCCCAGTCCATGGTTTTCAACTCAGCCGGTTTCGCTAGTGCCTTGGCCATTTTAAAGACGGCAGGTCCCCAATGGGTCAGGAACACTGCTTGCTTTTTCCCCGTAGTGGCATCCTTCAAGTTGTTGGTCTCCAGAAACATCTGGAACTGGTCTATGTACGAGTCCCAGTCTTCTTGTGCCGGGTCAAATGGAGCGGGTGGTATGGCGTCGCCGGACATGGTTTCCGCTGTTGATGCGCCTTCAGCCACATGCTCTGTTTGGTGCTCTGTAGTGTTCAGTCAGCTCTGATGTCTCCGCATCCCACCTTCGTCACCAGTGTTAAGTTCTGCACATGGGCGCAAGGAATGGAGATGAGGCAGTGAACAATGAACTTCAACTCTTTATAAATCATTCTAAACAGAGCAAAAACCCTAGGGCAGCAGCAGCCCTTTTATAGGGCAGGCTGCTGACTTATTAACCAATGAGAAACATGGAAGTGTTAAACCCTTGAATCAATAATAGTGGCTCATTAACAGCCAATCAGATTCCCCAGAATGGACCAATCCGATATCGCTATTATCGGCCAATCAGAAGTGCAGGATTAGAACCCTGCTTTTTCTTTAAGGTTTGTTAAAACTTTATTTAAGCGTTTTTATTAGTTCATAACAACTTGTGATTTTTGAAGTGAAATTAGTTACTTTAATGTAATTGCTGATTAATTGCTTTGGAAAGCACTACCGAATAGTCATGAACTGGCCTGGGAGAGAAGGCTTATTTGCCTTCTGAAGGCCACAACAGGCGTCCATCACCAATAACCGAAAGAATATTTTCTTCTCCTTGTTATTTCTGGAGGGCAGGAGTGCAAAGTGCTGTAGCAGGTGTGGAGTTGGGGATGAAGTCCAGGCCAGTGGTGGGATTCAAATAATTTAACAACCGGTCCTCTGCCCTAATGATTTCTTCCAACAACCAGTTCACCAAACTGCTCAGAAAGTTAACAACTGGTTCTCCAGAAGTGGTGTGAACTGGATGAATCCTACCACTGGTCCAGGCCACATATTTACCACGACTGTGATGTTCACTGAATCTCATATCCCACAGACAGAGTGCCTAAGAAGCCATTATAAATGGTTGAGTGATTTTCATCACATTGTGCAAAATGGCTCCTGCTTTCATCAGGTGTGCTTTGAATGTCCTCACAAAACAATCCTGACCAGACTACCCATTGTGGCAATTCTCCAGCCTTGCACAAAGACAAGGGATTAGGCTTCTTATATGGACAATCACATTATTGTTTAGCTGCCTACAGGACGGCAGCCAAGCCCAAGGCAGGATGATGCCAGCTGCCTCCTGTCAAATGCACCCACCTCATCAGATTTACAAGCACTACCATGGAGCTACCTGCTCCACTTTGTACCAATTTTTGTGCTGAAGTAAAAAAAAAAAAAAATCCATACAAAGGGATGTGAATAATGGAGGAACAACATCTGATAGGGGAAAGGTTCCTTTTAATGCTTTCTTTAGTTTTCACTTCAAAGGCCTTTCGCTGGATAGGATACTCAATGGACCCTGGATTCTCCAAAGATGTTAACCAGCTAGTCAATCAACAGACTGAAATCAGCACCCCCAGAAAGAAGCATGCTCTGGTTTTAAATTCAGACCATTTTCTTGGTCTTTTATTGTACTGCTTCCATTGCTCTACCTAGAAGAATAAAACTGGCATAGCTGTGGGAAGGTTACCATGGACTCAAAACAGAGAAACAAAAGCTTATTGTCCAGAGGAAGTGGCTTGCAATGCCATAGCTTTGGCAGAATCCTTCCAGAGGGGAGGGGAAAAAAACAGCAGGTGGATTATTAAGTCCCCTGAAATTCAAACACGGAGATAGAGAGCGGATCAAGGCAAAGCTGGTTTTGTAATGCCTGCAATCAACCAAAATCTGGTGAGCTTGGATGCATGTAAGGACCTATAGAGAAGTAATCTGGGGCAGGTATGCAAATTTTTGAAGGAACCAAGGACCTGTGGAGATCAGTGTAAATGTGTGGAGCACCTCAATCAAGAACGCATCTGAATTATCACCTAGGGAGTGACAAATGATTGGGAAGTTGCTACGCCCTTCCCCACATACTGTCATGCAGAGGAATTCACTGGAGAAAGCAGTTATGTTTGGAAGAGTTAGTGGTGAAAGGAAACCAGGCTATCAAAGTGCTCGGGTACCATCGAAGCTGGCACTAGTCACAACACAGAAGCAGTGCAAGATTGGAAGATGTGGGGAGACATTCTGACCCATAGAATTGCCAAGAGTTCGACATGACTGAATTGATAACATCTTTATCATGATCATCATCATCCCCACATACATTCATCCATTAGAATGGTAACTTTGGGGCACCCAGATAAACAGCAGGAAACCAAACGGTCCTTTCTGGTTCTGGAGCATATGTCCAATTTGATATCAGGAAGAAGACATTTCAGTTATGAGAACAAATGTTGCTACCCATTTTCAGAATTAAAAGGTTAGGCTGAAGATGAAGGACAATGAAAGGATGTAATATTGCAATTAACCTTCTGAGCAAGCTGTCGCCAATCTATCAACTTGAATATTGCAATAACAAATAGAATGCAATATTATTTTAGTAATGATTAAATGTTTTTTATCAAATTGAATGATCATAATGTGCCTAAGTGTTTGGTAGCTTTTAAAGCCATCAAGTGCCTCTTGTCCAAATCTTGGACTTTCTGAAGAAACCACTTTATTATTTTCTTTATTCACTACAAGAAACACATGAAACAAATAAGACAAAATGAGAAATCGGTTCAAGCCTTATGATACGGATTATTTTTAAAGAACATTTTGGTTTAGTTTTAGTGTCATGTAATTTATTACACAAATTATCACAATACTTGATGTCTATGGAGATTCTCAATCATCCAGATCATGGTAGTCCCAAAGGAGCTTTTTTTAAAAAAAAAAAAAAAAAAAACACAACTGTTTTGTCTTTGAAAATGTTTCGCTTCTCCTCTGAGAAGCTCCTTCAGTTCTTCCTCCTCTTCCTCCTCTTCCTCCTCCCTTCCCAAAATAGCATTGTCCCTAGTTGTGGTTGTTTTCCATTTTGGCTTCTGCTTGTTCAGTTTATCATCAAATCTATTTGGAAATGATGTAAAAATCTTCCTTGTTTGCTGTTGTAGGTTTTTAAATTATTATTATTACTGGAGAGTTTTATTTATTCTCATAAATGCCATTTCTGAGTGTTTTCACTTTTGATGCTACATCCCTCAAAAAAAGATGAGCTGCTGGATCAATGAGACTGTCAGCTTTTGCTGAATATCACCTGCTGAAACCCCGATAATCTCAGACTGACTAATAAACTGATGCTGTGCAATGTTGGTCCTTTACAAACTCTTTTTAAAAGGGACTGCATAGGTAAAAAGACCTTTTGTAATCTGAAAAATCAAACAACAAGTGGTTGAAGGCTGTCAACAGACAGTGTCCAAACAAGTGAGTGGGAGGAAAATGCAACAGAGCAAATGATAAAGATAACTTTTTCTGATTGGCATGGTGAGGTGTCAAAAAAAAACTCAAGGGCAGGCTTTGTGGGGCTTTGATTGCACAGTTACAATTGCCATCTTGATTTTTTTTCATCCCATCTGTAGACAATCCTGAATAGCCTCTCTTGGAAATGCTCCCATAGCAAAGGTGGTATTCAGCAGGTTCTGACCAGTTCTGGAGAACCAGAAGCAGAAAATTTGAGTAGTTGAGTAATGCCACCACTGCTCCATAGCCTTCATTTCTGGGATTGAGCTATCTTCTTTGGAAGCCCAGATGACAAACTATAATTAAAATGTTCCTAGGGGCATTGCTAACAGGAATGGATGCAAGGGTAAGCAACCCAGTGTCCGGTGTGAAAGACCAATGAAGATTCAATTAAAATGATTTGTTGCTATGCATCAGTTGTGGGATTCAAAAAAAATTACTACCGGTTCTGTGGGCGTGGCTTGGTAGACATGGCAGGTGAAGGATAGTGTAAAATATCCAGTCAGAGATGGTACTTGCCGGTTCTCTGAACTACTCAAAATTTCCTTTGGTTCTCCAGAACTGATCAGAAGCTGCTGAATGTCATCTCTGCTATGCAGGGTATATTCTCAAATAATGGTTGATTAGAGTTAGATAAGGGTCAATGGAATTCAAGGGAAATTGGACTTAGTTCAATGTGGCTATGTAGGGATTCTAGGCTGATTCCTCTTTTGACTCCATCCCCAGGTTCTGGCACTCCAAGGAAAAGAACCATTGAAAAAATGGTGCTTCAGAGCAAGTTCAATGAGCAAAGGAGAAGGGGAAAGAATAAAAGGAAGATTAACCAAAAGACCTACGCAATTAGAGTGACATTCTATTTGTTCTTACATAGTTACAAAATTTACAACCCACCACTTCAGTGTCTTTTTAACAGCCCAGAAACAAGGAAACAATTGAATTAAAATGTTTGTAACACTGAATGAAAAATGGTCATTCAATAAACACCTCCTGCCATCCCGCAAAATCCATTAAAACTCTGAGAAGGCAGGCAGAAACAGAATCAGAAACGGCTGGCAATCCCACTGTTATGAACTAATAAAGGCATTTAATAAAGTTTTAACAACCTTAAGTTAAAAGCAGGGTTCTAATCCTGCACTTCTGATTGGCCGATAATAGCGACATCGAATTGGTCCTTTCTGGGACATCTGATTGGCTCTTAACGGGCCAACTCTCATTGGTTCAAAGGTTTAACACTTCCATGTTTTTCATCGGCTAATAGGACAGCAGCCAACCCTATAAAAGGGCTGCTGCTGCCCTAGGTGATTGCTTTGTTCAGTATGCTTAATAAAGAGTTGAAGTTCACTGTTCACTGCCTTGTCTCTGCTCCTTGCACCCATGCGCAGAACTTAATATTGGCGACGAGGATGGGATGTGGAGACATCTGAGCTGGTTGAACACTCACAGAGCACCAAACAGAGCACGTGGCTGAAGGCACATCGACAACGGAAAACATATCCGGCGGCGCCATACCACCCGCTCCATTTGACCCAGCACAAGAAGACTGGGACTCATACATGGACCGGTTCCAGATGTTTCTGGAGACCAACAACTTGAAAGACGCAACTACGGGGAAAAAGCGAGCAGTGTTCCTGACCCATTGCGGGCCTGCCATCTTTAAGATGGCCAAGGCACTAGCGAAACCGGCTGAGGTGAAATCCATGGACTGGGACATCCTCGTGCCCCTTCTACGGGCCCACTATGCACCCGCCAGACCAACGCTTGCCCGAAGACATGAGTTTTATCAGAGGGACCAACAGAAAGGAGAGAGCGTCGCAGATTTCATCGCGGACCTTCGGAACCTGGAAGGCCTCTGTGGGTTTGCAGACCTTGAAGAAGCTCTGAGAGACTGAATAGTTCTGGGATTAGATGACCAAACGGCGCCGAGCAAGATCATGGCCAAAGGGGACATCGATCTTGCTGATGTCATCAAAGACATGCAGCAGAAGCAACCAGGAAGTCAACCGCCCGAATGCGCCGCACCAACGCACCGCTCCGTCAACTCGCCAACAATACCTCAACTCGCCTAGAGAGGCACACAACAGCGGCCCACCATGAGGACCTCGAATCTCCTTCAGAAAGTGATGAGGAGGAGGTCAACCGTCTCCGGTCCGAACCCGACCAACGAAACCCGCGGAATCGAAGACTACCGCACCAATGTGCAGGTTGTGGGGCAAACCACCCATGATCAGATTGCAAATTCCTTGACGTGCTCTGCCATTCCTGTGGAAAAAGAGGCCACATCGGGAAGGTCTGTAGAAGCAAGCGAGGATCCAGCCCAATTTGGAGAGAAAACAACTACCGCCAGACCACAGGGAATCGTCCTGTGAGTCGGGAACACTTGAACCACCAATGGAACAACCACTCCTACAGAAATAAAACATTTGCCACTTCAACGAGATGGGAAGAGGCACACCAAACCATTACCATCAGTCACACTTCATCGTTAGATGCAAAGAAGATCCGAATGAGGGTCGCCATCGAGAACCAACCTTGCATGATGGAAGTCGACTCAGGATCATCCCTCTCGATGGTTTCCTGGAAGACCCTTAAACAGTTAATCCCTGCTGTCCGGCATCAAGACCTCAGAGCCCAAAGAATTATACTCAAAGATTACCAGGAGAACCGAATTCCGGTCGTCGGCTCCAACCAAGTACAAGTATCATTCAAAAATCGTACTGCATCGTTACCGCTGACCGTCATCGATAGCGACCGGCCTAGTTTGTTAGGCCTTCAATGGTTCGCCCCACTCAGGATTGAGGTAGCCGGCATTCACCAAACCAGAAGCGACGACTGGGAGGAGGCCCTCGTCCAGGAATTCCAGGACATCTTTGCAGAAAAACTAGGCGAGTACAAGGGGACCCCGATATCATTTAACCTTAACCCTAAAGTAGCCTCCATCCACCTTAATCCTCGTCGGGTACCTTTTGCCCTAAAACCAAAGATCGACGAGCAGCTCGATAAATTAATAGCCCAGGGTTTTTTAGAACCAACTGACCACACCCATTGGGAAATCCCAATCGTAACACCCATCAAACCGGATGGATCGTTAAGGATTTGTGGGGACTCCCTGGCCACCCTCAATCGCGCCCTTCAACAGAACGCTTACCCGGTGCCGGTGGTTCAACACCTTCTCCATTCGCTGGGGGGCGGAAAAGTCTTCGCTCAATTGGATTTAGCGCAGGCGTACCAACAACTGCCTGTAGATAAAAAAACGCGGAAGCACAGACAATCATTACACACTGAGGCGCTTTTAAATGCATCCGACTCCAATTCCAGGTGAGCGTGGCCCCAGGGATTTTTCAAAGTCTGATGGAGAGACTTTTGCAAGGGATCAAGGGGGTCGTGTCATATTTTGACGATGTTTTAATTGTGGCCCTGGATAGAGAAGTACTAGAGAGGTGTCTTAGAATGGTTCTCCAGAAATTTAAAGACTCCGACCTTAAGGTTAAAAAAAAAAAAATCAACTGTGAACAGAGAAAGTAGAGTTCCTGGGGTACCTAATCAATAAGCAAGGCATTCACCCCACTAATAGCAAACTAAGAGCGATCAAAAATGCCCCAAGACCCAAGAATAGGACAGACCTCCAAGCTTTCCTGGGACTCATTAACTTTTACAACATCTTCTTGCCCCAGAAGGCGACTGTAGCTGAGCCCCTACATAGACTTCTTGACAAAAAAGCAACCTGGGTCTGGGGACACCGAGAGGAGCACGCATTCCAACAAGTGAAAAACTTACTAACCTCCGATGCTGTTTTAATGTAGTATAACGAGACTTTGCCTTTAACCATTATGTGTGACGCATCACCGTTTGGAGTAGGAGCCATTTTAAGTCATGTGTTACCAAATGGTAGAGAGGCCTCTATTGCCTATTTTTCAAGGACCTTATCGAGAGCTGAACCAACTATAGCCAAATTGACAAAGAGGCTCTTGCTGTTGTATCTGCTGTGAAATGGTTTCATGAATATGTGTATGGACGAGCTTTTACTATTATTACCGATCACAAGCCTTTGCTGGGGATTATAGCGGGAGACAAGCCAACCCCCTATATATTGTCACCTAGAATGATTCGTTGATCAGAGTTCTTGGCTGCGTACAATTATAAATTGCAACACCACCCAGGGAAAGCCATTCCCCACGCTGATGCATTGAGCCGTGCCCCACTTCCGGAAACCGTCGACGACCCAGCTCCAACCTTGACAACACTCCAGATTGAAACCCTACATTCACCGCCGCTAATAGCCAGAGACATCACTATCGAAATGAAACGAAATCCTGTCCTGGCGCGACTTCTCAGCTGGGTCGAACGAGGATGGCCAGTAGAACAAACCCCTGGTGACTTCACTCCTTTCAGAAACCGGCAAACAAAACTTTTCTCGCAGAAAGGCTGCATCCTATGGGGAGACAGAGTCGTCGTCCCAGAGCGGTTACAACGAGCAGTTTTGAAAGCATTGCATGACAGTCACCCCAGCATCGTGCATATGAAAGCGCTCACACCAAGCTACGCGTGGTGGCCAGGCATCGATAAGCAGATCGAAGCCTGGGTGAAGACTTGTCTAAAGTGCCAAGAAGTCAGCAGTGCCCCACCTAGAGCAACTCCAATGGAATGGGAAACCCCCTGGGGGCCGTGGTCCCGCATCCACGTTGACTTTGCGGGACCTACTAAGGGACATACGTTCCTCCTAACAGTGGATGCCTATTCCAACTGGCTCGAAATCCACAAGATGAAGACTACTACAACTGATTCAGTCATCCGCACATTAAATAAACTATTCACAACATATGAACTGCCAGACGTTTTAGTCTCCGATAATGGACCCCAGTGTTTGAACAATACTTAGTGGACCGGGGCATCCACCATGCGCTAACCTCGCCGGCGCACCCTGCGGCCAATGGAAGGGCCGAGCGCATGGTCCAATTTCTTTAAAAAACTCTCCACAAGATGGACCATGGGGACATTGACGACAAACTGAACAGAATACTCCTACTCCAACACATCACTCCGCACAGCGTCACTAACAAAACCCCAGCTGAACTGTTGATGGGACGCAAGCTTCGTTCCCACCTCGACCATCTCCACCCAGCCTACGCACCAGAGAAACCCTGTGGATCTAGCGGAAAGTGCCGTGAATTCAAGGAAGGCGACTTAATCTTCGCTAAAAATCTTTCCGGCAAACCGTTGTGGGTCGAAGCAACTGTAACCCAAGCCACCGGGCCCAGATTGTACCGCATACAAACAAGGGACAGGAAAATATGGAAACGCCATATAGATCAGCTTCGCTCTAGGTTACAACCCAGTTCCCACGACTCCTGTGACCCTCAAACTGAGGGGGGAAGGGATGTCGAGGGAACTGAATTCGAAATGCTGGATGATGAAATCGAAGAAAGTCAGCGGCCAGGCGCGATCCATGAAGAAGAATCAGGAAGGGGGTGTGCCTCGCCACAGAGAAACACCTCAACGGAGGCGAGCCCTCAGGAATCGGAGGACAATGATGACAGAATTAGCAGCGCTGAATCGTCCTGTGGGGATGTGGAACCGCCTGCACCAGATAAATCAAAAAACGTTCCACCGGAACCGGACTACAGACAGGAACTGGTGGGACAGCGCAAATCTAATAGGCAATTGAAACGACCTGCATATCTACGTGATTATGTTACCGCATCCCTCAAATGGAACCTAGGGGGGAGGGGTGTTATGAACTTATAAAGGCATTTAATAAAGTTTTAACAACCTTAAGTAAAAAGCAGTGTTCTAATCCTGCACTTCTGATTGGCCGATAATAGCGACATTGGATTGGTCCTTTCTGGGACATCTGATTGGCTCTTAACGGGCCAACTCTCATTGGTTCAAGGGTTTAACACTTCCATGTTTTTCATTGGCTAATAGGACAGCAGCCAACTCTATAAAAGGGCTGCTGCTGCCCGAGGTGATTGCTCTGTTCAGTATGCTTAATAAAGAGTTGAAGTTCACTGTTCACTGCTTCGTCTCTGCTCCTTGCACCCATGCGCTGAACTTAACACCCACCTGAACTGAGGCTGGAACAAACAGAGCTGAAGGCCAGAGACAGTTCTCTCTCAGCAAAAAAGGAATGGCAAAACTGCTGTTCTTGGTTGAACAGATGTAGCATAGCAAGAGAGGAAATCTCTCTCTCTCTCTCTCTCTCTCTTTTTTTTTTTAGGTAAAGGTTCCGCTCACACACATGTGCTAGTCGTTTCCAGCTCTAGGGGGCGGTGCTCATCTCCATTACAAACCCAAAGGGACTGTCCAAAGACTTCTCCATGGTCACATGGCCAGCATGACTAATACTATTACCTTGCCACCAAAGTGGTCCCTATTTTTCTACTTGAATTTTTTCATACTTTCGAACTGCTAGGTTGGCAGAAGCTGGGACAAGGAAGGGGAGATCACTCCATTATGTGGCACTAGGGATTCAAACCACCGAATTGCTGATCTTTCTGATTGATAAGCTCAGTGTCTTAGCCACTGAGCCACTACGTTTCTTCCCCCCTTTTTTTTCCTACTTACTTATTTTTATCACTGGGGAAAGTGTAAAAATTGACCTGATTTGGCTCTCTTAGAAAAGCAAAGGTTCACTGCAGTTCTTCAGGTTTAGAGGCTGAAAGTGGCCTTGGATCATCAGTAACTGTTAGTGTTGAATCTTTCTGTGACTCTTTAAAGCAACTGCTTCTTTTTCACGATCAGCTGGTTGTCTGCAATGCCAGTGTAACCCTGAAAGAAAGAGATTCTGATGACAGCAGTAGGATGGACTTATAGTTAAGGACACTTATTGGCTGTAATGGTATGGCTTTCTTTGACAGTCCTTTCATTCAGTTTTAATGTGTTTTTGCAAGCTGCCCAAGGTTCCCGAGAATAGAAATATTTACAAATAAATATGCCAATGAAGTAAAAGACACATTTGGAAAAAGGCGTTGCAAACAGGTTGCCCTTGCCCTCCACCTATTTGCTCCAACATCCAAAACTCTGCATAATGCCAGCAAAAAGAGACAACATGTTTTATAACAACAAGACACCCTGACTGCGATTAATGTAGGAGAGAGAGATTTTCTGGAGTTAGCAAAATTGCATGATTAGTCTGTTCAGCTCCCCTTGCCCTTGTTAACCTTCTATGTGCATTTTCACATCTTTGCAACACATTTGGGGCACTGGTGGGATTCAAAAAAATTTTTACTACCAGTTCTGAGGGCACAGCTTGATGGGCATGGTGTGGCACGGCTTGGTGGGCATGGCAAGGAAAGGATATTGTAAAATCCCCATTCCCTCCCCACTCCTGGGGGAAGGTTACTGCAAAATCCTCATTCCCTCCCCACCCCACTAACCTGCTTTCCAGCTCCGTTCTCCAATGCAGGGCAACCAAAGAAGACCCAGCTGATCAGCCAGGAGTCAGGCGGCAGAGAATAGATGGGGGCAGGGCCAGTCAGAGGTGGGATTTGTCGGTTCTTCAAACTACTCAAAATCTTCAGAACTGGTCAGAACAAGCTGAATACACCTCTGATTTGGGAGAGAGCAAAGAGGGTGATTTTGGGGAATGCCCAGTTTGGAGAAAACAGCCACAATGTATTTTTCTGTTTCTTTTTTTTTTCCACAGCCATTTGCATAAGGAGGGTGGGACGTTGTATCTTTTTTCCCCCCAATGAGCATTTCCCACCTGACTTTCAGTTATGACAGCTTAGCCATTTCCACAGCAACTGGGATCATGACACAAAGCAAAATAGATGGAGGCAGAATGAATAGGCAAAGTAAGCAATCTCTCTGGAAACCAAACCTCATCTGTTCTTCCCTCTGCGTACATATAAATCTTACAAACTGCCGAACTCGGGGAAGCAAAGCAGCCTCGGCTGAAAAGCAGAATTATCTACTGATGCCAGTTGCAAATCAATAAATACAGACCTTGAGAAAAGTCTGTGAGATAAGGCACACAGAGCAGTCCCAATGCGATGGCCACTCTCTACTGACGAGTAAGAAGAGTAAGAGGTTTTCTAAGAGGAGAGTAAATTATCAAGTGGTTCAGTTTTACACACATCTCTTTTGAACATCTCTTTTGCTGCCATGATTCCCAAAGATTCTTTGGAATTGGGGATTTGGGTTAAGCTGGAATTTAGGAATTTACTGCTGTTCTACCTAAATTATTTGACCGACAGTATTTGTAACTCATCTGTGCACACACCATATATAACTATTTCCTTACCAAAAGGAAAAGAAAGCATTGGCAATTAGTGATGAAGTTTCTTTCTTCCCTTGTGTCCTAGTTTCTTTCTAATTTTCTGTAAAAACCTTTTCTTAACTTCCCACTTCTCGTTGCAAAGAAAAAGCCCTGTTTGAAAATTTAAGCTGCGGATTCATGTTTATGCAAAGGACCATGACTTATTAATACATTTCTTTTTAAAATCTAAGCAGTTTGTTGGTTTTAAAAAAGCTTCAGTTAAATATAGTTCTAATTATTTGGTTTATAGCATAACTTACTCTTTATTAAAAGAACATCGGCCTAATCTTGACCTTTTGCTAACTTCACAACACATAGCTCTATATTTACTTACATTTTTGAGACAATCCATTTGGCCTTTTGCTATTACATGACTTATTATACAATCTGATTCATGTCAATTTAGAAATAATTCCTACTGTGTTCAGTGGAGTTAATCCAAGGCAGGTGAGTATTGGTTTGCAGCCCTGGTGTTTCTCTATTAATAATTTGTCAAAAGGTTTATAATTGCAGTTTTTAAGTTGTGCATTACAAGATTAAAGATTGACACTTTTATTTAATGTGACTTGCCCGGAGGCTGCTGTTATCAATTTTTACATTTTATGAAATTCAAGGGGAATTATTTATTTAGTTATGTAGTTACTGAATAAAAGTCATACAGCCATCCAAATCATATATTTCAACATAAACTAAAACTGAAATGATGCTACCATCACTTTGGATTTCATTTGTTTTTCTTATTATGAATACTTACTCTGTGCTTTATAGAGTTACTTAAAATTTCTCATGAAAGAGATCACATTTCCTGGAACAACTTTAGATGATGAAGAAGCCAGAATACTCTTTTTTCCAAGTGGTTCCGCTCTAAATCCAATTTAATTGGATTTCAGATTACTCATCTTTAATCTTCAAACACCTTTGGATTAGGATTATTTTGGACAATATCATTTTTGGAAAGTCTGGCCAGGAGAACAGGGGAAATATAGAATATAATAAAATTATTTATTGGCCAAGTGTGATTGGACACACAAGGAATTTGTCTTAGGTGCAAATGCTCTCAGTGTATCTAAAAGAAAAGATACATTCACCAAGAGTCAAGAGTCATCAGGTGCAACACTTAATAATAATCATAGAGTACAATAAGCAATCAAATCATACTAGGAAATAGTAAAAATTGTAAGGATACAAGTGACAAAGTTACAGTCATACAGTCACAAGTGGGAAGGGATGGCAAGGGTGGGATTCTACCAATTCGCACCTATTCACTAGAACCGGTTGTTAACATTCTAAGCAGTTCGGAGAACCAGTTGTTAGAAGAAATTACTGGCCTAATCCTGTAAGGAAGGCAGGAAGGAAACATTCTGGTGTTGCTTATAGAAACTGCCTCTCCATTAACCCTTATTACATTTTTGGCAGGACTAGACTTTCTGTCTCAGGAACTTCTCTGGAGTTTTTTCCCCTCCTTTGCTAGTACTTTGCTTATGTGGAGTGACCACTCAAAGTTACAATGGCACTGAGAAAAAGTGACTTATGACCATTTTTCACACTTACGACTGTTGCAGCATCCCCACAGTCATGAGAGGCCAGGAGAGGAGATGCATGCCTCGATGTGAGCGATATTGAGTTGGCCACGGCCAGCCAATAATATGACCACCAAGCCACATCCACCCAGTCACATGACCACCAAGCCACATCCACCAACTAAGCCACACCCACAGAACTGGTTGTTAAAAAATTTGAATCCCACCCCTGGAGGATGGGTGATAAGGAGTGATGGGAAGATTAATAATAATAGTAGTGCAGACTTTGTAAATAGTTGGACAGTGTTGAGGGAATTATTTGTTTAGCAGAGTGATGGCATTCGGGGGAAAAATGACAAATTACAATAGTCCTTAGACATTACTAACAGATTTTGTCTAGTTTCTCATACATTTGAAAGTATTATCACTGTTACCACCACAATCGTCTGTCTTTCTCTCTTTTTCTTTCTCTCTCTTGTGACTCTAGATTATTGTGAGACACAGTCAGAAAAATTTGCTTTGAACAATGAATATGTCCACACCTTTAGGATCAAGTGTTATAAATAAGATCAAACTGACCTAAAGCTTTGAAGTCTAACTATGAATAAGAAGTTGTCGATCCAGCTAATGCCACATTTCCTAGCTTAAAGTCCATGAATAGTTTGGGAGTTGGATCCCTTTGATCAAGGGTCTTCAAACTTGGCAAGTTTAAGACTTGTGGACTTCAACTCCCAGAATTCCTGAGCTAACAGGACTGGAGGAGGAATTCTGGGAGTTGAAGTCCACAAGTCTTAAAGCTGCCTTTGATGAATGTCTAATTCATGTTTTTCTATCTTGAGCATGACTTTGCTACTGTCTGCTGTTGTGGAGAAACCAATCAGAGACTTGGAGAAGGATTGGTAGTTTCCCAACATGGAAACCTGTACCAGTAAAAGATGCAGTTTACAAAATTACTTCTAACATTATGGTGTGGGAGGGAAAGACTAGAATTTTATTTTATTTTATTTTTTCCTTTTATTTTTAAAAATGTATGTGCTGATTCCATGAATGTTCTCATTTATTTTTTTAATTTTTTTGGTCTTGTGCTTCCGTAAAAACATGTCTGGACTGTAGACTCTGAGCTTTGACCAAGTCTATTCCATATTCCTTGTTTGTTTTGACTGCAGTCAAAATAAAAGTGGGAGATGAGAGACCAACAAGGTAAGATTCCAGCCATCAGGGTGAGCTCACAGAAACATCAATTTCCCACCGGCCATTCCCTCTGCCTTCCTGTTATTTACGAGGAATGGGCACCATAGCTTGCTTGCTCAGTGTATTGATAGTTTGCCTGAGGAAATTCATGCTGTTGGTCACCTTCTTTTCTGCCAGAAGCCTTTTGTGAAGCTGAAGAGCTGGAGGCATTTGATAGCCTCACATGTTACTGTGTTGTCAGGCTGGGCTGAACCCTTATAAATCATTCTGATTCATCTTCAGAGTTAGCTTTGTAAGAGAGGAACTCTGAATTCCAGGGTTGCAGAGGTGGCATCAGCATGCCAGCCTGCTTCTCTTCCCCCTGGCCTGGCCCTCAAATTCATTAGAATTTCTACCCCTTTTGATATGATGATGTCTTTTCATTCTTCTTTAGCTTGCTGCTTCAAATAATCTCCATTTCCACTTCACACTGAAAATGGCAGATTCCCACTCTGTTGCGGAGCATAGCATCTCAAACTTTGACTGAAAAGTTCCCCAGATTCCCATTGGATCTTGACTGATCCTCAGCCCCAACAAATATCAGTCAAAAGAGCTGTTGCCTGGCATGGGAGAAGAAAGGACATCAAGCATGTTGTGTAGGCGCCAGAAGAAGGCTCGGGAGTCAGTGACTAATTTTCAGCTCTTTATTGGTCCCAAGATCTACTCGGTGTGGCTAGGGTATGCGGCGGCTTATATAGAACTTCCTGGCCAAGCCGCAGCCAATGACACCACTTTGAATCTCCCGCGATCATTTTCCTCCAATCGCGGGGGATTTGCAACGGGCCAATCCGTGCCACTTGCTTGGCCAATTGGGTAGCCGTGCATCTTAGCCAATCAGAACGGTTATTTACAAGAATGCTAATGACAATACAGTATGGTATGGTCCTACGTGACGTAGTCCCGTAAGTAGGCGGGGCTCCGCACTTGTCCACTGGACCTGCGCAGGTTAGTTGGTGTCTGGTCTTCGAGTGGTTCGTCGGGTTCTGTGTCGCTCCTGGCCTCGTCGGTAGAACTGCCTGGAAGGATGAGCCCGGCCTTTTGCCATAGTTCCCTCCTGGTCTACCCGGGTCAGTTGAACTGCTGTCTTTGTCACTCCCGCCCGGCCGCTCCAGGCTGGTTGAACTGGCTTGGCTGTATCTTCCAGGTGAGGCTTCGAGTTGTTCGTCTGTTCCTGCTTCGGTTGGTAAGTATTCTTGGTTTCTTTTTTGTGGGATTTGGTTGTTTTGGTTTCCGGGGTTTTCCCTCCCCTCTTGGCTGGTATTGGGGCTTCCCTTCCCTTCTGTGGTTTCTTTTTCTGTGTGTGCTTGCATGTCGGTTGTATTTCCCATGTTGATTCTTGATCTTAATTGATCGATGTGTGTTTTCCATCTCATCCGTCAGTTGTCTGTAGCCGGTACGAGCGGGGACCTGTCACCTGGGTTATGGTTGCTGGTACCCAGAGTGGGTCCTCTGTGAGGTTTTTGGAGTATACTGCGTTGCCCTGTATGAATGTTCAGTGTTTACTTGATGAGTCAGGAGGTTTTTCTGGGTTGTATGTGGGGTGTAGTCTGTCGAGTGGGGACCTTAATTTTCTCCCCATTAATAGTTCTGCCGAGCTTTTGTTGGTTGTCGTGTTTGGAGTTATGTGCTATATGAATAGCATTTTATTTATTTTCTCTTATATTTCCCCGGTTTCTATTTTTTTGATTGTTCTTTTCGTAAATTGGACCATTCGTTCCACCCTCCCATTCACTGCCAGATGTGCTGGCGCTGTCAGTGCATGTTCTATTCCCCTCTCTGCTAGGAATTTTTCGAATTCCAGTGAGGTAAATTGGGGCCCATTATCTGATATAATGACGTCTGGTAGGCCGTGGGTTGTGAATAGTCTGTTGAGTTTTTTGATAATGGCCTCCATGATGGTAGTTCTCATGTTGCTTACCTCCAGCCAGTTGGAGTAAGCATCTACCATAATGAGGAAGGTGTGCCCCTTCATAGGTCCAGCGAAGTCTATATGAATCCTGGACCATGGTCCTCTGGGGGTTTCCCATTCTCGGATTGGGGTAGAGGGGGGGCTTGGTCTGGATGCTTGGCATGGTCTGCATGCTGCCACCCAAGCCTCGATTTGTCTGTCCATCCCTGGCCACCAGGCATAACTCCTGGCTAAGGCTTTTGTCCTGACGATGCCTGGGTATCCCTCATGTAATAACTCCAGTACTTTTTTTTGTAATTTTTCTGGAATGACAATCCTATCCCCCCACAGTAAACAACCCTTTTGTAAAGACAGTTCTGTGTGCTGGTTCCGAAATGTCCTAAATGTCTCGTCATTATCTTTTTCTGGACACCCTTTCTCTACCCAATGTAAAACCCGCGCCAGACATTTGTCTTTATTGGTTTCGCAGGCAATGTCTGACACGGTTATGGGTACATCGGGTAGGGTCTCTATGCTAAGGGTGGATGTTGTCGGTGCTGGGTTGGTGTCCAGGTCAGGCAGCGGTGTGCGGCTCAGGGCATCTGCGTGGGTAATTGTTTTCCCGGGTCGGTGGGTTAGCCAGTAGCTGTAGGCGGCGAGGAATTCGGACCACCTTGTCATTCTTGGGGATAGAATGTTCGGGGTGGCCCTGTTCCCCGCAAGGATTCCCAGCAACGGCTTGTGGTTGGTGATGATGGTAAATGTCCTTCCATAGAGGTACTCATGGAACCTCTTTACTGTGGCGACGATTGCCAGGGCTTCTTTGTCCAGCTGACTGTAATTTCTTTCCGGTTTTGAGAGGGTTCTTGAAAAGAAGGCAATGGGTGCTTCTTTTCCGTTGGGGAGGGTGTGGCTGAGGATGGCACTGATGCTGAAGGGTGATGGATTGCATGTGACTGCTAATGATAGTGTCTCGTTGTACTGGATGAGGATGGCATCCGAAGTGAGTAGGTCCTTGGTTCTGTTGAATGCGGCTTCCTTACATTTCCCCCAATTCCAGGTGGTTGCCTTGTCCAGGAGTCTATGCAATGGCTCCGCTGCGGTTGCTTTCTGGGGCAGGAAGACATTATAGAAGTTAAGCAGTCCTAGAAATGCCTGCAGCTCTGTTTTATTGTTGGCCTGGGGGCTTCCTTGATGGCTCTGATTTTTTTTTTGGTTGGGTGAATTCCGTGCTGGTCTAGGAGGTACCCTAGGAATTCGACCCTCTTGGTGTGCAATTGGCATTTTTCTTTTTTGACTTTTAGCCCCGCGTCTCTGAATTTTTGTAGCACCTCCCTCAGGTGGCCTTCCAGTTGTTTTTGGTTGGCCCCGGACACCAGCACACTCTCCATGAGGTTCTGGAAAATTCCAGGTGCCACGCTGACTCCAAACTGGAGTCTCTTACAGCGAAAAGCCCCCTGGTGGGTTACTATGGTCTGTGCCTCAGTGGTTTCCACGTTGACCAGCAACTGTTGGTAGGCTTGTGCCAGGTCGAGCTTTGCGAAAACCTTGCCTCCCCCCAGTGAGTGCAGAAGGTGCTGTGCTACTGGGATGGGGTAAGCACTTTGTTGTAAAGCGCAGTTTAGGGTGGCCTTATAGCCCCTGCAAATTCTCACCAACCCATCGGGTTTGACTGGGGTAACTATGGGAGTCTCCCACCAGGCATGATCGGTTGGCTCTAGGACTCCCTGCTTGATGAGCTTGTCTATTTGCTCATCGATCTTGGGTCTGAGTGTGAAAGGTACTCATCGCGGTTTGAGGCGAATCGGGGAAACGCTTGGGTCTAGACTGAAAGAAATAGAGGGCCCTCGGTACTTGCCTAGGGTGCCATCGAACATTTCCTGGAAGTCCCTCGTGAGTTGTTCCTCCCAGTCTACTTCTGCGACATGGTCGATGCCGGTTACCTCGATCCCGAGTGGCATGAACCACTGTAGTTCCAAAAGGCTGGGTCGGTCTCTGTCCACAATAGTTAGGGGGAGTCTTGCTGTGTGCCCCTTAAATGTGATTTTGAAATGTCCGGTTCCGACTACGGGGATGCGGTTCCCTTGGTAGTCCTTTAGAATTAGCTTCTGGCTTTCCAGGCCCCGTTTTTGGATGGTGGGTACCAGGTGCTTGATTTCCCACCAGCAACCATGGAGAGGTAGGACCGGAGTCCACCTCCATCTTGCATGGTTTTCCCTCGATTCCCACTTCCAAGTGTACCTTGCGGGTGTCCCAGCTTGATGAATGGCCGATGATGACCGTCTGGTGGGTCTCCTCTCTCTGCCGGCTCTCGCCATTCTGTCGGCCTCATCCGTCCCGGTTCCAACGGTCCTCGGCTTAAATAAGAGCTTGAATGGATAAAATTAAAAGATATAAAGATGTCATACTCTAATTGGTAACTACAGGGAAAAATTTGCTTAATAAGAAAAGATAATGTGAAATTGTAACAGGACAGACAAAGGTATAAATATAATGATTTGAATTGAGATAATTAAAACAAAGTTGAGAAAATTAGAAGAGGGGGAAAAACTATGTAGAAAATATAAAATGGTAATAAGATATGGAATAGAATATAAAAATGAGCATGAAATTGAGTTTTGTGTCTGTATGAAGAAGTGATAACCTAGGACCATGCTATTTTCCAAAAAGATGTTTTATTTGTATTTTGTTTTTGTGAAAACCCAAATAAAATTTTCAAAAAAAAAAAAAAAAGAGAGAGAGAAAACTTCCGGTTTCGCGTGGCTTCGGGGCAGCAGGAATTCGCGACAGCTCGCGATTCCTGCTGTGCTAGCCATCGAGGTACCCCCGATCCAGATGGGTCAGGGGGATATGGCTGCCCTGTAGGGACAGCTGAAGAGAGAGGGGAGTCGGATAGGCAGGTGGGGGTGTCGCAGACCCCCCCTTCTCCAGGAAAACCCCTTTTTCCCAAGGCGGTGGAGCGGCGGTCAGCAATGGCCGCCACGAAGAAGCCAGCAACCGGGTAAGAACTGTGCTGGAGGAAGTGTGAAGAGTGAAAGTTCTGTCTGAGCCGGGTCAAGTAACACCTTTTAAATTGCCTGGAATTGAGCTGCTTGAATTGCTGGAGGATACATTGTATCCCTAAGAAGAGCGAAAAGCGGCGGAGAAGCTGTTAAAGGGAACTTTTTTTTTTTTTTACTCTCCCACCCCACGGAAATAGCAGAAATATTTGGATATATTAGACATTGAAAGTGGATTGCTTTGAAAGTTGAAGCTAAGAGACAAAGGGATTTTTGGACATTGAAAAATTTAAGAAATTGGAAAATCTTTGCTGGAGGTATGGATTTCTGATTATTTAAAATTGTCATTGCAAGTGGGAAGGGAGAAAAAAAAATTGGAGCAGAAGCTGAAAAAGGAGGAGATTGTCTAGAACGTCTTTGTGGATCCCAAAGGAAGATATATGGTAATTGGACCTCTTTGAATAAAAATTAATCCAGAAAGAGAAAGAGAAGAAGGAAGAAAAGTATTAACTTTTAGAATTTTTTTTTTTAATTGCTTTTGATTGTCTTTGATTAAAAATACTTGTGGTTGCTTTGGAAAAAGTTTCCCTTTTTATAATGGCATCGTTTGTGGATGAACTAGAGATTGAATATCAAAAATATAAAAAAGAAGATACTTTGGGCGCTTTGTTTCAATTCTTAGAAATGGCGTTATGTTCTGTTGAAAAGTTGATTACGCAGCAGAAGGACTGGGACAAGGAAGAAGAGGAAGAAGAAGCCATCTTTGATGAACAATGGGTCCCTTCCGGAGAGGAGGAGAAAAAGGATAAGAAAAAGGGGATTTTAAGAATTATAAAAACAACCAAAAGAGAGAAAAATGAGCGAAAAGATGGAGGCAAGGTTAGAAAGCAAAGGAAAAGGAGTAAGAAAAGCGAAGGGAAAAAGCAAAGGGGTAGAAAGGGCAAGGAGAAGAATAAGCAAGAGAGAAAGGGGCGGAGGAGAAGCCTTAATGGGGGGAAGCAAGACCTAAAGAAAAAAAGTTTATTTAGAGACAATGGGTGAATTTAATTTAGATTAAAAGAGGGATTCTGGAGGGTATATAAGAGTGTGTTTTTATATGTATATTTAGAATATAAAATTTATTATGTAATTTTAGAATCTTTTAAACAGAATCCCAAGAAAGATTGCTATATGTAGTATTTCTAAGTTAGGGTAATGAGTTATAGATGTTACTCCAATTGGTGTACAGGAGAAGTATGGTAAAAGAAAAAAAAGATGAATGGATAATTGGAAATAGAACAGACAAAGAATGTTGTTGAAAATGGTAATAAGATATGGAAGGATATATATGCTTTTTTTTTGGATTTTGTATATTGATAAAAGGCAATAAAATTTTAATTAATAAATAATTTGGATGGAAAGGAGAAGTAGGGACAAGATATGAAGTTAATATTATATGAAATATTGATATTATAATCTGGAAATGTTATGCCTTATTGATCTTTTATTATTATTTTTTCTTAGAAAAGAATTTATAAGCTGCTATGCCTTGATTCTTTGTGCATTGTTTTTATAAAACTGATAAAAATGGTTTTTATATATATATATAAAAAAAAGAAAATGATAATAAGATATGGAAGGAGATATGGGTTGAATATGATGTTTGAATTTGTGTCTGTGTGAAGAGTTTTAACCCGGGAACAGACAACCTTCAGAAAATATCTTTTAGTTTTGTTTATGTTTTGTGTTTGTATGTTTGTGTATTGTGTTTATGGTAAAACTAACAAAATTTGTTTTTTATAAAAAAAAGGAAAAAAGAATCAATAAAACCTTGGAGGAATGTTAGATGAGAATAATTTAAACAAGCCAGAAAGAAAAGAATATGATAACTATAAAATGGATAAATATGGAAGAGAAATGAAATTGAATAGGAGTAAAGAGAAATAATGAGAAATTTGCTGAAAGATATTTGTGTGTCCATATGGAGATGGGATAAATTGGAATTATGCTGTATAAAAATAATGTTTTGTTTGACTTGTAAGGATTTACAATGTTAAGAGGTTTTATGTGTTTATGTATTTAATGGTTAATGATGTGTTGTTTTATCTTTAAAATTAATAAAAATTTGTTTCAAAAAAAAAAGAGAGAGAGAGAGAGAGCAACCACTAGTCGCTGTTGGTTGTCACTTCCAACTATCTGTCTGGAGCCTTGAGCCAAGCTCCAAAAACTTCAAAGGATTTATTATGGGCTAATACATCAGTATGACCTGTATGTAGCCTTTCTATGAGTGTTCTAGAATTGCCAGTGATCTCATCTCCTACATACTATCCTATCTTGACTTCCCATCATTCACATTACTAAATGCCGGATACAGAAGAAGAGCCCATTAATAACTTCACAAGCATTGTAGGAAGAAAGCATGGGAATAATGCACAATATGAGGAGCACACAGTAGACTATTTTCTGAGCCACTGGGTTCTGGGAATTTTAGTTTGTCATGTATAATATCCCCTCAGAAGGTAGTTGATCTTGAAGAAAATAAACAGAGGTGAGTTTGGATTATAGTTGAGGAACCACCAGAAAACACCAGATGGGGAAGTAGAATAAACATCCTGAAAGAAATAAAAGGTATACTATGTTGCCCAGAAAGCAACAGATTCTTCTTTTTAAGACAAAGTATTTTACTAATAATGTGGCTCCAACAAGCATGTAAATAAGAAGATCATATAGACAATACTCTCTTCATTTTACAAGAGGCACAATGAAGAACTTACGACCATTCCTTTATTGTGACTATCAATCATCTCCATATTTGGACCCTGGATATAAAAAGACCAAAAGGTTTGGAGATTCTGTATGTCTCTGCTGGTCCATGAAAGCTAATAAATCAATGGGTTTTGTTATTAATAGAGGACATATTGGTTATTACTAGAGGATCAAAAGGTTGGGAAATTCCACATCACTGCTGGTTCATGAAAGCTAATGAATTAATGGACTTTGTTATTACTAGAGAACATATTTCAAATATTTGTCTTTTTTGTTAGTACTCTGTGCCAGGCATGGCAATCAGTGGATTAGATCAGTAAAGAAGTGAGGCCTTCTGTGTCTCAGAAGGTCCTTGATCATTCAAGAAGGTCAGAAGATAAATAGAGATGTAAATACCTCCAGTTGCTCAAGCTATATAAGCAGAGAACAGCAGTTCCTCTAAGGTGCTTGGAAAGAACAAAACTATTGATCTGGATAGCAGAGGACAGCAAAGTTGTTGTTGTTTTTTTTAAAAAGACACCTGTTTTCCTTCCAGCTCAAAGAAAGAGAAATCATAGGCATCTGCCCTTCTCAGCAAATCAAAATATGAGCAAAATCATTAGGCAGGTTAATAAGCTTGGCTTCCAATGTGTCAAATTTGTCACTTGCTAAAGGTTTATATCAGCTTTGTCACTGATAGAGGAAGGAATGATTGATCTTGATTTAGCTTGAACCAGCCTTGAAGTAAGGCACGGTATATGCGGATATCCAAGATTTTTCTAGAATCTTTATTTTGATGCAGCTGAGCAGCCTTGAATCTATCTCATGAGCTCTTAAAATGTGGTTGGTCTTGTCTGGGTCAGAGTAAGCATTCTGCCCTCTTACAATAATCTTGAAGAATAATAGCTTGAAGAATAATAAGATTCCTTTGTAAAAGAATACTGGTTAAATCATCTTTTATTTTTATTGTATGTCTAACTAAATACCAGAAGAAAAATGTATGTATGGTGCATATGACACCATTGCCTATATAATATCACAACAAATGACCATAATAATTATCATGACAATTCATAAACAATTATAAAGAGAAAAGTGCTGGAAAACTACACAATATTACATGATCTCTCAGAGCTTTTTCCATGTATGACCTTGGACTTCTGAGTCACTCTTCTTGCTTCCTGTGCCTGAAACAATCGGCACAGGAAATCACACAATTTTGAACTTTAAGGAAAATGCATGTATGAAGGAATTGATTTTTGTAATGGTTGTGTTCATTTTAGTGAGTCTGGCTATGTAGGAGAACATTCCTCACAGGGCAGTGCTGAAAATTCTTGCAATTTGTTCAAGCTTTCTCATTCTTTACAAGGGAAGGTTTATAGATTATTTTTTTTAACCAGATGAAGACTTCTGGATGGACATGATAGCTGAAGAGCTGTGCAGAAATGGGGAGCAGAACAAGGAAAAGAAAAAAGAAAGAAAGAAAAAGTCAGCTTTTTCCACTTTTCGTTATGAAAGAAGCTTTAAACTACCACCTAAAGGAATTCTGAAAGACTTGCAAAGCATTTGGTGAATGGAAAAAGAGAAAAATAAAAGCTCTTTTTTCAATTGACAGTAAAATTTCTAAATCCAGAGAACACAGTTAGGCATATAATGCCTCCCTGTTATAGTGGGATGGGAAGAATCAGTGTAAAGTCATCTTTTCTGTATATATGAGAGTAGTTCAAAACATTTGTTAAATCACTTGTCAGGAGATTAAGGGGACATCTTAAAGATTTGAAGATCAACCATAAATTTCTCTGTCAAGTAAGTGAGAAATTACAGTTGATTCTTATACTCCTCTTCCTTTCTTTACCCTTGGACATCTCATTTTTGGCTTCATAAATCAAGCTGAATGGGGTAGAGATACATTCCCATTGAAGCAGGAGTCATCAAATGCCATCAGAAGCCCATCTCTGGAGGAGGCCTACAAACACTTTTCATTTGGATGTCCCAAGTTAAATCTCTGGTTCAGCTGAAACATAGGACAAAATCCAGCAAGCACTGGAAAGCAATCCCCTATGTGTGTCTTTTACTTCTCATTGGGATTAATTGATCATCTGAGCATCACCATTAAAAGAACACCAGTAACATTAGCCATACTGGAGCGTGGAATTAAGGAGAAGCTTTCTAACAGCGAGAACAATTAATCAGTGGAACAGTTTGCTTTCAGAAGCTGTGGAGATTTCATCGCTGGAGGCAGAGGCTGGACAGCCAATTGTCCAAAATGGGTCTCCTGCTAGACTAGAAGGCCTTCAAGGTTTCTTCCAGCTCTATTCTGTAATCTGATTGGATACTATAGATCCAAAGCACACTGGCTTGCTGATATCTGAACTTGATGCATGTCTGCCATCTGCATTTATTTATTTATTCAGCCTATGACATGAAATGCATGGATAGCAATAATAAGATTATACACTGTAGAAGGAGCAGATAATAATTTTTGGTCCCATTTTGGTTGCCACAATGTAAAAAAGATGTTGAGACTCTAGAAAGAGTACAGAGAAGAGTGACAAAGACAATTGGGGGACTGGAGACTAAACATATAAAGAATGCTTGCTTGAATTAGTTATGTCTACTTTAGAGGTAGGGGTGACATGGGGGCAGCATTCCAATATCTCAGGGATTGCCACAAAGAAGAGGGAGTCAAGCTATTCTCCAAAACACCAGAGGGCAGGACAAAAAGCAACAGGTGGGAGCTAATCAAGGAGAGAAGCAACCTTGAATGAAGAGAAAATTTCCTGATCTTTAGACCATTAATAAGTGGAATGATTTGCCTGCAGAAGTTGCAGGTGCAACATTGAAAGTTTTTAAGGCCTTGGAAGACGAGTATAAAAGACTTGAAAAAGAATTACAGAAAATGCCACAGAAAAAAGATATTAAATTGAAGCTGGATGTAATTAAACATAAAATGGAATAATAGAGAAAGAAGAATTGGCAAAGAAAATCAGAAATTCTAAACAGAATTACTTTGAAGATGCAAATAAACCAGGTAGATGGCTAGCATAAAAATTGAGAAAGGAGAAGGAATCAAGAAAAATATTGAAGTTAATAGATGATCAAGGCCAAGTTTGTTATGGTAATAAGGAGAAAAAGGAAATTATTCGAGATTTTTATGGGCAACTATATAAACAAGAGAATATTGATGAGGAAAAAGTCAAACAATATTTACATAATGCTAATTTACCAAAGATACCTAAAGAGACTGAAGAAATACTAGAAAGCAATATAACGATGGAATTAAATGAAGCATTTAAGAGACAAAACAATGGGAAAGCACCAGGTCCAGATGGGCTTCCGGCAGAATTCTATAAAACATTTCAAGAATCATTGAGCATCCCATTGTTAGAAGTTATGAATGAAGTTATGTTAAGAAGATGATACCCAAAACATGGTCAGAGGCTTATATCACAGTTATTCCAAAAGAAGAGGCTGACCCACTGCAAATTAAGAACTACAGACCCATCTCCTTATTGAATGCAGACTATAAAATCTTTGCTTCAATTTTAGCAGAAAGACTTAAAAAATATTTAAATAATTTTATTCACCCAGATCAAAATGGATTTCTGCCAAAGAGACAAATCAGAGACAATATGAGAGTAATCTTGGATACTTTGGAATACTATGAGGCTCATCCTGAAAAGCAAATGGCTTTGATATTTTTAGATGCTCAAAAGGCATTTGACAACGTGAATTGGAGATTTATGTTATTACTATTGAAACAGATGGGTTTTGCTAAAAAATTTATTCAAGCAATCGAAGCCATATATAATAAACAGACAGCAAAGGTAATGATGGAGGGGGAACTTACAGATTTTATTAATATAAGAAAAGGCACAAGACAAGGGTGTCCCCTATCCCCTTTGCTATTTGTGTTGACCTTGGAAGTGTTGAATAGAAATATTAGGGATGATAAAAGCATAAAAGGAATGAAAATTAAGAAGGAAGAATTTAAACTACAAGCTTTTGCTGATGATTTAGCTTTTATTCTGGAAGATCCGTTAGAAACAGCTCCAAGGTTATTGGAAAAGATAGAGACATATGGTGAGATGGCTGGTTTGAAAATAAATAAAGATAAAACAAAGATTTTGACAAAGAACATGCTATTGAGACAAAGAGAAGAACTGGCAGATCTTTTGAAAATTCAAATTACAAATAAGGTTAAGTATCTGGGGATATATTTGACAGCAAGATGTAGCACATTAAAAGAGAATAATTTTTTTTAAACTCAAACAACAGATAGCTACAGATTTGAAGAAGTGGGAAAACTTGCAATTGTCATTAATAGGGAGAATTTCAACAATCAAGATGAATATTTTACCTAGAATTTTATTTTTGTTCCAAACAATACCAATTAGGCTTGGAAAAGACTATTTTGAAGATTTAAATAAAATTATGTTGAAGTTTATATGGCAAGGTAAGAAAGCGAGAATAAAGCTAAAGTTTTTGCAAGACGCTAGAATTAGAGGAGATTTTGGCCTGCCTAATTGGGAATTGTATTATCAAGCTGCAAATTTGATGTGGGTCAAAGAATGGATAACATTAAGAAAGCATAGGTTGTTGACATTAGAAGGGCATGATTTGCTGTTGGGCTGGCATGCTTTTTTATGGTATAAGGGAACTAAAACACAGGGTTATTTTAGAAGACATTATATACGGGAGTCTTTGTGGTTAAACTGGGAGAAGATAAAAAGACAATGTTATTTGAAAATTCCAGTTTGGTTATCGACCATTAAAGTATTTTCCTATCCTATAATTTATAAGAAGGAACAAACAGTTAGATATGGGGAACTTTTGGATGAAAAGGGTGAACTTAAATCGATCCAAAACTTAGAGGAACAAGGTATAAGGATGAATTGGTTTTCATATGCGCAAATACATTCAAGGTATGATGAAGATTTTAAAATGGAGGGATTCTATGATAAACAGACTGATTTAGATAAGATCTTGATGGGTACTGATGAGAAGGTGATTAAAAAATTATATGGTTATTTACTGGGAATGAAATTAGAGGAAGAACAAGTCAAAGAAACTATGATTGTTTGGGGGAAGAATTTTGGATATGGGATTGATCTAGAGAAATGGCAGAAATTGTGGTCTCAAAATTATAAAATGACAATGTCAACAGCATATAAAGAAAACTTGTATAAGATGTTTTACAGGTGGCACTTTCCCATGACAAGAATAGCAAGAATGTTTAAGAACAAATCTGAAAAATGCTGGAAATGTCATCAGATACCCGGCTCGTATTACCATATATGGTGGACTTGTGAGGACGCTAGAAAATATTGGACTATAATTCGCATGTGGTTGGAAAAAATGACAAAGAAACACATAGACTTGAAACCGGAGATTTTCTTATTGGGAATTTTACCTGATATATATTGTAAAGATTTGAAATACCTGATTGTAAATGTTTTAACAGTAGCTAGGATTGTATTTGCTAAAAATTGGAAGAATGAGAAAATACCATTACAGGAAGAAATTATTAAGAAAATATTGAAATGTGCTGAGATGAGTAGATTGACATTTGAAATTAGAGAGCAAGAGGAGAAACAATTTTATGAAATTTGGGGTCTTTTTTATCAATGATTAGATGATAAAATACGATAATAGAATATTTAGAATGCTAGACAGTAAGGAATATCTTTATTTTGCTATTTTACTATTATTTTGTTTTTCGACATTATATTTATAAAGGGTTTTTTAGGATTGACTTGATATGATTATACGATTTGTTATAGAGTAAACTGGTTTAAAGTATTGTTAGCTCATAAAGCATGAATGATTAAAAATATAGTCAAAAACTTTTTTTTTTTAGTGATATTAGGATATATAAGTTTGGATTGACAATATGAGTTGTTATGTAACATAATTGTAATTGAGACTACAGAATGAATGCACAAAAATGATGAACCAACTGACACACTGGATGTACATATAAGAGTTGATGTTTTTATGTTTTGTTTGTCTTGTTTGTTTGTAGAAAATTAATAAAATCTTTTTTTTAAAAAAAGAAAGTTTTTAAGAAGACATTGGACAACCATTTGTCTGAAATAGTATAGGGTATCCTGCCTGAGCAGGGGGTTGGACTAGACAACCTTCAAGGTCCCTTCCAACTCTGTTATTCTATTGTAGTATGATGCACATATGATGGAGATATGTGGTTAGTTTTGTAAGGTATATGAAATTCAAGAAGTTATATATTACAAGTTACACTTTAAAATATGTTGCTTCATGGAAATAGAATAAACTTTCCATATGTTAATATCTAGGACATTTATCCAAGTAAGCACATTATTTGTTAATTGGAGAAAATCTGCTTTTCCTCCTGTATAAGTTCTCAGCTAGTCACTGTGTGATCTAGTGTCTGATTCACATTCGGCCATGTGCAAATTCTGACCAACAAAGGGTGTTGGGTTTTTTTTTTTCTCCCTTCAAAATCTATGTTTTTACACCAGTTTGAAGATTCTGCTAAGTTAGTCTGGACAAGCTTTACATTATTGTCAGGTTGCATTAACAGAATCTTGCAAGTCTGAAAGTCCATTTTTCCCTTGTCACCTTTACAGCTCAAGAGATTAGGGAGGGTCTCTTTTGAGCCTGTTGCCTTACCGACATTCTTGCTGCAGGCTAAGCTGCCCCTTAGCCAACCTTTGTCCTGGGGACACGACACAGAGCTCTCTTCCTTGTCTCTCAATGTGATTCCCACATGAGCATGACCAGTCTTGATGGTCTGGGCATTTCTTTTTCACTTTCACCTGAAAATTACAGATTCCATTACAAAATAAAAGGGAAGGAAACCTTGTGTGTATAAGAAAGACACAGGGAGGAAAAAATTATTACAAATCTGGGGTTGCCCTTTAAAACAGTGGTCGTCAACCGGTGGGCCGGGGACCACTGATGATCCGCAAGAAAATTTTGGTGGGCTGCAAAGAAATGTCCCCCCCCCAAAAAAAAAAATTAATCCAGGCTGTGTGGGAACACAAGGCTGCACCACCCACATGGTCCACCCACCCACTGGCCTTCACCCTTCAGCCAAGCACAAACCTTACCTTGAGTAGAGCCACGTGAGCTGGAATTGGAAGGTAAGACCAACAGCGGGAGAGGGAAATCCACCCCGGGGTGGCTTCCTGACATTGGTGGGAAAGTCGGTTCCATATTCCAGAGCTGCAGTAGTCACAGGACTGGCCCTTTGGTCATCCTGGAACAGCTCCTCCAGTCCAGGGCAAGCTGATGCACCTGGGTGAAGGAGCAGCTGCTCCAGGATAACCAAAAGGCTAGTCCTGTGACTACTGCAGCTCCGGAATATGGGACCAACTTTCCCACCAACATCAGCAAGCCACCGTCAGTCAAAATTCATATTACTGGTCCATGGGATTTCAAATTATGAGGTTGGTGGTCCCCGAGGTCCATAAGGTTGGTGACCTTTGCTTTAAAATACTGCAGACAGTGCGACATTCATCTCATTGGTAGGAAAATGTTAGCATATACTGTAAACTTCATTAATGCTGCAAAGCCATTGTTTCAAATCACTTCCTGCCCCTCTATTCCATTTCACCCCATTCTTTCCTTTCACTTTTTGGTAGTTATGAGTTAATTTCCTCCAAAGATCCTACTCTACAGGTGTCTAATGCTTGGGGAGCTTTTTTTTTTTTTTTAAACTAACCACTCCACTTCCCAGGTCTTTCTTGAAATGACACTTAAAATGAATTTCCTCTGCCTGCTAGAAATGTACTTCTCTAATTTTCTGTTCTCAGTATCACTTGACCTGAATATCCAAAAGCTTGTATAATAGTCAAAAGAGAAAAGGTTGTTTGGGTAATCAGAAGTTGATCTAAATGTAGCACTATTGCATTGGAAAATGGTTGAGAAGGTTGACCTAGGGCAGGGATCTTCAGACTTGACATCTTTAAGACTTGTGGACTTCAACTCCCAGAATTCCTCCTCCAGTCATGTTAGCTCAGGAATTCTGGGAGTTGAAGTCCACAAGTCGTAAATTGGCCAAGTTTGGAGACCCTTGACCGAGGAACACTAAAGTGGCTTATTCTAGGACTATCAATGCACCATTCAGCCTTATTTCCTGAATATCTCTGGGATCTCCATCCCAAAAAATCTCAGTGGGTTATAAAGGAGAATATTTGTAGCTCAGGATTGAAATCAGGGGTTCTTTGTGCTCTCTGAGCTTGGTGGTTTTCTTGCAGACGTTGCATTGCACAGCATAGCACAGATGATGTTACCACTCACCCTCCAAGTTCAGTGGGAATGTCTTTTTTGCCATCTTCAAGCACTATTGTTTATGATAATGAATATCCATTCACCAATTGTAGCTAAATAGATGCCAGTGGATCTTCACCTCCACAAATATCATAATCCTGGTTAAGGTGGACAGGAATTAAACCTTGTGTGTCAAAAAGGAGATCTTTTGGCTGAACAGTAACTTCAGTGTGAAGATCTTGAGGTGCCACCTGCAAAACCAATCAAAGCACCACGCTGGGCCTTCAATGTTCCAATATTTTACTTAGTTCCTTCAAATACACAGGGGGATTATAGGAGCCATGTATTTATATATAAACCTATAATTTTAGGTTCTCTTGCTCAGTCTTCCAGCTTTGTTATCCAAATTATGTTTGAAATAATACAAGCAAAATGCAAGCACACAGTTCTTGCTGCAGTTGTGTGATTAGACTCAACAAGAATATTAATCAGTGCTTCAAACTCAGCTAATACCAACTTTTAAAAGGCCTCATTATAGCAGTCAGGCAATGCAAGATAAGCAAATAGTCTGGTTGTATATTTTGAAAGGCACAAACTTCAGAATTAAAGGCCGTCAATTCTCTGATGCTGATTTATTTTTAATATTAGAGTATTTAATATATATTTTTGGCATGCAGTTTGAGAGATAAATGTGATTCCTAAGATTTAACAGATTTAACAGAGTTGGAAGTGAACTTGTAGGTCATCTAGTGCAGGGGTCGCCAACCTTTTGGATCTCAGGGACCACCAAAATCATAATTTTAAATCCCATGGACCAGAGACCCTGGGAAAATCCCCCCAAAAGCCTGCAGGAAAATTCCCCACCTGTTTTCGGACCAATCAATCATTCTTTATTTGGGATCACAGATACCGTCTCCAGCTCTATTCTCAGGGGGAGGGGGGAGATAAATTTTTGGCCTCATGCAAGGAAAACAGCAGAAGCAGCAGCAGTCTTTCTTTCTCTCCCCCAAACTTCACCAGAATGGCACAGCCTCTTGGAGCAGGATGCCTTGCAGGGTCCCAAAGACTCATTTCTGGCAGAGTTTGTGGGAGAGAAAGAAAGACTTTTGCTGCTTTCCTTGCATGCAGCCAAAAGCAGAAGAAGAAAGAAGCGGAAAGAAGCAGCCCAGTGTCCAGGTGAGGCACGTGAAGTGAGTGGGGCAAGTTCCCCCCTCCACCCTTTCCCCCCTCCCCTCACTACCTCGTGTTGTTCACAATGCAAGTGATGTAAGCCTTGTGTTCCCATGAGCCATGTGGGCAACACAGCCTTGTGTTCCCATGCAGCTTGGATTAATTGCTTTGGGGGGGGGGTGTTTGGGGTTGACATTTCTCTGTGGACCACCAAAATTTTCTCACGGCCCATTGGTTGGTGACCACAGATCTAGTCCAACCCCCCCACCCAAGCAGGAGACCCTACACCATTTGGGAAACCTTCCGTGCCACCACTAACCTTGTGCAGTGGTCTTAATTGAGAGTATCTCCACCAGCCTCATCTTCTTCACAAAGAGAACAAAGAGAACCTGCATTTATAAAAAGGCAAGTATTAGCATTTTACAGCTCACATGAAGTTCTTTGACATGAAGTTAGCTCACATGAAGTTCTTTGAGCCAGAGAGACTAGAATGTAAATCCTAAACCAGTCATGGTCTTACATGTCTCGGTATTTCTAAACCAACTCTTTAAGTATGGGGAAAAGCATTGTAGGATACCTGAAATCCTTGAAAGTATACAAAAAATGAGTCTAGGTGTCAGCTGGTGCTCTGTTCAAAATCCAAGAAAGAAATACTTAGACTCTTGTAATTAGAAAAAAGATGTCTTTTACTGGAAGTCAAGTGGTAGCAACAAGAGAGTTCTGAATCTGAGGAAATAGGCACTTACATCACATATATCAAGGGATTGAAATGTTCCCACCCCCAATAGTTCAAACGGTTCTTCCAATTAAAAGTTGTGAACCTCATCATGTGGATAACTTCAGGTGGTTAGGATTAGTTGACGTTGGCTTACTCAGATAAAGGTTTGCAGTTGTGCAGAGAAGAAAAAGCTAAGCAAGACATAGAAACCCTCCTCAGTTAATACAATATTAGTTAGTAACACTTTTCCCCCTTCCACCCCCCGTTACTCATGACAGCCAGAAAGAAGCAAAGCAAAGGAAGAAGATCTTGAAGGCTGACACTAGAACAACTTGTCATGGCCAATCCAGCATAGCCATCTCACCACAGCCATCTCCCTAACAGCCAACTCGGCACAGGACAACTTACTGAGAGACAATCTATGTGGGACAACTGAAAATAATAATCAACATTTGCCACTGTTTCTGTTCTGACCCAGGCTTCATCCGAATTAAGGAAACACAAACTGAGTATAAAATCATACCTATTTTAATACAATGCTGGGAATTTCTTGCATTCCCAGCCAAAATGCATTAGACACAATTCTCTGAGATAAGCTCATGCCTTTCAGGGTTGTAGAAGGCTGCCAAGAAACAGAAGTCCAATTACTCGAATAGAAACTGACAGAAGTTCCAGCAAAGACAAACCAGAGTTCGCAGGGTTTCAATGAGGAATCAGAATCTAATGAATTTCTTTGCTTCCTGCAAAACTCTTCATCCCCGAGGGCTGACTTTTATCTGATGGGAAGGGCAATCACCTCTCAGCCTTACTCCCGAGTTGCTCCTTCTGCTTCAGCTGCTCTCACCTTCTAGCAGCTTTGTGCATGCACACACTGGGAACAGGCTCCCCTAGGTTCTCTGCTTCACTGCTGCCAGACTCCAAAGGCTCCAAAGGCCCTCTTAGGTGGTCCTGGCCCCATCCCTGCATTGGATGCAGGACCTCTGTCTGAGTCCTCTCCAGACTCCCTGACTGGTCCCCTTTCGTCCTTGCTATCAGAGACCTTTGTCATCTGCACCAATTGCCGATGAACCACATTCTACATTCTCTCCATTTTTGTCAATGCAAAAAAAGTCAAAGAAATAGTGGTGGTTAACATTTATCAAGTTAAATTATCCTGTGTGGAATTGTCCTGTGGCAAGTTGGCCATGATGGGTTGGCCGTAGTGAGATGACCGTAGTGAGTTCGTCATGGTGAGATGGTTGTGGTGAGTTGACTATGGCGAGATGGCCATGGCAAGTTGGCCGTGGCAAGCTGTCCCATTGTTATAAAAAACAGGGTAAACAAAAGGTAATAAATCAGGATTTTCCAAACTATTTCTTCCATAAGAAAGAATACTCAATGCCCCTCACATAAATTCTCTGTCCATCACTATGGAGCATAATAGACTAGAATGAAGCTGCTCCATTCTATACAACTTGGGGATAGTCTTTCAAGGGTGGCATTTTTTAAAGCATCAGAAATCAATAGAAATTCACCAGATTGGGTCAAGGGTCTCATAAGGAGTAGCATTTGATTTTTAAACTTTATGAATTTCCCAAGAGCTCTCTTTCATCCTTCTGAACATTTAAAAATCTCAGTGTAAATAAAATGGCACCAAAGTCTTTGAAGAGCAAAAGCTTCTGTCATGACATTTACATTGTTTGTGTTTATTAGCAGAGATAGAACTATGCAGAAGTACAAACAAAGGCCATGAAAGCCTACTATTACAATGGAAAATATTCATGTAGTTGTTACATTTCTGCATCCTGCAATCTGGGGACTTTTATTAGTGTATGTAGACAACCAAAACAAAATAAAAAGGTAAAAATCTCCATTCAAAAGCCATTTTCATCATGATTTAAAAAAAAAACAGTAGTTACAATGCACATACAAAAGGGAAAGTGTTATGGACTAAGCCAACGCATCAGTAACAACCCTAAATAGATTTACTTTGCAGCAGGCTCGTAATCCTGCACTTCTCATTGGCCCGTGAATAGCGAGTTGTAATTGGTCATTTCTGGCCAGTCTGATTGGCTGTTAACGGGCCTCTCTGATTGGATGCTTGTGAGAGCAGTAAATTCAAATCATTGGTTGTTTTGACAGCAGCCAGCTCTATAAAAGAGCTGCTGCTGCCCAAGTATTTGCTCTGTTCTTATTTCACAATAAAGAGTTGAAGTCACTGTTCGATGTCTCATCTCCGTTCCTTGAGCCCATGCTCAGGATTTAACACTGGCGACGAGGATGGGATGCGGAGACGATAGAGCTGACTAAGTACTCATCGAACAAGACAGAGCACGTGGCTGAAGAGTGCATGCAACAAATGGCAAAATGACCAGTGGCGCCATACCACCTGCTCCATTTAACCCAGCAACCGAAGACTGGGACTCGTATATAGATCGTTTCCAGTTGTTCCTAGAGACCAATAATTTAAAAGATGCTATGCCTGGCAAGAAACGAGCGGTGTTCCTGACTCACTGCGACCCTGCCATTTTCAAAATGGCTAAAGCACTTGCTAAACCAGCGGAAGTGAAGACCATGGATTGGGATAACCTCGCGCCGATCCTCCGGGCCCATTACGCACCCGTAGTACCTATATGGATACGTAGACATGAGTTTTACCAGAGGGACCAATGGAAGAACAAGAGCGTTGGGAACTTCGTAGCCAACCTCCAGAACCTAGGAGGCCTTTGTGGTTTTGCAAACCTTGAGGAAGCCCTGAGAGACAGCATAGTTCTGGGATTAGATGCACCCATGGTACAGAGTAAACTCATGGTGAAAGGAGACATCAGCCTTGCAGATGTCATTGCCGACACTACTGAAGCAACCAGGAAGTCAGCCGCTCGAATGCACCGAGCGAACGCACTGCATTGCCAACTCGCTAATGATAGCCCGCTCGCTGCTGAGAAGCACGCTATTACCGCCCACCACGAAGACCTCGAGTCATCCTCAGACAGTGAGGAAGAGGAGGTCAACCGGCTCCGCTCGGAATGAGAGCAAAGGAACCAGAGACTTCCGCACCAATGTGCTGGTTGCGGGGCAAACCACCCGCCATCGGACTGTAAATTCCTCGACACACTCTGCCATACCTGCGGGAAAAGAGGCCACATCGCGAAGGTCTGCAGAAGCAAGCAAGAGTCCAGTCCCAGCCGAAGGGAGAACAACCTCTGCTGGGAGACAGGCAGAACACCTGAGAATCGGGACTGCCTGAACCACTTATGGAACAACCACTACTACTTCAGAAATCGAGCACCTGCCTCTTCAACGAGATGAGAAGAGGCGCACCAAACCATTATTATGGGCCACGCTTCATCGTTCAATGCAAGAAAGATCTGCGTAAGGGTTACTATTGAGAATCGACCATGCGTGATGGAAGTCAATTCGGGGTCATCCCTATCAATGGTATCCTGGAAAACCCTCAAACAGCTGATCCCTGCCATCTGCCGCCAGGACCTCAGCACTCAACGAATCATCCTAAAAGACTACCAGGGAAACAGAATTCCAGTTGTCGGTTCCAGCCACGTCCAAGTATCCTTCAAGGACCGCACTGCGACGCTTCCCCTGACTATCGTCGATTGTGACCGGCCCAGTTTGTTAGGGTTACAGTGGTTCGCTCCACTCGGGATTGAACTAGCTGGCATACACCAAATCAGAAGCGATGACTGGGAAGAGGCCTTCATCCAGGAATTCCAGGATGTGTTCACAGGAACATTAGGCAAGTACAAGGGGACCCCTATATCGTTTAAGCTCAGCGCCCATGTAGCTCCCATTCAGCTTAAGCCTCATCGGGTGCCTTTTGCCCTCAAGCTGAAGATTGACGAGCAGCTAGATAAACTGATAGCCCAGGGCGTGTTGGAACCGATTGACCATGCCCGCTGGGAAACTCCAATAGTAACGCCCATGAAGCCAGATGGTTCATTAAGAATTTGTGGGGATTACCGGGCCACCCTAAATCATGTTCTTCAACAGAGCGCTTATCCAATACCGGTGGCTCAACACCTTCTTCACTCCCTGGGTGGCGGAAAAATATTTGCGAAATTGGACTTAGCTCAGGCGTACCAGCAACTACCTGTAGACGCGACAACTGCAGAAGCCCAGACAATAGTTACACATAGAGGTGCCTTCAAGTGCAATAGACTCCAATTCAGAGTAAGCGTGGCGCCTGGCATTTTCCAAAGTTTGATGGAGAGACTATTACAAGGCATAAAAGGCGTCGTGCCTTATTTTGATGACGTCCTAATAGCTGCCCCCACTAAAGAGTTATTAGTGCAACGACTCAGAAAGGTTCTTCAGAAATTTAAAGACACTGACCTGAAAGTAAAAAGGGACAAGTGTCAACTTTGTATGGAGAGAGTGGAGTTCCTGGGATACCTTCTCGACAGACAGGGAATCCACCCCACCAAAAAAAAACTAACCGCAATCAAAAACACCCCAAGACCTAGGAATAAGACAGAGCCTTCCAAGCCTTCCTGGGACTCATTAACTTTTATAATATCTTCTTGCCCCAGAAGGCGATTGTGGCCGAGCCCCTACATAGACTTATCGACAAAAAGGCTTCATGGGTCTGGGCATGGCGTGAAGAACGGGCATTCCAACAAGTAAAAGACCTCTTAACCTCCGATGCTGTGTTGATACAATACAACGAGACTCTACCCTTAACGGTTACCTGTGACGCCTTACCCTTCAGAGTGGGAGCCATTTTAAGCCATGTCCTACCAAATGGGAATGAGGCACCTATTGCATTCTTTTTGAGAACCTTGTCTAAGACTGAAAGAAACTATAGTCAACTTGATAAAGAGGCTCTCACTATTGTATCTGCAATTAAACATTTCCATGAATATGTGTATGGGAGACCCTTTGCCATAATTACAGACCACAAGCCGCTACTTGGTATTTTGGTGGGAAACAAACCAACTCACCATATCTTATCACCAAGAATGACACGTTGGTCGGAATTTTTAGCCGCCTACGATTACCGATTACAACACCGCCCGGGGAAAACCATTCCCTTCGCTGACGCTTTGAACCACTCTCCACTACCAGACGTCATAGAGGACCCAGCTCCAACCTTAGCTGTATTGCAAATCGAAACTCTTAAATTGCCGCCACTGACTGCTCGAGACATCGCCTCAGAAACAAAAAAGGACCCTGTTTTGGCACGAGTCCTCAGCTGGGTGGAACGGGGTTGGCCGGTCAGCGCACCCAACGACATTTTCAAGCCATTCAGAAATCGACAGACAGAATTATTCTCCCAAAAGGGCTGCATCTTGTGGGGAGACAAAGTTGTAATCCCGGAGTAATTGCAACATAAGGTATTAAAAATGTTGCACGATGGACATCCAGGCATTGTGCGGATGAAGGCATTGACCAGGAGTTATGCATGGTGGCCTGGGTTAGACAAACAGAAAGAGACCTGGGTAGCAAAGTGCAGCAAATGCCAGGAGACTCGCTCTACTCCTCCAAAAACTCCCCCAACTCAGTGGGAAACTCCTCGAGGTCCTTGGTCCCATATCCACAACAATTTTGCGGGACCCACAAGAGGACATACTTTCCTCCTAACAGTGGATGCCTATTCTAACTGGCTCGAGGTCCACAAGATGAAAAGCACCACCACAGAGGTGGTCACGAAAAAACTGAATAAGCTATTCGCTACCCACGAATTGCCGGATGTCCTGGTCTCCGATAATGGCCCCCACTTCACTGGCCTGGCATTCGAACAGTACCTGGCAGATCAGGGCATCCGCCATGCCTTAACATCGCCAGCTCACCCTGCGGCCAATGGTAGGGCTGAGCAAATGGTTCAATTTGTAAAAAAGACTTTGAACAAAATGGACCACGGCGACATTGATGACAAAATAACCCAGATGCTTCTCTTCCAACACATAACCCCAAACAGCACCACGAACAGAACCCCAGCCGAACTCCTGATGGGCCGGAAACTTCACTCGCATCTCGATCGCCTCCACCCAGATTACACACCTGAACAACCCCCAGGATCCAGCAGCAAGTGTCGGGCATTCCAGGAAGGTGGCCCCGTGTTTGCGAAAAACTTCTCGGGCGACCCATTGTGGGTCCCCGCTACCATAACTCAACTTACGGGACCCCGATCCTATCGCCTACAAACTGCAGATGGTAAGATGTGGAAGCGCCACATAGACCAACTCCATTCCAGACTATCACCTAGTCCTATCTCAGCCCCTGAATCTCTAACTGAGTAATCTCAGTAGAATCTCTAACTGAGTAATCTCAGTAGAATCTCTAACTGAGTAATCTCAGTAGAATCTCTAACTGAGTAATCTCTAATTACTCCAGGGGAAGGAACATTGAGGAGGCCGAAAAAGAAATAACAGATGACTTAACAATCGAAACCCAGCAGTCTACACAACCAACCAGGGGATACTCACCGCCAGAAGGAGAACCGAGCCGGGGAGTGGCCTCACCGCGTGACAGCACAGATCCAGAGAACCCGGAAGACAGCACTGGTGGAAGCAGAGAGAACAGCCCAGAGCCATTCAAAGGAACAGCGGGACCGTTTTCACCATCCAGCCCAGCTAGCAGCCCACCGGAACCAGAGCCAGGACAGAAACCGGTAGAACAGCGCAGGTCAAGCAGACAGGTGAAGCGACTTGCCTATTTACAAGAATACGTCACCCCACCCCTCAGACGGAACCTAGGGGGGAGGGGTGTTATGGACTAAGCCAATGCATCAGTAACAACCCTAAATAGCTTTACTTTGCAGCAGGCTCATAATCCTGCACTTCTCATTGGCCCGCGAATAGCGAGTCGTGATTGGTCGTTTCTGGCCAGTCTGATTGGCTGTTAACGGGCCTCTCTGATTGGACGCTTGTGAGAGCAGTAAACTCAAATCATTGGTTGTTTTGACAGCAGCCAGCTCTATAAAAGAGCTGCTGCTGCCCAAGTATTTGCTCTGTTCTGATTTCACAAGAAAGAGTTGAAGTCACCGTTCAATGTCTCGTCTCCGTTCCTTGCACCCATGCTCAGGACTTAACAGAAAGGATTTCCACTGCGGAGCTCCATCCAACATTTTGTAAATTTTGACACACACAGATCTGACCAAAGTCCTTGAGCTGGGGTGAATTTTCTGCAAGTAGTACAAAGCATTAAGGCCCCCATTGCAGTGTCTCATAAGCCATAAAGCTTTCATCCAAAATCCTGGTGGGGAACACATTTTACACTAGCACTGATGATGTTATCTGGTTTGGTTTAATGAAAGATCTGTAAGAAAGCAACCAACCTCAAGGAGCACCAAGAACCCCTCATTTCAATCCTGGATACAAAATATTCTCCTTTATTAGATTCTATATCAATAGACAAGCCCCTTGTTTATGAAAATAGCATTGTTGGGCTGGCATGCTTTTTTATGGTATAAGGGAACTAAAACACAGGGTTATTTTAGAAGACATGATGTACGGGAGTCTTTGTGGTTAAATTGGGAGAAGATAAAAAGACAATGTTATTTGAAAATTCCAGTTTGGTTATCGACTATTGAAGCATTTTCCTATCCTATAATTTACAAGAAGGAACAAACAGTTAGATATGGGGAACTTTTGGATGAAAAGGGTGAACTTAAATCGATCCAAAACTTAGAGGAACAAGGTATAAGGATGAATTGGTTTTCATATGCACAAATACATTCAAGGTATGATGAAGATTTTAAAATGGAGGGATTCTATGATAAGCAGACTGATTTAGATAAGATCTTGATGGGTACTGATGAGAAGGTGATTAAAAAATTATATGGTTATTTACTGGGAATGAAATTAAAGGAAGAACAAGTCAAAGAAACTATGATTGTTTGGGGGAAGAATTTTGGATATGGGATTGATCTAGACAAATGGCAGAAATTGTGGTCTCAAAATTATAAAATGACAATGTCAACAGCATATAAAGAAAACTTGCATAAGATGTTTTACAGGTGGCACTTTCCTCCGACAAGAATAGCAAGAATGTTTAAGAACAAATCTGAAAAATGCTGGAAATGTCATCAGATACCTGGCTTGTATTACCATATGTGGTGAACTTGTGAGGATGCTAGAAAATATTGGACTATAATTCGCATATGGTTGGAAAAAATGACAAAGAAACACATAGACTTGAAACCAGAGATCTTCTTATTGGGAATTTTACCTGATATATATAGTAAAGATTTGAAATACCTGATTGTAAATGTATTAACAGCGGCCAGGATTGTATTTGCTAAAAATTGGAAGAATGAGAAAATACCATTACAGGAAGAAATTATTAAGAAAATATTGGAATGTGCTGAGATGAGCAGATTGACATTTGAAATTAGAGAGCAAGAGGATAAACAATTTTATGAAATTTGGGATCTTTTTTATTAATGGCTAGATGATAAAATACGATAATAGAATATTTGGAATGCTAGATAGTAAGAAATATCTTTATTTTGCTATTATTTTGTTATTTGATATTATATTTATAAAGGGTTTTTTAGGATCGATTTGGTATGATTATATGATTTGTTGAATAATCTGGTTAAAGTATTGTTAGCTCATAAAGCATGAATGATTAAAAGTATCGTCAAAAATTTCTTTCTTTTTTTTTTTTAGTGATATTAGGATATATAAGTTTGGATTGATAATATGATTTGTTATGTAACATAACTGTAACTGGGACTACAGAATGAATACACAAAAATGATGAACCAACTGACACACTGGATGTACATATGAGAGTTGAATTTGTTTATCTTATTTGTTTGTAGAAAATTAATAAAATCTTTTTTCAAAAAAAAGAAAATAGCATTGCCTGGTTCAAAAGAAATGTTCTAAAATAAATATCAGATTTGCTATATCCAATCTGTTCCAGTTTGCTACATGAAAAAAAAAAAAAGCACATTTGGGATTGACATACCCACCTGGGTTCTCCAGCTGAATGATACCAGATCCATCCTGAAAAAAATGAAGCAGATGTCTTTTTTTAAACTGATACTTAGTTGAGAAGTTCCCATTCATAAGACATATGCCTGAACCTGGACTGGAAATCAGCAGCTCAGATTCAAAGGAAATCTAGTTGATTGGTGATTGCTGTAATACAAGATATACTGATCCCATCAAGATCCAGTTTACTGTGGTGTAAGAATTAAGCCATTTTTTTTTAACTATGAGCTGTTTTTTGAACTTTGAACTTATGAACTTTTTTAACTTTTTAACTTTTTTTTTTTACTTTGAACTCTGGTGCTGCAGAAGACTCCTGTGAGTCCCTTGGACTGCAAGGTGATCCAACCAGTCGGTCCTAGAGGAGATCAACCCTGGCTGCTCTTTAGAAGGCCAGATCCTGAAGATGAAACTTAGATACTTTGGCCACCTCATGAGAAGGAAGGACTCCCTGGAGAAGAAAAGTCTAATGCTGGGAAAGATGGAAGGCAAAAGAAGAAAGAGGGGATGGCAGAGAAGGAGGTGGCTGGATGGAGTCCCTGAAGCAGTCAGTGTGAGCTTAAATGGTGTCTGGAGGATGGTGGAGGACAGAAAGGCCTGGAGGAACATTGTCCATGGGATCATGATGAGTTGGACATGACTTTGCAACTAACAGCAAAGAATTAAGTCAGAGTCTCATCCTACGCAGTCAATAGTTGCAAATTAACTCTCACAATCAAGAAAGTGTTCATTAGCACTATCGGATGTAGGCTGCCCAAATTTGAGCAAGTGGCTGGTGGTAATTTTTTTGCAGCCCTGATCTGCTATGCTTAGAGAAAATGAAAAAAGATCAGAACCAAAAGGAATGAGCTGATATTCTGTGGTGACATATTTGAAGATGTTTGAGGGCCAGAGAAAGTGGTGACAAGTCTACAGAGAACATATCTAAATGTGGATAAGGGAAGAGATAAAAACATGAGCAAGCTACAGAGAAATAAATATATTATGTCTCTATGATCAAAAACAGGGAACCGTGGCCCTTCCGGTATCCCTAAACATCTATTCAAAGCAACTGAGCATCCACAATTCTTTACTATGGGAATTTTACATATGTCTTCCTGTGATTGAAGGGAAGGCTGCATACACCATCATTATTGTGGGGGCAAAAATGTTGTCATAGCAAAAAGTGACAAGGTAGAGGTGTTGGTAGGAAGGCACTATGGTCTATCTGCATTTTGTTTTGTTTGATTTGGGCCAATTTTGCTCACAGTGGGGAACATCACTGCGATGATGTTGTGCAGAGTGCCACCTGGTTTCTCTGATGTGCGATTGGCTATCATTCATTTAATGATCCTTTCACTTCTTGGTGCCTCTTTTTGCTGATCCCTGGCTGCTTGCTTGCAGATCAAGTAGCAGCTTCTTAGACTCACGTTAAAACCTGGGAGAGCTGGAAAGTAAATGCTGACAGGTTAATAAAGAGATTTCATGAGATGAATCCTCATAAGCCTAAGGGGGCTTCTGGGGGTGGCAGAGGTGGTTAGAGCTTTAACTAATCTATTATGGTTATTTCTTTGCAAGAGATTCTTTTCACTTGAAAGGAGGCAGCCTGTCAACCCTGAAGCTGACATGTGTAGCCATATTTTATTGTAGCCTTTGTCTATTCTTTTACTTAACTTTCTTTAGGGTTTCTGTAAAGGATTTTAATGGTGCTTCAGGCTCACCTCATTCTAGCAGCAGGAAGGTGGATTGTAGAGATAAGGGGAAATGTTATGCCTAGCTGGCATTCCTTTCTGTAGGAACTGAGAAGGTGACTGCAGCTGGCAGAAGGTGGACCTTAGAGTCATCCAACTGATGGACCGTGTACTGATTGGAAAATATGACTATGGGGGGGGGGGGAGTGTTGTGAACTAATAAAATACTCAAATAAAGTTTATCAAAAGCTTTAGAAAATAGCAGGGTTCTAGCCCTGCACTTCTGATTGGCCGATAATAGCGATATCGGATTGATCCGTTCAGGAGAATCTGATTGGCTGTTAATGAGCCACTCTCATTGGTTAAGGGGGTTAACACTCCACGTTTCTTATTGGTTACTAGAGCAGCAGCTTGCCTATAAAAGGGCTGCTTTTGCTCTAGGGTTTTTTGCTCTGTTCAGAATGTATAATAAAGAGTTGAAGTTCACTGTTCACCGTCTCATCTCCGTTCCTTGCGCCCATGTGCAGAACTTGACAGGGAGTTTCAAACTTTTGCTTTTACTGGGTGTAATTCTGGGGTCTAGTCAGAATCGGAATTACACCAAGACCTTGCCAATTTGATATGTTTCCTAATAAATGGACTTTGATGAAAAATGGACACCTTAGATTTTTATTCTGGGGACATGTTATTTGGAAGCTTGATACTGATCTGGTAGGATGGGTAAATGTTGTTAGGAAGAGGCAGTTCTGGAGATAACCTGGCCCAGAGCTGTGCCATATTGACACTACCAGCATGTGAATAACCCACCCTTTAATTCCTTCAGCTCCTGTGTTTTATTGTCTCCAGGTAGTGGGGAGGGGGCAAGCAGGAAGGAGAATATAATAGCTAGCAAGGTTTGTTTTGTTTTGCAAATCTGCTACAGCAAAAGTCTAAGGGCAGCACACAATTAAAAAGGCAAATGATCCATCAGATAAAAAGTGTAATGGCATACAGCAAATTTGAAAGTTCAAACCATTTCCAATTTGCAGTTATGTTGCATTTTCTTATTGAGGCAAGCGTTGCCAAATGGTGCCATTAGCATTTGCATTTGAAAAGGACACCATATGCAGCGGAAGGGCATTAAATGCTGCTTTTCATAGGAAGTCAGATTCAAGCCAAAGAAGATCTGGCCGTTTCTAGGAGATACACAAAGATTGTGTTAACTAACATGGGGAGCCTGGGGGCGGGGGAGGTCTTGCTTTCTTGAGAGGGAAATCCAACTGCATCATGTTATTTAAATACATGATAATCCAAATTAATTAAAATTCTGCGTGCAAATCCAAGGTATGAAATAATGACAATAACAAACAACAACTATAGGTTTTCTCATAGAGTGATATAGCAGAGGATAAAGCATAGAAGTCTGAACAAAAGATATAGCAGCAAAGAGCTATCTTCATATTCCTCCACGATTCAAAGCCCTTCAGAGGAAATATTTTATGGAACAAGTTAACTGCCAAAGAGCCCACTTTCTCCTCTTTCTCTTTACCCTAAAACAGTAGTCCTTGACCTCAGTGACTTTAAGATGAAGTCCACCCATCTTAAAGTTGTTGAGATCGTGAAATGCTGCTTCCCCCTCCAAAAAGCAATCAATGGACTGCTAGTCTATGGGGACAAAAAACCCAGGATCTAAAAAATTAATATTATGTAATCTGTTTCTCTTAATTATATCCGTTAGGAAAACATATGCACAAAGGAATGCTGGCAGAGCGGAGTGCAGCAGACAAAATAATAATATGCTATATGCATAATAGTGTGAGAAATGCAGAAAAAAGCACATGCAAATTTTCCCGCACACTTACAAAAAATGTGGCAGATGTGGTGGAAACAGAATGGAATAATTTACGTGAGGGGAAATGAAGAACCATGACAAATCTATCTGTCTATCCTTAATTACCTTCAGAAGTTGTTCTGAGAGCTCTATCCATCCAAGAATCTAGCCAATTCCTTGTGTCCTTCTCAGGCTTTTTTCTCTCCCCCTTCCCATTCATGGCTACTTAGAGATTGCCAAAGTGACAGGTGTACAAGGAGGGATCAATAGGTGCAGACATCCAGGTGGTTATTGATGGAGGTGCCTCATTAATTCTTAATGTTAGGAGCACAAGACCTCTTTTATTTAGGAAAATAACGAATGTCTTTATTTTATTTTATTGAGCTGAGATCAAAACACTGATAAAAAAAAGGATGATCTTGAAAATACTGGTTATAAATCCCACTTCGAAATTAGTATATTCAAGATCCTCCTTTTTCCATATCCTGCTTAATTAGTATATTGAAGATGCAAATGCTAGTTTAATGTGCATTATTTATCTTATTATTGATATGAGAATGAGTTGGATGGTCTCTAAAGAAATAAATGAAACCAACCAATCAATTAATCTAGAGTCTAGACAGAGCAGCCTTGGGGTAGTAAAAAATTAGCATTATCCTCTAGAAGAACATTAATCAGCCATAATGAGAATATATTTAAGCTGATATAACATCTTATAAAAGTTGCTCAGGAATGTAAAATTAAGGGTGCTTCCAAATAAGGACATTTTCTGTCATCTAAGGGTCTATGAAGATTCTGCCATCCAGGTCATGGTTGTTCCAAAAGTGCTTTTCCTGAACATTTTCAAGTATTTTATATATATATTCGGGTATTTTCCCACGTCATAATAGTGGTGCTTTTAAAGTTGTAGCAACGTTTCAGCAGAATCTCATCTGCCATCATCAGGCTTCTATTCAAGTTTTGTGACTGGAAGGTTTGAGCCTGCTGTGAGTTTTGAGTCTGACGTATCAGAAGACACAGGTTTGAGTGATGAGGAAGGTTTGGCATTGGAATCGAAGCCTGCTCTAATGAGAGATGCAGATGTGAGCCAGGAGGATGAGGGGGTGTCGGAAACACCATCATCTCCTGAACCTTCCACATCAATCATGCCTCAGGTGTCAGCAGCTGATCCACAGAACTTACCAGAGTCCTTGAGTGATGATGAATGTTGGGTTGATGCAAGGACTAGACCCAGGTTGAGACGTCAAGCACAATTTGAAAAGAAACGACAAGTCAGAGACTAATTAGAGAGACTGACACGCCCCTTCAAGAAATATAAGGAGGCGTGTTAGTTAACGGCCCTTGTCCGGATCAATTTGTTAATTACCTCGTAGTGTGGAAGAAGTCTCCTGTTTGCCCTCTTGGCTCTGAATCATCCAGTGACTCATTATTTTGGTTCAAAGACAGTTTCTGGGAGAGCTGCCAACGACGTTTACAGAGAGGAGTTAACTCTGTGGTGTCTGAAATTCATTTGTTCGTGTTTGTTGCTGTGGGACATTTGGACTCTCATTTGTGGTTACAGGTGAGACATAACATTCATGTGTGTATGTGTCTGTGTGTCTGTGTGTCTGTGTGCACGCAAAAGGCTATTTGTCTCCTGCTGCTCCCCATTCGCTGCTATAGCTGCAAAAATCTAGATGACCACTGGATGGCAGGAGAGATAAGGAAAGCTAGTTCTCTGTGTCTTTTTCCTGCCCTCTAGTGGCCATCTGTGTTTGAGCAATGCAGATCTAGAATTTCTAATGTTGGTAGAAGCAAAGTCTACCTTGAATCTTCTTGAAATTGTTTTTCTCCTAATCATTTTAAAGCCAACTGTCTATTAATGTATTGATTCTTGAGGTGAAATGGAAAACTTAGTATGGTTTTCAAAATAGTTGCAACTTGTGTCCCAAAATCCTTTTCAGGGCACCTTGATAAAATGGGACAGAAAGCAAAAAGGTGAAACTAGTTATATCTGTGTTTCCTTTGCAGAAGAATCTTATGCAAATATCCTGAAGGATAGCAAAGAACCTTCTAGCAAAAAATTAAATCTTGATTTGCCAAACAGCCTGCTGGTATCTTAAGGCCATTTCCCCATCAGCATCAACATCTGGAACATCTGGAAAAGAAATGCATGATTCATAAGTGGATCTTGGGGGCTTGGCCCCAGGATGCTGTAGACTTCACAGATAATAAGTTCAGCATTCTGCTATAATGTTTATTTCTGTTCTTGTTTCCCAAAATGAAATGTATTGTTTCTATAACAGCAACAGAAAATAGTGCAGCAAAAGGAGTGATTTTTAAATAAAATCTTCAGTGCATTTTTCCTCCTCATCTGTGGGTCTCTTTTCTTTACTTTTTTTTTTATCATCTTTGAATCAGAAGGCTTGTCTGATTCACAAATTTTATTGAAAGCACAAAGTTTTCATAACCAGATGCATAGACTGTTAATTTGGGGGGGGGGGGGCTGTTTTCATAATTTGGTAAAGTCCTTTTTGGTTTCTTTTCTGTAAACTGTAGAATTCCCCGAATGAGCTGTTCTCATGTAACAGGTGATTCCTTTAGCCTCAAATTCTGTGATCACTACTTAAATCTGCTATTAAAGAAAAAATGAAATAATGGGCCTATTGTTATTTTGAATACTGGATTCATGAAAGTACAGTATCTATATATGAGCCCAATCTGTTGTGGTTCGCCGGCAGCCAGTGCAGATGGCAGCGGTATCAGACAGTGAGGACGAAAGGGAATCAGTCAGGGAGTCTGGTGAGGACTTGGACGAGGGTCCTGCATCCAATGAAGAAATGGGCCAGGACCATGTGGGAGTGGGGTGCTGCCTTTGGAGCCTTCAGAGTCTGGCAGCACTGAAGCAGAGGACCCAGGGGAGCCTGTTCCCAGTGCCTGTGTGCGCAGGGCTGCTAGAAGGAGAGGGCAGCTGAAACAGAGGGGGCAACTAGGGAGTAAGGCTGGAGGGTGATTGCCCCTCCCATAAGGGATAAAAGTCAGCCCTCAGTGACATGCTCTTTGCAGGAAGCAAAGAAGTTCATTAGATTTTGATTCCTCATTGAAGCCTTATGAACTCTGGTTTGTCTTTGCTGGAACTTCTGTCGGTGTCAGCTGTTGTGTATGTACCATAGTTAATAAAGTATGAGCTTGAGGTAAAGTGCAGGGTTCTGGCCCTGCACTTCTGATTGGCTGTTAGGCGGCCAGATCGGATTGGTTAGTTCTTAGGAATCCGATTGGCCCTTAACAGAGGATTATTATTGGTTTAAAGAGCTAGCGTTCATAGCTCGCTATTGGACAATTCTCACAAAGGTTGCCTATATAAGGCAGGGTTCACTGTTATTGTTTTGAGAAGTCACTATGCAATAAAGAGCTGAAAGTTCACATTCAAAAACTGTCTCCATTTACTCTAACCCATGTCCAAGTACTTAACATCAGCCATCAAGATTTTCTTCCTTTGCTTTGCATCTTTTGGCTGTCATAAGTAATAGGAGGAGGAGGGGGGACATGGTTATGGGAAGTGAGCTGGAGGTGTTATAAAATAGAATTATATAAACTGGGGGGGGGCGGTAAATTCTTGCTTAGATTTCTATCCTATGCTATGCGCAGCTGCAACCCTTTATCAAACTATGTCAAGGTCAACGGACAGAAGCCTCATCACCACCTGGAGATGCCCACATGATCATATACACAACTTTTAATTGGAGGAGCCAATTGAATTATTGGGGGTGGGAACATTGCCATCACTTTGTATATGTGATTTACCCACCCATTTCCTCATGTTCAGAATTCTTTTGTTGCTACCACTTGACTTCAAGTAAAAGATATCTTTTCTCTAATTAAAAGAATCTAAGTATTTCTTTCTTGGATTTTGAATGGAGCACCAGCTGACAGTCATTTTATAATGGGACTTCTGTTTCTTGGCAGCCTTCTACAACCCTGAAAGGCATGATCTTATCTCAGAGAATTGTGTCTAATGAGTTTTGGCTGGGAATGCAGGAAATTCCTAGCATTGCATTAAAATAGGTTTGATTTTATACTCGGTTTGTGTTTTCTTAATTTGGATGAAGCTTGGGTCAGAATACAACCTCTATTCACTTCCATGGAGAATTTCCTTTAAATCCTGCATGAGGAATTGTCCTGAACAGATGATTTTTGGAGTCACAAGGCTTTTATGGTGTGCTAAAATATACTAACAGGTTGTACTGCTGCAATCTGTACCTGCTGATCTTGGATGTCATGGAACTGACGGAGAATGTGAGGAGGAATATGAATGAGTGATTTGTAACCCACTCTTCCACCAGTTTATCAAGTGCCACATATGGTGCAAATTAAACATCCTCCTTTTCAAACACTCTTCACAAAGATAGGATTCCAAACTTTGTAGCGAAGCGAAGCTAAGAATTCTGAAAGAAAGCTAAACTCACATTTACATCAACCTGGGGCCACATTTCTGCAGTACCTCAGCACGTTGTGAAGAGTTTTCATGTTGAAGTAAAAGGGAGTTCTGATCCCTTGAAGACTCTATGATGAGATCAGGGAAAGGTGGAAGCTGAAGGGGCTACTAGGGACGCCCTGTTTCCCCATGTAAAGTCTCCCTCACCCACTGATTAAAACTAATCAAAGAGATATTTTGAGTGGCAACAATCCAAATAAAAATAAGCAATCCACAAATAAGAAAAAGGATGAGAAATATAAAATTCTCAGCAGAGCAGTTTTCCCACTGAAAACCTTAAAGAGATAAGAGGAACTTCAATTTCTTATAAAGTCTGTCCACGAGGAAAAATTGGTAGATCTTAGGTGGGGAAATATTCAGAACTACAGTTTACACTATGGATAGCATGGTTTTTTCCAGACAGTTTTTTCCTCTGTCCAATTCTATGACTCTGAGGGTTTTGAGAATCTCTCTTATTTTTCTTCTGCTCAGTGATTTTAAACCTGTGATCAGCCAGTAACTAGTTAGTAACTGCATCACTAGTATGCATCACTGTGAGAAATACTCAGCCCTTTTTAACACAACATTCAATGAACTTTTCGGAGCCTTTTAAAAATGTCATCGATCCTGCAAGATTTTGACTTTCTTTTATGGAAGCTTGTCTAGATAAAAATGAGCTATATATTTTTGAAGAGTCTTACCATGTGAGCATCACTATCTCTAGCTCTGAATTTGTATTTCATCTGGAGCTTTTGTTATAGGCAGTTCTGACAGCTTGAAAATATTTAGTTATATTTAGCTTGAAAATATTTAGTTATTCAAAGAAGTAAAGGTTCCCTCAAGTTGAGGTTAACCATGGCAACTGTATAGAAATAGTTTGGCAATCCCTTCTGAAGTGTATGTGTGTGTAACCCTAACTCATAAATCAAGATATCTGATATCCTTTTGGTCAAATCATTTGGTCCAAACCAAATGAAAGGATATGTTCTCCAAATCCTGCTAAATTTAGCAAGAATTAAACATTTTGGATAATCATCCTTTACTAATTTTCTTAAGTCACCAGTCTGGTTTAGAAGAGCATGGCATCTGAGAAAGGATGAATGGGTCATCAAAGACAGGATTATTTTCTCTTCACCATCAGAGCTTTTTGGTGGAAGGAATTTGTGCACAATCAGCAGCTAACCTTCCATTACAATCAAGAAAAAATGGAAAGCCAATTGATGAAATCTCTATGTGAGATCCCAATCCAAACTCCTCTTGGTTTCTCATTTAAAGCCATCAATGTTTCTTATTATTAATATTACACATGATTTTGTCACTATTTTACAGAATATGCACACACACACACACACACATACATGCCCCCTAAAGAGGGAAGTTCAGATGTTTCTTAACACACACACATAACTTATAAATATATGGTTTTATTTTCCAGCACTTCCTGATGATAGTCCTTATCCTTCTGAAAACATTTTTGTTTGTTTTTTTCTTCAGGGAAGGCTCAAAGACTTGAGTTTGTTTCAATCTGCAGAGTCTTAAAATTCTGCTTTGGGTCCAATTTTTACCTGGTGGAAACCTGAGCTTTAATCTTCCTTCATTGCTCCAGTGCAGGGTTGTTTTAGACCAAGGATCTTCAAATTTGGCAAGTTTAAGACTTGTGGAATTCAACTCCCAGAATTCCTGAGCTAACATGCCTGGAGGAGGAATTCTGGGAGTTGAAGTCCACAAGTTTTAAAGCTATCAAGTTTGAAGAGCCCTGTTTTAGATGCACCTGTTGTTTCTCAGGAGGCTTCATGGATCATTAGCTTCCCCAGATGATTAGAAACATGAGTGATATTTCTTGCCGGGTCAAGGAGAAAGAGGGATTCTCTAGGCAATTAAATTTCCTAGGAGGATTATTTTTGAAAAGTAAAGGGTTAATATTAAGCTGATCACTGGGCTTACTTGTTTTCCTGGAAAGGTTATTCAAAACCCATGAGCTGAGCAAGAACACCAAGTGAGCGCGGGAACTAAAATGATTATATAATCAGCCTTACTCTCCTCCTGAAAACAGTGCACATTTGGAGACAAAATTGCTGAAAGCTGAATCTTAATAAGCATGAGGTATTCCTCTGATCTCCTCCACATTAGCCTTTGATGGAGGAAACTAATTTTGCTGCCTCTTGAAAGAACACAGAACACTCTTGAAAGAATTCTGCTGCACTTGGTGTGCTTTGAATATTAAATCCCTGACGACACATCCACAAGGCGGGATTATCACTCACAGAGGAAAGCCTTCGGAACAACTCTCTCTGATTCATTGCTTAGCCTCTGCCATTAAGCCAATGAAGGTGGTTGCCTCTCTCAGGGGGTAGCAAAGCAGGCAAGAGGGAGTGGAGGTGGGGCTGGCCCTCTTGCAAAGATTGCTTGATACCCCCTAAACTAATCTAGTCAATGCCAGGAGGTGCCTATGAGTATTATGCTTGTGCTGGTCAGACAGTATATAGTTAATTGGGAATTGGGAGCTGTGCCCTTAAGGGAATGCCTAATGGGAAAAGTAATTAATGCCTCATGGGAAATGTGGTTCATGTCATGTGGTCACATCTGTCATCTTGATTGGTCACTGAATTGACCTCTAGTTGGGTTGGGGAAAGCCTTTGTTCTTTTCCTTGTCTGGACCCAGCAGCTGGATCCCTTGCTGTACCATTATGGAATGAAGATAACCATATTTTCACACTATGAAGACAACTATGCAAAGATTGGATATTAGATGAATCTCAACATAATTGTGAGTTATACCTTGAGGATGCCTGGTGTGATCCAGTAAAGAAACTTTGTATGGAAATCTTTGTAGAGTTTAACTGATAATCTTGGGTATTTTTTTGGAAGATAAATATTGCCTAAGACAAGACAATGCTAATATGCAGCTCTTCATTGCCCAGCTAAATGGGAGCATGGAGCTTCTTTGCCCAGGTTCCAAATGCTAAACAAACTTAGGGTTCGTTAGCAGATACGATATTCCAGGAAATTCCAGAATTGTTGATTAATGTGGGAAATGGAAACAAGTTTCTGAGGGAAAGCAGTGGTTCCATGTTGCAGGATCCAATCTGGGCCGGACACTGGGAGCAGAGATCTAGTCTTTCGAGCTTTTGAACTTGTGCTGGAAAGGCCATCCTCAGAGAACTTCTTTCTACTAGAAACAACTTCCGTGTAGTTGACAGATGATAGCTAGATAGCTGGGTGAATGGATGCTAGATGAGAATAGAGAGGCAGGCAGGCAGGCAGGCAGAGTCAACATAACTATGTACTGAGCAGGAGTGAAAACTGGGGCCTGGAGAATTTTTCTTGGACTGAAATTATAATGATGATGCTCTAAGGATTTTAAGATGATCAGATAAATACATAGGGATATGTTGATTGCAGGGCTTCATAACAAGGAAGAATGACCTGCAAAAGACATTGTCCCTACCAAAGTTTCAGCAACAGATTCATAAAATCACCAGGAGAGAAGCTCAGCTCGAAGGAGACATTGCCTTTTTCCTAATAGGATTTTTAAAATAATTCAACTTTAAGGGCTCACAATTCAATCTTGTATTTAAATGCAGATGCCAAACTTGAGAAACGTTTCTTTCTTTAAAGAGCGAAACTGAACAATCCTGGGAAAGATGATAGAAGTTTTTGATATATTGCTTGTCATACATTTTAATGAATTCAAAATCTGTAAGCTCTGAAAAAAGAATATGTAAGCAAACATTGAAGGCTAAGTTTAAATTAATGAATATCATATAATGCTGGCAAATGTTCTGCTCTTCTCTAATTGAAAAAAATCAAATAAAGTAGTTGAAACAAATTTTGGGCTATGAGAAAGATGGTGGAAAGTACCAGAACTGCCAGATGAAAATCAACATCATTGGAAAGATTGTTGTCAAAGTACAATGTGGGTTTGAGCCATGGAGCTGAGTGTGTAAACTGATTAGAGTCCTCTTCCTTCAACATCTACAGATTACAGTGGGAGCTTCAGACCTATAACTGCTATAAGCCAAGGTCAATTTTCTTCTATTCAAACCAGGAAACACACATGCTTGGAAATTGAACTCCTAAAAATCAGCTTGTTCCAAAGGTGCTATTCAGCAGATCTGACCAGTTCTGGAGAACCAGTAGCGTAAATTTTGAGTACTTTGGAGAATCAGCAAGTACCCCCTCTGACTGGCCCCTCCCCCATCTATTCTCTGTCTCCCAAGTCCCAGCTGATTAGCTGGGTCTTCTTTTGTTGCCCTGCACAGGAGAACGGAGCTGGAAAGCAGGTTAGTGGGGTGGGGAGGGAATGGGGATTTTGCAGTATCCTTCCCATGCCACGCCCACCAAGCCACACCCACCAAGCAATGCCACACCATGCCCACCAAGTCACGCTCACAGAACCAGTAGTAAAAAATTTTGAATCCCACCACTGGCTTGTTATAAATCAGGGGTATCCAAGCTTAGCAAAGCTTGGGGACTTCAACTGCCAGAATTCCCCAATGGCATGGCAATTGAAATCTGAGAGTTGGAGTCCACCAGTTTTAAAGTGGCCATGCTTGGACCCCCCCCCCCCCCAGTCTAAACAATTAACTCTTCATCCTTGGGGGACTTTTATCAAGTATTACTTGCAAGTTGTGGCTGAAGGGAGAAATCTTAGATACCGCAACTTCACATTTATCAAATGAAATAACGGGTGTTAGCCAGACAGGTAAGAAGATAAGACTGCATACTTGAGACTGGACAGAAGCCAAATTAGTAACATGTTTGTCTGGAGAGGGTGGAGTGGGGAAGGTATGGATTGATGTCCAATCTTATTCTCAGTAGGTTTTTCTGATGTTTTCCTTTTCCCCTTTTGCAGACTAAAACCAGGTATATTTATTTCATTGGAAGCAAATCTATCTGCAGTGGATAACAGGTAACTGTTCTATCAGAAGGCTGTGATCCTTCCTCCTCCTCCTCCTCCTCCTCCTCCTCCTCCTCCTCCTCCTCCTCCTCCTCCTCCCAGGAATTACATTCTCCAGAAGCTCTGCCTCCTGAAACTGTCCTGACCACTGCAACTGCCACTGCCAGGAAAGTTGGAAAGACCTAGGAAGGACCTTTCAAGGTGCAAAAGGTGACACTCAGAGGGAGAGGAGAGACTGTACAAATGAGGCACATCAAGCTAGTGGACCAGGGAAAAGAACCTGCAGCCTTCCCCTTAATTACATTTCAGAAGCCTTCTACAGGCCATTAATCCACATGTTTGGCAAGAGTTATCAAGGCTATTTTGTTGTGATGAAAGAACGTTTGAGGGACAGAGAAGGACAAGAGAATTAAAAATAAATTAATTTAAAAAAAACAATAGGAGTAATGGAAACAGTTTGTCAATAACTATTCAAAATGTAAATAAATGAATAAACTCTGGGTCTGCAGACAAGAACCCTGCAGAACAATGACAGTCATTTTGCATTTCTTCCACCGATTCTCATTCAGTCCATTTCCCCTAGTAACTTACAACACCTTCAACCCAGCTGTTTTCTGTTGATAGTCTGTCCCCAGTTCTATCACTTTGGCACAACAGTGGTTGGATGACTCCAGCAGATATTATAATTCATGACTGTTGATGACATCTCAGTTTGATGAGAAAGTATTCACTCTGGAAATGTCTTTCAAAGAAAAATAAACATTTGTATGAAATGTGAACTTCTCATGGACCAAATATGAGGTGTATGGTGTTTTCTTACTCCAAGGTAGCTGATGGGTTCCATAAGGATCTGTCTTCTCACACAGTGGTCTCCAACTTTGGCAACTTTTTGTGGACTTCAACTCCCAGAATTCCTCAGCCAGCTTTGGAGTTGAAGTCCACAAGTCTTAAAGTTGCCAAGGTTGGAGCAGGGGTAGCATCCTACCGGTTTGGTCCGGTTCTATAGAACTGGTAGTTCCAGAGAGCAGCTGACACCGAACCAGTTGGCTGAGACAAGGTTTTGTTCTATCATTTGGTCCTTCTGGGCTCTAGGCTGTCCTTTAGTGGCTGCATTTTCCTCCTCAGCTATTTTGCGTGGCACAGCTGAGTGCCGCTCATCAGCTGGATAAGGTAAAGGCTTGCCAGAGCTGGTAGCATGGATGTGCATGCAGTGTGAATTTGACATGCATACGCACACTCCCCAGACCAGTTGTTATGCCAGTCGGATCCCAGCTTTGGATTGTAGACCCCTGTTCTAACACACTATACAGTCATATTCTCTTCAATGGTTTCCAGTCTCCAAGGCATTGCACCTTTTAACTAAGTCCAAAAGAGGAGACTATGAAAAAGACCATCCAATTATTACTTCCCTTCCTTTTTTCAAAAAATTTCTAGTGGTGGCCTCCATCTTGGTGGCCTCCAAAAATGCAGAGACACATCATGGAACCTGACAGCACTGGGACTGCCTAGCCTTTCCAGTTTCTCCCACCATCCTTCCAAGATATTCAAAATAACTGTCAAGCATCATGTGAATAATGTATTAACACAGGAACCTGTTTCATAGGAGAAGAAAATTTGCAAGACAAATTTCAGCTCAGCAATAGGGCAAAAATTCAATCTGAGACTATAGTAGCAATAACAATAGCACTACTTAAGACTTATATACAGCTTTACTGCTCTCTCTAAGTGGTTTACAGAGTCAGTATATTGCCCCCAATAATCTGGGTCCTCAATCCTTGGTAAACTTTCTAGGTGCTTTAATGCTGTTCTCTTTCCAATTCTATAGAACATAGTTTATTTCTTAATCCTCATCTACAAAATTGTGCTGTAATTATTTCTATAATATTAAATATCAGGGGGGAAATTAGCCACCTCAACCTGTCTGCCACAAAGCTCTTCAAAGATGCTCAGAAACCCAATAAGGCAGGGGTCCCCAACCACCAGGCCCCGGACCAGTACCGGTCCGTGGATCATTTTGTACCGGGCCGCCTACTTTGCTTGGGCACCGCCATCTTGTTTCGACGGCGCTTGAGAAAGTGCTTCCGGGTGAGCTTGTCAGTCATCGGTTGGAAAGCAGCGTTTGGATGCTGAAGGAATCCTTGTGCCTTAGTTTCGTCGAAGGGGGGGGCTTCGAACGAAGAGCTGTCCCCATGGCGGTGGAGTCTCGCGTTACTCAGGAGGAGATTAAGAAAGAGCCCAAAAAGCCCATCGACCGCGAGAAGGTACAAAGGAGGAGTTGAAGGTGGTGGGGAGAAGCGGGGGACGGCTGGCTGGCCGGTCGCTCGCCTAGCCTTGCCTTGGTCATGAGTGCTGATGCCAGTTACCGGTCCGTGGATCATTTTGTGATGCCGGTACCGGTCCGTGGTACAAAAAAGGTTGGGGACCACTGCAGTAAGGTGCATCTTTTAAGTACAAACATCACCAAAAAAAAGTCTTTTTATCTCCAAATTTGATGTTATTTCCCTTGCATAACAACACTAATGTTTGCACAATTATATAAGGACGGCATCCTATAACTTTTTTTGAAGTTGAAGTGAGAGGGGACATTGCAGAATAATTGCATGGAAGCCAGAAACATAATTAGAGGATTTTCATCATTCTCTTTTCTAGAGTTCACAGCTGTGAGGAGCATAGCTGAGATAATAAAGGTGTAATAATGATACTGAAATCTGTTGATAGGAACACTACTCCTCTGTCAGTTAATGCAGTTCTCTTCTCTCTAGGATGATTTACTTATTAGTGTGTGCTGCCTGTGATTTGGGCAAATTGATGTGTGAAATAGGTACAACCTATAAGATTTTTCCCCAATCCTGCCTTTCATACATTGCATCGTCCCCAAATATTAAACCTTTCAAACAAGCACATAGTTTTAAACATACTTTTCTCTCAACACAAATGTAACACATGATGTAAATGACTTCCTAATCCTCTTGGCTTGAACAGAGAATGGTGTCATGATAAGATGGTCTCTATCAGCAGTCAAGTCCCAAGGATTGACACCATCAGTAGATGGTTCACAGCAGTGGTGGGGTTCAAAAAAATTTACTACCAGTTCTGTTGGCATGGCTTGGTGGGAGTGATGGGGGAAGGATACTGTAAAATCTCCATTCCCTTCCCTTCCCATCCCACTAACCTGCTTTCCAGCTCCATTCTCCCGTGCAGGGCAACCAAAGAAGATCCAGTCGATCAGCTGGGACTCAATGGGAGGTAGAGAAGAGATGGGGTCAGAGGTGGTATTTTCCGGTTCTCCGAACTACTCAAAATTTCCACTACTGGTTCTCCAGAACTGGTCTGAACCTGCTGAATGCCACCTCTGTTCTTCGTATGTACTGTGGAAATTTTTAGTGGTTCAGGATGTAGGCCTCAAATGTTGATCAAAAATACCAAAATCTTACTCCATTGGGTACGTTACTTATGCATGTACATGCACACAAACACATACATACAAGTAGATTTTTTTTTGTTGCAACATTTTAGGTAGACACATTAAAACTCTGTGAAATCTATGATTTGAGAAGATTTGGGTCACTGAACACATTTAAAATAATAATTTGATTTGAACTTTGTGATAGACAGAAAGGAACATGCAAGTATTTGACTGACATAGCATCAAGAAAGAAAGAAAGAAAGAAAGAAAGAAAGGAGGGAAGGAGGGAGGGAGGGAGGGAGGGAGGGAGGGAGGGAGGGAGGGAAGAAGGAGCTTGTGTATGATTCCTGACTATTTTCATAATGTAAAAGAATATAACACACATTGCAGATTTTTTTTTTGTTTTATTCATTTAATACTTAACAGCTTTAGTTATCAGCAATCATCGATCTGAATGAAAGCATTCCACTTTTAATATGAAAATATATTTGGAAAGATGGGTCTTCCAGATATATTTAGAACACCTCCTAAATATGCTAGCACAAGGGAGATTCTAAATTAACCAGTGCAATTTAACTTTGCCTAAGCTAAAATTTACGCCAGGTGAGACTACTTTCCTCATAGAGTGTGGGTGTACATACAGTATATTTAATTGAATTTAAGTACTCTAATTTAGCCTTAATTTAGATTATAACCTGTGCTTACCAAATGGATTACCATTTCTTTCAGAGCTTTAAAGAGGAAAACAATCAGCAGGAAACCTGAAAAACAAATAAATAAATAAACACTCAGCGGGAAAGCCGTGACTGCACAAAATATGGGCATCCTTTCCACAAAGGCCCTATTTTTTTTTTTCCTAGTAAGCAATGAGTCACATGAATCCTCTTCCGATTTCTTTGCCTGTTGAATTTGTGCAGCCGGCATAGTTCTTCTCCAAAAAGGCCACCCAGCCCAAAACTGAGACAAAAAGAAAAGATGCCAAGAAGTTGGATTCAAGGCTTAAAGATGACCATTCTCAGTTTGTGCACAAGCCATACAGAGAGCAGTGCGAAAGTCATCCAAGCAACATCTTCTCCACAATATTTATTTGAACAGTACTGAGCAAAATAATTTCTTCTGTCTATTTTTATCATATCATATATTTATCATATACCATCATTCATCAGTTCTAACCCTGTGTGGCAAAACAACATCAAGATCTATTAGTTACACCAACCATTCCTCTACAGATAGTATGCTGAATCTTTCCATACCTGGGCACATAAATAATCTCACCTGAAATAATCATATACCTATCTGTCTATCTTAAAAGGCCACTTTTAGAGGATTGAATACAATGTTGTTGCCTTCTAAAGTATTTCAAGTGCAGCTTCCAACAATTCCATTTCTTCTTCTTCTTCTTCTTCTTCTTCTTCTTCTTCTTCTTCTTCTTCTTCTTCTTCTTCTTCTTCTTCTTCTTCTTCTTCTTCTTCTTCTTCTTCTTCTTCTTCTTCTTCTTCTTCTTCTCCTCCTCCTCCTCCTCCCCCTCCTCCTTCCTCTCCTCCTCTTCCTCCTGCTTCAGGTATCAAGGGAGATACAAAGATTTGGGTCTTGCTTTGACTTTTCTACATCCTATTGACATATTTGTGCTCTACCTGCCACTCTTTTCCTTCTTGCTGAAATAATGAATTGGAGTCATGTATTATTTTAAACCTCACTATTAAAACCAGCTGCAAAACCATGGAAAAGAAAACTTTCTGAGTTTTTTAAAACTACATTTCTCCCATGATCTTTCCATTTAGAGTTTGTCAGAGGAAAAAAAAAATGCAAAATATCAACCAATTATTGGGCACAGGAAGCTTAGCAAGATCGCTACAAATGGAAGCTCTGTTAACGTGAATTTGGGATCTGTTAAAATTCGACCCCAAGAACTCTCCAATTAGCCTTTCCAGGGAATGCAGGCAGCATCTGTAGCTAACAGGCATCATCTACCTAGGACTTCGGTGCTCTATGGAATTAAAAGAGCACCATTCAAAATGTGACAGCTAAGATACCTCTTTGAGGAGCTGATGACAGACCTGCAAAGCAGCTGTGATAGTATTTATTTTAAAAAAAAGCAGGTTACCCAGAGACACATTTAATTGCCAGAGTGGGGTACATTTTTATAATTGTCATATTTTCTGTGATGTTGCAGCTACAATTGTCCAACATTCTGTTACAGATGCTGACAAAGGAATCATATTTGGTGCTCAGCTCTAGGCCAGTCAGGGAATGTTCAGAAGGGCTCTTGCCTGAGGTAAGATTGTGGATGTTCTTTTTCTACTTTTTCTGGAAGGCCCTGCCCTGCTTTAATGCAACAGTCACCCCTTTGAAGGAGGCAAATTCAGGAGACAGAAATGGCAAGGATTCCAGGAATGATAAAGAAGGAAGGAGAGGAGAAAGGAGGAGAGGAGAGGGGAGAAGGGAAGGGAAGGGAAGGGAAGGGAAGGGAAGGGAAGGGAAGGGAAGGGAAGGGAAGGGAAGGGAAGGAAGGAAGGAAGGAAGGAAGGAAGGAAGGAAGGAAGGAAGGAAGGAAGGAAGGAAGGAAGGAAGGAAGGAAGGAAAGAAGAGAGCACAGGAAGGAGGGGAGGGCAGGAAGGGGAAGAGGAGGAGGAAGAGGATGAAGGGTAGGTTGTGCCAAATATTTATTAAGATCAAAAATCAAAAGTGGAGGAAATTGCCTCAAAATTTCTGCAGATTTCTTGGCAAGATTTCAGAAGTGGTTTGACATTCTCTTACGGCTGAGGTAGAGTAAACAATTGACGTCCACTCCCTCTGAATGCCACAGCTTCACAGGTATAGAATATTATATCAAATCACCACCCTTGTCCAAACTATATTTGCGATGCCCATTTTGATTATTATCTTTGTAGACCCCTCTCCATATATACTAATACAACTTATTGGTTTTCATAGCCACGTGTAAACCTGTGTTCAGTAAATTAAGCATCTTCAGAGTGCACTGGATGCTTGGTAGTAACTACTTCGCATTCAACCTGTGAACAAAACTGGTTGCATTTTTCATGGCATCGCCTGTTTAGGCAGATGTGAAGAAATACAGCCTACCATAAAGAAGCAGCTGTTTCTTTGCATTCTGTTATAGCCTCTCCCATTTTAGGCCAAGCCACAATAAGATAAGAATGAAATTTTTACTGGGATTTTAATAATAAATGATGTGAAACCATTTACAATAATAATTATAAAATCTGCTTTCCAGCTGTGGCGAAAACAAATTTCTTTTGGAGAAGACAGATCTCTTCCTCCGTCCCCTTAATTCACAGAAGATATTCTTTGCCATTTTAGGATCAAGGGGGAAAAATAGAAAAAAGAAAAGGAATTCATGAGCCCTGCAAATCAATATATCCTTCATATTCATATTTCCATTACATATGTAATTTTATTAAAGATTTTTTTAAAAAAAGGAATATGAACTAATATAAAGTAAAAAAAAGAAAGAAAGAATCAAAGAAAAATCTAAAGGTTTAAAAAAAGTGGGGAAAAGTGACAGAAAGATAGAAAAGAAAGACAAAAGTTACAAGGAAATAGTTTCCAATTTCTTTAGAGGAATAATAAGTACAAGTTTACCTTTTGTCCTATGGTAAACAACATAACTCTTTTCTTTCTATAATATATTCTGTATAATCATTAAAACCAGAAATTATACCAGTTCATCTCAGAAGTTCCATCCTCTTCATCAACCATTCCTCCATTTTGGATAATGCTGAATTTTTCCATCTTTGTTCATATATAAACTCACTGTATCATATACAAAAATAATCTACTTGTTCAGATATAAACTCACTATATACCATGTTTCTCCAACAATACGGCCTCCCCCAATACGAAGTCCCAGCATGTTTTATAGGCATGAAATGAAAATAAGCCCCTCCCTCCAAATTAAGGCCTATATTAAAACATGTGAAATGGGGGGGGGGAATGGCGGAGGGAGGCTGGCCGTTAGGAAGTACTTTTGTTGCACACCCAGATATGGTGCTGCCTGTGTTGACCTCAGCATTGGTGGGGCACTTTGTATCGGGAGACCTTCCACCACCTTTGCTTTCCCTTCTCCCCATGTTGCCGTGGTGTTTGGAGCAACGCCATGCCGTTTGGCACAGTCACATAGCATTTGGCACAGCCATGCGCAGCGAGCCAGGGCTCTTCCCTGCAACCGGAGCCCAGCGGAGACACTCGGCTTCATGCACTCCTGTCGCTGCCTTCCCGGGCATCGTTCGAAGGCAAAGCCCATTCTTTTAAAAACGACACCCTACTACCGGTATGACAAAGGCTCCCCTGCCCAAGAGGGCAGCCCAACCCCACGTGGGGAGGTGAATCTTCCAGGGCCACAGCACAGGATCAGCCCACCCCGGGAGAAGTGCCCAGCTGCCATCCCTGGCTGGTGCCAGGCAGAGAGCGAAGAGCTTTGCCTGGGGCACCCAGCGCAGATGACAGGTGGGCCCTCCTGCCTGGTGGAGGAGCTCTGGCCAAGGCAGTGAACGCCTCCCCGCCAGGCCCTCCACTCATCCTGCCAGGGCCACACTGGAGCCGGGTGGGCTGGGCAGAGCCAGGAAAGCAAGCCACAAGTGCATGCCCACCTGCCAAGTGAAAGAGCTGGGCCGACCCGAGCTTGGCTTCCCAAATCCCTACATCCTGACCCCGAAGGGGCCACCAGGAGAAGCCACCAAAGGCAGTGATAGTGCCCACCCATCCGTAGACAGGGAGGCAAGATGACGGCCTGCGCTGCATCCTCCTCCAAGCTGAGCCCCGCCGAGTGAGCGCTTCTGCCCGATGCCCGTGCTGCTGCAGTGTTTAGAGCTGCTGGTGCATTTGGAGATGCATGGGGATGGGGACGGGCTGGGTGAGGGGTGGAAAGGATGAGCAGCTTCGGGCTCTCTCTGCCAGACTCACCGGCCAGGGAAGCAGTGCTGCCGTCGCCTTGCCTCCCTGTCCAGGAATGGGTGGGCGCTATCACTGCTTTGGGCAGCCTCTCACAGTGGCCCTTTTGGGGTCAGGCTAGAGGGACTTGGGAAGCCAAGCTCAGGTCAACCCAGGTCTTTCACTTGGCAGGTGGGCGCACATCCACAGCTCGCTTTCCTGGCTTTGCCCAACCCACCCGGCTCTGGCACGGCCCTGGCGGGATGAGCAGAGGGTCTGGTGGGGAGGCGCTCACTGCCTTGGCCAGAGCTCCGCTGCTGGGCAGGAGGCTCCACCTGTAAGCTGCGCTGGGCACCCCAGGCGAAGCTCTTCACGCTCTGCCTGGCACCAGGCAGGGATGGCAGTTAGGCAGTTCTCCTGGGGTGGGCCGATCCTGCACTGCAGCCCTGGGAGATTCACCTCCCCACATGGGATTGGGCTGCCTTCTCAGGCAGGGGAGGCTTTGTCATACTGGTAATAGGGTGTCATTTTTAAAAGAATGGGCTTTGCCTTTGAACTATGCCCAGGAAGGCGGCAACAGAAGCGCTTGAAGCCAAATATCTCTGCTGGGCTCCGGTTGCTGGGAGGAGCCCGGGCGGGCCATGCATGGCTGCGCCAAATGCCACGTGGCTGCGCCAAATGCTGCGGCATTGCTCCAAACACCGCGGCAGCATGGGAAGAAGGGAAAGCAACAGTGGCGGAAGGTCTCCCAATACGAAGTGCCCCATCAACGCCGAGGTCAACATCCAAGCCATCGCTGCCTGCCTGCCTAAGGATTCAAGGGGGGGAATTAAGTCACCCTCAAAAAGATGGCCTAGCCATTTGGGGGGGGGGGCTCAAAAAAAAAAAGACCCAGCCTTATTATATTAGAAACACAGTATTCAGCTTTGGTATTCAGCTTTGTTCGGGTATTTTCCTACGTCATTATAGTTGTGTTTTTAAAGTTGTAGTGATGTTTCGGCAGAATCTCATCTGCCATCATCAGGCTTGTGTATTGTGTTCGTCTGTGAGTCAGACTTTCCCAGGCGTTTCTGTTTTAAATTTGGTGCTAGCCTTGTGCTTTGTTAGAATGTTTTTTTCTTCATCCTGATTGGTTGGAAGTCTTGGTCTGTGTTTATTGGTCTTGGAGTTTGCTGTGTTCTGTTTGATTGGTGTTTCTTCTGTCTGTTTTGTGGCTTTTTTTGTCTTGATTAGCTGGCAACATTGTGTTTGTGTATTGGGGGCTTTCAGCACAGTTTGGCTTTGGGTGAATGGCCAGCTATCGTTTATTAGGAAATTAGGTTTCATCTGGGTGGCTGGTTGGGGTGTGGGGTGTGTTTGGGCTGGAGGTATCAGGGAGGGATCTGTTTGTGCCCAGGTGTTTGCCTGGCTTGTGGTGTGGAGATTTTTTTGTTTGTGAGTGCAGGCTTCCAGGTAATCGACAGTCTGATGAAGTCATCTCTTCTATTCATGCTTTCAGGTTATTTTTCAATTTCTATGGCATCTGATAATTCTGTAGCTGGGGTTTTCTATAGTGGCTAGGGTTTTGGTGCCATTGAAGTCAATGCTATGATCTGTGGCTTTCATGTATTGGACTAGTGAGGAAGTGTGTTCCAGCTTTTTAAATTGCATTTTTCTGTTCGTTGAGGCAGATACTTATTCTTCTATTGGTCTGTCCAATGTATGTGGCAGGGCATGATGCACAGGGGACTTCATATATGCCTTGGTTTTCCAGGTCAATTTTATCTTTTGGGTTTCTTTGGATGGCTGCTATTTTTCTGTCTGCACCAAACTCAATTGCAAGAAATACGACTTCAGCAACAGAGTGGTCAAAGTCTGGAATACTCTACCAGACTCTGTGGTTTCTTCCCCAAACCTCAAAAACTTTAACTTAGACTGTCTACTATTGACCTCACCCCTTTCCTAAGAGGTCTGTAGGGGGCGTGCATAACCACACCAAAACTTGCCTAGCGTCCCTGTCCTATTGTTTCTTTTTATTTTTCTTATATGTACCCATTTCATGTATTCATAACTATGTTTACACTTATACCTGTTATCTTATAATCATATGACAAAATAAAATAAATATAAATAAAAAATATACAAAAATAAAGTTCCATGACTCCCTCCCCCCAAAAAACTGCTTAATCAGCCTCATCAGGAGACCATCTGGTTTCAGTTGGGTATTATTCTTTAAAATTTTCTGAACCCCTCTATAAACTCAGAAGTGATTTTTTCCAATTTTTTGAACATCCAGCAAATATGATAAAATGACTCTATTTATTCTTCTTCTCATTTCCAACATAAATTTGAAGTCCCTTTAGGCGTTCTCGACAAGTTCTCTGCTGACATATATCAGCAGAATATCAGTTTATAAAAAAAATTCTTCATAACATAATGTAAAATTCCAATAATTTCTCAAACATTATTTCACTTGTTCTTCAGTTTCAATTTTTAATAAAAATTTATACATTTTATCAATTACATATACATCATTTGTACACAGTTCTATTTCAAAATCAATCTCACAATGTTCAATAGCATAAACTCTTTTGTCTACTTTAAATCTTTCTAGTAGTTGTAAATAAGTGAACCATTGACAGCTATATCCCTTTGCCATCCATTCTTTTGATTTGATTTTAGATTCCCCTTGTCAATGTATTTTTCTCAGGTCCAATCTGTCTTTGTTTGCTCTTTGCATACCTCCCATGAGCACCACAATATCAGGATACAATCTGGAATACAGATTTACAGTGTTATTTGCAGGGGTGGAATTCTACCGGTTCGGACCGGTTCTATAGAACTGGTTATTACAATTCTGCGCAGTTCAGAGAACTGGCAAATCATGCCACTGGCTGGCCCCAAATTCAATATTTACATAAATATTTACAATATTTACAAGCCATGCCCACCCACAAATTAGGCCACGCCACCGAACTGGTTGTTAAGAAATTTGAATCTCATCCCTGGTTATTTGTACTATTTATACTTGTATTTGTACTTGTATTAATTGTTCCAACAGCGGGTTGGAAAACTTGTTTAGGAATCCTTCGATTTGTATAAGGAAAAATGAAAATATATTGTAAAATAGAGTCTCCTTTAAGGACTGAGGCATCTGAGCATATTCAGAATTTAACAATTAACTGCAATGGATTTTCCTGTAGAGAATTCATATGGAGGAAGGGAGAAAGGGAGAGAGAAAACTGGAAAATATAATAAAAAGCTCTAAAAGAGTATTCAGCTGAAGGAAATCAGCCAGAAAGCTATGCCAGCTTACAGCAATAGTAGAAAGAAGTAACTTAAAATCACAATGGAGATTACATACAATTTTCTATGTATCGTCAAGGAAATACAGAAGTCTCAATGGTTCAAGAACTCCCTTGGTAATATTAAGAGAAGGATTATTACTAAATTCCTAAAATACACTGCCATTTCACCTTCCCAAGTACTGGAAGTTTTAAGAAATGTCCCACCTGATTCACCAAACTCAAATGAATTGGAGAAGTATTCATTTCCATACAAAGCTGATTCGGATCTGCTTGAATAAATATCAGTTTGCTTTTCTTTCACATCTTTGCTTGCACACATCATAAGCTTGATTATATGGGTCAGCCTGCTTGCACTGTGTAAAATCTGAATCTCAGAATAGTGAAACTGACAATTTCCTATTTTTCTTCTTACAATGTTTTTTGACTGCAAACTAAGACTTTCCACAAGGATAAAGAGTGACATCTAGTGGTATACCCATAAACTGCAATAGAGTTAATTTACGATCAGGTCAAAATGCATTTGTCTAAAGGCTGGTAGGTAGATTCCTGATTTGTGCCAATGAATATTCTTATGAAAATTAAGTCTTCCTAGGTGTGTTAAACCATCATTTCCCAGGTGTTTGTTTGTTTTTTTGCTTTAGGAGCTGATAATTTGTTTACCCAAATAACTTGCCTTCAGAAGTTGTGGGTTCTAAAGAGGAAGAGGAAGAGGAAGAGGAAGAGGAAGAGGAAGAGGAAGAGGAAGAGGAAGAGGAAGAGGAAGAGGAAGAGGAAGAGGAAGAAGAAGAAGAAGAAGAAGAAGAAGAAGAAGAAGAAGAAGAAGAAGAAGAAGAAGAAGAAGAAGAAGAAGAAGAAGAAGAAGAAGAGCAACAACAACAACAACTTTATGGTCATTGTACAATCAGTGGAATTTTTTAAGAAGAGATTGGACAGTCATTTGTCTGGAATGATATTTATTTGATTTGTTTATTTGATTTGTCAATCACTTACAAGATAATAGGTGTAAGTAGAAACATGAGTAAGAATTCAGGAAATAGGTACAGTTAAATGGGGACAATAGGACAGGGACGGGAGGCATGATGGTGCACTTATGCATGCCCCTTACAGACCTCTTAGGAATAGGATGGGGTCAACAGTGGTTAGTTTGACATTGAAGGAGTAGGGTCTCCTGCTTGAGGGGCTGGACTAGAAGACCTCCAAGGTTTCTTTGAATTCTTTTATTCTGTAACTTTAAAAATTGCCAACTAACAAGTGACTCCCAGTTCACTGGCCTGCTACTTTTATTGTATTCCTTTCATGTAAGTGAATGATGCAAATTGGTTGCAGCTTGATAAGTTTTTGCTACCGTCATATACAGCTGGATGAAAGTCCTCAAGAGATCACTCCATCTCAAAGACAATTGTGTAGAACATCTGGTCTGAACAGGTTTCCACCTCTTCTTCATGAGAGGTCCTGGGTTCCTGCGCCAACTTGTGCCCCAAAAGCCATTTCAAGGATTTCTTGACCTTAATTAAAACGCTTTTCAGCTTCTTCCTTAAGATTGGATCTGATTTTGACTTTAGATCCATGTTATGCAGTCATTTTTTTTCCCTCTCCAACCCTATTCAAATAATTACTACTTAATATAACAGAATGCAAATTCCTTCTCAAACTCTTCACCTTATTTGTGGGTCCCATTGAAGGTGGGGCTCAGAATTAGTAGCCACACATACAGAATAATTTTCTTTTTCTTTTTTTTTCTCCATAAGCTTTTATTTTTGGAACCAGAAGTTGCAACGACAAATACATGGACAGACTAATTGTTGTTTTCTTTCTCCCCACAATTTTCTGACATTTTTCTGGATTTAGAATCAGTCCACATAATTGGGAAGATGCCAGTGTCTGGAGGGTGGAGTGTCAAAAAGATAAAAGAGTATAATAGCAAATAATATCCCCCAAAACAGGATGAGTGAAGCTGTACCCATTCCTGTATAGTTTTACGCTCAAATTTCTTTCTGTACATCAGACAAGAAAAGCAACAATGACAACAAAGACACAGAATGCAACAAATGAGGAGAGGAGGAAAAGTTGTCGGGAATGTCAATTTCATGCAAGCACAGCAGGTTTCAGAAAATAAATTTTCATTTCTGGAGGCAAAGAGAAACCTGCAAGAGTTGATCATTTGGCTCCCCCATTACCAAACCGAATTGTTCTATTTATATCTAAGCATTGGACCATTAGAAAGCAAATGTGCGGGCAAAGCAAAGGGATTGCATAATCTCAAGTCAATCTATCTTTTTGCATAGTTTTTTTTTTCCTATTTATCTATCCATCTATTATATATCTATTTATCTGCTCTAAAATCATGAGCATAATGTAGGTTTTTACTATTTCTATCCCACTAATATATTGATTAGTTTTATGTCATTTCAATCAATTAGGGCTATATCCAGATGACGAGAGTACCAAACATAATTAATGAAATGAAATTATTCTCACTGTGCAGTGGTGGCCAGTGGTTAAAATGCAGTATTGCAGGCAAACTCTGCCCACAGCCTGGAGTTCGATCCTGACTGGCTCAAGGTTGACTCAGCCTTCCCTCCTTCCAAGGTTGGTAAAATAAGGACCCAGATTGCTGGGGGCAAGATGCTGACTTTGTAAACCGCTTAGAGAAGCCTGTAAAAGCACTGCAAAGCGGTATATAAGTCTAAGTGCCATTACTATTGCTATTTTGATACGATTCAGTTCAACCAATTGCAAGAAATTTATGCTGAGTTTGCCCCTCCTGTAATCAATTATTTTATATATATAGAAACCCTTTGACTTTTTCTTATTTCAGATTAACTGATAAACTTGCAATAAAAATCCTTTCATTTAACCAGAACACAACCTGAGATGGTGCAGTCCTTATAAAGATGTAGTTTTATTACCTCTATTTCAAATTTGTCTGATGGACCAAGAGAACTATTTCTGCTTTATTTCTCCTCCCAGCTGCTTTTTCCATCATAATTGGATCATAAAAGTTTTACAGTGAGGCCATAGCAATGTGTACCAAGAGTAAAATCTTTCTTACCAAAGAGGCTACTAAAAGCATTGGAATCTGAAATGTGGCAACCTCTACCGCAAAGGAATATATCATAAGATTGTTATTTTTCCCCCCCTCAATGCTGGGCTCCTTAACTATTAATTCACTCCCTCTTTACTTTTAAGGTGTGCTGGTCTGTCCATGGTGCCAAATTAGCACTGCCTCTGAAATCTCGATCTGTTGGGATAGGTCATCATCAACGATCATAAGGTTGCAAAATAATGCTCTGTAACATCAGCTGAGAAAATAAAACAATATTCACGAATGTGTTCCTCCATTCTTCACTGGCCTTCAAATTATGGCAGTTTTATGGTTGTCACCAGGAATCCCACCCCACTGATAACACTGAGTGGCCATTAGAGGTGGAGGGGGAGACACAAAGAGAGCCATTTCTCAAGTCATGACTCAGGAGTGTCCACACACTCTGTCAAGATGGCAAACATGAACACTGCCTATCAAAAGCCTACCTCTCTTTCTGTGAATTACACATGTGGCGTAAACAGGGGGACGGCTTCAAAAATATCAGCAATGGGTTGTCTGCCCAGTTGCTAGGTAGCCATGGGCATGGTGGGCTTAGTCAGCCTCCTGCACCATGATGGGAGGGAAGCGTTCCCCGGGCTCTGGATGCTTTCCTTGAGCTTCAGGGAGGGTGAAAACAGCCTCCCCTGAGCGCCAGAGGCCCTCCAGAAACCAGAAACTGGCCTGTTTCTGGCTTTCCAGAACCTCCAAGAGGCCCATTATTGCCTCCCAAACCTTCCACGCAGGTGCTGCACTTTCCTGGCATCCAAATGGGCTGTGTGGGGACTCTTGGGAGAGGCAGAGTGGGGTAAGCAGGGCCAGCCAGGGGGTGGGATTAGCCAGTTCACTGAATCGGCCATAAAACCAGCTATGGGTTCACCCGAACTGGGGCGAACTGGTAGCGGCCCACCTCTGGGTGTAGATAAGAAAAAGAGAAAGAATTTGATTCCTTAGTGACAACTGACTCCAACCTCATTCCACAAGGTTTTCTCCCTGCTGGCTGAGATCCTTGGACTTAGAGTCAACTCAATCACAGAATTTCTCCATTTAAGGTCTTTCAAAATGGTGGTTGAAATACAGCACTTCAGGACCTTTCTTTTAAGTAACCCTTTTTGTCCATTTGCTTAGGTTTGTCCCAAAGATGCTTTTCCAAAAGACAACTGGACTTTCTTGGGTGGGGTGGTGTCCCTTAAAAATGTTTCACTTCTCATCCAAGAAGCTCCTTCAGTTCTAACTGAATAGCAATACCACTTAGACTTATATACCACACCACAGTGCTTTACAGCCCTCTCTAAGCTGTTTACGGAGTCAGCATATTTTCCCAAACAATTTGGGTCCTCGTTTTACCCACCTCGGAAGGATGGAAGGCTTGAGTCAACCTTGAGCCTGGTGGGATTTGAACTGCCAAATTGTAGGCAACTGGCTGCAGCAGAAGTAGCTTGCAGTACTGCACTCTGACCACTGCTCCACAAAGGCACCACAGAATGGTGGGGAATGGAAGGATTGCAAAGGACTGAAAAGAATATAAATCCTTAACTGTTATGTATGTAAATAGTTGAATAAAGGCAAGCTTGGGGTAAAGTGCAGGGTTCTGGCCCTGCACTTCTGATTGGGTGTTAAGCGGCTAGATCGGATTGGTCGGGTTCTGAGAATCTGATTGGCCCTTAATGAAGGACTCTTATTGGTACTGGAGCAAGCGTTTCACAAGCTCCTATTGGTTATTTCACATTAGCATTGCCTATATAAAGCAGAGTTGTTGTTATACAAGTTAGAAGTCACTATGCAATAAAGAGTTGAAAGTTCACCAACTAAGACTGTCTCCATTCATTCTACCCATGCCTGAATCTATGACACTGGCGACGAGGATGGGATTTGGAGACATCTGATCTTAAGGAACTTGGAAGAAAACAGAGCACGTGTAAAAACGGCGCCACCAACGGAAGCCATGTCCGGCGGCATCGTACCACCCGCTCCGTACGATCCATCCCAAGAGGATTGGGAATCCTACATGGATCGCTTTCAGATGTTCCTCGAAACGAACAACCTGAAGGACGCCACACCAGCCAAGAAGCGGGCGCTGTTCCTGACATACTGCGGCCCGGCTGTCGTTAAAATGGCTAAAGCCCTCGCGAAGCCTCGAGAAGTGAAAGCAATAAGCTGGGATGACCTCGAACCTCTTCTGAGAGACCATTACGTGCCAACCGTACCCACACTCGTGAGACGCCACGAGTTCTATCAACGAAGCCAATGAAAAGGAGAGAGTATGGCTGACTTCGTGGCAGACCTCCGGCACTTGGGAGGCCTCTGCGGGTTCGCAAACCTAGATGAAGCATTGAGAGACCGCCTAATTCTGGGATTATATGCACTAAACGTACAGAGCAAGCTAATGGCAAAGGGCGACATCGGCCTTGTTGACGCCATCGCTGAAGCCACCACCGCTGAGGCAACAAAAAAGTCAGCGGCGCAGCTACGGTGAAGCCGAAACCCCACAAACCCACCAACAGGCAACATCTCACCCAGCTCAGAAGGGCAGTTGGCAACAACGCACTACGAGGACCTTTCTTCGTCGTCAGACAGCGACGAAGAAGGGGTCCATCGACTGCGTTACGACCGGGATCCTCGTCCTAAAACCTCACGCCCTTGCGCTGGCTGCGGGGCAAACCATTCCAGGGCAGACTGCAAATTCCGCGACGCACTCTGCCACGAGTGCGGGAAACGAGGCCACATCGGTCGAGTCTGTCGCAGTTTACCGGGACCAAGCCCGGCCTCAAAGGGAACCAACTTTTGCCAATTGGCAGGAAACCGTCCTGTAAGGCGAGACCCAGCAAACACTCCTACAGATATCGAGCGTTGCAGAAAGAAGAGGCTCACCATACTATCACTATAGGTCACGCCTCGGCCCTGGACGCTAAGAAGATTCGAGTTACAGTAGCCATAGAGAACCAACCCTGCCACATGGAGGTCGATTCGGGATCGTCCTGCTCGATGGTGTCGTGGAAGACATTAAAGCAACTCATTCCTACCATCCAACGCCAAGACCTTCGAATGCAACGCCTTATCCTTAAAGATTACCAAGGGAATCGGATCCCTGTGGTCGGGTCTTGTCGAGTCCGCGTCTCATTTAAAAAGCATATGGCATACTTACCTCTAACGATCATCGATAGGGACAGGCCTAGTTTGTTGGGCCTCCAATGGTTTGCGCCACTCGGCATCGAACTAGCCGGCGTGAACCGAGTCTGTGATTGCGAGTGGGAGGAGGATCTTATGTCTGAATTCAGCGATGTCTTCGCAGATCGTCTGGGCGAGTATACGGGGACCCCAATTTCGTTCAGCCTCGACCCTAAGGTCGCCCCGATCCGTTTAAAGCCCCGTCGAGTTCCGTTCGCCCTTCAGGCCAAGATAGATGAACAACTTGACAAACTAATTAAACAAGGGGTACTGCAACCCATTGATCATTCCCCATGGGAAACTCCTATTGTAACCCCCATTAAACCAGATGGGTCAATTCGAATCTGTGGGGACTACCGGGCCACTCTAAACCACGCCCTCCAGCAGAACGCATATCCAGTGCCGGTGGTGCAGCACCTCCTTCATTCCCTGGGAGGTGGAAAGGTTTTCGCTAAGCTAGATTTAGCTCAAGCCTGTCAACAATTGCCAGTGGACGATAAAACAGCCCAAGCCCAAATGATAGTAACGCACAGAGGTGCTTTTAAATGTACCCGATTACAGTTCGGGGTGAGTGTGGCCCCGGGAATATTCCAAAGTTTAATGGAACGATTGTTACAGGGAATCAAGGGCGTGGTTCCGTATTTTGATGACGTATTGATTGCAGCTCCTTGTAAAAAAATTCTGCAGAATCATTTAAAATGTGTGCTTAAAAAATTCCAAGAAGCGGGATTGAAAGTAAAAAGGGATAAATGTCATCTGTATACCGACAGTGTTGAATTTCTAGGTTATCGCATTGATAGTCAGGGTATTCACCCAACTGAGAGTAAATTAAGGGCGATTAGAAATGCTCCCAGACCTCATAACAAAACTGATCTTCAAGCATTTTTAGGCCTTATCAATTTCTACAATGTGTTTTTACCGCATAAGGCGACTGTGGCTGAACCATTACACCGGTTATTAGATAAGAAAGCATTATGGGTTTGGGGTTACCGAGAAGAAAAAGCGTTTAGAAATGTAAAAGATTTACTTACATCTGATTCTGTACTTATGCAATATAATGAAACATTACCCTTGGTTATAACTTGTGATGCCTCACCGTTTGGGGTGGGCGCTATTTTGAGCCATGTGCTACCTAATGGAAATGAGGCTCCCATTGCATACTTTTCGAAGGCTCTATCCCAGGCAGAACATAACTATGGACAAATAGACAAGGAGGCTCTTGCAATTGTGTCAGCCGTAAAAAAATTCCATGAGTATGTATATGGAAGGACATTTACAATTGTAACCAACCACAAACCTTTATTGGGGATAATCGCTGGGGACAAACCAACTCCCTATATATTGTCCCCAAGAATGACTCGACGGTCAGAGTTTCTCGCTGCTTATAATTATCGATAGTTACATCGACCGGGAAAAGCCATTCCCCATGCCGACGCACTCAGCAGAGCACCGCTACCAGAGACCCTCGACGATCCGGCACCAACAGTATCAGCGTTACAAATCGAAATGCTCAACTCGCCTCCTATGACCGCTCGAGATATCGTGAGGGAGACCAGATGAGACCACACCCTAGCACAAGTCCTAGGCTGGGTAGAGCGTGGATGGCCATTGGACCAGATCCCAGATGACTTCGCGCCATTTAAAACAAGACAGACTGAACTTTTTTCTCAAAAAGGCTCCGTTATCTGGGATGATAGAGTCGTCATCCCAGAACGACTCCAAAAGATGCTGTTACAAATCTTGTATGATGGACATCCCGGGATCGTGCGAATGAAGGCACTCGCACGGAGCTACGCTTGGTGGCCAGGCATGGACCGACACATCGAGCAATGGGTCAAGGCCTGCACCAAGTGCCAACAAACCAGCAACGCACCGCCAAATGCTGCACCGACCGAATGGGAGACACCACGTGGACCCTGGTCCAGAATCCACCTGGATTTCGCAGGGCCGATCAAATGACAGACATTGCTGTTGACTGTCGATGCATTCTCTAATTGGTTAGAAATTCATCGAATGGCCAATACAACCTCCGAGGCAGTCATTAAAGTCCTCAATAGACTCTTTGCAACTCATGGATTGCCGGACGTCCTGGTGTCCGATAACGGACCACAGTTTACAGCGCTAATGTTTGAACAGTACCTTGCTGACAACGGCATCCGCCATGCGCTCACCTCGCCGGCGCATCCTGCTACCAACGGCCGAGCGGAACGCATGGTACAATTTGTAAAAAAGACTTTACAAAAGATGGACTATGATAATCTTGACGAAAAAATAAACCGCATTCTACTTCTACAACACATCACTCCGCACAGCGAAACCGGCAGAACTCCCACTGAACTTCTCATGTGGCGAAAACTCCGTTCCCACCTCGACCGACTGCACCCTGCTAACGAGCCAGAAAAGCCTCCAGGATCCAGCGGACGCTACCGTACCTTCAAGGTAGGCGACCCCTTTTATGCAAGAAATTTATCGGGCGACCCAGTTTGGATTGAAGCAACGGTAATACACGAGACTGGGCCCAGATCCTATATTGTAAAATGTATTGATGAGAGACTATGGAAAAGACATATTGACCAATTACGGTCACGACTTATAACTGCTAGCCAACAACTTCCCAACGACCAAACTGAGGGGGGGGGGAAGGAAGAGAAGATGACGATATGCCAGGGAACCTGTTCCAGGAAAGCGATGAATCAAGTGAAACCCAGGAAATGGAGCAGGAAGAAGAATCGTACACTCCAAGGGAAATCACACCAGAACGAGAAGCTGAGCCACTACAAAACAACACCCTACCTCAATGGGACTGCACGCAACCAGTCCAAAGAAAATCTGACAGACCCAAGAGACAACCGTCCTATTTAAAGGACTACATAGTCACAAACTAATTGTGAAGCCAGGGGGAAGGGGTGTTATGTATGTAAATAGTTGAATAAAGGCAAGCTTGGGGTAAAGTGCAGGGTTCTGGCCCTGCACTTCTGATTGGGTGTTAAGCGGCTAGATCGGATTGGTCAGGTTCTGAGAATCTGATTGGCCCTTAACGAAGGACTCCTATTGGTACTGGAGCTAGCGTTTCACAAGCTCCTATTGGTTATTTCACATTAGCATTGCCTATATAAAGCAGAGTTGTTGTTATACATGTTAGAAGTCACTATGCAATAAAGAGTTGAAAGTTCACCAACTAAGACTGTCTCCATTCATTCTACCCATGCCTGAATCTATGACATTAACCATTCGTTCAAAACTGAAGAAGCTTCTTGAATGAGAAGGTAAAAGTTTTCAAGGGGAAAAAAAATCAAAGAAAGTCTAGTTGCCTTTTGGAAAAAACACCTCTTTGGGACAATCATGAGTTGGATGATTGAGAATCTCACAAACATTTGCTTAGGTTTCTTGAGTTTTTGATGGCTTTGAGCTATTAAACAAGAACTGAGCCAAATGGACGGTGCCTTCTTTTTTTTAGATCTCCCATGCATTTCATGTTCAGAAATGTATTGACTCTGAAAGTTCCTTTCCTTCTGTAAAGATTAAATGGCTGCTAAACCTCCTGGTGTTCTGTCTTTTCTGATATAAAACAGACTCACTTCAGATGCTAAAACTAAAGCTTTTTAATTGCATTTGTCGAAATGAAAATATACCAGGTTTTAACCTCTCCACTCAGCAGCTGATTTTGATTTGTCCTTTCCATCTATCAGCTGCTTCATTCTCTCCCACTCACTTCCCTTCTGCCTCACCCCTCTTTCAAAAAGAGTTTGTTGGTTTTGTTCAGTGAAATCTGGTTGGTAGGAGGCCAGAATTGAAACTGTGAAGAATTTATTTTAAAAACAAGAGGACACCTCCTGCTAGGAAAGCGGTCTGTTAAAATAATGCAAAGAAAGGAATATTACCGTATATACTCGAGTATAAGTCGACCCGAATATAAGCTGAGGCACCTAATTTAACCACAAAAAACTGGGAAAACTTATTGACTCGAGCATAAGCCAAGGGTGGGAAACGCAGTAGCTACTGGTAAATTTCGAAAATAAAAATAGATACCAATAAAAACTTTCACTAGGACAGTTGAGAATAAGTTTGATGTTCACAATTTCCTCTTTGAAAGAGACCAGTAAATAGGGAACAAGAAGATGAAGAAAAAGAAGTGTGTTTTTTCACACTTTTCACACTGCAGTGAACAAAAATGGCATCATTGGAACAGGCTTATTCTCAGCCCAAAGGTTTGTTTCTGATTTCTTCCCTGATTTAAGGGAAATTTGGGAAACAATCTCACTATCATGAAAGGTTTGATTGATTCACTAACCCAAAAGATGATGATGATGACAGTGGTAGGCAGGAGTCACTCTCTCCCTTGCAAGAAAAAAGCAAGAGCCGTTCTTATGATCTCTCTCTCTCTCTCTCTCCCCCCCCCCCAATAAAGTCAAGCCCTTTCCAGCACGCGCGCGCGATCCGCCCCCGCACCTTTGCACCTTGCAAATGCAGGGTTTTTGCATTTGCAAGGTGCAAAGCGGCGGGGGCGGATCGCGTGCACGTGCTGGAAAGGGCTTTACTGTATTACGGGGAGAAAGAGAGAGAGGGAGGGATCATAAGAACGACTCTTGCTTTTTTCTTGCAAGGGAGAGAGTGACTCCTGCCTCCCACTGTCATCAACATCTTCTTCTTTTGGGTTAGTGAATCAATTAATTTGGGAAATGATCTCACTATCAGAAACAACGCGAGCTGCCTCCACCTCCTCCTCCCCCTCCTCCCGAGTGGACGGAAAGCAGCTGGAGCTGAGGAAATGAAGCTGAGTGGAGCCGAAGCAACCTCGGCTCGCGTTGTTTTCTCAGCCTAGAGAAAGGGGAAGGGGGCTCATCTGGACCAAGGGTGAGTCTCCCCCTCAGTTTCCCCTGAAGGATCTTCCGTCACTTTTGCCTTCTCCCTACATCTTCCCTCTGTTAAAATCCCCACACACACACACTTATTTTCGGTTGGATAGATTTCATGTCTGAGCATTCTCACATGGCGGTGGGTCTTCCCCCCAAAAAATACAGTTAAAAAAAGAAAAAACAGTATATCCTCAAGCAAGAACTTTTCTGCTTCCGATTACCCCCATGCTTAAAAGTTGCAAAGGAAACACGGAAGCAGGGAAGCGGCTGCCCAACTTCGGAGCTCCACACCATTTTTTTTTCAGAGGGGAATCTGACTCGAGTATAAGCCGAGGGGTGTTTTTTTCAGCACAAAAAATGTGCTGAAAAAACTCGGCTTATACTCGAGTATATATGGTACTTTTTTCCCCTTTCTTTTCTCTTTTTGCTATTTCAGAAGAAGCCAAATCTTTGTCTTTTAAAAAAAAAAATCTGGAGAGAAGGGAAAGGAAGGGAAAAAGGAAAGCAAGAAAGCAAGAAAGGAAAGGAAAGGAAAGGAAAGGAAAGGAAAGGAAAGGAAAGGAAAGGAAAGGAAAGGAAAGGAAAGGAAAGGAAAGGAAAGGAAAGGAAAGGAAAGGAAAGGAAAGGAAAGGAAAGGAAAGGAAAGGAAAGGAATCATATTTGATTAACAGAGTGGATGGTATAGGATGAGATGAGATGGGAAGGGAAGGGAAGGGAAAGGAAAGGAAAGGAAAAAAAGGAAAAAAGGAAAGGAAAGGAAAGGACCAAGTCTATGCAAGAACATCTTGATTTTATTTTAAAATATGTTTTTCTTTCTCTTTCTCTTTAGAATTCATTAGAATCTCCAGTGGTTATGTAAAAGGGCAGTACTTTTTCATAAAGGGAGCTAGAGTTTATGATTCCTAAGAAATTTTAACTTACAGCAAAGTTTGAGCTCACAAAAATGGCATAAATTGTCAGATTTGCCATAAAATAAACCATAAGGAGCAGAGGACCTTTTTCCCCCTTATAAAATTTTATTAGAAATTCAAGATAGTGTTTAACCACAGTGACATATGCCTTGATGCATACTCAAGTAACTTCAGTTTTATCATTGTTGTAATATTGGCCAGAATCTTTAGCACTGCATGGGCTGCCAATATCGGCCAGATTTAAGGGTGCAGGATTAATCTCTAAAGAGAGTCAATTCTACAAACTCCTTTGAAAAAAGGAAGAAATCGAGGCAGATCAATGCACGGCTGGATGGATGGGTAGTTTGAATCACTTTGAGCATTACCCAATTTGAAAATGACAGAAAGGGGCAGAAGAGATACAACCGTCTCGGTGAGAAGAATGAGCTACAGTTCTTAGTACAAGTCTGTCAGGTTTGTTTGCTGCAACGTGCACCCAATCATAGAACTGTTCTAGCCTGAAAAAGAAAACAATCAATAGCTGTGAAGCTTTGCCAGACCTTGAATAAAGGGAAGTATATTTTATTGAATTCTCCTTGAGACTGTTTCTTCCAAGAAGATTTCATCTGTTCGCCTGCAGAACGGTTGTGACTCCCTTTCTTCTTGGGAATGCACTGAATGTGAAACATGAAAACAAAAAAGTGTGGGGATGAAAGAAGACAGTGTAGGAGGAGGAGGAGATACTTCAATTGGTCCCAGTGGTAATTGTTCCAATGATCTATAAGAATAATATTCTATTTCAGTGATGATGATGATAATAATAATAATTGCAAAAGCAGCCGCACTTCGGACATTTTACATCTTGCAGTGATACCTTTTAAGACATCAAATAGCAACATCTTCCTATGCCAAAGCTGCTTTTTGAGGATAGAGTAACAAAATAAGCAGCAGCAATTGCTTTTGTCTACTCAAAACAACATTTGGGAATGTTTAAAACCCCTGATGAAAAATGTTTCATTTCATTTCAGGAAGGTGTGTGTGATTCAGATGGAAACCAGCTTGATTGCTGGATTTTATTTATCATTCTGTTATGTTCTTCATCTGCTTTAGTATTTCCCCCATCAAGGCATGATGGAATAAGTAAGTAAATGCTTTCTGGCACAGTGAAAATCATGCTAATTTGATGGAGAAATTCCAGCAGTATTCTTTTAAAAAAAAATCATTGGCAGACATCTTTCTTCTGCAAAAGGTCCTGTTACTCTGTTCTTTGAATAATTGTATTTCTTGTACTAAACGTTTCTTGATTCAACAAAAGACGGGACCCAAGAATGATCCCATGCCAATCTTCATACAAGAATCATAAATACGTGTGCTGTTCGTGCACCACTGTTTCCTTTCATTGGCCAGCTATCAGATCAACAACCACTGAACCGATGGGAGTTTTGAAGGAGTTCCCTGGATCCTATTCACTGAATTAAGATTTCAACTCTTGTAGAAATCTTCTTTGTTTGGTATATAGATGAGCATTGTCTTCACATAATCAGAGCGAGTTCTGTATTCTGAACCATGGACAGCAGCAGCATCCAACTCCCACATTTTTATATTTCTCCATCTTCAACTTCTAAGACATAATGAACAACTAAATCATTCTGTTTTCATAGAGAAAAGTATAAGGGAACCAAGAATGTGTTTTTATTACTCATACTTCTCTTGGCAGACTATTGCTCTAGCATTTGTGGGAAGTTAGAGGTCCAGTCATCTATACCAACTGGAGTTCTGTTTTGTAATTCCTACCCATCATGGCCTGTAACTCTACATTTGTTCCAATTATGCTCTTGAACTAGAAGCCAACATAGTCATGATACTGATAAATCTGGGAGTTAAGAGTTTTGCAAGATTGTCTACAATATCAATGTTATAAACATCTTATGTTTTTGGCTCTTTGGTTATATAGAAATTACATTAGCAGCATCACATCTTCATCACCTAACTGCACTAAGATTAAATTCCAAGCAGGAATGATAAATTTCTGGGAATCCTATGCCTTTGTCTCATTTTTAGATTGGTTCTATTTGGATCCCTGTCATATGATTATTTTAATTTGAAAGATCATCATTTCCAGGGAAACATGAAACAGCATCTTTGATGTTATCAATGAATTATCCCTGCTTTTCAAGAGGAACCTTCAAGACAGAAATATGTCATTGTTCTTCCTCTGTAATAAGTAGAATGTATGTTGCTCATGATGTGCAAAAGACACCCATAATCCTAGGCTGTCTCTGTGTGTGTTTGCTTACTCCCATCTTTCAAAAATAAAAATGAACAAATAGCTTGGAAACCCTTTATTCAGATTTTCCTTGACAATATATGGAAGCAAAGGGACAGAACTTCTGCAAAATATGGTCCATATAAGGCATTTAACCAGTGCAATTTGCATAAACAGCATGTCTTATCTGAATTTTATGCAAATTGAGTCCCACAGGTTTATTTTAGGATGCAAAATGTAAGCTGGTTATAATATTCTCCATTTATGCATCCCAGGAATATAGAAAACTGTTTGGAGCATAGAAGTATGGCAACAGTTACTGAAGCAAAGAAATATTCTCTTGTGTTTTGGATTATATCTGAATGGCCAACAATACATTAAGCTATCATATTATTTTATCTTTAAACTTAGAGAGGGAAAAGACATTGAAAGCTTCTGGAAAACTTAGGGAATCTCTGTTATCTTTTGCCTACCAAGTAGGAAAAGTAACTTGACATATTTTTTTTTTTCATTTATATTGTTGTTTGTGTATGTGTTGTAGTCTATAGACATGTTCTGACCCAGGCTTCATCCAAATTAAGAAAACACAAACCGAGTATAAAATCAAACCTATCTTAATGCAATGCTGGGAGTTTCCCAGCATTCCCAGCCAAAACTCATTAGACTGCCAAGAAACAGAAGTCCAATTACTTAGAATATAAACTGACAGAAATTCCAGCAAAGACAAACCAGAGTTCACAGAGCTTCAATGAGGAATCAGAATGTAATGAACTTCTTTGCTTCCTGCAAAGAGCATGTCACCGAGGGCTGACTTTTATCCCTTATGAGAGGGGCAATCACCTTCCAGCCTCACTCCCAAGTTGCCCCCCTGCTTCAGCTGCTCTCTCCTTCTAGAAGCCCTGCACACACGCACACTGAGAACAGGCTCCCCTGGGTCCTCTGCTTCACTACTGCCAGACTCTGAAGGGTCCAAAGGAAGGGTCTCAGATGGTCCTGACCCATCTATGCATTGGATGCAGAACTCCCGTCCAAGTCCTTGCCAGACTCCCTGACTGGTTCCCTTTCATCCTCACTGTCCAATACCTCTGATGTCTGCACCGGCTGCCGGTGAACCATAACAAGACAAAAGAAATGTATGTTATTGTCCATATTCTCCTAGTTTGTATAAGGTTATCTGGAATGGTTTGGATTGGGCAGTTTTTAATTCCTAATTTCTCAGCCCACATCCTTCCTTCTTGTTTTCTGAGTCAATGTTGAACTTGTTTTCTGAGTCAATGCTTTCGTTGTACAAATTGCAATGACAATAAAGTAAGCTAAACTAAACTGTTTTCCTTTCATTCTTCAGCAGAGCATCAGAGGTTCCATGTTGGCAAGGAAAATTGAGTGCAGTTTGTGGGATTTTTGCAGGGCAGTTTAAGAAAAAAATAATTATTGACTGACGGATGGGATGACTATCTTTCTAGCTTCAGCAGATGTCTGAAATAGCTCCACTTAGACCAGGAGTGTCCAAATTTGGCACCTTTAAGACTTGTGGACTTCAACTCCCAGAAATTCCCAGCTAGTCACGCTGGGAGATGGCTACACCAGTCATGGAATCAGTAAATTAACCTAGTTAAATTGATTTGCACAATACACTGAATTGTCAATACACTTCTGTTGGATTTACACAACAAAACATTCCCTGAAGTAGCCAACTGCATTCAGTGATATGGAAACTCCAACCGATCTCACAATATTAGTATGGAGACAATCCTTTGGGGAATATTACAGATTCAGCCTCTGTTCCTGCAGAGAATCAGTATACACATCAGTATCAGTTTCTACAAGAAGACTGAAGAAGCAAAGATGACAGTTTGTCAAGTCTTTCAGAGGATAAGCCAGAAGAAGGTTTATTTCAGTTTCTGTTCTCCAGAACAATAGAACAACTCTCTTACATTGTAGGAATATAATTCCAATATTTTTTTTAAAAAAAAGCTGACTTGTAATGGAATCAACTGTGGATTCAGTCACCTAATTGTCCCCTTCAAGATCTTCTCTTCCTGAGAAGATTTGATTCTATGCCTCTGTTTATACAAACAAGGATTGGATTAGCTTTTTTGCAGCACCAGCCAAAAAAAAATCTAATCCAAGCCTTGGTTGTATAAACAGGGGCCTAGACTCAAAATCAGGTGAAGTATTACAAATGCTTTATAAATCTTTAGTAAGACCACATCTGAAATACTGCCTCCAATTTGGATCACCACATTATTAAAAAAAAGATCTTGAGAGTTTGGAAAAAGTGCATAGAAGAGCATCTAAGATGATTAAAGGCTTAGAGACTAAAACATATGAAAAACAGTTGCAGGATTTGGATATGGCTAATCTAGGGGTGACATTATAGCAATATTTCAGTATCTGAGGGGTTGTCACAAAGGAGAGGAGGTCAACTTATTTTCCAAAGCATCAGAGGGCAGGACAAGAAACAATGGATGGAACTAATCAAGGAGAGAAGCAACCTGGAATTAAGGACTTCCTAACAGTGAGAACAATTCGCCAGTGGAATAGCTTTGCCTTCAGAAGTTGTGGGTGCTCTATCACTAGAGGTTTTTAAGAAGAGACTAGATAGCCACTTGTCTGAAATGGTTTAGGGGTTGGACTAGAAGACCTCCAAGGTCCCTTCCAGCTCTATTCTGAATTGAAAAATTGAATTGAGCTGCATGACTCTGCACCTGAACTGCAGCCTAAGCAAATACTGTATATTTGGGGAAGTCTCCCTCCCCCTGAGTCAATTTCTATTGAAATAGGAACAATTATTTCTACATTTGCATACAAATCAATGCATGCAAATGTTATGTAAATATGCCTCCTCTTTGAGTAACAAGATTCCCATCTACTAACAATAAGTAAGTGAACACTAATCTCAAATTATAGAAACCTATTTTCTCTAGTCCTGTTGCCAGTTTTTTTGTTTCACAATAATTTATTTTAGATGCAGCAATTATAAGGCAATTGATACCTTATTGTCCTGAGGATGAGATGCCATTATGTATGAACTCCATGTTATAGATGGTGGTTCAAAGCTGGAGAAGGCACTGGAAGGAAGGCTTCTGAATTTGAAAAAGAAATGCTACATGAATTAAGGATTCAGATTTCAGTCCAGCCAGACATTTGAAATTTGGGACTCACATCACAAATAAACAAAGAAAGTATATTGGATATTATAGATTTCAGGACCACAAAAATGAAGATACAAGATTAAATTAAAATTAAATTAAATTTTGTTGAGGTAATTCCCCATTAGGAGAATGAGCGCATAAAGGGAGACATATTTGAGAGCAGTGTTTGAATAATAAACAGACAGAACACAGATACACTGTACAGTAAATGTAGATTTTTTTACTTCCAGAAATGTTAAGCAAAGTCCAAAATAGGCAGTCCAAAGTCATTCATAGGCAAATCAGTCAGTTTTTCAATCCAGGGATAATCCAATAACAAAGTCCAATGTCAAAAATAGTTCAGTATCAGACTTACATTAAATCCATGAATATCAGTCAATTAGGAAAAATGGAGGAACGGCAATACTTTCCAACAGAAGGAAACAGAGATATACTCACACTCTCTTCTGAGACTCAGACTAAACAACCCAGGTTTCTGGCTCCATCTTATGGCCATTTGAGAAACCACACCGAATTACAGTTTTGCATTTTCTTAAAGATACAGTTTTAAAATGTTTATCCTGGTTTATATATTTCTAACCCAAATAGCTGTTAGGTGACTCATATTCCTAATATTTTACCCTTTGGGTAAAATAATATATACAACCTTACATTCCAAGTTCATAATCTTCACAGCACGCCTTATGCTTTATAGAGCCTTGGGCCTTTGTAAAATGATCTGACATATTGTTTTCTGACATGCAGTATTCTAGCTTAATCATTTTACTTTGCACACATTGTCTCACATTTAAATATCTTAAATCTGTGTGTTTCATTCTTGTTTTAATAGCAATATTTGAAGTCATCTGTATTGCTGATTGGTTATCTTCATAAACTACAATAGAATCTGTTATATTAATTCCCATATCAATTAATAATTGTTTATACAAAACTAAATCTGTACATAATAAAGACAAACATGAGAATTCAGCCTCCATTGTTGACAAACTTAGATGTTTCTGTCTAATAGATCTCCATCCAATCAATGCTTTTCCCAATAATACAGAAGTACCCGGTGTAGATTTTTGTGTATTTATGTCTGTAGCAAAACTTGCATCAGCATATGCAGTTAAATTCAGTTCATCTTTTGGCTCCAAACACAATGCATAATGCATCATCTGTTTCAGGTATCTTAACACACGCTTAGCAGCTTGCCAGTGCCTTTCAGTTGTCTCAGCATTAAATCTCGCTAATCGACTAACACTGTATGCAATATCTGGCCTTGACCAATTACTGAGATAAGATAAACTACCAATCAAGGACTGATAAATGTTTTTATCAAAAATAGGACTTTGAACATCACTATGGCTAAACTCCTGGCTCATTGGTGTCTTAGCCAGTTTACAAAGTTCCATTTTAAAACTTTTTAGTAATTGGTTAATTTTATCTGCCTCTGAGGTCTTGTATCCTCCCCTAGTTCTATTTATCTTTAAACCAAGATATTATTTGATTTCTCCTAATTGTTTTATCTTAAATTTCTTTTCCAATGGTGAAATTTTCTCAGCAGCTTCTTGTTCAGTTTTGGTAATTAATGCTATGTCATCAGTAAATAATAACAATAATGAAATTACACCATTACTTTCTCTTTTAAACAAACATAGATCAGCCATTCCAGCTACAAACCCTATTTTAGTCAATTCTTTAACTATACATTGGTTCCACTCATATCCTGATTGCTTCAAACCATAAAGACTCTTTTTCAATTTCCAGCAATCATTATTATCAGTATTAGCATTTTTGAGACCTAAAGGTTTCTTTAAATATATAGTGTGTTGCAATGGTGTATGCAGATATGCTGTTTCTACATCCAAATGATTTATAATATATTTCTCCTTAGCTATCCACACTAATGCTGCCCTTAATGTGGTAGCCTTCAGACTAGGTGCAAACACCTCATCGTAGTCATTTACTGTCTGATTGAACCTAGTTAAATGGTGCTACTAAACTGGCTTTTGGGGTAACAGTCCCATCTACACCTGTCTTAAGGTTATATATCCATTTACATCCTATGGCATGTTTACCTGGTGGTAACTTAACATCTTCATATACCTCCAGTCTTTTTAATGATTCCAGTTCCTTATCCATTGCTTTCTGCCAAGCAGCCTGATCCTTAGCAGGATACAGTTTTAGTTCACTAAAATTACTTGGAACTGTATTCACTTGGCATACAACTCTAGCCTGATATCTATCAGGTGGTCATGTTACTTGGGTTGAATGTCTTGGTAATACAGTGCTAACTGGTGGACTTTCCTGTGCCACCTGCTCTTCTATTACCTCCTGTTCTTCCTCTTTAATGGCTATTTGTTGTTTACTGATATCATCTTTAGGGATTATTTGGGTGTCAATAATAATATCATTGCTGGATTCCTGTTCCAGTTTATCCCATCCAACATGCTCGAGAAATTTTGCATTAGCACTGCAATAAACATGAGCTGTGCCTCAATCCCAGAATCTAAATGATCTATGGTTGGCCTCATAACCCACAAAAAATAACTTCTTAGCTCTATGTTGCCCTTTCAGTCTTACTTGTGAGGGAATATGCATGCATGCTGGAGCTCCAAATGTGTGTAAATAACTTAAATTTGGCTTTCTGCCATGCCAACGAGTGAATGGTAATTCTCCAGCTGTTGTATTTACTACATTGTTTAAAACATGGTTGCTACACATTATGGCTTCATCCCACAGTGTTTCAGGTAAACCTGAATCAGATAACACAGTGCGAGCCATGGCTTGTAATGTTTGCCCTCTTCGTTCTATAAACGAGTTATGTTGTGGTCTGTAAGGTGCAGAACGTTTATGCTCAACACCAGCCAATTTCAACATAATTTGGAATCTTTTGTTAACAAATTCAGTCCCATTATCAGTTACTAAAGTAATTACTTTACTTTTCATTTTTCTCTCAGCAAACCTTAGCCAGTTAAAGAAATGTTGGAATGTTTCTGTTTTGTTTTTCATAAGATAGCAGAAACCGTATCCTGAGTAATGGTGCATAACACTCAAAATATAACAGGCATCTCCTAAACTTGGTTTCTTAGGACCAATTATGTCAGCAAACACAACCTCTAAAGGTTCTTTGGTCTTAAATCCATTTAGTCTGTTTGCCGAAGTAACCTTACTCTTTTCTTGACTACAAGCATTACAGTATAAATACTTGCTACAGGGTTTCAATTTTACTCCTTCTGATAATTCAACAGTTTGTTTGAGCATTTTGAAATTAATGTGCTCTAGACGTCTATGCAGTAAATGTATACATTCATCATGTGGCTTAACATTGTTATAAACTGAGTTAGCCATCTTCAACTGGTCATCATGTATCACATATAAATCATTTTCTAATGTAGCAGTAACACTTTTACCCTCTTTATTATACAGTTATCTCCCCTAAAGGTTACTACATAACCAATATTAACTAAAGCCCTTACTGATAACAAATTAAATTTTAGTTTAGGTAGATATAACATAGTTAAATGTTTGTTTATACAAGAACAATATGCAGTACCTTCACCTGATGCTTTAATCTTCCATCCATTTGCCAATGATACATGTTGTTTACTTGTGGACATCTTTACAAACCTTTTTCTATCTTTAGTAATTCACTGTGATGCTCCACTATCAACAACCCACAAATCAGGGTTTACAGTTGAATTGCTATACATAGCCCAACTAACATTCTTCTTAGCCTTCTGGTGTTTGCCAGTATTCTGTTGTTTTCGTTTCTTACAGAATTTAGCTATATGTCCCCTAGCCCCACAAGAAAAACATTTCCTAACAGTATAGGCAGTTGAAGATAAATCCTCTTCTTGTGGTTGTTCCTTTCTCAGCTGGTCCCTATCCAGCTGTCTTCTTGCTTCTTCTAACAACCTTCCAGTTACGCCAGTCAGTGTCAGTTTATCTCTGGGCAGGACTTCCAGTGAAGATACATAGTCATCATAACTTTCATCCAATGAGGAAAGAATGATGTAAACTTGATGCAGCTCTGAAAATATTAGTTCTTTTTCATGTAGCTCTTCAAAAGTTCTTTTCGTGAAGTTCAAATGAGCTAACATATCTCCACCTTTCAGAAGATGTGCTCTAAACAGTTTATGTGTAAGATGTATGTGTGCACCTACATTGTCATGAACATAAATCCTCTTCAAATTCTCCCAACACTTAGCAGCAGACTCTTCTCCACGAATATGGACTAGCTGCTGGTCACTCAGTGTTAGTCCAATTATACAAAGAGCTCATTCGTTGTTCTGTTTAAAGTCAGCAAGTTTCCTGGCATCATCCTCATTTTCTGGATCCCAAGCATTTACATCTGGTGGGTCTTGAACTACATTCCATAAACCTTCTCTACGCAGAAGTAGATTGCACTTCATAGATCAGGAAACATAGTTTGTTCCATCCAACCAAGTTATGAGTGATAGACTTGTTTAAGTGTCTTGTGCCATCTTTATCAGGATAGTAACCCACAATTAAACAGTAAACAGCTGTCTGTATACAGTACTGTGCATTCACACTAACTCTCAGTTATCTGTGCCTAGTATGGTCTGGGCCCATAACCAGTGTTGAGGTAATTCCCCGTTAGGAGAATGAGCGCATAAAGGGAGACATATTTGAGAGTAGAGTTTGAATAATACACACACAAAACACAAATACACTGTACAGTAAATGTAGGTTTTTACTTCCAGAAACGTTAAGCAAAGTCCAAAATAGGCAGTCCAAAGTCATTCACAGGTAAATCAGTCAGTTTTTCAATCCAGGGATAATCCAATAACAAAATCCAATGTCAAAAACAGTTCAATATCAGACTTACATTAAATCCATGAATATCAGTCAATTAGGAAAAATGGAGGAACGGCAATCCAACAGAAGGAAACAGAGAAAAACTCACACTCTCTTCTGAGACTCAGACTAAACAACCCAGGTCTCTGGCTCCATCTTATGGCCATTTGAGAAACCACACCGAATTACAGTTTTGCATTTTCTTAAAGATACAGTTTTAAAATGTTTATCCTGGTTTATATATTTCTAACCCAAACAGCTGTTAGGTGACTCATATTCCTTACAAATTTAAAAATATATTTGCAGTGCTATAGCTTTAAAGTTCCTCAATGAAACAATCAGCACCTTCAAAAAATATTAGCAGCAATTAGAAGCTAAAGCAAGTCCAAGGATTGCTGAATCAGCCTAATAAAATAGAGTCCAAATTTATCTGCTTGTTCTGTGTCTCCCTATGGAAAGACATTTATTGTTAGATAATGATGTCCCTTCCTTCCCTTTGTTTCTCAAACTTCCCTTCTCTTTCTCTGATGAGATCCTGGGATTCCATGCAGATTTTTTTTTCTTGTGTCCATCACAGCCATCAAATCTCTGCTCACTTTAGAACAAGGGTCTTCAAACTTGGCAAGTTTAAGACTTGTGGAGTTCAGCTCCCAGAATTCCTGAGCTAACATGACTGGAGGAGGAATTCTGGGAATTGAAGTCCACAAGTCTTAAAGCTGTCAAGTTTGGAGGCCCCTGCTTCAGAACCTCCTTAGCTCTTATTCTCATTGGCTCTCAATGTCAAACAAGAAGCTCTTCTCATGATTACTATTTCTAGTTATTTCTCAGTTATCCTTCTACTTCTGGATTTCTAGGACATTTGAGCAGGTGGATAAGCAGCATCCCAAAAATATTGTCTTAAAAGTCTTCCCTTCACACACACACACACACACACGCACACCACAAGAAATATTGCTTAATTGCTTGTCATTGTTGTCTGCATGGTAATTTTTAGACTAAGGTAAATAAAGCCTGATTTACAGTTAAAATTGATAGAAGAGGCCACTAAGGTGAGAAGAAGAGAAATGCAATATGAGGGAATTGCATGTGGGATGTACTGTACCGTCGGTAGATGACAGAGACAGAGACAGATAGAGACAGAGACAGATAATAGCAGTTCTCATCTTCCAAATCTCTTGTGCCTGGAAGGAACCCGATAGGAAGATCCTCAGCCAGATGTTTAGGCACTATGATCTTCGAAGGAATCTCACTGCAGTATTGCCTTCTCATTAGGAGTTCTTAGAGCATATACAGGTGAAACTCGAAAAATTAGAATATCGTGCAAAAGTTCATTTATTTCAGTAATGAAACTTAAAAGGTGAAACTAATATATGAGATAGATTCATTACATGCAAAGCAAGATAGTTCAAGCCATGATGTGTCATAATTGAGATGATTATGATTATGTAATAATTGAGATAATTAAAATATTACATGCAAGCAATAAAGGATTGTACATAGAACAATATCGGACCTCTGAAAAGTATAAGCATGTATATGTACTCAGTACTTGGTATGGGCCCCTTTTGCAGCAATTACTGCCTCAATGAGGTGCGGCATGGAAGCTATCAGCCTGTGCCACTGCTGAGGTGGTATGGAAGACCAGGATGCTTCAGTAGCAGCCTTCAGCTCTTCTGCATTGTTCGGTCTCATGTCTCTCATCTTTCTCTTGGCAATGCCCCTTAGATTCTCTATGGGGTTCAGGTCAGGCGAGTTTGCTGGCCAGTCAAGTACAGTAATCCCACAGTCATTGAACCAGGTTTTAATACTTTTGGCAGTGTGGACAGGTGCCAAGTCCTGCTGGAAAATGAAGTCAGCATCCCCATAAAGCTCATCTGCAGAAGGAAGCATGAAGTGCTCCAAAATCTCCTGGTAGATGGCTGCATTGACCCTGGATTAAATGAAGCACAGTGGACCAACACCAGCAGATGACATGGCTCCCCAAATCAACACAGACTGTGGAAACTTCACACTGGACTTCAAGCATCTTGCAGAGTGTGCCTCTCCATTCTTCCTCCAGACTCTGGGTCCTTGGTTTCCAAATGAGATGCAAAAGTTGCTCTCATCAGAAAAGAGGACTTTGGACCACTGAGCAACAGACCAGGTCTGTTTTTCTTTAGCCCAGGTAAGACGCTTCTGACGTTGTTTGTTGCTCAGGAGCGGCTTGACAAGAGGAATACGACATTTGAAGCCCATGTCCAGGATCCGTCTGTGTGTGGTGGCTCTTGATGCATTGACTCCAGCCTCAGTCCACTCCTTGTGAAAGTCCCCAACACTTTTGAATGGCCTTTTCCTTACCATCCTCTCCAGGCTGTGGTCATCCCTGCTGCTTGTGCACCTTTTTATTCCACACTTTTCCCTTCCATGTAACTTTCTATTAATGTGCTTTGATACAGCACTTTGGGAACATCCAACTTCTTTTGCAATTACCTTTTGAGGCTTTCCCTCCTCATGGAGGGTGTCAATGATGGTTTTCTGCATAACTGTCAGGTCAGCAGTCTTTCCCATGATTGTGATTCCTACTGAACGAGGCTGAGAGACCATTTATAGGCTCAGGAGCCCTTTGCAGGTGTTATGGCTTAATTAGCTGTTTAGAGTGGGACACTTTGAGCCTAGAATATTGAACCTTTTCACAATATTCTAATTTTCTGAGATTGTGGATTTGGGGTTTTCATGAGCTGTAAGCCATAATCATCTCAATTATGATACATCATGGCTTGAACTATCTTGCTTTGCATGTAATGAGTCTATCTCATATATTAGGTTTACCTTTTAAGATGCATTACTGAAATAAATGAACTTTTGCACGATATTCTAATTTTTCAAGTTTCACCTATAATGATAGAGTTAGAAAGGACCTTGGAGGTCTTCTAGACCAACCCCTGCTCAAGCAAGAGATCCTATACCAAATACTGTCCAATCTCTTCTTAAAAGCATCCAGTGATAGAGAACCTACAATTTCTAGAGAGAAGAGGTTTCACTGATCAATTTTTCTGACTGCCAGCAAATTTCTCCTTAGTTCTAGGTTGCTTCTCTCCTTGTTTAGTTTCTATCCATTGCTTCTTGTCCTGCCTTCAGGTGCTTTGGAGACTAGGAGAACCCCATCTTTTTTGTGACAAGTCCTCAAATACTGAAAGGCTGTGATCATGTCCCCTCCAGTCCTTCTCTTCCATTAGACTAGACATATATAGTTCTCCCAACCATTCATCTTTTCCAGTTATTATTTTTTGGTTGCACATCTGTGATTTACTTCTGCCAATAAGCCTAACTGGGCAGCGCCTTGAGGCTTTTAAAATGAGATCAAGAACCTCTTTTTCAAAGGCGATGCCATTTCCGCTTGGCTTTTTCCATGATGCCAAAGCTTCTGCTTCTGCTGTGTGTAGAGGCCGCTTACAATATCAGAGGCCTACAGAGACTGACAGGTCTTTGGAAATGAAAAAAAGCTTGGAAGTATGGCAGGTGAATGCCCTCAGCTGGATGAGAGAGCTGGACAGAGGTGTTGAATGGTGCATTAATAGTTTTCAGTCAATGGATATACACAAAAGGTTGCTAGATTCCTGGCTATTACCCCAGAAAAGATCAAAGGTATCTGTTTGCAACCTCACTTTAAAAGCAGCTTTAAAAAAAAAAAATAACAGAAAGGAAGAGAAGTAGAGAAAGCAAACAGAAAGTTGGCAAAAATACAATTAGAGTCATTTTTTTTCCCCCAGTAATAGAAATTGCCCAGCTGGCTTCAAGAGAACCTGTTCAATTCACCCCATGCCACATGCATCTAGCAGTCTTCCCTAGTGGGCACCACATGCATACAGGACATACTCCAGTAGCAATGGCTGAAATAATGAGATGATGAAAGAGAGCCTCTCGTGCCACATCAAGGGGAGCATACACTCACAGCTCCTTTTAACTGTGGCAGTGATCCTGTCAACTGTCTTCTCTAAGTGCTGTGACCACTCTGGCTAGTGATGTCATGATGACATCATCCCAGGGCTCTTCCATGTGCCCATTGAGAGCCACACACACCACACCTTAAGGCAAAGCATCCAAGTAAAATGAAGAGAAAAATTCTAGACCTGCTCACTTGTCTTCACATTGTTACCCTCATTACATTTCAGCCCTTCCGCACCAAGATTCCATATCGGGTCAAAAGTAGCTCTGGCTTGTATGATGTTCAACAGGATAGACAGCTGAGAGAGTTATGTGTGATGCTGTCCCTCAAAGAGAGAGACAGAGGTGGGGTGGGGGGGAGAGACAGAGATTGATATTCCCTCCCTACATCCTTTCTTTCCTTTCTTTCCTTTCTTTCCTTTCTTTCCTTTCTTTCCTTTCTTTCCTTTCTTTCCTTTCTTTCCTTTCTTTCCTTCCTTCCTTCCTTCTGCACAGTGGGCCTTGAGAAGCCTTCCAGGCCACTCCTATCTTCTGACAACTACTGCCCTTCATCAGCCCTTTCCTCTATCTAGGGCAGGGGTCCGCAACCCACGGCTCTGGAGCTGCATGTCTTCTGACCAAGGCTTCCTGAGACCATAATTAAGCACATGCTTAGTTAAAACAACTCTTGTTTTATTGCAGTGCTGGGAATTATATTTATTCCCAGCCTGTAATGAATCCCAAACAGTTCCTTGAGATAAGCACCCACCTTTCTCTCCTTTGAATTGCTGCCAACAACTAAAGTGCCAAATTGACTGAAAAAAAAACCAACCGAAGTACAAAGTCCACACAGAGCTTCAAGGTTTAATCCAAACAGTGCAAATGACTTTGCTTCCTGCAAAGGTTTCTCTACCTTTGCATGTCCTTTATACCTTAGGGGAGGGGCAATCACCTCCAAGCCTAACTCCCGAGTTGCCCCTTTTGTCTCAGCTGCTCTTGCCTTCTAGCAGCTCTGCACACACACACACTGGGAACAGGCTCCGCTTGTTCCTCTGCCTTGCTGCTATCAGACTCCAGAGGGTCCAGAGTCAGCACCCCACTCCCAGATGGTCCTGGGCCCATCTCTGCATCGGACGCAGGATCCTCATCTGAGTCCTCACCAAATTCCTGGATTGATCCCCATTCTTCCCCACTGCCCGATTCTGCTGCCATCTGTACAGGCTGCTGGTGAACCACAACAAGCATGTGGCTCTTTCATCCTTCTGCTGAAGTTCCCTGTCACTCACCTGCCAAGGTGTGACACCCACCGGCACACGATTTATGGAGCTTTTTGACCCCTGATAGTTTGGCCAACCATGGATAAATCCAAGAAAAGCAAAATTTCAGAAGAAAACAGAATGTTGAATTCAACTACATATGCTAGTTTTGTGGCCACTCAGGAAATAATCAGGCATGGAGAAAGGTTTTGTGACACTCCCGGTGTTTTCTTTTCTGTGGGAAATGGGTCCAAATGGCTCTTTGTGTTTCAAGGTTGCTGACCCCTGATCTGGGCTATCAAATTGAGATGTTAGTTTCTCAGGGGAGGTCAAAAGTTTCCACACAATGGTCCTGAGCTTGATGGATGGCAGGCAAGCCAAGCAAAGCCAGAATGTAAAGCTTATGATTTGTCTCTAATCTGACACTAATGCTGTCAAAGCTCCTACTGAGCAGCAGGAATTGCAGCAGAACAACTGGGATGACAGGAATTGCTGTGCCCAAGGTGAAAAGAGTTGACGGCAGTGCTATTAAGACTCAGGTAGGCTGAGCAGCAACACCTCTGAAGATTCCTAGACTTCAACCATGCCAGACCTCTGTTTCTCTTAGTCTTTAAACTGCTGGGTAATGAATTGCAAGCAGGAAACTGGAGAGAAATCTTAGAAAAATAAGAATTATTCCAGAAAGAACTAAGCAGAGGATTTTTTTTTTTAATTAGTCACAGAAAAGAAGAGAGTAGTGGGAGGTATATGATTCTTAAGATCCAGATCCACTGGTAGTGAAACTATGATTCATACTCTATTATTCTCTGTCTTCAATTTGGATGTCTTCTTCTCCGTGTCGCATGGTGACCACACAATGCATCCTGGTCAGATGATATTTACATCACAGATGGGTCATTCCAGAGTGGGGTGAAGGAGATGAGAGGATGAGCACCTGCACTTAAAGTACCTCCTGGGGGGTCATTGTCATAAGTGGGTAAGTTCATTTGCCATCTCCCAAATCCCAAAGTATTTGAGTTCTGTTCGATCAGATCAGGTTAACAGAGTTGGAAGAGATCTTGTAGGTCATCTAGTCCAACCCCCCACCCACCCAAGCAGGAGACCCTATACCATTTCTGACAAATGGCAGTCCAATATCTTCTTGAAAGCCTTCAGTGATGAAGCTCCCACAATTTCTGAAGGCATGATGTTCCATTGGTTGGGGAGGGAATGGGGATTTTGCAGTAACCTTCCCCTAGAGTGGGGTGGGAATCAGAGGCAGTATTCAGCAGGTTCTGACCAGTTCTGGAGAACTGGTAGCGGAAATTTTGAGTAGTTCAGAGAACCAGCAAATACCACCTCTGACTGGCTCTGACCCCATCGCTTCTCTGCCTCTCATTGAGTCCCAGCTGATCGGCTGGGTTTTCTTTGGTTGCCAGAGCTGGAAAGCAGATTAGTGGGGTGGTGTTCTGACCCAAACCTTTTTCCAATAAAACAAACACGAACCAAAGGGAACAGAAACCTTTTAATGATTCTTATGAATCCCTGGTTAAAAGGCTGCTGCAAACTAATTAACTTTGATAAGCACAAGCCTCACCAAAACTGTGCAAGCCTGCCAAGAATAACAGATACAAAATATTTTACAACACAAGAGTCTTCAAATACCAACCTAAGATACTGGAATGTCCATGAGTCTCGAGTTTCAGAACGTCTTTGCTTCATGCAAAGAATGTCCAATTCACAGCTGGCTTTTATCTTCTTGAAGATGGGGGACCTTGCAGCCTTACTCCTGAGTCACCAGTGCTGCTGTAATTGTTCTTTCTTCCAAGTAATCTTTCGTGCACATGCACTTGGCACAGGCTCCTCGGGAACCTCCTCATCGCTGCTGCCAGCCCCCACAATCTCTGAAGGCAGCAGTCCACTCCCTAATGGTCCTGGCCCCTCCTCAGAGTCCTCGCTCTCCTCAGGCGTCTGCACCTGCTGCCGGCTAACCACAACAGGTGGGGAGGGAATGGGATTTTGCAGTAACCTTTCCCTGCCATGCCCATCAAGCCACACCCACAGAACAGGTAGTAAAAAAAAATGAATACCACCACTGTTTTACCTCTTGCAGAATTTGAGCACATCTTTCTTTCTCCAGAGGAACAGGGAGGATTTTGGTCAGAAAAAAAAAAGGTGGGGGGAGGCTTTCTCCCCTCTTCCACTTTTGAGAATAACTTGTCCTTGAACTTCCTGGTTTCTGGTCTCCTCTGCTAGCCAACCATGTTCAGCTCCTTTGGGATTTGTTTCAAATCATGTGAATTTGCTGGCTCGTTTAGCTTGAAATAGACAGCCGAAGCAATGCCAAATACCAATGCTCTCTTTATGTCTCTGAAGTTAGGAGAAATCTGTACCTTATTTACGGCTGAAGTATTATTGTGGCTGCAATAATGAAATAATTGAAACTGTATTTCAGCTTGTCTCTGCTACTGATCTAGGAAAATAACTTTCTCTTAGCTAAAGCAAAGTCCTGACCTGAAGGAATGGGGATGGAATGATGGTGTTAAGATGCATTAAACATATGTTCTTCATGTTGCTTTGTGATTGCATCTTATTTTTATTATATTTCCAGATTCTGTCATTTCTTTCTTCCCCAACAAAATCAATTTCTGTCACCAGCAGCGGTTTTTGTGTTACCACGATGGAAACCTCCTTCCTTCCTTCTTTTCCTTCCCTCTCCCAGTCCCCCCACTTCTAGGGCTGAATTAATAGACTCCACACAGCTGAGTATTCAGATGCTGAGATGTAGATCCATGACCCCTTTTAAGACGGGCCTATCCTGATGGCTCAGGGTGGGTGAGCCTTTTGCAAATCTAAATGACAATGTAAGCTTACTTTCTGTGTGTGGTTTTGCTTAAGGTTCCCCTCCGCCTCTTTTACTCTCCACTATAATTCATCTCTTTATCTGTGCAGTCCAGAAAGATTTGGGAGTGAGAGGCGATAGTTCCTTCCCACAGTGAAACTAAAAGCAATACCTTCACTTTGCATAATCTTTCAGTGAATTCTTTAACTTTCCTTTAATTAGCACAGATTCACTTGGTTTTTCCTGACCTCCCTTTGGGGAAAATTCAAGGTTTTCTCGGTCTAGAATTTCAAGTCTACAATGAGTAGAGGAGTAGAGAATTCGTCTTGTGAAATATTTCTGGACTTTCTCAACTGTGCTAATATCAGATACGTAGTGTGGGTTCCAGACTGATCAGCTGTATTTGAGTATTGGTCTAGCAAATGTTTTATATGCTCTAGTTAGTAGTGTAATATTACCAGAGAAAAAGCTACGTAGAATTAGGTTAACAACTCTTAATGCCTTTTTGGCTATGTAGTTACAGTGGGCTCTAGCACTTAGATCATTAGAGATGAGTATCCCAAGGTCCTTTACAGAGCTTGGATCATCAACAAGATCTTGACTATTCAGCTTGTATTTTATTTTCTGATATTTTTTTTTTGCCAATATGTAAGACAGAGCATTTATTTGTTGAGATTTGAAGTTGCCGTTTGTTTGACCATTCTGATACATAGTCAAGATCTTTTTGAAGGGTAGCAGTATTGTCTGTGGTGTTGAACAGCTTTACATCATCAGCGAAAAGAACACAGTTGCTCTTAATATGATCACAGGGGTCATTTATGTAGAGTATGAAGAGAGTTGGTCCTAGAACACTGTCTTGGGGGACACCACTGTTAACAGGTACAGAATTTGGTAGGACACTCCCAATTTTGACCATTCGTTGTCTGTTTGACAGGAATGCTTCTATCCAGTTATGCAAGTGTCCAGAGATACCATAAGATTTGTGTGTGTGTGTGTGTGTGTGTGTGTGTGTGTGTGTGTGTAGTTGCCAAATTCTAGAAATAATGCTTCTATGTATTCTCATTGTTGTCTTTGAATAATAATGAGATAAAAATAGAATAGCACAATAGTTATGATGACTGAATTATTCCATCATGTGAAACTTATTTCTAAGTAGCTATTAGTAAGCCTTATGAGCAGCATGGTAGCCTCGTGAAGACACTTGCCTACTACTTGGAAGGTTGAGAGTTCAACCCACAAAGAAGAAAAAATATTTGCTGTGAACTCCATGTGGCATTAGAAAGGGCATCCGGCCAGTAAATGCTCACCTCCATCCAGTCACCCCAATTCTACCCTGAATTAAAGGATTACAGGCTCTTAAAAAGGAAGTATTAGTAAGACAAAAGTTCTGCATTTTACCTTCCTGCTAGACATATTTTAGGCAAGGCATGGGTATTGTTTTGGCCAGGGAGATGGAAACGCAACCAATATTTATCTTCAGTCTTTAGGGGAAAAATTTGCAGGAATAAAATTTACCTTATCCCCTCTCCAAAGGAAAAAAAAATAGTTTTTTTCCCCTATACTTGTGAAATTTATTGAGACCTGCTCTGTTTGTTTCAAAATCCTCAGCTTTAACTTCCTGAGCTTACTTATACACACACACATTGATAAAACTCTCTTAATATGCCCATACAACTTTCTCTGAGTTTAATAATATTCAAAGCGCAGTGTTACAACCCAGTCTCGCCACTGATTTCCAGATGTGGGAATCAAGCAGTTTTGAAGGCAGTAGTTTAAAAAACCATCAACTTTCAGGTCTGTCTTCCTTTCTTCAGGAAACAGCTGATTTAAGAACGAAAGTCATATTTATATGTTTCTGTAGTTTATTGTTCTCTCTTGTTCCATTTGCTTTCCTTCTTTTCTCATCCTCTTCCTTCATTTTAAATTGCTTTCTACCCAGGACCTTCTCAGTATTTATTCCTTCTTTGAATTTGTAATTACATCCAAGTGCTGAACTTGCATAGATCATACTATTAGTACTTAGAACTCTGCAGAGAGTTTATAGCTCTCTTTGTCTACAATGCAAGAAAATTCACTAAGTGCGACCATATTGAACTTGACAAAACACAGAAAATCTTCGTCATCAGATGCTGATAGGCAAAATACAGCTGTGGAAAAAATTAATTGACTGCCATTGTCATGATCCCCTCATCAGGACTTTTTGATCGGGGCTGATGGAAGATGTTCAACCACACATCTGGCCCAACCTGGATATCAATGACAGAAAGTGGAGTGGCTCAGATATTATGGATGACTGAGGTAATCCCATTATGAACTATGGAAATTCTGTTAATGCAGCCTTACAATAAGGTAGATTTAGTTCAGTGGTGGGATTCAAATGTTTTTACTACTGGTTCTGTGGGCATGGCTTGGTGGGTGCAGCAGGGGAAGGAAAATCTACTATAAAACCCACTAACCTGCTTTCCAGCTCTGTTCTCCTGTGCAGGGCAACAAAAGAAGACCCAGCCGATCAGCTGGGACTCAATGGGAGGCATAGAATAGATGGGGGCAGGGCCAGTCAGAGGTTGGATTTGTCAGTTCTCCAAACTACTCAAAATTTCCACTACTGGTTCTCCAGAACTGGTCAGAACCGGGTGAATTTAGTCTGATTTAGTTCATCTAGTTGTGTTTCCTGTCTGGTTTATCTGGCAATCTGACAAAGCATGAAGATATTATGTCTCACCAAGGCATTAAGAGCTGAACTCTCACAAATACTCAATTTCTCCATCAAGGAAAGCAGTGCAGCCTTCGTGCTCTGATGTTTGGAACTGGGGTCTAGAAGTAGAAAAGGAAGTCTAGAATTTTGGAGCAAAAAAAAATTCTATTTTTTTTTTCTTTCTATTTTCTTCTCCCTTTCTTCTTTCTCTCTCTTTCATTTATGTATGTGTTGTTGGTTTGTTTTTGTTAAGCCTGTGTTCCCCAACCAGGGTTAAGGAGACAAGCTAAACAGAATGTGCAGCATTAGTCAGATAGGCACACAGATAAAAGAGTGAGATATGTTTGTATATTTGTTAACATACAGTAAAAATAACAGATATGCTTGTGCTATCAAAAGATAGTTTATTCCATTTAGAGTTTATAGCATAGTCAAAATAACAGTCCATTAGTCATGTATCGTATCAGTCAGTCCATTCAAGGATATTCAATTAGCAAAGTCCGTGTAGAATATCCAATGTCAGTTCACTTACAAATCAGTCCTTTGTCTCTCTTTTTCCAGTAGGGGAAAAATGCAGTCTTCAGTCTATCCAGTAATTAGGGATCATCAAGCCAGAGAGAGCAAGCTGTGGCACCTTGCTTCTTTTATGGTGCTTTTTACAACCACTCCCTTAATTACAATCCTACAGTTAAAGTTGCAGACACTTTAACTAACAAACTATGATAACATATTTATTATTTTACCTAAACCAGTTAAGGTAAACAATGTTATCCCTAACATTCTCCCCTTTTAGGTAAATATAATAATATAACTATTTACATCTTTAAATCATATTTGTTACAACTCTCTTTAAACTTAATTACTCCTTGAGCTTTTGTAAATTGGTCTGCAATGTTTTCTTCTGTCATGCAGTATTCCAATTTAATTAGCCCATTCTTTACAGATTCTCTAACATTTAAGTATCTTAAATCAGTATGCTTTGATCTAGTTTTTACAGCAATACTAGTAGCCAACTTTATGGCTGCCTGGTTGTCCTCGTACACAATAATGGAATCTTTAACAGTTACTCCCATGTCTAATAATAACTGTTTGTACAAAATTAAGTCAGTGCATAGTAATGACAGACATGAAAATTCCGCTTCCATCATGGACAAGCTGATATGCTGTTGTCTGATTGACCTCCCCCCTATTAGTGTATTACCAAATAATATAACCATCCCAGATGTTGATTTTCTAGTGTTTATGTCAGTTGCAAAACTTGCATCTGCATAGGCACTAAGACTCAAATCACCCTTTGGTTCTATATACAATGCATGGTTCATTGTTCCTTTAAGATATCTTAAAATTCTCTTTAATGATTGCCAATGACATTGATGTGGATCTGAATTAAAACGTGCAAGCTGATTAACACTATAAGCTATATCAGGCCTAGACCAATTGCTAAAATATGATAAGCTACCAATCAAAGATTTATATATTGACTTATCAAATTTGGGACTTTGATCATTAGTTTGGCAAACCTCCTGACTCATTGGAGTCTTTGCCGGTTTACAAAGTTCCATTTTGTACGTTTTAATTAATTGGCAAATTTTATCTTCTTGAGATATCTTAAATCCATTTTTTGTTTTGTTAATTGTCAATCCTTAGATACTTTTTAATTTCACCTAAATGCTTTAATTTTATCTTTTTGGCTAATAATGATATAATCTCATTAGCTTCATTATTAGTCTTAGTTATCAAAGCAATATCATCTGTAAATAATAACAATAATGACACCATTCCATTATTTTCTCTTTTAAACACACATGGATCTGCTAAACCAGATTTAAAACCTATATTGTTTAATTCTTTCACAATATATTGGTTCCACTCAAAGCCAGATTGTTTCAACCCGTAAAGACTCTTTTTGAGTTTCCAACAATCATTACTATTTACTTTATTGTCTTTTATAATAACTGGCTTTTTCAAATATATAGTGTGCTGCAATGGTGCATGCAAATAAGCAGTTTCTACATCTAAATGGTTAATGACATAGTTTTTCTTAGCTGCCCACACTAAAGCTGCTCTCAAAGATGTTGCTTTAAGACTTGGTGCAAAAACTTCATAGTAATCAGATGCAGTTTGATTAAATCCTTGAGCTACCAACCTAGCCTTATGGGTAACAGTCCCATCATTTCCAGTTTTTACTTTAAATATCCATTTGCACCCAATGGATTTTTCTCCTGGAGGTAACTTAGCATCTTCATATACTTTCATTACCTTTAATGAATTTAGTTCTTTTTCCATTGCCTTTTGCCAATTCTCCTGATCCTTAGCAGGATACATCCTAAGTTCATCTATACTAGTTGGAACTTTAGTTACTTGGCAAACTATACTTGCTTGATACCTATCAGGTGGTCTAGTTACACGTGTAGTATGTCTAGGTATTACAGGACTTACAGGTGGACTTTCATTTATTAACTCTTCTTGATTATCTAACTCTTCCTGATCAACTGTTTCCTCTTGTTCTGGTCCTATTAGCTCTTCATGGACTTCTTCTTTAATTGGACTCTTCTTATAACTAGTCTGATCTTTCTGCCTTTTGTAGGGTTCAATAATTACTTCGTTATTTAAATCTTGCTCTAATCTATTCCATCCTACATGTTCTAGGAATTTTGCACTAGCACTGGTATAAACGCTAGATGAACCTGGTTCCCAGAATCTATAAGATCTATGATTAGATTTATATCCTGCAAAAAATAATCTTTTAGCTCTATGCTGTCCTTTGTGTCTGAGTTGTGAAGGGATATGCATCCATGCTGGTGCTCCAAATGTGTGCATGTAACTTAAATCAGGTTTTGTACCATGCCACAATGTGAATGGTAATTCACCTGTTGTTGAATTAACAACATTATTTAATTTATGATTACCACACATTATTGCTTCTCCCCACAAATTGTCAGGTAATCCTGAATCAGACATCATAATACATGCCATTGACTGTAGTGTTTGGCCTCGTCTCTCTATAAATGCATTATGTTGTGGCCTATATGGTGCAGACTTTTTATGTTGAATACCTAACATTCTAAGTCTATTCTGGAATTTATTATTTGTAAATTCTGTACCATTATCTGTTATAAGAGTTACTAATTTCTTTTTAGTTTTCCTTTCAGCAAATTTAATCCAATTAAAGAGATTTAGATACGTTTCAGTTTTGCTCTTCATTAAATAGCAAAACCCATATCTAGAATAGTGGTCCATTATACTTAGTATGTATCGAGCTCCTCCTACACTTGGTTTTTTCGGACCTATTAAATCAGCAAATACTACATCTAAAGGCTCTTTGGTAGTAAATCCATCAACTCTATTAGCCGGTATGACCCTGCTTTTGCTTTGATTACAAATAGAACATTGCAAATACTTATTACAAGGTTTCAAACTTATTCCCTTAGATAATTCAACAGTTTTCTTAAGCATTTTAAAATTTAAATGCCCTAGCCTTCGATGTAACAAGTGAATACATTCATCATGAGGTTTCTTATTATCATAAACCGTGTTAGCCACCTCTAAACCATTATCATTTAACACATATAATTCACCTCTTAAAGATGCAGTAATTTTCTTATCTTCTTTTTCAGTTATGCAGTTATCTCCTTTAAAGGTAACTACATATCCTAGTTTAACCAAAATTCTAACTGAAATTAAATTAAACTTAAGTTGTGGTACATATAACATTTTTACATTCTCTTTTATGAAAGAACAATATGCTATACCTTGACCTTTAACTTTCATTTTCCAGCCATTGGCTAACGATATCTGCTGTGTACTCTGGGACATTTTAATAAAATTTTTGTTATCATTTGTTATACAGTGGGATGCTCCACTGTCAACCACCCATAAATTATTTTTTACAGCTCCGTTAGTATACATGGCTAACTCTAAATTTTTATTTATCTTTTGATTACTTTTAGTATTCTGGTCAGCGTTCTGGCACTTTGCTTTTTTACAAAATCTTGCCAAATGTCCTCTTCCTCCACAATTAAAACACTTTTTAATTGCGTATGCAGTAGGAGATTTATTATCTTCTTTTTGAGGTTGCTCCCTACTTAACTGGTCTCTTTCAAGTCTTCTTCTTGCCTCTTCAATCAATCTGCCAGTTATATCAGTTAAAGTTAGGCTTTCCTTAGGCAAAATTTCAAGGGAAGTGACGTAGTTATCATAACTTTCGTCTAGTGAAGATAGAATTATGTAGACTTGGTATAGTTCAGAGAAAATAAGCTCTTTCTCGTGCAGTTCTTGAAAAATGCTTTTTATAGTTTCCAAATGACTCAGCATATCACCATTCATCTGGAGATGTGTCCTGAAAGACTTCCGTGTTAGATTTATGTGAGCACCAACATTATCTCGAACATAAATCCCCTTCAGCTTCTGCCAACACTCAACAGCCGTTTTCTCTCCACGGATATGAACAAGTTGCTGGTCAGTTAATGTTAATCCTATTATGCAAATAGCTTGTTCATTTTTTAGTTTAAATTCTTCTATCTTTAGTCTATCTCCCTCTATCTCTGGATCCCATTCCTCTACGTTTGGTGGGTTTTCAATTATGTTCCACAGACCCTCTCTACGTAGAAGTAGACTACATTTCATAGACCATGATACATAGTTTGTTCCATCCAACTTGGATATAAGGGACAAACTTTGTAGATTGACTTGTGCCATGTTTTCTTTATATGGATATAAAACTATAATTAATAAAACACAGCTGTCTGTTTACTATAATGTATAACAACACAAACTATCACTTTTTACATGAATCTGTTTTATCCTAGTTAAACTGACTTTGCAGCCTCTGGGCCCATAACCAGTGTTAAGCCTGTGTTCCCCAACCAGGGTTAAGGAGACAATCTAAACAGAATTTGCAGTGTTAGTCAGATAGGCACACAGATAAATGAGTGAGATATGTTTGTATGTTTGTTAACATACAGTAAAAATAACAGATACGCTTGTGCTATCAAAAGATAGTTTATTCCATTTAAAGTTTATAGCATAGTCAAAATAACAGTCCATTAGTCATGTATCGTTTTAGTCAGTCCATTCAAGGATATTCAATTAGCAAAGTCCGTGTAGAATATCCAATGTCAGTTCACTTGCAAATCAGTCCTTTGTCTCTCCTTTTCAGTAGGGGAAAAATGCAGTCTTCATCCAGTAATTAGGGATCATCAAGCCAGAGAAAGCAAGCTGTGGCACCTTGCTTCTTTTATGGTGCTTTTTACAACCACTCCCTTAATTACAATCCTACAGTTAAAGTTGCAGACACTTTAACTAACAAACTATGATAACATATTTATTATTTTACCTAAACCAGTTAGGGTAAACAATGTTATCCCTAACAGTTTTAATTGTAAAATCAATAAAATTTATTTTATTTATTTTTTTTAAAAAAAGAGTTTTGGAGCAGGGGGCTCTTTGCCTGAAACTTTATAGAAAGCTTTGGTTTCTAGATCAGTTTCAGATGTGGTGATCTTATTCATAAATCCCTGAATTCTGGGAAATTGATCTGAATAGTGGTTATTTTCCTGGTGAGGTTATTAACCTATCTTCACTGTCGTAGGTGTATTCATTGCTTTTGCTTGTTCACAATTTCTTTGCAGCTTCTCCTCAGCCTCAGATGGGAAGCTATTTCAGAAACATTGTAATTCAAATAAATGAAATGGGAAACAACTCGTCTCCAAATGCAATTCTTTAAAAAGTAGGGTTTTTTATTTTTAACAAAAAGACATTATATTCAATTTGATATTTGCAACATTCTAATTTATCAGCTCACTTCTTGAGAGCTTTGCTGTTTAAAGTCCTCTTCAAACTTTAATGGGCCTTCAACAACCTGAGAATGTCCTCCCTTTCTTTCAAAGAAAGAGTTTGCTGGAATTCCTTTTAGTTGCTAGCTCTAAATTTGTTCCAGGAAATATAAGAAGGAATCACACTGGAGGATAGCAGAATAACATATACATTAGATTATTTTCTCATGTAATCAAAGGAAATGAAATACAAAGGTGTATCTTCTATCTACTGGGCAACATCAGATACAAATCAAATTATGTATTTTCTTCCAACTTCCATTTTTGCCAAGTAAGCGATGTCTTGTATGATCTCATCAGTTGAACTTTATACAGCCAAATAAAAGGAGATTTATTGACCAAGGGTGTCATGGGATTCTGAAAATTATTTGGAGCAACATTTTCCTGTTTTCCCCAATAGTGATTTGTGGAATTGGGATGAGGTGGGGTGCTTACATACCTCTGTCTCCTGCTTCTTAGAGCAAACACATTTTTAGGGCTGAATGGCAACCTCAGAGTTGCCAGGAAAAAGCTGTGCACACCAGTGTGGTGGAAAACAAAATAGGGAATGTCAGGGGCAAATGATGGGGTCCACACATGAAGATCCAATTAAACTGATTTATTGATAAACAGCCTATGCACATATGTCTTTCAACTCATGGTTAACACCTGTTTGGGTCAACAGGCTTTAAGGGAGGTTGGACTTCATTAACTTGTGGCTATGTAGGGATTCTAGGCTGATTCCTCTTTAAACTCCACCCCCAGTTTCTGCCATTCCTTCTACAGTGGACCACCAAATGAGACAGCATCAAAAGTTGCTTGGAGGGATCAATGCCATGTTTGGTTTCCAGAACTGCAATTACGTGCAAACTTCTTGCAGCTGAATTCAACCCCTTTTGGTCAGTTCTCCTGAATTAGCTCTTCTCTAATTTGATGGATGATGCAGAGCTTATTGGCAGCATTATGTTCCATGCCTTATTCAGATCACATTATGCCTTAAAAATGGAGTATAAGCTCATTGTGAGTTGTTTTGTTTGATTTTTAATTGTATTCCTGGCTAAAATTATTACCACCCTTGAGTCCAAAAGTCTCCCTGATTTGGAGCAGGGCAAAGTGGGAGGAATCATTGAATAATTTAATGAGTTTCAAGAGAAGCCTATTACTTCTGGCACTTTCCAATTAAGAAAAAGAAACTTTCATACCTCATGTTGTTTCCCCAAGAGCCTCTGAACTAATCTCAGAAGCAGTTCATGCATTTGCCCGCAGGCTACACAATTTCCAGCAATGTCTCCTTCCTTCCTGCCACCCACAGATTACTAAATTTCCCATACAGCATAATGAATTTCCTTCTTCCACAAATTCTGAGTTTTAAAAAAATAGGACAAATCCAAAGATACCAAATACCAAATGTAGTTTCAGTTCTCCAGCTTTGTTTAAAACCCAGCACTGGGCTACTAGATGGGCATTTCTGCTTCAAGTTTCAAACGTCCAGATTTTCCAAAGTAGCTCACTAGGGTTAAATTCTATGACATTGCTATTTCTGGGGGAGGGGGTCACCTATGGACCTAAAAAGAGGCTAAAGCACCTTTGGAGTTAAAAAGAGGTACTGAAGACTGGGGCACTTCAACATAAACCATCTGCTAACTCATGACATCTTCATTCAACTCAAGCTGCTCAAGCATAAATTATGGTCTCCCTTCAGGACCAGGGATCATTCAGAGATAACTTGCAGATCCCCAAGAAGACTCAGCTTGTTTTTGACTGGGCATTCACAGCCCTCCAGGTATCTGAAAATATTATAAAACGCACCCCAAAGATGATTCTCAATCTTTGAAAAGATTGAAAATTGCATGCTGGCTGGGGAATTCTGGGAATTGAAGTGCACAAGTCTTAAAGTTGCCCACGGTTGGACACCCCTGGTTTAGAGGAAGTCTAGAGTGAAAACAGATCTATTCAGATACAGATTAACAGAGTTCAAAGGGATCTTGTAGGTCGTTTAGTCCAACCCCTGACCCAAGCAAGAGACCTTACACCATTTCTGACAGATGGGAATCCAGTCTCTTCTTGAAAGTCTCAAGTGATGAAACTCCCACAACTTCCGAAGGCAACTTCTGTTCCATGGGTTGATTGTTCTCACTGTCAGAAAATGTATCCTTATTTCCAGGTTGAATCTCTCCTTGATCAGTTTCCATCCATTGTTCCTCGTCTGACCTTCAGGTGCCTTGGAAAATAGCTTGACCCCTTCCTCTCTGCAGCAGCCCCTCAAATATTGGAAGACTGCTATCATGTCTCCCCTGGTCCTTCTCTTTACTAGACTAGCCATGCCCAGTTCCTGCAACCGTTCTTCATATGTTTTAGTTTCCAGTCCCCTAACAACCTGGTTGCTCTTCTCTGTACTTTTTCAAGGGCAGAGGTCTCCAAACTTGGCATCTTTAAGACTTGTGACTTTAACTCCCAGAATTCCCTAGCCAGCTATGCTGGCTGGGGAATTCTGGGAGTTGAAGTCCACAAGTCTTAAAGTTGCCAAGTTTGGAGGGGCCTGTTCTAGAACCACAACATCTTTTGTATAGTGTGGTGGCCAAAACTGGATGCAGCTTTGATTTCTGTCAAGCCAGATCTATGGTTTGATGGTTTCATTCTTGTCTGCAATAAAACAAATAATGTGCCATGTATGTGAGCTGTAAGAAGTTCTTGAATATGGTTTTGGGGGTTTGGAGCGTTAAGATTTACTGTCCTGTCTGGCTTTATGCTAGACAAATCTGACATCTGGTGAGACAAAGACGAAATCCTATTTTCACCAGAGTACAAAGAGAGATGAGAATGCTGATTTATCTAACCTTCAGTCTACTTTACTGATGTACTGGGAGGATGAAAACTAAATGTCTCCAAAATACTTTCCAGTATCAATCAAATATATGAACTCAGATAGGAATAAAGGGGATCAATACAGTAGTGCCCTTCTCTAGGATACTCCATTGCATTATCAAGTTTTCTGGAGTTTTGTCCCTAATGATATTTGGAACCTGGATAAATGTGTTTTGGGTGTTGCTGTTTTGATGCGTAACCTGGGTAGAACATCACAAGATCATAGAAGACTCCTGTCTGAATTCTGGGTTCAGGACAAATTATGTCACTAGGCTAAGGAGAAGATGACCTCATGCTCAAGGACAGAAAGCCTCATGAAAGCTAAGAAAAGGGTCAGCCATTTAAATTATTGTTTTCTCTTTATTTCAATGAGTAATACAATCTAATAAACTGGGGCTTAACTCCAGTGATAAAGCTATATGTATAAAAGCGAAATACCACTCATGCATCATCACAAAATCTCCAGAACCGTAAAGCCTACAAACTTGAAATTTGGCACGTATGTTCCTCTTGGCTTCTAGGTGCTCACTAAGAAAGGATTATTCAAAATGATCATCAGATCATTTATATTTCATATATTATTATTAACATGCTCTGATACTAAGGAATTCTACTCCCTCTCCCCACCTGAAAAGAAATCTCGTCCAAATGCAAAACACAAGCAGAGGAGAGGAGTTTCAGGTTTAGTTTCACAGCACCAAGAAGCTTAAGTACAAAACAGTTGAGCTAAGCCGTGTCCAGGCTCCTTGCTGTCTCCTTCTTGCTCACACAGCAAATACTCTTTCAGTTTCCAAACAGCCCTAACCCTCAACTGTCTCACCCACTGACAGGATGCTAGCCAGATGAATACCAATGGATGCTGGTAGGCAGAGACAGATGTTTTTCCCCTTATTTTCTTCCTCAAAAACTAAGCCTGACTACATAGTTTTGTAGCGAAGCACAGGTATTGAGCTAGTATCCAAAAAAAGGAGAGTCATTGGAGCTTTTCTCATAAGGCGCTGGCTGTTTGAAGAGAAAGATCTTCTGCACAATTAGAAGAGCCATTAAGTGTAACATTTCTAAATATTTGGTGAATTCATTTGAAATTGCACCAAGAACTGCAATTACAGTAGATGTGACAATTGATCTGTTTTTCCTCCATACCCTTTTGGCTTCAATTTGCAAATCATGCTATTTTGTAATTTTCTCCTGTTGCTTTTCATCAACTTGACTGTCTCAAAGTGTGCCACTTCAGAGAATGAGTCTTCTTCATATAGCAGAAATATCTGATCTATTATGCTCTATGTTTGTTTTCAAGCCCCTCCATGATACAGTGATATTACTTCTACCTTTTTATACTTTATCCGAGTTACGAAAAGGTTCGTTTTTCTTTTCTTTGAATTTTTAAGAATAATTTTGTCAGATAGTTGTGTGCCACATAGATTTGTACAAGTCTTCTTTTGTTTCGGTCAGAAACTCACATTTTCTTTCAAATAAGCAACTACTGGGCTTGTTATAATGCCAATAAACAATCCCAATGTTGCAGGCAGGCAAGCTGCAGCCAGTAGCTGTCATAATTAGTTGTTTCTCCCTGGCTTTTTGGTGCTAAAAACATTCTTCTAAATGTCATCCCCCCTTCATGGTTCACCAATCATTCATTTATGTGGCTATTGTGGAGGTTTGTCAGATGTTTACATTCAAAAGGAGTCCATCGTTTCTTAGAGCACCTTTAGAAAGCTTCTTCTTTCTAAATTGCATTTAGATCAGTTCCTTGCCCTGGTTGACTCCAAAGGGAACTAAACCCAGGACCCCAATTGTCACACAAGACTCTGATACTCAAACAACAGCTGATCGAAGATGGCAAACTGCTTTCTATGATTCATCATTGCACTGCGTCCAGATCCTCAACTGAGAGACCTTTCTGGCTTAAGTGTTCCTTGTCATCATAACCTTCAATAACACTGGATTACAATACAAAAACCCACAGCAGAATGGTATGACCTTGGTCCTCATTATTACTCTTGTTTTATTTCCTGGAACATTGCCAAGATTGTCTGGCTCAAAATTTTATGTCTCAAGTGTCAAACCTATCTGGCTATCATTAAACCCTGCAAAGATTTATATCTCAAGGGGCCTGAGGTATAGTGAGTGATTCTCTCTCTTTTTCACTAAAATGTATGGATTGTCTTATACTGTCAGGGAACATCTGGACGACCTTGAGGATGAGAAGAAGAGATGCTGCTTAGGAAACAAAGAAGAAAGATTGGAACCCTCAGTGACATATCAGTCTGAGGAAGGAACTTAGGAAGGACCTGCTCTATTGGATCAAGAGTTTAAAATAGTGGTGGAGAAGTTGATACTTTCAGACTTGCAAGATTCTGCTAATGTAGCCTTACAATCAAGTAGATTTTAGCTCATCTAGTCTTGCTTCCTGTTGGCGTTATCTATAAAGGCTGGGAGATACACAAGCCATGACAGTTTCAAAGGTGCAGTCCCAAAAGGACACTCTTGCAAGATCTGACTTGAATCATATTTTAACATAGCCAAACTTTGATGAGGGTTGACATATAAATTTCAGAAAATCCATTGTGAGGGAGGCAATAGCCATATGCAGAAATAGGACTTGCTTCAAAAAATCTGATCTGTGCCACACTGTAAACACTTCAACCCAAAAACTGTAGAATACCTCTGAGTTTTTCTTGCAATCATAAATAATGCATTATTTTCTCTTAGCAATGTCTCAGCAGGAGACAGCACCTTCTGGCTCTTAACCAGGAGGGGCAGGAGGATCAAGGCTGCCAATATCTTGTTGCTTTCATGGTTGGAGGTGTTTTTGTTTTTGATCAAATTTTTGAAAGAATCCACAGGAACCAAAACAAAGGAATTTGCTACATTAGCTTCAGTCTTCCTTGAGGGGTTAGCAGAAGGAAGAATGAGCTTCTTATCCCAAGAACCTGTAGACTTTCCTCACCTGTTGATCTCGTGATGGTCTCCACTACCCACAAAATATCATAGGATGTTCAGAGAAATGTGACACTTTCCATTGTTGCATCATTAAAGATTCTGCTTGAGGATATGGACAAAGGCAGAATAGATAGCGTATGTCAGGCTATGGAACTTTTTCCCATTCAATTAGCAAGAATGAACTTCTGAGAACCAAACATATCACAAAGGAATCCTTTATTGAGATGAGACAATTCCTGTAGGAGTTCAAAGCAGCGTCTGAGGTCTCTCAGGCATACAGGGATAGATAAGGGAGTTCAGAACCCCTCCTCTTCTCTCGATGTGTATTTAGTGAAACAAAAGCTAATTCCTCCCCACCCCCTTTTTTTTAAGGAACGATCTTTTTCACAGTTTCCCAGGGCAAACCTAATTTCCCCCCACCCCCTTTTTAGAACAAACTATTCCAGAGATTCCCAAAGTACAATCTCACTGTGGAATTTTTATGATCTTCTCATCTCCTGGCTGTGCCTCTCAGAGGTGATAGGTTCCGGCCATTTGGGTTTTTTCCCTCCATTGTATCATGTGAGGGTTATACAAATTCGATAAAAGGTTAAATATATTCAGGTTACATCAAGAAAGGATTTCTTTATCAGCCTCCCCTCTCCCTTTTCTTCTTCCACTGAAGAAATGACAGATACACAGATATGACAGCGTCCCAAATCACTTTCCCAAAGAAAAATATAATTTTCAGAGTTCCACAAATGGAGGTTGCAGCTTTTCTTCTGCGTAGGAATCACAAAATCTTTTAAAACCCCATATTAGGCATCCATGTGAAAAATGTTATTATTCTACTGTGACCAAACAAACTTTGATGCAGTGGGCAAATAGTTCAGTGGAAACAAATAATGTGTTTGTACAATATGAAAAATATTGGTTTTCAATGCTGAACCATATACATATGTGGAATGGAAAATATTAAACTGGCAGAAATATTTGCTTCCAGCTCTTTACAGCTGGGTGAATATTTGTTTAGTTAATGTCATCTTCCAGGTGGCAGAAATGCATATTTTCCTTTGGATTGTCAGTCTTGACTGGGAATTTATGTTTATTTTCTGTCTAGGAGTAATTTATCTTTAAAGCACATTTTCATTCTCTAATACCCAATATTTGTCAGATGAAAACAGGGCCAACTTGCATGTATTTGAACTCGGAACACTACCATGGATGGTTGAATGAACAGCTTTCCCTTTTTAGAAAGCATGACCTGTTGTTAAAGGAGCATCTCCTGCTAATCATTCAGTTGGAATGCAGGAAAAACATATCCTGCACCAGGGGTGGGATTCCTTTTTTTTTTTACTATCGGTTCTGTGGGTGTGGCTTGGCTTGGTTGGCATGGCTTAGTGGGTGTGGCAGGGGAAGGTTACTGCAAAATCCCCATTCCCTCCCCACCCCACTAACCTGCTTTCCAGCTCCGTTCTCCTATGCAGGCCAATCAGCTGGGACTCGGGAGGCAGAGAAGAGATGGGCAGGGCCAATCAGAGGTGGGATTTGCCAGTTCTCCGAACTACTCAAAATTTCTGCTACCGGTTCTTCAGAACCGGTCAGAACTGGCTGAATACCACCTCTGTCCAGCACATGCGAAAGGATTTTGTGGGCAAAGCATGACTTGGAACAAAAACGACCACAACTTTATAATACCAGTCTAACCGTCTCCAGTCTAGTGACAACCAGACATATTATGTCAGCCCTCCCTGATGCAGCAGACAGGAAACATGAGTAAATAAGCTAATTTTACTTTATTGTAAGACTACAGTAATAGAATATTGTAAGTCTAATATTTACTAGCCACCATTTTTAACTAGTTTTAACTAGTAGTGTCACTTCCTCATGTCTCTCAAGGCCATTCCCTTTGCATTTGAAGAGTGAAATTTTTGTATATTCTCCCTGCCTAAAATTCAAAGTATTGAATAGGTTCTCTTTGATTTCCAGTAGATCTAAAAAGAATCCCTTGTTTAAGGAAGAGGCAGAAAAATCAAGAAACTTTAATTCGATCTCTTCCGAATGATTTGATCTTTCTCTATATGAGAGAAACAAAAGGATCAAAGTAAAACATAGAGTAAACCTTTCCTACCAAGCTACCTTCTTTATCTGATAGAAAATGAAGATGTAGTCACTTTAAGCAAAATTAAAAGCCAGCTGGATCCCATGTTGGATGCAGAAACAGTTGCAAGAGTAGCACAGATCAGGCCCAATGCTAGTTGCCCAGAGAATATGAGCAGAAGAATGGCTGTGGATTTGTGTCATGTCTGAAGGCATCTCACTAGCTACCAATTAACCAACCTAGGCTACAGTTTTAGTTTGATAGAGCAAAATTCTTCTGTTATGTTCTGTTTGATGTCAACAAGATCTTTTTTAAAAAAAAATATCCTTTGTTTAAATAGGAAAGGGGGGAAATGGTGTAATTCCACAGTTGGAAACCAGAAAACCCATACATCTTAATTAAATCATTCTTAATTTCTGCATTTCAAAAATGGGTGAGGAGAATGCAATCTGCTGACTCCTCCTTCTGTCTTCCAAGACTTTCTGTTATCATTCAAGATGCTCTGCCAAGCTGCTGCTGAAGAGAATTTGCTAAAATGTGTCAGTTTAAAAGAAAAAATCTCTGGTTTTAAAATAAGATGGATGTGGATGTGTCTGTCCCAATTATGAATTCCCTCAGCAAAGGATTTTGAAAGCAAGCAAGGGAGGATGCCAGCAATGGATATGGGGAGCTGACAGTTGCAATCAAGAAAATGGAAGGTGGAGGCCTGGGAAGACACATAATCAATCTGCATTATTCATGGCAATCTGCAGAAAATGTAGAGGTGGGTGTTTCTTCAAAGGTTTCGCTGGCAGATTTGGGCACAGGTTCAAATCTGCACATGAAATATTTCATACCCATAACCTGAATTCTGTAATGAGAGACATTATTTCCAATGTTACCTAGCATGTGGGCAACTTTTATTTTTATTGTAAAACTAAAAGAAACTTTTGAGAGTGGATGTGAGTTAAGCAGCAGACATCAGACAAGAGTCACAGTCAGGTTCAAAGACCTATTTCAGGTCTCGTCTTTGAGGAAGATCAACATTTGTGGCTCGTTTCTGCAAAAAAATAATCAGCTTTGATTCAACTCTCATATCAACAAGATGGACCTTTTTTTTTTTTTTTAATCTCTGTGGGCACTTCTTTTGGGAAATCTGCACTTATAAGTAGATCAAAATGCTTCTGGATGTCAACTTTGGAAGCCATGTTGAGACCAGACACTTCCACACTGCCACCTTCTTGAGCCTGGGAAATGGGAGTGGGAAATTTCTTGGGAGTGTATGTGGTTAGACATAATAGCATTCTTCTTCTAAGCTAAGGTCATGTTATTTCTGCACCTGGTGGAGAGGAGGTCTCAGGTTGGGACGGATGGTGATTGGGACGTGTGATGCAATGAAGGGTGCAGGTGGTGGATTTGTAGTTTTTACTTATTGCAAGGAATTTTCAGATTTGGGATTCCCCAGATGTGCCAGTTTACTATCCAATTAAACAGAATTTTTGAAAAGACATCTGTCTAGGAGTTATTTGTTGGAGTGGAGGTTTCCTAGAATGCAGACATTGGATTTAAAGAGGGGTCAAGATTCAGTTTAGAGTGAGAATATCTTATTGTTTGGTAACAACATCAATAATTAGGGTCTTCAACATCCATCAGATGTTACCTAATTGTTAGGTCAAAGATAATTGTTATAAATTGCCTTGAGGATGGTGTTTTTGGGTTTTGGAGAAGGAACTGGTTAACAATTCAGAAAAGTTAAAAACATAAATAAAATGATCAGTTTAACTGCCTTTATTCTGGATTTTTTGGGATTTTCTTTTCTTTTTTTCTTTATTGTGGATTAATTTAGAAGAATAATGAGAATTGGCAGTTGGCTGCCAGTTTGTTTTAAAACTGGAATCTTGGTCCCTCAGGAACAATAGATCTACAGAGGAAACTATAGCCATCACTGCTCTGACTCATCTAGAACAGCAGGAGAGCTATGTGAGGATGCTTTTTGTGGATTTTAATTCTGCGTTTAACACAATTCTTCCACATAGACTAGTGACTAACTTCTGGACTTTGGACTTTCTTATTCAATCTGCCTTTGGATTATGGATTTTGTTAAGTTCTGCGCATGGGTGCAAGGAACGGAGATGAGGCAGTCAACAGCGAACTTCAACTCTTTATTAATCATGCTGAACAGAGCCAAACCCTAGGGCAGCAGCAGCCCTTTTATAGGGTAGGCTGCTGACCTATTAACCAATGAGAAACATGGAAGAGTTAAACCCTTGAACCAATGAGAGTTGGCCCGTTAACAGCCAATCAGATTCCCCAGAAAGGACCAATCCGATATCGCTATTATCGGCCAATCAGAAGTGCAGGATTAGAACCCTGCTTTTTCTTAAGGTTTGTTAAAACTTTATTGAATGCCTTTATTAGTTCATAACACCCCTTCCCCCCGGGTTCCGCTTGAGGGGTGCGGTGACGTAATCCCGTAAATATGCAGGTTGTTTTAACTGTCTATTAGATTTGCGCTGTCCCACCGGTTCCTGTCTGTAGTCAGGTTTCAGCGGGATGTTTTTTGATATATTTGGTACAGGCGGTTCCGCATCCTCACTGGACGACTCGGTGCCGCTAATTCTGTCGCTGTTGTCCTCCGATCTCTGCGGCCTTGCCTCCGTTGAGGTATTCCTCTGTGGCGAGGCCATCCCTCTCCCTGATTCTTCTTCATGTATCACGCCTGGGTGCTGACTTCCTTCGATTCTGCTTTCCACCATCTCAAATTCGGTTTCTTTGACATCCCCTCCCCCCTCAGTTTGAGAGTCACAGGAGTCGCGGGAACTGGGTTGTAGCCTTGAGCGAAGCTGATCTATATGGTGTTTCCACATTTTTCCGTCCCATGTTTGCACACGGTATGATCTGGGCCCGGTGGTTTGAGTTATGGTTGCTTCGACCCATAAAGGTTCGCCAGAAAGGTTTTTAGCGAAAACTAAGTCACCTACCAAGAACTCGCAGCATTTTCCGCTAGATCCACAGGGTTTCTCTGGCTTGTAGGACAGGTGGAGCTGGTTAAGGTGGGAACGGAGCTTGCATCCCATCAATAGTTCAGCTGCAGTCTTGTTGGTGACGCTGTGCTGGGTGATGTGTTGGAGTAGGAGTATTCTGTTTAGTTTGTCGTCAATGTCCCCATAGTCCATTTTGTGGAGAGTTTTTTTAACAAATTGGACCATGCACTTGGCCCTGCCGTTAGCCGCAGGGTGCGCCAGCAAAGTTAGCGCATGGCAGATACCCCGGTCCGCTAAGTATTGTTCAAATGCCAGGGTGGTGAACTGGGGTCCGTTGTCGGAGACCAGAACGTCTGGCAGCCCATGCGTTGCGAATAGCCTATTCAATTTTCGGATGATGGAATCGGTTGTAGTAGTCTTCATTTTGTGGATCTCGAGCCAGTTGCAGTAGGCATCCACTGTTAGGAGGAACGTATGTCCCTTAGTAGGTCTCACAAAATCAACGTGGATGCGGGACCATGGCCCCTGGGGGGTTTCCCATTCTGTTGGAGTTGCTCTAGGTGGGGCACTGCTGACTTCTTGGCACTTTAGATGAGTCTTTACCCAAGCTTCGATCTGCTTGTTGATGCCCGGCCACCACGCGTAGCTTCGTGTGAGCGCTTTGATACGCATGATGCCAGGGTGACCATCATGCAATGTTTTCAATACTGCTTGTTGTAACTGCTCTGAGACGACGACTCTGTCTCCCCATAGGATACAGCCTTTTTGCAAAAAAAGTTCTGTTTGCCGGTTTCTGAAAGGGGTGAAGTCGTCAGGGGTTTGTTCTACTGGCCATTCTCGTTCAACCCAGCTGAGAACTCGCGCCAGGACAGGATCTCATTTCGTTTCGATCGCAATGTCTCTGGCTGTTAGCAGCGGTAAATGTAGTGTTTCAATCTGGAGTGTCGTAAGGGTTGGAGCTGGGTTGTCGACGGTTTCCGGAAGTGGGGCACGGCTCAATGCATCAGCGTGGGGAATGGCTCTCCCCGGGTGGTGCTGTAATTTATAGTTGTACGCAGCTAAGAATTCCGACCAGCTAGTCATTCTAGGTGACAATATATAGGTGGTTGGCTTGTCTCCCGCTATAATCCCTAGCAAAGGTTTGTGATCGGTAATAATAGTAAAAACTCATCCATACACATATTCATGAAACCGTTTCACAGCAGATACAACAGCAAGAGCCTCTTTGTCGATTTGGCTATTGTTACGTTCAGCCTTTGATAGGGTCCTTGAAAAATAGGCAATAGGGGCTTCACTACCGTTTGGTAACACATGACTTAAAATGGCTCCTACTCCAAATGGTGACGCGTCACATGTAATTGTTAAAGGCAAAGTCTCGTTATACTGCATTAAAACAGCATCTGAGGTTAGTAAGTTTTTCACTTGTCAGAATGCGTGCTCCTCTCGATGTCCCCAGACCCAGGTTGCTTTTTTGTCGAGAAGTCTATGTAGAGGCTCAGCTACGGTTGCTTTCTGGGGCAAGAAGATGTTGTAAAAGTTAATGAGCCCCAGGAAAGCTTGGAAGTCAGTCTTATTTCTGGGTCTTGGGGCGTTTTTGATTGCTTTTAGCTTGCTATTAGTGGTGTGAATGCCTTGTTTATCGATGAGGTACCCCAGGAACTCTACTTTATCTGTACACAGTTGACATTTATTTTTTTTAACCTTTAGGCCGGAGTCTTTAAATTTCTGGAGAACCATTTTAAGAAGCTTTTCTAGTACTTCTCTATTTGGGGCCGCAATTAAAACATAATCAAAGTATGGCACGACCCCCTTGATCCCTTGCAAGAGTCTCTCCATCAGACTTTGAAAAATCCCTGGGGCTACGCTCACTCCGAATTGGAATTGGTTGCATTTAAAGGCGCCTCAGTGCGTAATGATAATCTGTGCCTCTGCTGTTTTTTATCTACAGGCAGTTGTTAGTACGCCTGTGCTAAATCCAATTTAGCGAAGACTTTTCCGCCCCCCAGGAAATGGAGAAGGTATTGCACCACCGGCACTGGGTAAGCATTCTGTTGAAGGGTGTGATTAAGGGTGGCCCGGTAGTCCCCACAAATCCTTAATGATCCATCCAGTTTGATGGGTGTTATGATTGGAGTTTCCCAACGAGCGTGGTCAGTTGATTCTAAATCACCCTGGGCTATTAATTTATCGAGCTGCTTGTCGATCTTTGGTTTAAGAGCAAAAGGCACCCAACGAGGCTTAAGGTGGATGGAGGCTACTTCAGGGTTAAGATTAAATGATATCGGGGTCCCCTTGTACTCACCTAGTTTGTCTACAAAGAGGTCCTGGAATTCCTGGACGAGGGCCTCCTCCCAGTCATCGCTTCTGGTTTGGTGAATACCGGGTACCTCGATCCCGAGTGGAGCGAACCATTGAAGGCCTAACAAACTAGGCCGGCCGCGGTCGACGACGGTCAGTGATAATGACGCAGTATGATTTTTGAATGATACTTGGACTTGTCTGGATCCAACGACCAGAATTCGGTTCCCCTGATAATCTTTGAGTATGATTCTTTGGGCTCTGAGGTCTTGACGCTGGATGGCAGGGATTAACTGTTTCAGGGTCTTCCAGGAAACCATCGAGAGGGATGATCCTGAGTTGACTTCCATCACATAAGGCTGGTTTTTGATGGCGACTTTCACTTGGATCTTTTTTGCATCTAGCGATGAAGCATGACTGATTGTAATGGTTTGGTGTGCCTCTTCCCGTCTCGTTGAAGTGGCCAGTGTTTTATTTCTGTAGGAGTGGTTGTTCCATTGGTGGTTCAAATGTTCCCGACTCACAGGATGATTCCCTGTGGTCTGGCGGTAGTTGTTTCCCCTCTGAATTGGGCTGGATCCTTGCTTGCTTCTACAGACCTTCCCGATGTGGCCTCTTTTCCCACAGGAATGGCAGAGCACATCGAGGAATTTGCAATCTGATCGCAGGTGGTTTGCCCCACAACCCGCGCATTGGTGTGGTAATCTTCAATTCCGTGGGTTGCATTGGTCGCGTTCAGACCAGAGCTGGTTGACCTCCTCCTCATCACTTTCTGATGGAGATTCGAGGTCCTCGTGGTGGGCCGCTGTTTTGTGCCTCTCTAGGCGAGGTGAGGTATCATTGGCGAGTTGACGGAGAGGTGCGTTGGTACGGCGCATTTGGGCGGCCGACTTCCTGGTTGCTTCTGCTGCAGTAGCGTCCTTGATGACATCGGCAAGATTGATGTCCCCTTTGGCCATGATCTTGCTCTGCGCAGTGTGGTCATCTAATCCCAGAATTATTTGGTCTCTCAGAGCTTCTTTGAGGTCTGTAAACCCACAGAGGCCTCCCAGGTTCCGGAGGTCTGCGATGAAATCTGCGATGCTCTCTCCTTCCCGTTGGTCCCTCTGGTAAAATTCATGTCTTCGGACAAGCGTTGGTACGGCGGGTGCATAGTAGGCCCATAGAAGGGGCGCAAGAACATCCCAGTCCATGGATTTCACCTCAGCCAGTTTCGCTAGTACTGGCCATCTTAAAGACGGCAGGCCTGCAATGGGTCAGGAACACTGCTCGCTTTTTCCCCGTAGTGGCATCCTTCAAGTTGTTGGTCTCCAGAAACATCTGGAACCGGTCTATGTACGAGTCCCAGTCTTCTTGTGCTGGGTCAAATGGAGCAAGTGGTATGGCGCCACCAGACATGGTTCCTGTTCTCGATGCGCCTTCAGCCACGTGCTCTGTTAGGTGCTCTGTAGTGTTCAGTTAGCTCTGATGTCTCCGCATCCCATCCTCGTCGCCAGTGTTAAGTTCTGCACATGGGTGCAAGGAACGGAGATGAGGCAGTGAACAGTGAACTTCAACTCTTTATTAATCATGCTGAATAGAGCCAAACCTTAGGGCAGCAGCAGCCCTTTTAGAGGGTAGGCTGCTGACCTTTTTGCCAATGAGAAACATGGAAGAGTTAAACCCTTGAACCAATGAGAGTTGGCCCGTTAACAGCCAATCAGATTCCCCAGAAAGGACCAATCTGATATCGCTATTATCGGCCAATCAGAAGTGCAGGATTAGAACCCTGCTTTTTCTTAAGGTTTGTTAAAACTTTATTAAACGCCTTTATTAGTTCATAACAGATTTCCTGTCTGGCCACTCACAGACGGTCAGATTAGGTAATCATATCTCTTCAGCCCTTATTCTTAACAAGTTGCATTTGATTCAGCAAAAGCCAGCTAGGCATGGACACATAATCAATATGATCAATCACATGACAGTTACAAGTACTTCATCCAAAACTCCTTCAAATTTTATATCAGATTTCTTACAAACGTTACAGAAATCCTTATCAGATATTAAGGGGTGATTTGCATACACTACTAACCGAAATAGTACAGTAACTTTTTTCCCCAATATATTTGCCAGCTATAAATAGTGCTACTAATTAAGCTTCCCTGTTCTTTATAAATACTTCATTTCAAATGCCAAGACAAAAAGCTACAGCTGATATTTCTGTGGCCAGGAGTTGAACCTTCTTAGCTGGTAAGAGAAACTTAAAGAGAGGCACTAAATACTCCCCCACCATCTGATATCTGACATGAAAAAAACATTGTAAATTTTGTACTCTAAAGGGAGCCCACTAAAGCATGTAAAATGAGATCTGAATTGTGACATTTCAGGGGGTAAATGTAGATCCTTGTAAAAGTTGAATCAACGATAGCTTTAGACAGAATTGAAACCTTGATTTTGTTATCTTCCAGGGAATCTTTAGATGTGGAATGATCCTTTAGCATTGATGGAAGCTTATGACTCCCAGGCCATTCAGATCGAAACGATCACTTTAAATTCAGTATCAAAAAGACATTTCTAGACATTCTTTGATACAAATCATGGGCCCAGTGGATTAACTCTGTAGTGCTCCCTTCTTACATAAACATTAGGTAAGTTTTACTCTGTGGTGTTTTTTGGTGCCTTCAAGTCAGTTTTGATTCCCGAAGAGTTTCTGAAGTAATCCCTGCAGTTTTCTAGCAAGATTTTCAGAAGTGGTTTATCATTGTCTGGTGTCTACGGCGGAGAGATAGGATTGACCAAACTAGAATTCATAGTCTCCCAATTTCTAGCCTGTTGCCTTAACCATTACACCAAACTGGGCTAGAATTGTGTAAAAATCTTGACTGGAAGATAAGGTGTGATTTGGGGTACATGTAGACATGAGCAGAGTTCTTTAAACCAAGTGGATATCATCATCATCATTTTATGTAATACAACTCAAGATAATATATTTTATAAGTTATGTATTATAAGTTATATATTATTTTTTCTGAAACCAAATTGTTTGTTAGAGATTGGGCTGTTTATCTCTAAGTGGAGGGTAGTGGGTTGGTTAATAATTGATTCCATGACTTTGCAGGTGATGCAACATAAAGAGATTGGCCTGTAATTTTCAATTAGGCTGAGGTCTCCATTTTTGAAGATGGGGATGACTATGGCTAGTGACCATAGGTTGGGCAAGGAGCTGGTCCTGAAAGATTTTTCAAAGATTATGCTTAGAGGTTGTGCTATAGCAGTGGAAAGCTTTTTTAAGAAATAGGCACATAGTCCATCAGGTCCAATAAATCTTTCATGATATATATTTTAATTGATATTGTAAAATAGAAAGTTTAGGCTTAGACAACTTAGAACTATGCCGAATTCAGTCTGACCTAAGTGTAGTACACGAAATTATCCATTGCAATGTCCTACCCATCAGTGACTACTTCACCTTCCACCACAACAATACACAAGCACACAGTAGATACAAACTCAAGGTAAACTGCACAAAACTTGATTGCAGGAAATATGACTTCAGCAACAGAGTGGTCAATGTCTGCAATACTCTATCTGACTCTGTGGTTTCTTCCCCAAACCCCAAAAACTTTAACCATAGACTGTCTACTGTCAACCTCACCCCATTCCTAAGCGTTAAGGGGTGTGCATAGGTACACCAACATGCTACTATCCCTGTCCTAATGCTCCCTTTTTATTCTTATTCATTTCATGTATTAATAATCACATTTATACTTATACCTGTTATCTCTACATGATTGACAAATAAAATAAAATAAAATAAAATAATAATATTTTTTCCAGCGGAAAGCCTTGAAGTGAGGTGGACTAATGTAAAGGTAAACGCAGCCCCTTCACATAGGATTTCTGGTGGAGGAAAGGGTCAGAGGTTTGCTGGCTGACCAAGTTATGTCCTTTTGTTCTCTTCCTGTCCTAGTTTTGTCTGGGCATCAGGGTTGATTTGCATACTTTGACATTCTTCTGCTTCTTTAAATACAGGCATGTTTCTATATCTATAGTCCCATTCTGGAGCAACCTACGTTTTCTTCCTTTCTATATTTTTTATCTGAAGGTACTTCAACAATCAGGAGCAACACCAGGAAAAGAATTGTGCTCCGCATCACAGAGAAGTGTGGGTAGGCAGGTGGGTGTTTCACTGATTATAGAATGACTGCCTTGACGGAATATCTATTTCTTTCCTAAGAAACTGAATATTAAATTAAGGAAAAAGGTGCACTCCCGTGAAAAGTTTTTTCAGCAGTGGGCTAGTAAGTGATTAACTTGATATCAAGGGATCCACAGTTACCATCCCAGGGAAAACAACTGTGTGTGAAACAAACCAACAAAGGACACCCTCCTCATCTCCATGTCTCCACCCCAATCCTCTGATCCTAACCTTGCCTAGTTTTACACACTGTCTTCTAATGCAAAGCAGCTCAGAACAAATCATTCAAGTTACATAGGTTGGAGTCTAATATCTGACTAGGATCTAGGGGTTTCTAACTTTGAGGTTAGGGCTGGTTCTAAAATCCCACTGCCCTCTTTGAAGGCCACAAACAGAGACCAGCAGCTGGAATCCAAAGTGTAAGGATATGGGGGCAACTTTCCAATGACCTCCATTACATCCTTTGAGTAACACTCCGCCATTTTTCCTCAAATGGTCAGTCAATAGTCTATGTCCCACCGAGCAAATATAGTCCTCATCAAACTTCTTTGAGATTTTATCTGTACTTACCGTATATACTCGAGTATAAGTCGACCCGAATATAAGCCGAGGCACCTAATTTAACCACAAAAAACTGGGAAAACTTATTGACTCGAGTATAAGCCGAGGGTGGGAAATGCAGCAGCTACTGGTAAATTTCAAAAATAAAAATAGATACCAATAAAAACTTTCACTAGGACAGTTGAGAATAAGTTTGATGTTCACAATTTCCTCTTTGAAAGAGACCAGTAAATAGGGAACAAGAAGATGAAGAAAAAGAAGTGTGTTTTTTCACACTTTTCACACTGCAATGAACAAAAATGGCATCATAGGAACAGGCTTATTCTCAGTCCAAAGGTTTGTTTCTGATTTCTTCCCTGATTTAAGGGAAATTTGGGAAACAATCTCACTATCATGAAAGGTTTAATTGATTCACTAACCCAAAAGATGATGATGATGACAGTGGGAGGCAGGAGTCACTCTCTCCCTTGCAAGAAAAAAGCAAGAGCCGTTCTTATGATCTCTCCCTCTCTCCCTCTCTCCCCGTAATACAGTCAAGCCCTTTCCAGCACGCGAGATCTGCCTTCACCACTTTGCACCTTGCAAATGCAAAATCCTGGGGTTTTTGCATTTGCAAGGTGCAAAGCGGCGGGGGCGGATCCCGCGTGCTGGAAAGGGCTTGACTGTATTACGGGGAGAAAGAGAGAGAGGGAGAGATCATAAGAACGGCTCTTGCTTTTTTCTTGCAAGGGAGAGAGTGACTCCTGCCTCCCACTGTCATCAACATCTTCTTCTTTTGGGTTAGTGAATCAATTAATTTGGGAAATGATCTCACTATCAGAAAACAACGCGAGCCGCCACCACCTCCTCCTTCTCCCCCTCCTCCCGAGTGGACTGAAAGCAGCTGGAGCTGAGGAAACGAAGCTGAGTGGAGCGACCTCGGCTCGCGTTGTTTTCTCAGCCTAGAGCTCAGAAAACAATGCGAGCCGCCACCACCACCTCCTCCCCCTCCTCCCGAGTGGACTGAAAGCAGCTGGAGCTGAGGAAATGAAGCTGAGTGGAGCCGAAGCAACCTCGGCTCACGTTGTTTTCTCAGCCTAGAGAAAGGGGAAGGGGGCTCATCTGGACCAAGGGTGAGTCTCCCCCTCAGTTTCCCCTGAAAGATCTTCTGTCGCTTTTGCCTTCTCCCTACATCTTCCCTCTGTTAAACCCCACACACACACACACACATATTTTCGGTCAGATAGATTTCGTGTCTGAGCATTCTCACATGGCGGTGGGTCTTTCCCCCCCAAAAAAAAACAGTTAAAAAAGAAAAAACAATATATCCTCAAGCAAGAACTTTTCTGCTTCCGATTACCCCCATACTTAAAAGTTGCAAAGGAAACACGGAAGCAGGGAAGTGGCTGCCCAGCTTCGGAGCTCCACACCATATTTTTTCAGAGGGGAATCTGACTCGAGTATAAGCTGAGGGGGTTTTTTTCAGCACAAAAAATGTGCTGAAAAACTCGGCTTATACTTGAATATATATGGTAGTTCCCAGCCCAAATAGTAGTCATTATGTATTTGAGAGTGGAGTTTACATTTCTATGAACAAGGGTTTTTTTCTTGGGTAAAAACTGCTGTGAATATCTTGACTTTCATTGATAGGAAACTTGGTATGAGCCTAAGCATCCATAATATTTCCATCCATACAAAAGACATAAAGGACAAGTATTTTTTTTTCTATAGCCATGATGGCGAACCTATGGCACGCGTGCCACAGGTGGCAGGTGGAGCCATTTCTGTGGGCATGCAAGCCCCGGTCAAACTTACTTGCACTGCCCATGTGTGCACCTCCCAGCTGATTTTTGGCCTGTTTGGGGCCATTTTCGCCCTACCAGAGATTCGGAGGGAAGTCTCTGCAGTCTCAGGAAGCTGAAAAACAAGCCTTCCAGAAACGGACCCATTTTTCGGCCTCCAAAGGCTGCAGAGGCTTCCCTTGAGCCCCTGGGAGGGCAAAAACGGCCTCCCCCAGGCTCCAGAGACCCTCTGGAGGCTGAAAACTGACACTTCTGGTATTTCTGGAAGGCCCATTTTTCAGCCTCCCGAGGCTGCAGACGCCTCCCTCGAGCCTCCGGAAGGATGAAAACAGCCTCAAACAGGCTGAAAATCAGCTGGGAGGTACACACATGTGCAGTTCAGGTAAGGATGTGGGGCGGGGTGTTCCACACACATGCGCAGGGGTATCAGGCACATTGCATGGTGGGTGCCAGCACACGCATGCTTTCAGCACACCACAACAAAAATGTTCGCCATCACTATTCTGTAGTTTTTGTAACCCTTCTTCCTACCTCTCTCTCTCTTTTCATAGTCTGTCTGTCTGTCTATTTATCCCCCCCCCCCCCCGAGTCTTTGTCATCACAGAGATTTGGTCATTACCAATAATAAGACAGTGAGCACTATTAGCTCTTCTCCACGAGCTCCTGGTTTCCTTCCATTGACCTTCTGCTGAAACCACAGCATAGTCCTCCAAGCTGATGATGATGATGCACCTGGGCAGAGATGCGCCCTCAGTCAACTGACTCCCTCCCCCATCTCTCCTTATTAATGAGTCCCATGTTACAACCTGAGGTGAAACAAGAAAGGAAAGGAGCTTTTCCAAAAAAGCTGGAAGTTGCCTGCCAAGTTTCTTGAAAAGGACATCTAAGTGGGACTTGTTGGAATGAATTATTTCCTCCTTGGAGACTGTTCTTTAATCCAAGTTCCCCCACCACTTCATGGGAATGAAAATGTGTCCTGTGATTTGCAGATTGCAAAATCATTCACTGATATGCATTGTTCCCAGAAAGAAGTGCCATCCCAACTTTCATCCTAGGCTAGCAAGAACCACAGTTTATAGATTAACAGAGTTGGAAGGGACCTTGTAGGTCATCTAGTCCAATCCCCCACCCAAGCAGGAGACGCTACACTATTTCTGACAAATGGCAGTCCAATCTCTTCTTGAAAGCCTTCAGTGACGAAGCTCCCACAACTTCCAAAGGCAACTTCTGTTCCATTGGCTGATTGTTCTCACTGTCAGAAAATTTATCCTTATTTTCAGGTTGAATATCTCCTTGATCAGTTTCCATTCATTATTCCTTGTCTGGCCTTCAGGTGCTTTGGAAATAGCTTGATTCCCCTTCCTCTCTGTGGCAGCCCCTCAAATATTGGAAGTCTGCTATCATGTCTCTCCTGGTCTTCTCTTCACTAGACTAGCCGGGCCCAGTTCCTGCAACTGTTCATTGTATGTTTTAGCCTCCAGTCCCCTAATCATCCTGGTTGCTCTTCTCTGCACTCTTTCTAGAGTCTCAACGTCCTTTTTATTGTGTGGTGATCAAAACTGAGGATGCAGTATTCTAGGTATGATCTTACTAAGGCTTTATAGAGTGGTATTAGGACCTCACTTAATCTTCTCACAGTCGCTTCTCTTGCCCAGGAACTGAAGGGAGAGAAGTAACCTAGAACTAAGGAGAAATTTCCTAACAGAACAATTAACCAGTGGAACAACTTGCCTCCAGAAATTGTGGGTGCTCCATCATTGAAGGTTTTTAAAAAGAGACTGGACAGTCTGTTTTTCTTTTTTCCCCAGAATTAAGTTAGCTGGTAACACTAATAAATACTTACATGCCAGCTAGATCAATAGCAACATTTGAATATGAAATGTATATTAGAAAAGGAGATTGGAAGTTAGTCTATAAATAATACAAGGGTAGGAAGTGAAAAGCTGGTCTAATAATAACAATTTGGGTCTTGATAGAAGATCTCTGTTAGGGAGGGAGGTTTTGCATTCCTGGGTGAGACTGTTGTTTTATAATTTTGTTGTTTGTGAAAAATTGTTCTTTTTCAAACTTCATTAAGCATCCTAGAGTTATTGAGAGTTGGATAGCCTAGAAACATAAAGTGATACAAAAACAAACTTGAAAAGCTATCAAGTCCACTGTGGGATTTTTTTTCTACAGAGGCCAGCCAAAGTTTTCAATAAACCATTTTCCTCCCCTTTTTATCTCCCTTGGGTGTTTAAAAAAATCTAATAAAGAAAAATAATCACAGAGAATTTCAGACTTCTATTTCTCACTTGGCATTATCATCATTCGGGAAACCATTAGTACTTTTCAGAAGTTTAATTCATGTGAATTAATTTGCATTAGTCCCTTGCTTAGAGACCATAGGCTGTGGTCCCAGAATGGACATGAAGAACAGGAACCAGATTGCTACTCTTCCTAACAGAGTGAAAAAAGAATAGTGTAAAAGGCACAATAATGTCATTGTTGACAGGACTAAATGCAGAGGTAGTATTCAGCAGGTTCTGAGCAGTTCTGGAGAACCAATAGTGGGAATTTTGAGTAGTTTGGAGAACCAGCAAATCCCACCTCTGACTGGCCCAGCCCCCATCTATTCTCTGCCTCCCGAGTCCCAGCTGATTGGCTGGGTCTTCTTTGGTTGCCCTACACAGGAGAATGGAGCTGGAAAGCAGCTTAGTGGGTGGGGAGGGAATGGAGATTTTACAGTATCCTTCCCCTGCAATGCCCACCAAGCACACCCACAGAACCAGTAGTAAAAAAAAAATTGAATCCCACCGCACTGAGTAAATGGCAGCATCCAAAAAAGCAGAATTCAAATTCATTTGGCTGGGGAATTCTGGGAGTTGAACTCCACACATCTTAAGGTTGAGAAACACAGGTGTAGATGAATGCAGAGATCCATGATAACGTCATCTCCAAATGTTTAACCAAAAGCAATCAAGTTTAGAGGTCACATTGTGATTTACAAAATTTTCTTCCATCTTTCTAGCAAACTCGACAGGATGTATCTTATCACCTTGCTGTGTTTGGAACTCTTCTGCATTCTATTGGTGAGTTGCACATGCCACATCTCTCCAATCACCTTGGTTCTTCATTGATGTGGGCATTTTTCTCCACAACAAAAGGAGCTTGAAGAAGGGTAAAGACATGGGATGTGGAACTGAGAAGCTGGTAAACATGGCGTGCTGTTTTTAGCAAAGGAGTTCCTTTGAGCTTTCAAAACACTTTACATACCTCAGAAGCTGCTGGAGAGGTAGACAATATCAGCATGCTGTTGACAGTTGAGAAGGAGCATCTTTCTTACATGAAGTATGATAAAAGCAGATCAAATATCTAGGAATATCAGTCTCTCCTACACAGAGCAAAAATATATCATTCAAACAGGAAACCAGCAACTTCAGCAAGGTATTGCATGTTCTCAATATTAAACATTTTTGTAAACCGGGCACAGTTGCATATTCCATCAAAGGAGAATTCTTTATCAACAGGCATTATTACAATCTGGGCCATCAACTTTCCCATGATTGGTTGATTTATTAAATATATTTGCCATCCATATTTCAGTTCAGGTGACTCCAAGTGGCTGGTTACTTCATTTTCTGGCTGCCATTTTTTTTAATACATTCATAGATGTACCATGGATTCAGAAAACTGACAAACACTAGCAAATGTTCCTTATCAAATAACAGCCATCCAATTCTGCCGAAGGCAGATTTATTGGTAGTGTGATTCAGCACACTAATTACAGAGGGCTTTTCTAGTCTTCCTTAGATAGCAATGAAGTCTCCGCCTTAGAAATCAAGAACACCACCGAAACTCTCCTTGATCAGTATCCATCCATTATTCCTTTTCTGGCTTTCAGATGCCTTGGAAAATAGCTTGACTCCTTCCTCTCTATGGCAGCCCCTCAAATATTGGAAGACTGCTATCATGTCTCCCCTGGTCCTTCTCTTCACTAGACTAGCCAAGCCCAGTTCCTGCAACGGTTTGTTGTTTGTTTTACCCTACGGTCCCCTAATCATCCTGGTTGCTCTTTTCTGTACTCTTTCTAGAGTCTCAACATCTTTTTCATAGTGTGGTGACCAAAACTAGATGCAGTATTCTAGGTGTGGTCTTACTATGGCTTTATAGAGTAGAATTAATACCTCTTGATTGAATCCCTCTATTAATGCAACTGAGGATTGTGTTGACTTTTTGATAGAAATGTAGGATAAGGATAAGGAATGGCAGAATCTGAGTGGAGTTAAAGGAGGAATCATCCTAGAATCCCTATGTAGCCATAAGTGAACCAAGTCCAACCCTCCTTGAATTCCATGGACCTTTATCTAACTCCAAGCAGGTGCTGAGTCTTAGTTGAGAGATTTCCATGCATAAGCATGAGTAGCAATAAATCAGTTTAATTAGACCTTCACATGTGAATCTGGTCTTTTGCACCTGACAATTTCAGACATGTATAAAAGATTATTTCATCAAGATGCTTTGGAAGCAAAATAAAGACAATAGAGTTTGTTCTAGCAGTTTTCGCCTTAAGCAACATATCGAAAAATACCAGTATGAATACCAGCAAGAAGACGCTCATAATGGTTTCCAAGTGAACTTGATCAGGCAATGGCACCCAAGTGGAAAATATTAGGAAGTATAAGAAGGACTTACCAAGCTATACTGGCATTTACTCAAAGTCTGGTGGGCATCTTTTACACCTAGCCTCCCCAGCTAGACTTTGAGTGGAGCAGAGTAAAACTTTTAATTCAGAAAGCGAACAATAGACATAGTAGAATGTTCCTTTGTTTTTATGTATGCTGAGCACATCATATATTGGATGTGGACATTATAAATATTCTTTTTACAATCCTCTGTGTGACAAATACTCAAGAAGCTTTTTTTAAAGAAGGGATATTTGCCCTCTGCAAGATTGTATAATTTGTATTCCTTAATGTGAAGCTACATCACCTCAGCTTCCTGAGGCTGTCAGTCTTATATCTGTAGTCAACAAGATAAAGATGACGAGAGATTCAGAAAACGGTACATGTTTGGACTTTTTGAAAGCTTCTAAGAAAGGCATGAAATAAGGGAAGGCGGATTTTGATGGATTTATATCTATTGAAACTGGAAGCAAAAACAAGAATACACAGATGGTTCTAAAAATGAAAAGCAAATTATAGAGTTGAAGAGGAGCTCATTGGTCATTTAGACATTGGCCAAAGTCCAGCACTGGGACTTAAAATAGATCAGATTTATCCATTTCAGTTTCCTGCAGATTCCCTTAAACTTGTTTGGTTGCAATTTCATATCTTAATATGTACATCTCTTTTTATGTTGGAAGCAATTTCACCTAAACTACAATACTTGCCTAAAGTAAAATATATTTTCTTTAATGAGATGTATTTTAATACATTCTTTATTAATATATAATTACATGTATTCTTTTCCACAGCACAGCAACCCTCCTACAATGTTTTCCACACTTCTATTCCTCCTGCAAGATACATTTTTTTATTGTAAAAGTACACTGCAAGATTTGGATAAATCTACTTTCCGAAGGAGTAGCTAGCTCAGTAACAGCTCAAAAGTGTGAGATTGGCTAAATTGTAATTGTAATGCGAACAAAAGAAATGTCCTCTTCCCTCATAATTAAAAAAGGATTTGAAATTAAGGTTATCCAGGTTCATCAATAACATTCAATTATTTGGGGGATAGAGGGAAAATGACAGCAAAGAACATGCAAAGGATCTATTCAAAGTAGAAAATGGGCAGTCAAATATGGATTTGAGTAGTGAGATGCAGATCTTAAATTCCCTGATGAATTCTGAGCTAGCCGTGACAGTCTACAGCAAAGTTAAAATAGCAAAACCTATTTTGGAGAGTGAGCCTTCCTTGCTGTATCTTGTGTGGCTTTGAGTCAGTCTGGACATGGTTTCAGAAGTGGTTTGCCGCGGTCATCTTTTTTTTTTTTCAATTTTTTTATTTGTTTTATTTATATAACATGTAAAATTCAATGTCAATCAAAGAGTGTGTTGTCTGGGTACAATTATTTTTAGGAAATCATAATCAAAATATTTACAATAATATTCATTACACTGATATTAATTCAATAATAATAACAATCTATACTTATCTACTTTAACAAATCTCCTTTATAACATTAGTCCTTTTTATATCCCCATGTTTCTAACTTCTGTTTTTATTATGTAACCATTGGTAAAATAAGTCCCATATCAAGAAATATTCAGTTCCTTCTTTTTTCCTTAATTGTAAGTGTTAATCTGTCCATTTCTGCACATTCTAATATTTTTTAAATTACACTCTCATTTGTCCATTGCTGTGCAAATGCAATTCTGGCTGAAGTTAGTACATGTAAAATCAAATATATATTCCTTTTGTCATACTTTTTCCAGTAGGATGCCCAACAAAAATATTTCTGGTTTCAAATCTATATGCTGCTTTATCATTTTTTCCAACCAAGTATGTATTTTTGTCCAATATTTTTTGGCTTTTGGGCATGTCCACCAGATATGATAATAGAAACCAGGTGTCTGATTACACTTCCAACATTTAGCAAACCTAAACATTGTCATCTTCTTCCTTGGGCTTGGAGAAAGGGTCACCGAGCTAGTATCAGGATTCAGGCTGGACTAGAACTCATGGTCTCCTGGCGCCTTTCACAATTATACCAAATTAGCTCTTCTGATGTATTGTGCGCTTTTTTTTTTGCAACTGGTCCTGGATAATATTTGCAAATATGTTTTAAGCTTTTCTCATGTCTCTCACTTTGTTCCAGCTATCTGAAATACCCTGCTTATTCCATTCACAGAAAATAGTATGTGAACAGATGTTCACTAATAAGCAGGGAACAGCTTTGGAAAACAGCAGCGTTGGCCAGGCCATCGTGGAACAATTCCTAAAGAGGATCTTTCCTGAACAACTGACAGCTTTCCAAAAGCTGGCACTGTAGTCCTTCAGCTAAAAGTTGGTTTTAGTTACAGAAATCATCCTTCATATAGTGCTGTTCTGTTTGGCTTTCGGTTTCCATAATCTCCCAGCCAGTTAGATGTTTGCTAATGCAGATGACACCAACTTGGAGAAGAAGACAGTTTGGCCCCGAAGAACATGCTGGAGTTGCCAGTCTTGAGCCCAGATTCATAGTGCTGTGACTTCCTCTGTGTTTGCAGAAACAGCTCAGAATGGAACCTTTCCTTAATGTCAAAGAAAGTCAAGCTACAATTTGTGGACATCTGCTTTGAATAAAACTAAAGCTAAGAAAGTGAGGAATACCCTGCAAAAATATTAAGCTTTATGCCACCTTGTTTGGCAGTAGTTTGCATCTTTGAAGGGTGAAGATTTCCACCATGTAATCATTAAAGCATTGGCAAACCATGGGAAATAATTCATCCATTCACAGACTTGATTACTCATCTGGTCAACATTGTGAAAGAGTCCTCAGTGAGATGGTCTGTGCTGTCCCAACAATACCCAATCAAGGAACTGCCAACTCAGACAAACTAGCTAATAATAAACAACAGCCCAGTCAAGGAACCACTGAGACCATTCTCACCAACATTGACAGGGCAAGTCAGCAGCATATAAAATGAGAGCAAACCCCACTCTCTACTAGCACTGATGAGGTTACTTAGTATGATGAAAAGTCTTCAAGTAAACCACCAAACTCAGAGAGCACCACCGAGAAACGTCTCTTCTCTTCCACCCGCCAATCTGGGCTCCAGAATGGCCCCTGACATTCCCAGCCTTTGTAGCATTGAAGGTTGCATTTTCCAATCCTTGGTGAAACCAGAATAAATTGGACGAAAATAAAACATGGGGGGTTGGCAGGGGAGGCAAGCAACTTTCCGCCTTGTAAATCTTGGCTACAAACCAGGGTTAATTTCAACCTTCAAAGAGAGTTTTCTTTCCTTGTAGCTCAAAACCAACTGTGGTGGCAATTTTCACAGAGCAGCCACTGTGAAATTAGGGTCCCAGGCAGGTGTCTGAAGAGTGGGACAAGCTTTTTTTAATGGGAAAGGAGTGCAAACCTTAGAAAGTGCTCCAAAAATGAACAAAGACATCTCAGTCTGATTTTTATGGCTTTGACAAGTTTGGCCCTTTTCTGAAGCAAACAGCAGCAAAAGGGACTGGTATTTTTTTTATGGGGGTAGGGAGGGGTTTCATTTCCTGGGTAATATCTCTCAAGATCTATGACCAGAGATGGAAGACAACAATTTATTTGTATAATCGGTTCATTTGTTTACATTTATAGATGTAACTGGCACTGATCTGTAGGTTCTGGGCAGCTGACAGCAAAGTAATTATATAAAAACAAAGGTTTTAGAACTGATCAAGCTCCTGCATTAGAATGAATGTGGATTAAAGACCTGGTGGAATACAGCTGCTTTTTATTGCTTTGCAGAAATTCAGGATGGAGGAAGCGATTCCTAGCTGCAGCAGAAAAGTCCTTCCCTCTGGACCTTTTGAGATGCCTGGAGCAGGTGGGCAATTCTAAAACCTTTGGCATTTCCGTCTTCAGCACCAAGCTCAGAGTTAGGCCCCTTCCCTCCGAGAATCACCAGAAGTTGGATCCATCCATCTGTAATTACCATTGTTGTACTGATGAATTACACTTGGCTCTCTATCCATTGACTTGCTTTTCCAAACATTTTGTAACTTTTCCAAACATTTTGTTCAGTATGCCAGAATGTAAATGTTTTACTGGAATTTTGCAAAGGCTGCATTGGTGCCAAGGACAGAATATAAATCATTCTCCTCTAAGGCCCCCCAATATTCTATGCCAGTTAAGAAAGGAAGAGAATTATTTTAGAATCTATATTTCCTTCGATAGAACTTCATTTTGCGGTCAAAGCATGCACCAAGGCAGAGTGGAGGATTGCTCCTGCCATTGACAAATAAAAAGGTTTTTGATTTACAATATCTAATACATCCATTATGTTCTAACTTTAAATTTTTCAGGCAAAAGTGGCTCTCACATTGGCAATAAGAAAATGCAAAGACACCTTCTTATTTGCAAGCAGGCAGATAAAAAGTAATTGACAAGTGTTCGAACTTTTCACTCACTTCTAGATTAATGGAAGGATTCAATTCTGTATTAATGAAGAACTGGCTTGCACAATCGGATTAAAATTATAGGCAAATATAAACCTATTTTAAAGTCATTTTTGTTTCAGATGCAAAGGGGTTTTTTTTGTCCTGGACAGGCATCAAATCATTTTTTTTATTAATGTATTCTGTTTCACATCAATATTAGCACTTTTTTAAAAAGGGTAGAAAGAATGGCATTTCTGCAAGCCTCGTTGTGGCTCTTGAGAAAACTTTTCTTTTTAAAGCATGTGTGTCCTTTGAAAGAAAGGCTAAAGACCTCAATTTAGAGCATCTGTTCTAAAAATGACTAGGCTGCTCATTTGATGCACATTTGCAGGAATTATTTAGTGTCTCAGTTATCTTCAAGAGCATCCTAGACCTTTGTTCCTTGGCTTTCCATAAATATTGAATGACCTGAAGCACTGATCCTGAAAGGAATCTGCTGACGTTAATGGATTTCATAAACCACCTTGTTCATTATAAACAGCCATATGTTGATGACATGTTATGAGTTCTGCTTTATTTTACTGTTTGATTGTTTGCAATTGTTTCATTCCTAAAACCAGTAGCTGAAAGAAAAAAAAATAATTGTTTTCAAGAAATTGTAAGACATTTTCTTCAGACAAATCCATTTCCTCTTATGTAAAAAGTAAGCATTAACTTAGCAACTGTCAGGTTGCATTTCTAAAACCCCGAGATATGTTATTATTATTTATTCACCGTCTGTGCCTTGATTTGATTCCCCCAATGATCACTGATGGGATTCCAAAGAGAAGTTTTATCCCTCACCAACTTTCTTCGTTCTTCATCTGAAGTTTTCATTAGGCTGCTGACATTGGGAGGGGGAACAAATCTAGAGAGCTCTAAAACTTATTGGAGTTTTTGTTTATTGCTCTCACAAAAATAACAAATCTCTTTTATTTTTAGACATATATTTTATATATATATATATATATATATTTCACTAGATGGACCACCTACAATTCTTTATATAATTAATGCACAAAAATAATCCCTAGGTGTTGGAGCAATGTTTATCCATTTTTGCTGCTAATTGAGAAACTTTATTCACACAATATAAATGAGCACCCATTTCAGAGCTTGGTGGGGGGTTTGCAGATGTTTCATTACCAAACTAGGTAACATCATCAGTGTTACTGCTAATGTTACCTAATTAGGTAATGAAACATCTGCAAGAAAAGCCCAAAGCTCAGAGAGCACACAGGACCGCACAGTCCTCCTCCTCCTCCTATTCCCAAACCCCACTCCCTTCTAGCACTGATGATGTTACCTAGGTGGGTAAGAAAATGTCTGTAAGAAAAACCAGCAAGCCAGTGGCAGGATTCAAGTTCTGTGGGCGTGGCTTGGTGGGCATGGCAGGGAAAGGAAAAATCTCCAGTCTGAGGTGGTATTTTCGGGTTCTCCAAACTCCTCAAAATTTCCACTACTGGTTCTTCAGAACTGGTCAGAACCTGCTGAAGACCCACCTCTGCAGCAAGCACAGAAAATACCAAGAACTCCACAGCCCGTTTCTTCTTCTTCTTCTTCTTCTTCTTCTTCTTCTTCTTCTTCTTCTTCTTCTTCTTCTTCTTCTTCTTCTTCTTCTTCTTCTTCTTCTTCTTCTTCTTCTTCTTCTTCTTCTGCTTCCTCCTCCACCTTCTCTTCTTCTTCTCCTCCAACTCCTCCTCCTTCTTCTCCTCTTCCTCCTTCTTCTTCTCCTCTGCCGCCTCTGCTTCTCCTTCTCCTCATCCTTCTGCTTCTACTTATTTTTCTTCTTCTTCTCCTCCTCCTTCTTCTCCTCCTCCTCCTCCTCCTCCACTTCTGCTTCTGCTTCTTCTCTTCTCCTTCTCCTCCTTCTGCTTCTTTTTCTTCTCCTCCTCCTCCTCCTCCGCCTCCTGCTTCTGCTTCTTCTCCTTCTCCTTCTCCTCCTTCTGCTTCTTTTTCTTCTTCTTCTCCTCCTCCTCCTCTGCCTTCTGCTTCTGCTTCTTCTGCTTCTCCTTCTCCTCCTTCTGCTTCTTTTTCTTCTTCTCCTCCTCCTCCTCCTCCGCCTTCTGCTTCTGCTTCTTCTGCTTCTCCTTCTCCTCATTCTGTTTCTTTTTCTTCTTCTCCTCCTCCTTCTCCTTCTTCTCCTACTCCTCCTCCGCCTTCTGCTTCTGCTTCTTTTTCTTCTCCTCCTCCTCCTTCTCCTTCTTCTCCTACTCCTCCTCCGCCTTCTGCTTCTGCTTCTCCTGCTTCTCCTTCTCCTTCCCCTCCTTCTGCTTCTTTTTCTTCTTCTCCTACTCCTCCTCCTCTGCCTTCTGCTTCTGCTTCTTCTGCTCCTCCATCTCCTCCTTCTGCTTCTTTTTCTTCTTCTCCTCCTCCTCCTCCGCCTTCTGCTTCTGCTTCTTCTGCTTCTCCTTCTCCTCCTTCTGTTTCTTTTTCTTCTTCTCCTCCTCCTCCTCCTCCGCCTTCTGCTTCTGCTTCTTCTGCTTCTCCTTCTCCTCCTTCTGCTTCTTTTTCTTCTTCTCCTCCTCCTCCTCCGCCTTCTGCTTCTGCTTCTTTTTCTTCTCCTCCTCCTCCTTCTCCTTCTTCTCCTACTCCTCCTCCGCCTTCTGCTTCTGCTTCTCCTGCTTCTCCTTCTCCTTCCCCTCCTTCTGCTTCTTTTTCTTCTTCTCTTCCTTCTCCTCCTCCGCCTTCTGCTTCTGCTTCTTCTGCTCCTCCATCTCCTCCTTCTGCTTCTTTTTCTTCTTCTCCTCCTCCTCTGCCTTCTGCTTCTGCTTCTTCTGCTTCTCCTTCTCCTCCTTCTGCTTCTTTTTCTTCTTCTCCTCCTCCTCCTCCTCCGCCTTCTGCTTCTTCTGCTTCTCCTTCTCCTCCTTCTGCTTTTTCTTCTTCTTCTCCTCCTCCTCTGCCTTCTGCTTCTGCTTCTTCTGCTTCTCCTTCTCCTCCTTCTGCTTCTTTTTCTTCTTCTCCTCCTCCTCCTCCTCCGCCTTCTGCTTCTGCTTCTTCTGCTTCTCCTTCTCCTCCTTCTGCTTCTTTTTCTTCTCCTCCTCCTCCTCCTCCTTCTTCTTCTTCCTCCTCCTCCTCCTCCTCCTTCTGCTTCTTTTTTTCTCCTCCTCCTCCTCCTCCTCCTCCTCCTTCTCCGCCTTCTGCTTCTGCTTCTCCTTCTCCTCCTTCTTCTCCTCCTCCTCCTTCTTCTTCTTCCTCCTCCTCCTCCTCCTTCTGCTTCTTTTTCTTCTTCTCCTCCTCCTCCTTCTCCTCCTCCTTCTCCTCCTCCTTCTCCTTCTACTTCTGCTTCTTCTGCTTCTCCTTCTCCTCCTTCTGCTTCTTTTTCTTCTCCTCCTCCTCCTTCTCCTTCTTCTCCTCCTCCTCCTCCGCCTCCTGCTTCTGCTTCTTCTGCTTCTCCTTCTCCTTCTCCTCCTTCTGCTTCTTTTTCTTCTTCTCCTCCTCCTCCTCCTCCTCCTTCTGCTTCTGCTTCTTCTGCTTCTCCTTCTCCTCCTTCTGCTTCTTTTTCTTCTCCTCCTCCTCCTCCTCCTTCTCCTTCTTCTCCTCCTCCTCCTCCGCCTTCTGCTTCTGCTTCTTCTGCTTCTCCTTCTCCTTCTCCTCCTTCTGTTTCTTTTTCTTCTTCTCCTCCTCCTCCTCCTCCACCTTCTGCTTCTGCTTCTTCTGCTTCTCCTTCTCCTTTTTCTGTTTCTTTTTCTTCTTCTCCTCCTCCTCCTCCTCCTCTGCCTTCTGCTTCTGCTTCTTCTGCTTCTCCTTCTCCTCCTTCTGCTTCTTTTTCTTCTTCTCCTCCTCCTCCTCCGCCTTCTGCTTCTGCTTCTTTTTCTTCTTCTCCTCCTCCTCCTCCTTCTTCTTCCTCCTCCTCCTCCTTCTCCTCCTCCTCCTCCTTCTGCTTCTTTTTCTTCTCCTCCTCCTCCTTCTCCTCCTCCTCCTCCTCCACCTTCTGCTTCTGCTTCTTCTGCTTCTCCTTCTCCTTCCCCTCCTTCTGCTTCTTTTTCTTCTTCTCCTCCTCCTCCTCCTCCGCCTTCTGCTTCTGCTTCTTCTGCTTCTCCTCCTCCTTCTGCTTCTTTTTCTTCTCCTCCTCCTCCTCCTTCTCCTTCTTCTCCTCCTCCTCCTCCTCCGCCTTCTGCTTCTGCTTCTGCTTCTTTATCTTCTTCTCCTCCTCCTCCTCCTTCTTCTTCCTCCTCCTCCTCCTCCTTCTGCTTCTTTTTCTTCTCCTCCTCCTTCTCCTCCTCCTCCTCCTTCTCTTTCTCCTCCTCCTCTTTCTCCGCCTTCTGCTTCTGCTTCTGCTTCTTTTTCTTCTCCTCCTCCTCCTCCTTCTTCTTCTTCCTCCTCCTCCTCCTCCTTCTGCTTCTTTTTCTTCTCCTCCTCCTCCTTCTCCTTCTTCTCCTCCTCCTCCTCCGCCTCCTGCTTCTGCTTCTTCTGCTTCTCCTTCTCTTTCTCCTCCTTCTGCTTCTTTTTCTTCTTCTTCTCCTCCTCCTCCTCCGCCTTCTGCTTCTGCTTCTTCTGCTTCTCCTTCTCCTCCTTCTGCTTCTTTTTCTTTTCCTCCTCCTCCTCCTCCTTCTCCTTCTTCTCCTCCTCCTCCTCCGCCTTCTGCTTCTGCTTCTTCTGCTTCTCCTTCTCCTCCTTCTGCTTCTTTTTCTTCTTCTCCTCCTCCTCCTCCTCCGCCTTCTGCTTCTGCTTCTTCTGCTTCTCCATCTCCTCCTTCTGCTTCTTTTTCTTCTTCTCCTCCTCCTCCTCCTCCTCTGTCTTCTGCTTCTGCTTCTTCTGCTTCTCCTTCTCCTCCTTCTGTTTCTTTTTCTTCTTCTTCTCCTCCTCCTCCTCTGCCTTCTGCTTCTGCTTCTTCTGCTTCTCCTTCTCCTCCTTCTGCTTCTTTTCCTTCTCCTCCTCCTCCTCCTCCACCTTCTGCTTCTGCTTCTTTTTCTTCTTCTCCTCCTCCTCCTCCTTCTTCTTCCTCCTCCTCCTCCTCCTTCTGCTTCTTTTTCTTCTCCTCCTCCTTCTCCTCCTCCTCCTCCTTCTACTTCTCCTCCTCCTCTTTCTCCACCTTCTGCTTCTGCTTCTGCTTCTTTTTCTTCTTCTCCTCCTCCTCCTCCTTATTCTTCCTCCTCCTCCTCCTCCTTCTGCTTCTTTTTCTTCTCCTCCTCCTCCTTCTCCTTCTTCTCCTACTCCTCCTCCGCCTTCTCCTACTGCTTCTTCTGCTTCTCCTTCTCCTTCCCCTCCTTCTGCTTCTTTTTCTTCTTCTCCTCCTCCTCCTCCTCCTCCTCCGCCTTCTGCTTCTGCTTCTTCTGCTTCTCCATCTCCTCCTTCTGCTTCTTTTTCTTCTTCTCCTCCTCCTCCGCCTTCTGCTTCTGCTGCTTCTGCTTCTGCTTCTCCTCCTTCTGCTTCTTTTTCTTCTTCTTCTCCTCCTCCTCCTCTGCCTTCTGCTTCTGCTTCTTCTGCTTCTCTTTCTCCTCCTTCTGCTTCTTTTTCTTCTTCTCCTCCTCCTCCTCCTCCGCCTTCTGCTTCTGCTTCTTCTGCTTCTCCTTCTCCTCCTGCTTCTTTTTTTCTCCTCCTCCTCCTCCTCCTCCTCCTCCTCCTCCTCCTCCTCCTCCTTCTCCGCCTTCTGCTTCTGCTTCTGCTTCTCCTTCTCCTCCTTCTTCTCCTCCTCCTCCTTCTTCTCCTTCTTCTTCCTCCTCCTCCTCCTTCTGCTTCTTTTTCTTCTTCTCCTCCTCCTCCTTATCCTCCTCCTTCTCCTCCTTCTACTTCTGCTTCTTCTGCTTCTCCTTCTCCTCCTTCTGCTTCTTTTTCTTCTCCTCCTCCTCCTTCTCCTTCTTCTCCTCCTCCTCCTCCGCCTCCTGCTTCTGCTTCTTCTGCTTCTCCTTCTCCTTCTCCTCCTTCTGCTTCTTTTTCTTCTTCTCCTCCTCCTCCTCCTTCTCCTTCTTCTCCTCCTCCTCCTCCTCCGCCTTCTGCTTCTGCTTCTTCTGCTTCTCCTTCTCCTTCCCCTCCTTCTGCTTCTTTTTCTTCTTCTCCTCCTCCTCCTCCTTCTCCTTCTTCTCCTCCTCCTCCTCTGCCTTCTGCTTCTGCTTCTTCTGCTTCTCCTTCTCCTTCCCCTCCTTCTGCTTCTTTTTCTTCTTCTCCTCCTCCTCCTCCTCCGCCTTCTGTTTCTGCTTCTTCTGCTTCTCCTCCTCCTTCCCCTCCTTCTGCTTCTTTTTCTTCTCCTCCTCCTTCTTCTCCTCCTCCTCCTCCGCCTTCTGCTTCTACTTCTTCTGCTTCTCCTTCTCCTCCTTCTGCTTCTTTTTCTTCTTCTCCTCCTCCTCCTCCTCCGCCTTCTGCTTCTGCTTCTTCTGCTTCTCCTTCTCCTCCTTCTGCTTCTTTTTCTTCTCCTCCTCCTCCTCCTCCGCCTTCTGCTTCTGCTTCTTTTTCTTCTTCTCCTCCTCCTCCTCCTTCTGCTTCTTTTTCTTCTCCTCCTCCTTCTCCTTCTTCTCCTACTCCTCCTCCGCCTTCTGCTTCTCCTCCTCCTCTTTCTCCGCCTTCTGCTTCTGCTTCTGCTTCTTTTTCTTCTTCTCCTCCTCCTCCTCCTTCTTCTTCCTCCTCCTCCTCCTTCTGCTTCTTTTTCTTCTCCTCCTCCTCCTCCTCCTCCTTCTTCTCCTCCTCCTCCGCCGCCTTCTGCTTCTGCTTCTTCTGCTTCTCCTTCTCCTCCTTCTGCTTCTTTTTCTTCTTCTCCTCCTCCTCCTCCTCCTCCGCCTTCTGTTTCTGCTTCTTCTGCTTCTCCTTCTCCTCCTTCTGC